>JARHVA010000334.1:3412500-4612500 GCA_037957365.1 Torreya grandis | reverse complement strand
AAGGGAGTATGACCATCCACCAAGAGCACTTGATCCAACTCACCTCATCCTGTCCGTACCAAGTTGAAACCAGTTGACCTTTTTGACTTGTCTAGGAGAGCAATGGGAAAGAGAAGTCGGTTTTTGCCATCTTTTAGCCTGTCAAAGCTACCTGAGCGTGGAAGTGAATTGAGGGGATCTAAAGAGACACTTTTGAGACCTCACATGTGTCAGATGGATAGTCCTTGACCATATAATTGCCCTTTAACTGCCTGATCTTCTCTTTTCTACGTTGAACCTGCAATTCTCAGTTCAAAACTGCCATCTTTGCCATGCACCTGACATAGGTGACATTGAATATGCTCTTGAAACACTTGTCTTCTTATGGAAACCGTACAAGCTCACTTAATGACTCAAAAGGTGACATAAAATGACCTAGGACTAACTATACAAATGTGACAAGAGATAAAGCATGTTATATGACCTCATTAAGACCATGGTACACATTTTCTAATCCTAGGAGACCCTATAACAAGTTTGAACTACATAAGGGGTTGACCTAATTTGACTTGGGGTCAAATTAGTCAACAACACCCTTAGCAAACACCATCTATGATTGACACCTGTGGAAGTCCAATGACTATATTTTGCTTTTTGAGTTCTTGAAGATAGCAATTGTTCAAATGGCCAAATCACTTATTCCAAAGTTTGCTCAACTCATCTAAGTGAGCAAGAAGTGCAACAGTGGAATATCCAAGCTCAAAAAGTGAGAAAGTATACAAGCAAGCATTGTGGTCAGCTACACCTATTGCAACAATGTTTTGAATCATCGTCAAGTTCTTTCATCACTACTAAATTAGGAAAGAACTCAACTAATTTACTTAACCCAAAATGTGTTATCTGGTGGATAGAAAGTAGGTTGGAAATTAGTTTTGGAACATACTTGATGTTGTTGAATTTTTCTCAACTCAATGGTGCCTTGCCCCACAAGCTCTAATGGTGTATTGTCACCAGCAAAAATATATTAAGTACTGCATTTTTATATGGAAGTGAACACATTATGTGAAGCTCCAAAATTGACGATTCCCTTTGGCTCTTGTGTTGTTGCAACCATTACACGAGCTCTGAATAGGAGGGCTTTACATTTACCTTTACTAGAAGAAGTGGATAGTGAAGGACAAAGGCTAACATGATAGTTGTCTTTCTTCATCTCCTGTGTTAGGACCTTTAGCTTCATAAATCAATGGGAATCTAAGTGGCCCTCTTTGCCACAAAATTCACACTTCTTATAACTCTTCCTATTTGTAGGAGCAAGCTTGGGTTAGAAGAGTCTAATGTGTTGGATGTGTTGGATGAGTTGGAATAGTTCTTGCTTTGTCCATTCTTGCCCTTAGATGCATTTGCCTATTACAGCTTTGGGCCTTTTGGGTAATTGCCCACAAGTGTTGTATTTTTTTGTTGGTTCAATGCCTCCATATGTATGAATTTGTCCTACTCTTTGACTATGTGTTCTGCAAACTCATCAAAGGTGGGCATTTTGAAAGTTTTTCTTAATGCATCTCAAATAGAATGAAAGGTTGAGAAAAAGACAAAGAAAGGTGTTCCCAACTTGGATAAGAATGAAAAAATCAATTGCTCATCCTTCTTCTCTATCTGGCATTCATTAAGTTTGTAGACACTAAAATTTGGTATTAGACACACGACAACGTCAATCTTGATTAACATTTATCCTACATGACTTGTGCATCTCAAAACAACTATTGTTTGCCTTCTCTCACATACACATGCTTCACTATGAGTCTAACCCTCCTGTTTTGTTGTCAGTCACCTACGGGAACCTCTCAGTGTATGTCAAACTACCTAAATATCTTACTCAGACGTCTCTAGATCATCAGATTTGCAATCCTATGTCCTGGACATAACGTCAAACTCAAACAATTCGATCGATAAAACTGTTTTGAGGGCGACGTTATTGTCTCTCAGCAACGGGTATTTTTCAAATGTAATCAATTCCTATGGGTCGGCGCATTCGCCTTACATGTCAGTAGCAAGAAAAATTACCCAAATGGACTCATAAATACAAATCAAGGTTTTGCTTATCAAGGACATCTAGCACCTATCTAGCACTCATTTATCAAGCATCTATATACTATTACACCCTGAGCAAAATTGCCTTATTCTTCCTAATTTGCAAATCAATCACAAGGAGCAAGCATTAGCCAAGTCTAAAGCACACCAAGCCAAGTCAAGAGTGAATATTGTCAAGTATCGAAAGCTAGATCATTAGATGCATTCATAGAGCGAAGGAGCACAATTGCACATTCACACTAAAGGAAAAGAACTACGTGTGGCTTGACTTCCCTCTTTGGGGTATTGGATACATAGATAGCGATCAATCATCAACAAGGGTGATTTGGGTCAGCTCAGCACATTACACTTCCCAAGTTTTTATAAGTTTCCACCCTTCACAAGTAGACCTAGGGTTTCAAGGAGAAGTACACTGCTTTGTGGAGTTATGCACACAATCAAGTCTCAAGATCGCACATACAGAGCTATTGAAGGCAGGTGCAAAGAGTGTTCAATCATAGAGCCTCAAAACAGTGCAGGACAATAATGTCAACCTACAGTGAATTTCATCGACCAATTCACCCTAGCCTGATATTAGGACCCTGCATGCACAGATAGTTCATTCCAAAATCCGAGTACCTCTGGCCTGCTTCTAGCCACTTTCCACTGTTAAAAGTCAGTCACAATCAATCAATGAACCAGAAAAGCTAAGTAGCTTGAGCTCTTTAGTATTTTCTATATTTAGCATATGCCATTATCAAATTAACTTCAGTACTTTACATTTAGATTCATGCTTAACTGTAATATTCTACAATCTAGATTGCATTCAAGTTTACAATCTAGATTGCATTCGAGTTTTTATCTTAATTAGGGTTGTACAATCCAAATTAGGGTAAAACAAAGTTGAGTCTTTAGAAACTGAAACTTAGAGAGAAAATATTGAATTGTGTCAAAGTCTTGTGGAGGACTCAGGGTAATCAATTCATTTCAAGTCGGTGGCCTCTTATGGCATATGCTTTGCCAAAGAGTTGATCAAATTTAGTCTTAGGGGTGCCCATTCCATTTATGTGGAAAAAAAATCCATGCTTCATCCCACTTGTTGAACCATTAAATATTCTCAACGACATAGGTTGGCTTTGTTTCTACACCAGTTGTCACTTTGTACAGTCCTTTGCTCTGAAGCAACACAATCATGGCATCCTACAAAGTGAAGAAGTTGTGAGGAGTCAATGGGACATTACATTCCATCATTGTGTACAAACAAAAATGCACTACTAAGTAGAATAAAGTAAAGTTCCAAATTGGAAAGAAACCAATGAAAGTCCACACAAAGAAAGTGTGTATGGTGTCATGCACGCTAAAGAAATGAAGGCAAAAACAAAAGCCTTCAAAGTCTCCCTTCTTTTTATTATGGCACTTTATATTGATAATGTATAATAACATTTCCCCCTAAATAACGGCTTATAATTGTGCAGTTTTAGCTTTGGTTTTGTTGTACAAATGCCTATAACATAGGTCATATAAGTTGTTTTAAAGGCAACAAGAATTCCAAAATTGTAGAAACAAAATAAAACTGAATTAATTGCTAAGATGCATAGAGCATGAAAAAAATACATAGTTTGAAAACACAATCGTCTGAAAATACTAACCTATGAAAAAGTTACGGCCTCCAAAAGTTCAGCAATCACTGCTCAAAATCCTTATAAAAATTTGCAAAAACAAAATAAATTTAGCCCAAATCCAAAAAACAATTATACCACCGTGAAATCTACAAAAGTCAGTCACTATGAAAAACAGCCACTGAGCAACGCAGATTATTGAGTTCTAGCCATTTCAAGCTCATGTGCAAAATAAAATTGCTCGATGGTGAAAGAAAAAAAAATGTTTGTGGGGGTTTGAACTTGTGACCTCTTCAACAAAAGGTCATAGCAAAACATGATTTTCCAATACACCAGTCAAACCTTCATGAAACATTAACAAAATAATTGTGTTTTTTTCCAAAAAAGACCAATATACCTTTTTTTTTAAAAGAGGTAAAAGGGTGTCATATCAATATGAGGGCCATGTGAGCATAAAAAGGCCGGGGTAGGGGCCGAGTGCCTTAAGGCTTGTGGGGATGGCCGATTGAGGGCCAAACGGTGAAAGGCCCAAGTGGACAACAAACGTGTATGCAATGGGTTAAAACTTGCAGTCTGGCCAAACAACGTGGATGAGGTCATCGAGTTGAGGGCCATATGAGCATAAAAAAGGTCAAGTGGATGGCCAATAGGGGTGGAACAATGAAGGGCCCAAGTGGACTACAAAAACGTATGCAACAAACTAAAAATTACAGAGGCTAGCCAAACAACATGGACAAGGGCATAGAGTTGGGGGGCAACCTAGTTTGAGCACATTGTAAGGTTGTTTGAAGGTAGATGGGGGCAAAGGAGCTTAACATCTAGCATGGAGTTGGGGCTTGCAATAAACTAGTTGGGATGAAACATGCAGAGACGAATCATATGCGTCACTTGAAGGAATCCAAGTCGTGTGAGGGGCGACTGCATCCAAGTGAGCAGGTCGTGAGCAGGTCGTGCCTACAATAAAACAAATGATCAAGGGTCGTGAGAGAGGGGGGCAACTTGGGGGGTCGACCTCCAATCCAACCTGCAACCAAATAACTCGAGGGGAGCCTAAGCCTCTTAGATTTCTTTCGAAATATCTTTTTGCCATTTTTTTCCCTACGACCTAAAAAAGCAAAAAAACAAAGACTTTTTTTCTAAAATAAAATGTAAAAAATGAATCTTTTAAATCCAAAAACAAACTTGGAATGGTAAAAAAGTGATAAAATCACCATACAAGCTCCATTTTTAGTGAAACGAAAGCCAAGTTTGTATTTTTTAAACCTTCTAGACACAATGGTGTGGTCAAAGTTGACCCAAAATGCTTGGAAACTGCAAGATCTGAAGACTCCGGAACGATTGCTCCAAATGGCATCCCAACAACACGTCTAGATCAGCTTTGGAGAAGAGAGGCAGTAACTACAAGCAACTGTCCTTCAGTTCCATGTGAGAATGGATAGAGGTTCCACCTTTAGCATCATCTGCTCCTCAATATCTTAAGAAAAGAAAAGCAAGTATTACGCTACCAAGAATAAACACACACAAGACAACAAATTAAGAGAGAAAAAAATTCCTCTTAATATTCTTAAATGAAGAGGTTCTTTGTGTATAAATACAAAATCACAGAGGTGCACGCATGAGAAAAATCATGTACAAGAGAATGCAAGAGAGATGTAGATAGACAAAGTAAGCAAGCTAAAGCATGCCTAGAATAGGAAGATTCTATGTAATCCATCCTTACTAAAGGATCAAGATAATTATGAGAATTATCTTTATTTACAATTATTAAATGCACAACTAATTAACTAAAGTGTGCATGACTTAGGAACTAATATCAAGCCTAAGCAAATCAAAAAACAAAGGTGTATTTACATACACCAACATGTAACTCATATTTGGCAAGCCGTTTTACACAACCATTATGTTTAAGATAAACTTTGGTAGATACATGTTTGATTCACTGCAAAAAGAAAATTAATGATCTCCATTGATAATTGTTAGCAAGGACACAAAGATCATGCCAAGCAAAGAACAGCCCCAATGCTTAAAGCCCCTTTATCTCAGGCCACGCATGTCATTTCAGCCTATGCAGATTTCCAAGTTTTCAATTATGGTATTTTCCAAAGATTGGAATAAATAAAAGAAGATTAAAATAGAACATAACAAAGAACGAAGGAAGCTTCATGTCTACATGATGCAAGAACGAAGCTTTCACTTCCATGCATGAACAAAGAATACTGAAGATAAAACAATAGTAAGACTGCAAAATGGCAGCTTTCAAGTAAAAGGGTAGAATCAATGCCATCGTGACTGTTAGGTGGAGGGATCAAGTAACCTCTCCCCCCACACCCTCCAATTGAACCCCTATCTCCTCTTCTAAGGCAAAATGCATTGCATTTGTCAATCAATAATAGAAAGGGAAACAACACAAGACATGCATGAATGAAAAAAGAAGTTCCATGCATTAGAATTACTCACTTGCAATATTTTCTACTGTCAATCCAATATATTGAATTTTTCTTACAACAGGTAGGTGCTTGAATAGTTTCTTGAGTGTAACTTCTTGGAGGTATATAACATGTATATAAAAGATACTATACAGCATGAAAATTGAGACATTGGTGCCCTTTGCAGACTGTTATTCTTTGCACACGGGAAGTGTAATAGAATAAAATTTCAAATTGAAATTCAATATCAAAAAGCAATAACCAGCAATGCAAATGACTAAAATCTAACTTCAAATCTATTCTAAAACTCGGATTTGGCAAGGTAGATAAATTAGAAGCAATCAGTAATGAAAGTAAAGGAAATTATACCATCATCTTACTCCAAATTTACCTCCAAATTGCATGATGTGCGAAAAATTTGATTATCAGTGCTTGAATGTTTGCTTGTTGGATTGCTATGGCTGCTCAAAACTTGGATGATGCTAATGCACACAATGATAGCAAGAGAGCATGAGGATATCATTCATACATAAGTTGGATTTGCATGGGGAGAGGCTGGTGTAAATATAAGGTAGCAAAGAAAATGGAGGGCCAAATTTGAATTTTGTGGGTGGCAAGATCAATGATATAGGAATTTCCAAGTAACTAAAAATTACTTGGAATATCCTAGAAGGATATTAGGGATGGGCTCAAGGCTCATTAGGGGATTCTAGATCCTATTAGGCTAGTAAAGTGTGATTAGAGAATATTTAGGGGGTAGGTTAGTAGGAGTGGTAGTTGGGGGTAGTTGGGTTTTGGAATTAAAAATTCCAAAAAGGATATAATGAAGGTTAATAGACTAACGGGGATGTAATAAGAATGTAATAGGATAATTAATTGATATGTGGGAAGTGTAAGGTTAGTGTGGTGAGGGAAAAATATGGGGTATCAGGTTAATGACTAGAGGAAGGCGATATTAGGATAAATAATGGTTTAATAAACAAAGTTAATATGGCATTGATCGGAATAACAAGGCGAGCAGAATTAGATGTATACAGGAAGTACTTCATTTAGTATAAAATGTCTTATTTCATCCATGTTCTTGTCTACAATTATATGCATGGCTTTTTATATTTGTATATTTTTGCTTTGTTCTCCTATTTATTCTGCTGTACATCAAATTTGTTTTCAACACCATGTTTGTTTTGGATATATTCCTCTGTTTCAGCTTTTAAGCAATCATGATGGTTTATTGTCAACATCACCTCTTAAGTATGTTATATCAATGGAAAGGCTGCAAATTCCAAGGAGCTGGTGTAATTCTGCCAATAACAGCAATCTTCATCTGTGACAAGTCTTTTCTATCAGCTAAGTCCAATACCAAATCTATAATGCACAGCATTCTCTCCAATATTAATACTTACATCACTTGAATCCTCTGAGGTGAACGGGTCAACAGCATAACAACAAGAAAAATACCGTACACATTAAAAGTAATGAAATAATTTCAGAATGAAAAATAAAGCATGTAAAGAAATATCCATATATTGGTAATGGTATTGAGGGACAATATTAAGAGCGTGCCCCAGGTCCAAATCCCACTGCAATAAGACAGTCCATAATTCCAGTGGACATGTGACAAGATTGTGCAGCAACAAATATGGGATTTGTTGAATATTGAGTTTTTCGAATGCAACCGTGGAGGTATATTCAAGGGTCAGCCCAGGTCCAAATCATAAAATGTGCCTAAGCTTACCACACAAAAATGGGACAAACTCACCCTGCAACACCACTTGAAAACTGGTGTCCAGTCTGACCCCACACTCCTTTAAAGGCAGACCATAATCTCACCCAAGCTTTACCAAGAAAAATAAATATTAGATAGAGTCTTCCAATAGGTCATGATCAATCGAAACAAGTTAAATCAGCCTATAATCTCGCCCTAGCTTTATCAAGAAAAATAATTATTGGAAAGTCTCGAAAGAACGAAGCTAAATCTAATTGTATTAAGAACACATCCGTGTCTCAAATTTTCACTCCTAGCCTTCTTCGAAAATATTTTGTCCTGTATCTTAATGTAATTCATTCAATAATGCACAAGTTTAGATCTAGAAATTTAAGTGCTCTTCTACAAGAAACTCTGATATTTTACAAAATTTACTTTGCTGGATGGGCCTGATAGTGAAGGTCTTTTGCTTAAGTGGCGGGGGACGGGGGGCGGGCACGGTTAAAAATCTGGAGAGGATAGTGTCTGTGTGCCCCATAGTACAGCCACTTATTATGTGTTGTCTTGTATGCTGCAAGTACCGTGGACCTTAAAAGGAGCTTTCCTTTACGTTCAAGGCTCATTTGGTTTAATTCAAATCATCCAGTGTCAAAGTGGCTCTTAGTTTTGACTAACCGCATGCATTAAATTGTCCAACTAAAATAAAAGCCAATTGCAACCGAGTTAAGAGAAAAATGAGAATAGAAGCGTGCCTGGAAGTGGCACAAACACGTTTTCTGGCTGATTGCAAAGCCTGGAGCTCTCCCATTATGATATCCAACAGCGCTTGCGTTGAGTAGTGCCTGGGTTCGAATCTCGCCGAGGAACGAAATACAATGTTGGAGCGCCTCCATCTCAGGCCGGCGCGCCTGCGAGGGGCGGGCACAGCAAATGGAAGTGCAAGTGAAGAAGTCGACATGGCTGCGAAATGGTAGAGACCCCGACGAACAGGGAAATGAAAAGCAGGAGACGAAGAATGGAAGAAAACGGGTGATCCACTTATCAGACGAGAGGCCATGTAAAAATGTTCGTAATTTTTCCCGTCTTTGAATGGACCAAAGCAAAACCCTCATCTCATCTTTTATTGAATTGAATACATTCTTAAACCTTAGCCCCTGGATTACTCAAACAAAAGCCTGTCGTCCGCTCTAGCGATCACGCTTTTACCATTACCATTTCTAAAATATACCACTTAATTGCAGATATTTTATAATCGTTCTTTACACTAGCAGTTGCAGCCAAAGGTGCATAGGGTAGCATAGGGTAAAGGAAATACGATTTTGTGGATAGATATTTTTCATGTGAATGTGAATGAAGTGAACATTGTATGCTACAAATACAAGTATCTATAAATGGAACAAACAATTTTATGTCACAAGCATGTAGTAATAGAGCTTGGTATATAATATACACTATTCAATCGCAAAATGTTATGGGTGATTGAGTCATTGATATTTGGGGAAGATGATTATATATTTGATTAAGTATTAATGTGTATTTGATACTGTGTTGATTATATATTTCAAATCAATTATATATTTTAGAATATTATATTCTCACTATTCAACGTCAATTATGATACATTTAACATAATTTGAGTGGTATAAAGTTTGAATTTAATAATAAATAACTAAACAAATGGTTAGATTCATTTGATCAATCAAGAACTTAAAAAAATTTAATTTAGCATATTCATGTAGAATTACATTGGAAATATTATTGTTTTTTTGGTGTCAATTAGTAATTTTTTCTGAAATTAAGGTAGCTTAGAAATAACGAGAAGTAAACTAACCTTAATGTCAAACTTTTATTATTTTTTAATCTTACGAGATTTATATATTTCAAAGATCCATAAGTCGGATCATATTAATACAAGAGATAAGATGAAAGATTATAAACAAAAACACAACAAAAAATATTTGTATTGCAATGCGTAAACTTGATATAAGGATAAGAGAATTGAGGCAAATTTAACATAGTTTACAATCAAAATAAAAACCTTTTATTTACATATTTTATCTCTATCCATCTTAATAAAATAGTATAATTAAATATACATAATTTATTATATTTGTATATTTCTTATGATGTTTAAGTATAAATAAATTATTTATTATATTACAAATATACATTTATGATCTCCTTAACCTGGTTAATGAACTTTAAACATTAATATTATTTTTTCTAATTGTGTCTTTCCAAACAACATCAAAATCACCCACAATGTTGGTTTTCCCTTACTCCAAAATAGTGGCCTATTAATCCTGCTCATCTATATAATATATCTTCCTTCATAAATCACAAATGCATAAAATAGAGATCCTTCTATAAAATAGTTTAAGAGAATAAGGGTTTTAGCCTAGACAAAATGGTTGTGAAGTTACATGAACCACCTTGTTGTTCAACCCTTTTTGGATAGGTTAGGAGGGGAATATCCTAATCAACTGTGGAATAAGATATTCTAAAAGTAAGTGACATAAATAAATGTAGACTTATAATATTATGATAAATGTATTGAATCTGATAATATGATAAATATACAAAAGTACAATGCCAAACAATATTTTGGAAGTTACAATACAAAAGAGAAATAATACTTAGCTTATTTAATGATGTGCAAGTAGATCTGACATGTACAAGTGCAGAAGAAGACAAGTTAATGTTCTACTTTAATTCATCAAGTTCTGGAAAATAGCTTTATGTCAACCTTGACACTACCATTGAGATCTAGATAATACCATTGATGTTTTTATCCTAGTTTCAATGCTTTTGTCCAGCTCAAGAAATAAACTTTTTTTTAGAACAACCACCTGCACCTGTTAGGGTTCACTGTCACCTTGTAGGTTATCAACTCAAATCACATACACAGGTTCTCAAAATTAGTCTTTTACTCAAAACCCTAGGTCCTTCAACTCAGTATGTCACATTCAAAAATAAAGGTTAGTGGGTTGAAGTGAAGTTGAGCTGACCTCAAAGACTCCTCTATCAATGAGCATTGTTTGCATAGCCATATATTCTAAAGAGAACCTCGTACAAATGTATTTCTCCCCCTTATGTGGGCTTGTGTGTGAACAATTATACAATATGATATATGTGAGTGGATGTAATGATATAGCTTGTAACTAGACAAATATTGCTCATGGGTTGTTCTTTGAATGCTTCAAACTATAGACATTGAATCTGAATTATATAGCACCTCAGTCTTGTATACTTGGCAAGTACTTATCATAGTTGTACCCTTTAGTTCCTAGACCTTCCAATGTCGAAAAGCTTTCATTCATTATCTCTTATGCCTATTGCTTATCTCTTAGTCTAACCATGTGTTATTCTAATGACCAGGCCTTCTATGTTGCTCAAAATGCTATAAACCTAGTTATTGTCATCATCTATAAGTTTTAGACCTATACATGTTTTCTAACTTTGAGAACACTAGCAACCCAACCAAACACCTATGGCAATGCAAGTGTCATGTGCCAAACTAAGTGTGCAGTTCTATAAAGTCATAAAATTTACAATTATAACATGTTCTTATGGTCAGCTTAAGTGCTTTAATGTGAGAAATTTCTTGAAAAGATTTATTTATATGCATGATTAATACTCATTCTTTCTTCACCTATCAAAGACCTAGCAACTCACCAGGCAACTTACCAAAAGCACTCAATCAAGCATTCAAGTGAGCAAAACTTCCTTGTTCTTTTCTATTTTAATATCAGTCATGAGGACATCCCATATATAGGTATAAGGTACTGAAGGAACATCCCATGAGCCATATTTTCCAAGTTACATGTTGGTCCCTAATTCGTCTAAGTATGGATCCACACCAACTCAGTAGACACCTCAGTATAAGGCAATCACTTGGTATGATTGTTGTTTTGGCATATTTTATGCTAGCTAGAAGAATCATCATAGACTTAGCATCAGTTGGCAGATAATTATCTAGCACCTAATTTTTTTAAGGCATTTTCTTGAGTCAACTGCATGTGATGACCACAGCACAAAGGGTGTAAGGTGATGGAGCTAACAGAATGATTAACAAAGGCTCCAGCTCAGCACTCGATGTGCACCCTCCACCCTAGCATGAAGATGCTCCTAATTGCTATAAAGTTGAGCAGAAACTAATTAGCAGAGAGACAAGAATTAAAGTAGTAAAGCTCTGCAAAATTGACTCTGGATATCATGGATACCATTAGCATAGGTTTTAGCATAGATGCCTCTAAATATCCACATTGTAGTGCCCAAGCTCACCTATGAGCCTTTGGGCCATGTAGTAGCTTAGTTAGTATTTACTTTGTTCTACATAACATGGACTCTGTTCTGCATTTAAACTTTGAGTGATGAAGAAGATCAGTTGCAGTAATTTATGGTGTTCCTGGGTTATTGTCTTTAGCTTTGTTGTTGAAATGCATAATGAATGTAATACTTTTAATATTATAAACTCCATCCAAATGTTAAAAATGTTATTTGTAAGCTTTCAATTCACACTGTTCATGGCATCTCTGTAATTTATGATGATGTTAGCCTACTTTGTAGAAATGGCCTAAGTATAAATAAGAACCCATGCTGAGTGATGTTACTCTTGCATAAATCACAAGCCTAAAATGAACTTGATCTAAGGCATTATATTGACCCATCTTAGTATCAAATGGCATTAAGCCCAGTAAAATAAAGGCCTGCACCCTTGAGACAATAGAACCACCAAATATAAGCTTGTACCCCTATGATCATAATGAGTTCCCCAAATAGGCTTTGCACTTATATACCATTAGATTCCACCTATAATGGCTTGTGCCAATGAACCTGCCAATGTCATTTTTATAATGACCAAGTCCTATGAAAAATAAATTGCGATGTGGCATAGCTAGCCCAATATAGGCCCTAGTTCTTTCTCTATTACACTTCGAGTGAGTGCATAAGGTTTGCACCTTATGTAGATTGATGTCAGTGCAGCCAAGTGATAAATGTTGAGTGTTACAGGATTATTCTGTGCTTGTGCCTAGTTGTAACAAGCTAAGAACTGACTTAGAACAACTAAATAAGCACTTGACATAGTACATGAATTAAAACCCCAACTTTTTTACAACATTTTGGTTTCATTGCCGGGACCCATGTTGAATTTTGTTGCTGTAATAGTGTAATAAAATAGTGCTCTGACTCTCCCTCGAGAACATTGAGTATTGGTTGCAATAGGTGGAAGACAACTTTGCACTAAAGCATCCATCCTATAAAGGATAAAAGTTGAGGAAGTGGGTTCAGAATACCCTGTATGATGATTTGTATGAGGTCTTGTTTTACAAAATACTTAAGCATGTGTACCAATGATTGGATACTTATGTGACCCATAGAAAATGAAGTTATGGATAACACCTTGAGTGGACGAAGGAGTGCTTAGAAAAGCTTGACAACCTAGATGCCACTTGGACTAGAGCAGTAGATAGATGGTGTAAAGGAGCACTGAATAATTATTTACTTAAGTTCATCATGTCAACATACTCCTACCCTAAGGAAGCAGAGTATCAATTTTTATGCAAACCCAAAGGCACATTTATGAAAGAGTTTGATGCAAAGCTTAAGAAACTAATGGTGGATTATGACTTTGAAATTGTGAGAATGGAAGGCTAAAGTCCTTTTGTGTATGAGCAGCGTAGGAGGGAAGAAGGGATGTGTAGGTGAAGCACAAAGGAAGGGGATGAGCAAATTGACACCTAAGAGCTCAAGAGATAGACTTATAACAAGAGGAGGTGCACGCTGATGGAAGATCTAGAACCTGAAAGTGCTAAGAAAACCTATAACAAGCAAGAAGGGCATGATGAAGGATATTTTGAATTGCAGTAGTACCAAGAGGAGAGAAATAATGAAGCCATATATCAAACTCAATAGTTGACAGGTGTATAATGCTTTGGGTCCCTACAAAATTTGACCATTAAAGATGTGTCAGATGTGCCTACCCCCTTTGAACCTACGGTGCAAACTTATGCACTAGATCTCCCACAAGAAGAAAGAAGAGTGATAACTAAACCTATTATCAACATAGACTTTGACCATTTTGAAAACTTGGACTACAGTTTTATGATTGAATAAGTTATTCCTTATGAAGAGTTAAGTGAGGATACCTCTAGACCTTTGGGTGCTAGCTCAATAACATAAAACATGAGCACAAGCATTCCATCTCAGTCAATGTCAGCTTCATAAATTAGGCAACAACCCATAGGAAGTGGCCTGATACCACAAGTCAGTAGTATAATACCTTCATCATCTTTGGCATCGATAGTAACAACAGGGCCAATGCCTAACCCAACGACTGAAGGCATTAGAGGGCCACTACCAAGGCAAGTTTTTGGGGGATAAGCATCTCAAATGCCAGTTGCCCCCACTAAAGATCTATTACAAGATGGCCATGCACTTACCAAAGTATCATGATGTAGAGAATGTTGTAGAGCATGTGCTAAAATATGAATTATAATAACACGCTCAGGGTATAACCCAATCTGAGCATAAGGCAACCCAGTTCATGATAACTTTGCTTGATTGTGTCCATACTTGGTATAATAAATTTGATCCTAACTAGGCCATGGTTGATTATGACACCTTAAAGGAAGCATTCTTGAAAGAATTTAATATACCTAAGTTTGAATAACAGAGCATCATCATGCTCAAGAAAATTAACTGAGGACTATCAGAGAGTGTGCACCTGTATGATGCTAGATTCAAAACTTTTATTTCCAAACTTCTTTATGTATTCACCCCTCCCAACATGTGTAATGGTTTATTGGGTGATTACAAATACCATTCAAAAAAGTGTTTTCCATGAAGACATTCACAAACCCTTGTAAAGCACTTGAAGCCACAATAAAAAATGATAGCACTAGAATCAACCCATTCATGGAAGCACAAATTGCATCCATTTTCAACCAACTCCAAAAATTTATCGCTAGTTCATCACAAGATGCTCAAAGTTGGTTATGGTGCATCTATTGTGAAATAGAAGGCCATAATAGAAAGAATTGCCTACGAAAGAATGTGCACACATTGCTTATATGTTGTGAGGTTTATCACGAGGCACATGATGTTCATAACTTCCCTTTGTTATAACATGATAATCAAGTTAACATAACCATCTATTGTCGATTATGTAATGCTTACACTCATATCATAGATGATTATCGAGTGATTGATGAGATGCATGAGAATATAAAAAGAGGCATATGGTAGGCCATTACAAAAATTGAGGGGTAAGCTAATCAAGGCAATGAAGGCTATGTCCAGTAGAATGTAGGCTATGGGATATAAAGAGGCACCAGATGACAAGGTGGAGGATGTAGTGGAGGAAGATTCCCATCGTGATCATGTTACAAGTGTGGTTTGATTGATCACTATTAATGTGATTGCCCTACACATCCAACGTGTGGGTATTGTCGAGGAACACATATGGTCAAGGAATACCCTGAATTGTATAAAAAATTGACCCAAGGCAAGCCTGGTGAAGACAAAGGCACATGAATGATCAGGTGTGAGCCAAAAATGTAGAAGTGGACTCTAAAGACATAACCAACCCACACATAGCCAATCAAAGTGTAGGCAACTACTCGTAGTGGATTCACCACTCAGTCGCCAATTTCACGAGTACCAGAGTTACATTTGGAATATAGGGAATAAATCCACACTGAGTGCATAATATGGCTTGAACCTAAAGTTACACCTTACCTAGACCCTACCTACTAGAAAGATGTATTGTAGCAAGCCATGAGTGTGATTTAGAACCTGCAAGGATAGATCCAATTGGCACAAGACCTAGAGGTACAAGCTACCACCTCTCACAAGAAGCAAGATGGTCAAGAGGCTAAGGTACAAGAACTAACAGAGATCTTGCACCTCCTACAAATAGAAGGGATGTTGATCCTATTAAAGAACTTGCTTTTAGAGCATGCAAGGTAGAAGCCAGTTGAAGTTGTTGCAGCATGCATGGAAAGGGCACAAGAATTTAGGCATACCTATAATGTATAGTACAATAAAGAACTCCTGGTGAATACCACCATTGATGCATGGTCTGTATGCAAGGTCCTTATGGACACAAGTGCGTAGGTTAATATCTTGAAAAAGAATGCATGGGGGAAGATGGGTAGGCCAGCCTTAAGGTCTTCCCCTCATGTACTTTTCATGGCCAAAAAATCCAAGATGCAACCAATTAGGATTCTAAAAAGTGTCATTGTAAAAATCATGGGCACCAAGTTCTGTGTTGACTTCAAGGTAATCAAGTTAGTTGAATAAGATAAATATGCAACACTCTTGGGAAGGTTATGGTGCTACATAAATAATGTCAATATGCACTTCAAGAAGCGTTATATGACCTTTGAAAATGGCAAGGAGAGGGTAGTGATACCCCTCTCAAGTGACTAAGGACCCCCCTATGTAGAAAGTGTTGATCTAGAGAATGAGATCGACCATATCTAAAACATCATGGTGCAAGGCACTAAAACTCTCAACCTAATGACTAAGGAGTGCTTTCTTGAGAGGATAAATAGTTGGCCTTGGATATCACCAACGGTTCTTGTGATTGATGGGTTGAAGAATCTTATGATACGACTGGTTGGAGGTGTCACGTAGTGAGTGCAAAGGTGCCAAAACCTATGAGGATTGGATGGGTCCAAATTGATTGCACTTCAAAGAGATGGGTCTCTTGTAACAAAAAGAAGGGGAAAAGAGCATTTCATTTGATCAAAGGTAAACTTACCACACTTCTGAGATACAAGGGGAATAATCTTGTGGCAGAATATGTCCATGACCTTAAGTTTTGAATCTCAAAAGAGGTAGACAAGATGGGTGCACTAGTGCATACTTTGAGAAACATTGTCGCTCATTGGTGGGCAGTGTAAAGGCCTAGCTTGCCAACTTGGTAAGATGTAAAAGCAGCCATCTACACAAGATTCAAAAAAATCAATGAGGACCTAGACATTTATAAATATTTTGGTGATTCAGACCCAATAACACACATACACTTGTGTAAAGAAACATGGATTGACTATAGCGCAAACACCCCAATGAACTTGTGGGTGCACGCCTTCTACATAACCTTGAAGATGTGGGCACAAGCTTGGTATGTGGTCAACAAAATGCATCATGAGATAGCTAGTTGGGATGTCCCAAAGGATAATTTTGTACACACCTTCTCCTTTTCCTCACATAACTTAGAATTGATCAAGAAATTGTAAGTAATTTGAAGGGCAGTGTTTGAGGACACTGCAATCTTAGAGAAGTACCTAAAAGATATGTTTGAGGAGAAAGGATTAGTGCTCCTGACTTTCTTTAAGGAATATGCACTCAATAATGACTCGAGTGATTAAGATACAAACATCTATAAAGCACGCAATTATATGTCCTTGATAGGAAAGAGGAAGCTCATGCACTAAGTGGATAATAGCACCCCTAACGAGTAAGACCCTACTCATCTCCATATCAAAACAACTAAGGGGATTAGGTAGGTCAAGGACACACATCAGGATAGAAATGAGCCCTATCGTGCACTACTCAAAACCACCTAGGTAGACATTGTTCCCAAAATCTGTCACTCATTTTTGGGACAACATATGAATTATTTTAGTCTTGCAGGCCAAAATTATCTCTTCCCTTCTCAAAAAATTGTTCTGAGCATTCAAATTCCTCATTTTTCAAGCTTTTTCAGTTAAAGGATTAGCAGGTTCAATGGCTTCAATAGGTAAATTCTCTCAAAGGAACAAGTTCTCAACACTTAGGCATTTTCAAGCTTGGTTTAACGCCTCAGTTCAACCAAAAATGTTCATCGACAAGCTTCAAACAAAGGATTGAACCATTGAACCTCGCTTCTCAAAGGTTTAAAGGTTCAAAGGTTCATCGACATCTCCAAGCTTAAAGAGTTAAGCACTTTGGCAAGGGTTCAAAGTTCAACTGCTTTGGCAAGTTCAACGGCTTCAAAAAGACTGAGCAAAAATAAGGAAGATTGAATTGTTGAACCATTGAACCTTGAACCAAAAAGGTTCAAAGGTTCAAGGGTTCAATGGTTCAACGCAGTTGGTTCAAAGAGAATGGTTCAAGCGGTCAATTGAATGAGCAAAATGCAATATTGAACCATTGAACCATTAAACCAAAGTTGGTTCAATCATTTGGTTCAATTGGTCGGTTCAAAGGAGTGCCCCAAAACTGAAGGAACAAGTGCCCTTGCGGAGGGCAGTGAACTAAAGGTAGGTGCCCTTATGGAGGGCAGGGAACATTGGTTCAAAGATCAAAGAGAAGGCCAAAAGGGTAAGGTTTCCTTTAGATTTTTTTTTGAAGAAATTACTAAGTAAAGGAACCAAAAAAATTCCTTCAGAAAGATTTTCTGCAGAAGAATTTCACCGAGACAAGGTGAATTCTTTTGAATGAAATGTTCGAAGGAATTCCTTTGGACTTTTGTCCAAAGGAATTCACCCAAAAGGAAAAGCTTAAAGAAAAGTGGACAAGGCAAAGGAAGGGTTTCCTTTAGACATTTTGTCTGAAGGAATAAGCCCGAAGACCGCCCGAAGGACCCCGAAGGGTAGGTACCCTTGCGAGGGGCTCTCAGCACCCAGAAAGTGGACCTTTCTCAAAGACCTGAAGGGACACCTTCCCTTCGGGGTGTTCCTTGATAAAGATGAAGGAAAAAGCTTTGAAAGACTTAAAACAAAATAAGATTTCAAAGAACAAGGATTGAACCGTTGAACCTTGAACCAAATGGTTCAACCAGTTCAAGGGTTCAACAAGTTCAATAAAGTTTGAAAGACTTAGCCAAAACAAAGGATTTTGAGAAAGAGATTGAACCTTGAACCAAAATGGTTCAAAAGTTCAAAGGTTCAAAGAAAGCTCCAGCAAAAGAAGGAAACTGAAGATTTCAAAGACCAGTTCAAAGAGATGGTTCAACCAAAGAGCAAGAAAGTGATTGAACCAGGGGAGCGATGGAACCAAGGAACCAACAAAGACCACCTGAACCGTTGAACTATTGAACCAATGAACTAGTAGGTTCAAAGGTTCATGGTTCAATAAGGTTTAAACAACCAGCAACCATTGACGTCCCCGCGGACGTCAATTTTAAGGTAATGGAATATCTGTTAACTTTCAAATATAGAGTAGAACTTAAGGGATGAACCAAGCGACCAGCTGAAGAAGATAATCTAAGAGCTCCATTTGTAGCAAGAAAGAAGAGAAGACTACAGAAGATATTGAAATATATACAAGAGAGTTATTTTCGATAGGTGAAATAGTTCACCGAGTAGTCATCTGAGCACACCAAATCAAGGACACAACCTATTTTGCTTCCATAAAGTAAAGGCAAAATGGATAGCTATGCAGACATTAAGAAAAGGACTAGACAACCCATGCTAAGGAGGAGATATATAAGATGAATGGGCATGCCATAGTTAAGGCAATGCACTATTCCAAGCATGGCCCCTTTCACAGAACTAAAAACACATTCAAGGCATTGAATGTAGCATGGGCCGTCTCATGGAAAAAAGTGCCAAGCCTTTCTTGGCTGCCATATATTGTAATCTCTTGTTTTATGCAAAGGAGATAATTCCAAATTGAAGCAAAACTCTACCAAAATTGAGAGGCGATTACTGAGACTTGAGCTCAGGTTGTTGATCATATTACCTTATCTGAATGAGAAAGCAAGTTACTTTCAGACTTTGTGCTGTTATAGCTTATGTTATCTTAGGAAATTATTCTTATGTCTGTTTCCTATGACTATTCTTGTTTATTTAATTTGACAAGCAGAACTAGTGGAAGTAATCAGGAAGATATCTTGAAGCCAGTTGTGAAAAGACTTTGTGATGTCATAGTTGTCTTCAGTGTGTTTTTAGTTTCTTTCTATGTAAAGGATATTGGGATGACTTTTTGCCCCCATTATCCTTTGTATTTCACTTTTTGGGAAGTTGAAGTAGAGACTTTGTGTTCCATTTCATCTTGCTAGTTACTACGCCCTTGTTCCATGTTGGTTACCCACCAGAAAGAACTCCCGTGCCCTGCTGCAAGACCACTTTTGAAAGAAGAGAAGTGCTTTCAATATTATCACCAAGACTTCTCCTTTGTTTGTGAACATCATTTCTGAAAAAAGAGAGATGGATGGTGTAGTATTACCCATTAGTGTTATTTTCTGCTTATATATATAGTATATAGCTCCTCATAGTTATAAGGGAACCTCCCCTTGATGAGAGGAGAGATTTTTCCACCTCTGATGTGGTAAACCTATACATTTGGCAAACCAAACTCTCTATGCTATGGTTGAAGAGACCTATTTTACTCATTAGTTAGTTGTTGACAAGATATTCACCCAACAACTTTTTGGCAACTCTACTAGGGAAGAGCACGCAGTTTGAAGCCTCAAGCTTCAAGCTGAAGTAGGGCCAGTTCTTTTCCATTTTTATTCTATAATCTGGCAACTCCACACTATACTAGAAGATAGAGAGCCCAAGGTGTTGTTGACCCTATTTTTGAGTTGGTGCAGCAGGGCAATTTTGATTTGTTTCGTTCCCAACTCCAAGTTTAATGATCTAGGAGTGTTCTTCCTACCCGTAGCAGGTCACCAACACAAGGTAGAGCTTCTTTTTCTACTGTTAGTAGAGCTTTGTCTATATATACTCCACCTAGATTTGCCATCCCCACTATCCATAATCAAATCATGGCAGTTTAAGGCCCCTAGGGTAACTCTTTTGCCCCACTCAATTTGACTTCACCTCTACATGAGCTACCATGCAGTTCAAGGAATATTTTCCCCAAATTCTTTGGTGATGGGAGAGTTCATCCTAATGAACACGTTGCAGCTTTCAGCATATCCTATGGTGTGATAGGCATGGAATTTGAGGACGTGGCAGTCAGGCTATTTGTAGAAACATTGCAAGGCACTGCTTCAGATTGGTTCTACCATCTATGGGCTCAATCAGTGACTGATTAGGACACTCTTAAAGCTAAATTTGAAGCCAAGTTCAAGCTTGTAGAAGATGTGCATGCTTTATTGGCACAACTCACACAGATGAAAAAGGAGCCTCATGAACCTATGAGGGACTTCATTGCCAAGTTTGACAAGCTGAAGAATCAGATTCTTACAATTGCTCAGCCAACAGCTGAGAATCTTAAATGATTCTTCATCAACTCATAGCTGCCTAAAGTGAGTTTAATGCTAAGATGTGCTAGCCACATAGACCTTGATGCTACTCAAGACTTGGCTCCTGAGGTGGAAGATGACGTTATCTTGGTAGGAAAGATAAGGAGAGATCCAAACAGAGGTAAATCTTCTTCATCTTTTGAATACTCACCTACAGTCACCACTGATTCAATGGTGCAAAAGCTAGCAAATGAGTTGGTAGCTCTTAAAAAGCAAATGGCACAAGGGATGTCATATGCCCCTTTGTATAGAGATGTACCAAGGAGGACATTCCCCAATCAGTCATGCTAAGGTAATGTTGCTAGGAACCAAGGGAAAATGAATCGTCTTCCTCCCCCATGGGGAAACCTTACCATTGAAGCACCTCCAACCAATTCAATAGTTGGATATCTTGAAGCTAAATCAGATTTCTCCTTCTAGCCTGAGTTAAACTCAGAAGATGATGCTAATCTCTTCACAGAGGGAGAATAAAAATTAGCTGGCGACTCCAACATTGGTTTCTTGAATTATCGGGATGAACCCAAAAGTGAAGGTAAAGCAGTTGAGGGATCATACGCTGTGTTCACTCAGTCTAAGAATTAGTCAGCCTAGTAAACTAATAAAGAAAAAATAGAGGAGCGACCTCAACTAACAATTTCAATTGCTAAGCAGGGAACCACTCTACCTTTCTAGGCAAAGGACCCGGTGATTACAAGAAAGGTAAGTACATCAAACATCCCTACACCTTCTACTTCAAATTCATAGACCAGTCCTCCCCCTCCTAAAAATCAAAAAGATGAACTCCCATCCTTTGTACCTAGTTCATTTCAAACATTTGACATAATTGACCGTATAAAGAAAAACAAAATTCAAATGTCTGAATTTGAATTTTTGCAATCCAATCCTGAGCAGTTAGATAAGTTGGTTCAATGTGTAAAGAACCAAGCCATCCTTGTAGGACAAACAATCCCAAAGGTAACTCTTGATTCCCCCAAGAACACATCCACTAGGAATAACCTTGTCATTACTTGTCCTGCTGCTCTCAGAAGAACTGAACCATTTTATGTCTCCTTGCTAATAAATGGATACTAGTTGAACAATTGCATCATAGATTTTGGTGCATCTAACAATGTCATGCCTACCAAAGTGGCAGAATCCCTTGGTCTCACACTGACCAAGACATTTGGGAGATGTTTCTCCATGGAGAACAAACAAGTGCCACTACTGGGACAAATTAAGGATGCCTAATTTGCATTTGCAGCATTCCCAGACAAGAGAATCAAGATGACTGTCTTGGTGGCTGACGTCCCAGCATCATATGGCATCCTTCTTAGGCAAAATTTTTGTAAAGATTTTGGTGGCAAATTAAGTATGGACCTATCTAAGGCAAGGATCCCAGTCAAAGGCGTTATGTAGAGATTGCTCCCTGAGAAGGAAGAAAAATAGGTGGTCACTCAAACATCAGCACTTGAAGCTCAAATTCTATTTGAGTCTTCAAGCATGGGTAATTACTTCTTATCCACGGAAGAAGTTCATGAGGCATTTGATGAAGCTCCTGAATGTGACAATCTAAAAATTGGTTTAGATGAAATAGCAGAAGGATTGGTGGAGCACAGTGTAAGTGTAGAAGAATCTCCCCCTCTAAATGGAGAAGAATCTAAGGAAAAATTAGTGTTTAATGAGGCATGGATTCTAGAATTCGATGGCAGCTGCTCCTCTACTAGTTCAAGAGCTAAGATTATGTTGATATCTTCTCAAAGAGATATTTTTCCTTTTTCATACAAGTTATAGTTTAGTAAAACCAATAATACAACTGAGTATGAATCTCTATTACTTGTATTGAAGGCTGCTCGAGACAAAGGCATCAAACTCCTTCATGCCAAAGGAGATGTTGAATTGGTGGTTTGTCAGGTGAGAAACCTGTATCAAACCAAAAAATGAGAGATTGTACCACTACTGCAATCTAGTCTGGGATCAAATTGAAAGCTTTGATGCTTTCAACATCTCTGTCATACCCAAGGAATTCAATGACCTAGCTGATGCACTGACTGTTTCAGCAACTCTCTTGGTTCCTCACCCTAATTTTAAGGGAGATAGGTACACTATTAAACTGGTCTTTTGACTAAATTTTCTTGACAATGCCAATCATTGGCAAGTGTTCAACGGTGACAACCAAATCATTGCTTTCCTGGAGCAAAAAGATAGCTTTGAATAGCTTCATTTTGAAGGCAATGAGCCTCAAAAGTTTGAACCAACCCTGAATCAAGTGCAAATGTAGGTGAAGAATTCCTACAACTTAAAGAAAATAAAATCCCAAAGGGCCTGATTTCCCTTGAGAAGCTATTTGACAAACATGACAGGTTCATCAAAAAACAACAAATGAATTCAAGCTTCTCTGAGGAGTTTGATCAAATAAATCTGGGTACCAAGGAAAATCTCAAGATGGTGAACATTGGGAAATGTTGCACTCAAGAAGAAAAGTTAAAGTTCACTACTCTACTCAGTCAGTACATGGATGTCCTAACATACTCTTATGATGATCTAAAGTCACTCAGGCCTGAAGAAATATGCCATGAGATTTCTCTCAAAAGTGACTCAGTGCCTTACAAGCAAAAATATAGGTAGTACAATTTAAAGATATCATGTACTATTCTATCTAAAATATAGAAAATGTTGAATGCTAGGATAATTTTCCCAATCTATTATTTCACATGGATTGCAAACATAGTGCCTGTAAGGAAGAAGAATGGTGAAATTTGCCTCTGTGTGGACTTCAAAAATTTAAATCAGCCATCCTTAAAGGATAACTATCCTCTGTCCATCATGGATCAAGTCCTTTAGACAGTGACTAGTTCAGAGATGTTATCAATGCTAGACTGCTTCTCAAGATACAATCAAGTTGAAGTTGGTGAAGCAGACCAGTATAAGACTACCTTCACCACACCTTGGGGCACCTTTGCCTATCGAAGAATGCCATTTGACTTGATAAATGCTGGCACCACTTTCCAAAGAGCAATGGACCTTGATTTCAAAGATGAAATGGGTAAGTTTATTGTAGTGTACGTGGGTGATTTAATAGTCTTTTCCAAGCATCACCCTGACCATGTGCACCATTTGCAATAAGTGTTGGAACGCTGCCGCCAGAATGGCATTTCTCTTAACCCCAAGAAGTCTATTCTTAGATTAATAGAAGGGAAACTTCTCAGGCACATTGTATCTTGAGAAGGCATAAAAATTGACTCAGAAAGAGTCAAGTCCATCCAGGAGCTTACTTTGCCCACAAGTAAGACTGTAGTTCACTCTTTCTTTAGAAAGGTGAATTTTTTACAAAGGTTCATCCCCAAGTTCATTGAGAAGACTTGCCATATTGTAAACATGATGAAGGGAATGCATGGGAAATTTGATTACCTGTGTAGAGGCCTATTTACTATTCATCAGCTCAATGGTGAAAATAGTTTTCTGTTGAAATATCAAGATGGCATGCCCTTTTCTCTTCCTCACAATGGACAACATCTGAAGCACTTCAATTCTTGAAGTATCAGATAAATTCACCTATACATATGTATATTTGTATAGTCTTTGGTTTTGTTTTGTGTTTCTCATTTTCATTTTTAGCACCTTTATTTTTTGGGTAGCATGACTCCATAACCCAATGGCATACTTAAAGACACTAGAGATTCTAGTTTCTACTCCCCTCAGCTATTCCAAGTTTTCAACTGAAGGAAGTTCCCCAACTGGATCCAGCTATTGTTCCCAAAATCTGTCACTCATTTTTGGGACAACATATGAACTATTTTGGTCCTACAAGCCAAAATTATCTCTTCCCTTCTCAAAAAATTGTTCTGAGCATTCAAATTCCTCTTTTTCAAGCTTTTTCAGTTAAGGGATTAGCAAGTTCAATGGATTCAACAGGCAAATTCTCTTAAAGGAACAAGTTCTCAACACTTAGGCATTTTCAAGCTTGGTTCAACGCCTCGGTTCAACTAAAAATGTTCATCTGTAGGCTTTAAACAAAGGATTGAACCATTGAACCTTGCTTCTCAAAGGTTCAAAAGTTCAACAAGGTCAAAGGTTCAACGATGTCACCAAGCTTAAAGAGTTAAGTGCTTCGGCAAGGGTTCAAAGTTCAACTGCTTTGGCAAGTTCAATGGCTTCAAAAAGACTTAGCAAAAATAAGGAAGATTTAACCATTGAACCTTGAACCAAAAAGGTTCAAAGGTTCAAGGGTTCAATGGTTCAATGCAATTGGTTCAAAGAGAATGGTTCAAGTGGTCAATTGAATGAGCAGAATGCAAGATTGAACCATTAAATCGTTGAACCAAAGTTGGTTCAATCGGTCGGTTCAAAGGAGTGCCCCAAAATTGAAGGAACAAGTGCCCTTGCAGAGGGCAGTGAACTAAAGGTAGGTGCCCTTGTGGAGGTTAGGGAACATTGGTTCAAAGATCAAAGAGAAGGCTAAAAGGGTAAGGTTTCCTTCGGATTTTTGTCTAAAGAAATTACTAAGTGAAGGAACCAAAAGAATTCCTTCGGAAAGATTTTTTGCGAAAGAATTTCACCAAGACAAGGCGAATTCTTTTGGACAAAATGTATGAAGGAATTCCTTCAGAATTTTGTCCAAAGGAATTTGCTCAAAAGGAAAAGCTCGAAGAAAAGTAGACAAGGCAAAGGAAGGGTTTCCTTCAGACATTTTGTCTGAAGGAATTAACCCAAAGGAATAAGCTCGAAGACCGCTCGAAGGACCTCGAAGGGTAGGTACCCTTGCGGGGGACTCTCAACACCCAGAAAGTGGACCTTTCTCAAAGACCTAAAGGGACACGTTCCCTTTGGGGTGTTCCAAAGGCTTGATAAAGATGAAGGAAAAAGCTTCAAAAGACTTAAAACAAAAGAAGATTTCAAAGAACAAGGATTGAACCATTGAACCTTGAACCAAATGGTTTAACAAGTTCAAGGGTTCAACAAGTTCGATAAAGTTCGAAAGACTTAGCCAAAATAAAGGATTCTGAGAAAGAGATTGAATCATTGAACCTTGAACCAAAATGGTTCAAAAGTTTAAAGGTTCAAAGAAAGCTCTAGACAAAAGAAGGAAACTGAAGATTCCAGAGACCAGTTCAAAGAGATGGTTCAACCAAAGAGCAAGAAAGTGATTGAACCAAGGGAGTGATGGAACCAAGGAACCAACAAAGACCACCTAAACCATTGAAACATTGAACCAATGAACTAGCAGGTTTAAAGGTTCATGGTTCAATAAGGTTCAAACAACCAACAACCATTGACGTCCCCTAAACATCAATTTTAAGGTAATGGAATATCTATTAACTTTAAAATATAGAACAAAAATGAAGGGATGAACCAAGTGACCAGCTGAAGAAGATAGCCTGAGAGCTCCATTTGCATCAGGAAAGAAGAGAAGAATATAGAAGATATTGAAATATCTACAAGAGAGTTACTTTCATTAGGTGAAATAGTTCACCAAGTAGTCATCTAAGCACACCAAATCAAGGATGCGGCCTGCTTTTCTTCCATGAAGTAAAGGCAAAATGGATAGCTCCGCAGACATCAGGAAAAGGACTAGATAACCCATGCTAAGGAGGAGACATATAAGATGAATGGGCATGCCATGGTTAATGCAATGCACTATTTCAAGCATGGCCCCTTTGACAAAACTAAAAATGCATTCAAGGCATTGAATGCAACGTGGGCCGTCCCATGGAAAAAGGTGCCAAGCCTTTCTTGGATGCCATATATTGTAATCTCTTGTTTTATGCAAAGGAGATCTTTCCAGATAGAAGCAAAACACTACCAAAATTAAGAGGCGATGACTGAGACTTTGAGCTCAGGTTGTTGATCATATTACTTTATCTGAATGAGAAAGCAAGTTACTTTCAGACTTTGTGCTATTATAGCTTGTGTTATCTTAGCAAATTGTTCTTATGTCTGTTTCCTAGGAGAATTCTTGTTTATTTAATTTGAGAAGTAGAACTAGTGGAAGTAATCAGGAAGACGTCCTGAAGCCGGTTGTGGAAAGACTTTATGCTATCATATTTGTCTTCAGTGTGTTTTTAGTTTCTTTCTATGTAAAGGATCTTGGGATGACTTTGTGCCCCCATTATCCTTTGTATTTCACTCTTTGAGCAGTTGAAGTAGAGACTTGGTGTTCCATTTCATCCTACTGGTTACTACACCCTTGTTACCTGTTGGTTACCCACTAGAAAGAACTCCTATGCCCTACCGCAATACCACTTCTAAAAGAAGAGAAGTGCCTTCAGTATTATCACCAGGACTTCTCCTTTGTCTATGAATATCATCTCTAAAAAAAGAGAGATGGTTGGTGTAGTCTTACTCCTGAGTGTTATTTCTTGCTTATATATATAGTATATAGCTTTTCATAGTTATAAGGGAACCTCCTCTTGATGAGAGGAGAGATTTGTCCACCTCTGATGTGGTAAACCTGCACATTTGGCCGACCAATCTCCCTATGCTATGGTTGAAGAGACCTATTTTTCTCATCGGTTAGCTGTTGACAAAATATTCACCCAACAGACATTAGCTCAAAGTGGGAACCAAAGGTGGCTACTTTGGGCACATATTGGTCTGATGCGTAGCTGGTGCAAATTGTGGATCTCTTGAAGGAGTTTCAAGATTTCTTCCTATAAAATTATCGAGACATGAAAGGCACCCACCAATCCCTTGGAAAAATGAACATAAATCATGTGGATGTGCATGAACTATTAAGAAGTGCCCCTACAGAATGAACCCCAATCTCCATGTTAAGGTCAAAATGAAGATTGACAGTATGCTAGTTGCAGGAGTGATCTACCCAGTGTAAGAGTCAAAATGTGTGATCCCCATGGTTATTATCATTAAGAAGGATGGGTGCATCCATATTTGCATTGATTAACAAATGTTAAATGTTGCCTACATCGCTAAACCCTTCCTAAATCCATTCATTAATGAAGTCTTGGATGGTGTTGCAGGCTACAAAATTTATGCTTTCACTCATGGTTTCTTAGGATACCATCAAGTCTAAATTGAAGAGGATAGGCCTAAAACAACCTTTCGTGATGAAATGGGGTTATTTTGCCTATAAAATTATGTCCTTTAGACTCAATAATGCACCAAGTGTATTCTCTAGAATGGTCATCAACACATTTAAGGATTTTATTCATAAATTCCTCCATGTGTACCTTGATGATTGGACTGTGTATGGGCTCATGAAAGACCATTATGACAACTTATGCCTCATGTTTGAGAGGTGATGATGGTTACAAATATCCTTAAACCTTAAGAAGTGCATCTTCACGACACCTTTTGGCACCTTGCTCAGACACATCATCTACAAACATGGTTTTCTCATCGATCCTATGAAGATTGCAATAATCATTCAGCTCTAGACTCCTTCCACACACAGAGATGTTCGTGCCTTTCTTAGCCATTATGGATATTATAGAAAGTTCATAAGGAGATATGTGAAGATTGTGGTGCCACTAGAGGAGCTTTTACACAAGGATGGCCTATTTTATTAGGGCACAATATAAGAGGATACCTTTAAAACTCTAAAACTCAAGTTGGCTAGCATGCCTATTCTACAATTTCCTGACTGGATGACCTCGTTCCACATCCATGTCCATGCATCTGGATATATAATTGGTACCATTATGGTAAAACCTGGTGAAGGTAAAATAAATCATCCCATCTCCTTAGTAAGTAGAAAATTTACCCAAGTAGAGCGAAACTATATAATAACTGAGCATGAGGCATTGGTTATGGTCTACACACTACAAAAATTTAGGCAATACTTATTGGCAACCCCATTAATCTTCTTCATGGACCATGAGGTACTTAAGTACCTCATAAACAAGCCTATTCTTCATGGGTGTATTTATAGATGGATAATTATGTTTTAAGAATTCCAATTCTCAGTTGTTGTGAAGCCTAGAAAATAGAACTCAGGCCCAAACCATTTGTCCTGCATCAACTCCAATGATGCAACAACACTTATTGAAGATGATATGTTGAATGCAAAACTCTATCGAGTCTAGTACATCCTTGAGGATGTGGTAGAGATAGTTGTTTTCCTAACATCTAGGTCTACACCCCAGATAATGGCAACCAAAGAAAAAAATAGCTCATAGTTCGTGTTGCCCCTTTTCAACTCATCAATGGAGAATTGTACAAACTAGGCCAAGATGAAGTCCTATATCAATGTGTCTTAGAACATGAAAGTGGCTCCATTTTATGTGAGGTGCATGAGGGAATAACAGGAGGCCATTGTGTCAGAGACATAATGGCATGTAAGGTATTGCAATCAGGGTTGTGGTGGCCAAGCATGTTCCAAGATGTAAAGGATTATGCCAAGGCATGTGATATATGCTACTGCATAGGGAAATCCAACCACTAGGATGAGATGCCTCTCATCGCCATTCTTGCCTAGGCACCATTCAAAAAATAGGCCATTGATTTTTTTGGGGCAATCACTCCCATAGTAAGGTGCACAGACGCAAGATATATTCTAACGACTACTGACTATTTCACCAACTGGGTCAAGTCAGTGCTAACCACAAACTACACAACTACCATAGCTTCAAGGATCACATGGAAGAACATCATAAGTCACTATAAGTGCCCACTCAGTTTGACTAGCAATAGAAGCACATACTTCATCAATGAAACTATGTAGATCTTGTTGACCAAATACATGGCGATGTACCATAAGATAATGCCTTATCATATGCAAGGCAATGGTACCACTGAGGCATTCAACAAGATCATGGGGATGTAACTCATGAAGATATATGATGTTGGTCATAAATATTGGGATGATCGAGTGTTTATAGTACTATGGGCATATCACGTAACCTACAAGTGCCTAAACAAGGCTACACTATTTCAACTAGTGTTTGGCGTAGAGGTGACTCTACCAATGGAGTTCATGGTGCCATCATTGTGCAGTGCACTTATTAGTCATTTGGATGACCAAGAATCATTAAGTGTAAGGTTGGAAGACTTAGAACACTTGGATGAGGTGCACACCCAAGCAAGGTGGGGCCAACAGATAGAGAAGGTGCATTAGAAGTTATGGCATGACAAGCATATTAAACGCAAGGTACTAAATGAAGTGGCATTGGTCTTGCTTTATGACTCTAAGTATGTTAATCCACTAAAAAGCTATAAATTAGGTGGATGGGCCCATATGTCATCCATAGTATATTAGAAACTAGCACATGCAAGCTACGCACATTATCAAGTGAAATACTCCTTGGGCATTTTAATAGTAAACAATTAAATTCTTATAGGTAATAATATGGCACTTGTGCCATTAAACACCAACTTCTTAGTCACAAGTTGGTTGTGTTGTGATGACCTGAATGACATTTGGCATAAGCCAAACATTTCCTTGTATTTTGTGTTGTTGTTATTATAGAGTGAATAAGCAACACTTTTAGTCCTGTAAGAGAACTATTCTAGCATTTTCATGCATAACTCTAGTCAGGTGAGCCAAGCATAAATGTTTTCTAAGTGCTCGAGGTCAGACACTTAAGCTTTTGGGTGCATGAAACTCACCATATTTTGAAAACATGAGTACCAAGTGATGAAGAAAGGTACACAGGATGTTAGTGTGCATAAGATGAAATCGAGGTGCATAAAATGCTCAGTGCACAAGAATCCTAAAGAATGAAGTGTTGGAGGACCAACATGAGGGATTTGTGTGGGGTAGGATAGGCCAAGGCAAGAGATGAAAGCACAAAGAAATCAACCAAGATAGGAAAGTGCGCTTGAAATGAAAGCATCATAAGAAGAGAAGATGGAACCATTGAGGCTGAATTGTGCACATGTGAGGCACTACACCCAGGTTGCTATAAGGAAGGTGAAGATCATGCTAAGTAAACAAAACATATGAAGAAGATCGTCAGGACAAGAGGGCATCCACACAAAGTGAGGTGGGAAGTGACCATTTAAACTACACGTCACTTCACCAAAAATACCATTACGAGAATTTATTAAGGTGATAATAGAGGCACAAAGATATGTATTAAATGTTGATGTGGTGATGGATTTTTGTGGATTTCATGGGTTTTAGCGAATTCTAAGAAATATACGCACTATCATGTCATTAATCACTTGTAATTAAGAAGGTAGCTAAATTAGGGGTATAAAGCAACAAAAGGCCAACTGGTTTAGGTTACAAACCTCAAGTTAATTTACACCCAAAATGTAGAGCATGAAGCTAGAGCTGAACCAAATCCAAAGTAAAGCACCCCCAAACACAAAAAGTGAATGATTGAACAGAGAGAGGAATAGTGTTCCCTTTAAGATAGGCATAAATAAGTGTGGGGCATGAATTATGCAAAAATCAGACAGCAGAAAACTAGAGTGACACTAAAGCCACCTTAAAAAACATGTGAAGCTTGAGAGTCGAAGTCACAATCACAAACCTCACAACTATGAGGAGCACCAACAAACATTACAGGGTTTGACAAGTTAAATAGACTACACTTCAACACTAGTCAATTCAGGATGGGGAAGAAACGTATGAGTTCTGGTCCACTATAGGTGTAGAAAGATGCCAAATGGCATGAATAGTGGAAGAGATGATTATTTTAAAGAAAAAAGTGTAGCCAGTGGAAGGGGTTAGCATCACAATAGTTGAGCTTGAGGTGCTCATAAATATATCATATCTAGAAATGTAGTTTTTCAAGGAGCTCTTAGTAGGAGAGAACTAGGCATCTTTCACACATACCTTTTTGCTAAAAGAGTATAACCATCACACCTCAAATAATGCACAAGATCTAACACAAGACTGGGTGGTTGATATGGGGGCTAAGACAGAAGTGAGTGTGGCATTGTTCAATGTCTCCATCTGGGATAGACTAACGACCACCAGCATAACTGAGCTCTATGAGTTTCCATGTTTTTGGAATATGAAGTAATTCATGTAGTTCTTCCTCTCGCACATCCATGAATATCTCTTCTACTTTGCATGAAGGCACATGTAGTTGTCAACAAGCCTTATTGGTAAAATAACTAAGCTTCTAGAATCTGATGCAAACATCCACCAGATGATGGCAGATGATGTTGAAGTGGGAAGGGTCATGAAACTCCTTAGGTACTTCAAGGAAGGGTTCACATTCCCCATAATATATATCAAGGACCCTAACACAAGGGTGATGATGTGCCTCGTAAGTTCAAAACTTTGCCCTAACGGATGGTGGATAAATATCACCAAGGCCTACCTATGAATAGCCCACCACATGCCATAGGGGTCAAGTTTAATATAACAAAGTTCATTATAGAAGAAATGGTGAAAAATGTACTTGAGTCTCACATGACAAGAGAGACCTTCTGATATGGGTCGATGTTGGATTTAATTATGATGAAGGAGATCGACATGCTCAATGATGATGAGGATAACCTTTGGGTCTACCCTGAGCACAAGGACTCCCCAGTGTAAAAGTACTAGAACTTCACCTGCCCCACTCCCCCCCCACATTCTCCCAAAAGTACAAGACTCGAGTGATGGGGTGGTACACCCAGTACATAGAGGCATTCGAGATGGAATGGTGCATCCCTAAGGAGCTCCCTTAGAATATGTTTAGAATGATGACGTTTGCCATTATAAAACACTTTTGTGTAGTGTGCTAGGTTCTCACAGATGAAAATAAATCAGGCTGGCTGAAGTCACCTTATGCATTTTTTGCCAAGTACTTCACAGATGTGTTAAGGAGAATTCCAAACACACGGTAGCTAGACATCTCGATGAACGTCATGGATTTGGAAAGAAATAGGTTGTGGTATTAATACATGCACCCAAGAGGGAAGGCTACCAAAGATGAGGATGATGAATCAAGTCACACTAACATCTATCCCCTCTAAAAGGAATTCATACTTGGGCACATCCACATGTTGTATTATAAGATGAAGCTGAGAAAGAAGGGCATGCACATTGATAAGGACAATGACCTCCCCATGATCAGTGATGAAGGGAAGTTGGTATCAGTATGAAAAAACAAATCTCCCCATAAAAAGTGAGGAGAAACACTTGAAGAAATTTAAGAGTGCATAAGGTTAAAGATTACCTCCAACGATGAAGCCACCCCCTTAGCCCTAAAGAAAAAGCATGCGAATTTCATGCCAAGGACTACATCTCTTAGTAAGAAGGAGAAGAAGAAGAAGTCTAAGGGGCCTATTTTAATTCCCAAAATAACCTTGGTAGAGATGGAAACATAAGAGGTGCATGAGGAAATGGAAGCACAAGAGGCACGTGAAGAGATGGAGGAGGAGGAAGAAGTAGGAATGAAGGTCTACATTATGGAAGAAAAAGAATAAGGGCCCAATGCCAAAGAAGTTTAGGAGGCCCTCCAAGGTGGCACTACTACTGTGCTTGGATAAGGAGAGAAGCCAATAAGCACCTCACCAAAAAAACCTACCACACATTCTCTATAAACTAAGGAGGAACAGAGAGAGGCATGGAGGAAATTGGGGATGAGCAAGGTAGACATTTTGAAGGCACTAGCACTAGAGAAGAAAAGGGATATCATGAAGGGAAAAGACATGAAACAAGAGGAGATTGATAAGATTGAGGTTGAGAAAACAATGTTTGAGGAAGAAAAGTCCTTAGCGCTAGCAAAGAAGAGGAAGGTTGAGACAAATAAGGTGGCCTAAGAGGAAAAGACCAAGAAATAAAAAGAAGAAAAAAGGTTGCTACAAGCATGAAACCAATTGAGAAAGCAACAATAAAGGCACCTAGTGTCTCCACCGACACAACAGATGAAGTTGCACCACATGCATGCCTAAGTAGCAAAGGGGCACTTGAAAGCAAGGAAGGCGATACTAGTGCCTTAAAAGAACAAATAGAGAATACCGATGGGACCCAACAAAAATAGGAGGGTGAAGCTAGCACCAAGGAAGAAGAAGTAGATGAATGGGACAAGTCTGAAGAAAAAACCCTATAGGATCAAGAAGAAGGAACCTTAGATGAAAGTGTCGAAGAGAGTGGTAGTACCGATGAAGAAGAAGAAGAGAAAATAGAGCTGGTCATCCCAAAAGAAGAAGGCATAGAGCCAAGCCTAAGAGAAAATGTGTAGAAGGGGTGGATAGATAAAGATTTCTACATGTTTGAGTACATGCCCCTATAACTACCACAATAAGGATGGACTAATAGTTGTCATTTGCTTTTGATAGTTATATGGATGTGCCTCATTTTGAGGTTTCATAGAAGGTCATACTAGGCATAGAGAAACTAAAAGAAAGGGCATGATTCCCTTCTCATAAACCCCTGCATAATGAACCCAATCAGATCAGTAAATGCACTCATCTATATGGCATTTGAAGTAGCACAAAAGAACATCATCAATGATGTTAGGGATTCAAAATGAAAGAAGATCATGCTAGCTGTAAAAGAGGAAGTAAAGTCCATGAAGTTTAAGATGCAGTAACTAGATAAGCATGTCAAAGTAGCTAAGCCATCCCTCTTGGATGGCGTTGACACTTTGAACCTCTTAAAGGTTGACAAGGTTTGTGTGCTAGTGGAGTAGATGCTATCGAGGCTGAACACAGAGCCAATGCTAGAGGAAGAGGAGGACCTATATGCTGCACTAAAATAAGAGACAATTGTAAAACTCAAAGAGGTGGGAAACCACTTCGCACAACTTCAAGAGGTCACATATGTTGTCGATGCCATCTTCTACCGCTTATCTAACCAAGGATCAGTCATAGATGCATGCCTCAAGTAGACTAAGGGGGAGAAAGAGGAGCTAATGGTATAGGTATACACTATAAGTAAGTCAAAACATAGCTAAATAATGGGGAAGGTCAATGCCTTAAGCACCTAGATCAAAGTCTAGGAACAAAGCATGGAAGCACTCTTATGTGCCTTGCAGACTAAGGCATGTAAATAAGGAAAAATATTAGATGGAGTGATAAAAGCTAAGGAAAACCTCAAGGCCTTCCATAAGGAATTGGAGAATATAGATGCACTCATGCTCAACACTACCTCCATGGAGATAAATAGTGCCATTGAGGAACTCAAGCTCATCATAAAAGGCTTTGTGGACTTCAACACTGAGTTGAAAGAGAGTGTGCCCAAATTCTGTGCTTCGAGAGCGTTAAAAGACTAGTCCAAAGGTAGACTAGAAATTTTGTATGGGGTAATGTTTGGTCACTAATTCATCTAAGTATGAATTTGTGCCAACTCAACAGACACCTCATCATGAGATAATCACTTGGTATGATTTTTATTTTGGCATCTTTTGTCTCAACTAGAAGAATCATTGTAGACTTAGCACTAGTTGATAGGTAGTTTTCTAGTACCTAGTTTTTAAAGGCATCTTCTTGAGTAAGTTACACGTGGTGACTATAGCACAAAAGGTGCAAGGTGATGAATTTGATAGAATGATTAATAAAGGCTCTAGCTCAACACCTGATGTGTACCCTCCACCTTAGCACAAAGATGTTCTTAAGTGCTATAAAGTCGAGTTCAATCTAGTTAGCAAAGAGATGAGAATTAAAGTAGTGAAGCTCTATAGAATTGACTCTGGATATCATGGATGCCATTAGCATAAGTTTTAGCATGGATGCTTCTGAGGATCCACATTGTAGTGCCCAATCTTGCCTGTGAGCCTCTAGGTCATGTAGTAGCTTAGCTAGCCTTTACTTTGTTGTACATAACATGGACTCTATTATGCATTTAAACTTTGAGTAATGGAGAACATCAGTTATAGTAATTCAAGGTGTTCCTGGGTTAATGTCTTTAGCTTTGTTATTGAAATGCACAATGAATGCGATGATTTTAGTATTATAAACTCCATTTGAATGTTAAGAATATTGTTTTCAAGCTTTTGATTCACAATGTTCATGACATCTCTATAATTTATGATGATGTTGGTCTACTTCATAGAAATGGCCCAAGTATAAATAATAACCCTCGTCTAGTGATGTTACTCTTGCATAAAGTATGAGCCTAGAATGAACTTGAACTAAGGCATTTTATTGACCCATCTTAGCATCGAATGGTGTTAAAGATAGTAAAACAAAGGCCTATGCCCTTGAGACAATATAACCACCCAATATAATCTTGCATCCCTATGACCAGAATGAGTTCCCCGAATAGGCTTTGTGCCTACAGAACATCATAATCCACCTCGAATGGCTTATGCCAATGTCATTATTGCCATGACCAAGTCCTATGAAGAATGAGTTGCATCATGGCATAACTAGCCCAATGCAAGCCTTGGTTCTTTCTTTGCTACACTTTGGGTGAGCACATAAGGTTTGCACCTTATATAGATCGATGTCAGTGTAGTTGAGTAATAATTATTGAACACTATAAGATTATTCTATATCTGTACCTAGTTATAACAAACCAAGAACTGACTTGGAACAACCAGATAAACGCTTTATAGAGTAAATGAATTAAAACCCCAACTTTCCTACAACATTACAAGCTAGGTCACTCTATGTACTTATCACATATTACATCTTTGTTCACACACAAGCCAACATGTAGTGAATAAATACATAAGTCTGAGGCCCTCTTCAGAGTATTGGCTATATAGGCAATGCCCATTGATAGAGGAGTCCTTAGGACAACTTGGCATTGTGTGCCCCACTAACCCATTTTTGTTGTAGTCACTCCAAGAATGAGGAAGATAGGGTTTGATTGTTTGATAAAGAGAGACAGATTGTGCACAAGATATTAACACACCAAATTAAATGCAATATAAAACCCAAAAGTTTTCAGTTGGTTGCATCTAGATTTAATCAATATTCTGTATTAGACACCTGCATCTAGGTTAGACATGTTTGTTAATTCAACATTCCAAATTCAATGCAAGTGTTTGAGGTTAGAGAGTGCAAGTTTCTAAAATATGATGATTGATCCATAATTAAGATCTAGCCCACTTTTAACCTATATCAATCGATATCTACACGTGCATAGTAAACCAACTATGTACTCTTATTTTATATTTATTTCAATATCAATCAAAAGTTGTACTTACTAATTTTAGCATATCTCAGCATTTAAAATCATAATATTATTTATCTGAGTTTATAATTGATTGTCCTACTATAGATCTATTTATTACCCTTGTGCTTATTCATTTATATATGCTCAACCCTATACTATATTGATCCATCAAAATTTAGGATTAAACATTTGGTGAACCCACAACCTTTGAATAGGGCTCAAAAGCATAGAGGAACAACCAAGTCCATCTATCAATCATGTTATTAGAGTTATGGGTCATCCCCATATAAAAATAACCCTCCCTATGAGCACATCAAAATTTCATACTTCTAATGGGGGCATGAGTTATGTATTCACACTTTTGTTCCCCAAAATAAATCCTAATATTACTCCATCATACATGGGAAACATTAACACTTCAACCCAATTATCGATTTGAAGGCCTATATCAACTTAAACTATGGGTACACTTCCCTTGGTGACTTCTCAAACTTCAAACCTTTGTGATCAATATGTGCAAGATCTTGTCCAAACTATAAAACTTTTTAAAGCTAAGGTTATAAACATTGAACAAAATTATATACAATCATCTTATATTATTAATTCACAAGATGTGTTGCATAATACTCTTGCACCTGAAATATCTTTGCACCCATTGACAATAGGTTTTGTTGCACCTAAGTTCACATTTTATGATATAAAGGGTGATCCTGAACAAAATATTTGATCTTTCTATGCGGCATGCCTTGATTATGCCTCCAATGATAAACTTTTGACTAAACTATTTCCAATGAGCCTCAAGGACTATGCTCTAAGGTGGTTCTATGAACTATCAATCCAATCAATAAAATCATTCAAACCTCTTACAGATCAATTAGTAAAAGATAATTTTGGCTAAAATGACCTATCTAATATAGCTAAAGAGCTTCAAGACATCTTAAAGTAAAGTTTTCTTGTCCCATTATATGAATCCATTATTTTCAAAAAGTTCAAATCTATCAATGGCTTATGCCATATTATTTACAATCATTAAATGAAGGTTATTTCATTGTAAAAACTCAAGTATGTATAAAACACACCAACTATATCAAATTCCAAGTTTACTATTAATCCAAGTTACAAGATGAAACCCACAAAACAAAAAAAGGAAATAACTACTATGGTCAATATGGTGTCATAACAATTTAATCGTCTTGTCTTATCCAATGCACCAAGGAGATAAATTTGTATAGAAATAAATTAAATGCATAATTGACTCTCCAGCTTCATTACTTCTAAAGCTTATGGAGTGTCACCTCATATCTCTCCCTCATCCTATAGAGGTTGATATGAGTCAACCTTTACCCAAAGGATACGATTCAAATGCTTATTATGACTTTCACCAAGGCCCTAGGCATTCTACGAACTGATTTTTTACCTTGAAGCATATGATCCAAGACCTTATCAATGACTAAAATATTAGATTTGATGATCCTCCAAGGAATTAGGTTCATAACTTGGTGATCACCAGAATTAGAAGATATTTGACAATCCTTTACAAGACCATTATTTGAAGGACCTAGAAGTATAAATGGCATATAATGCACATCCTCCTCTACCACATTATGGGCACCCATTAAATGGGATTAGTGGTACTTATATGCAACATACACATCCTATGGTTCAGAGACCTTATGTTACTTTCAATGACAGTTAGATTGTGGATGATGACTTAGATCTTCATTCCTTAATCATGCGAACATACCTTGATCACCAACATATACACAATGTTATGATTGATAACGGTGTAAGCAAGAACATTTTCATCATGACATTACTTATGTATTTGGGTTATATATGTGATGACTTACATCCATTGACTAAATTAGTTAGAGCATTTGATGGGACCTTGCAGTAGGTTCTTGGTGAGATTAACTTACCTTTATAGGTGGGTCCAACACATGTGGTTACTACATTTTTCATTATACCTTACACGAGTGTCTTGTATATGTTATTGGGATGACCTTAGATACACACACTTCACTTAATACCTTTTACAGTTCATGAGTGTGTTAAATGCATTCATGTTAATTGAGTGATTATAGTTTTTGGAATTCCATATGAGCATCCACTTGAACAAAGAAATTTATACCCAAACAATTAATTATCAAACCAAGGTTAATCCTCTTCTAAAGGGTAAGCAATAGGAAATCCCATTTCTTAGGTGGATAGTACTTGAGAGACCATTACATCAGAGACACATGGTGGATTCCATCGAATCCTCATCTATTATGCACCATATTTAGATATCTAAAGCACCTAAACATGTTCCTATTATTGATACTTCAAAAACACCATAGAGTATTCAATGATGGGTTGCAAAAACTAATAATATTTATATAGTCTTTTCATGACAACAAAGTCCTATTATACATATGTAGAGAGAGCATTACAAATCCTACAATGACAAATATTACACCTATACATGCTCCTTTGTAGTACCACCAATTTATTGCATAAGGTTGTCAGTGGGGAGATACCTATGAACATCATTTGGATGAGATCATAGGATAATCTTTCATTTTCCAATATATTCAATAATACCAAAAAAATAATAATCTAAACATACCAAAAAATTAAAAAAAATAAAAAGCATTTACCTTTTTTTCCTAGCTCCTTGGAATCTATGTTGTTAGTTCCATGTTGGTAGATAACATATCATTCGTTTATATATACAAAAATGTTTCACGCATCTTTTGGGTGTGATACAAGCATGCCTAGGCACATGATCTATGTACTTTTGGATGTTGGACCTTCCCTTTACTCATGTTATATAGACATTGGGGGAATTTGTATTTTTTTATCACAATATACCTAGGTTACATTATTTTATGATTATTTTACATTATCTTGTTTGAACTCATATACATACACATGCATTTATCCATGATTATATCTTTCACAATGTGCTTGATATGCTATGTACTTGACATTTTTTGGTAACACATATCAAAGGAATAGTATGAAATGTTTATGTTGGTTGTTTTTGGTCAAATACTTTGTGTTTATACACTTCTTTACATTTCTTTCCTTGCTTGCTATTATCTTGATTGTTTGAGAATTTGAATATACTCCATTATTTGTGGCCCCTATGCCTTTATTCCCTTACTTTGACATTTGAATATGTTATTACTTATTATATGTGTTTAACCCTAAAATATAGATTGGAAAATCTAGGGTTAAAGGGGTAGAGATAGCCTAGGGCACAAGGGTGGTAGACTATCTTTAAAACAGGTCAATTATTTTGAAAACTCATATTAACATATACTAAATTTATTATGATGAGATATTCTAAAAATAGAAAGTACAATTATGTTAGATATTGTAATGATAATGAAAATAAAATGGTTGGTTGGTTTTGATGCTAATATAAATCTAGATCTGAAATAGGAAGGAATAAGATTGGAGTGGATTTTAGATTAGTCATCAAATTCTAGATTAAGTACTTATGTGACCTCAGACACTTGCATCTACCTCAGATGATTGTCTCAATGCTTCTATCTAAACTAGATGTAGTTTCATGTATGGATACCTACTAGGTCTAGATGCAACCACCGAGAATATTATGGGTTTTGTGTCATCTTTGTTATGGTGTGCTTAGATTTGGATCATGGGTCATCTCTCCTTATCAAATAAGAAAACCCCAATTCTTCATCTTCATAGTGGTTATAGGAAAATGGGACAGTGGACATAGGGTGTTGAACTACCCCAAATATCCTTCTAGCAATGAGTGTTGTCTACATAGTTAATACTCTGAAAAGGGCCTTAAACTCATGTGGTTATCCCTTACATGTTGGCTTATGTGTGCATAAGGATGTAATGTGTGATAAATAAGTACATAGAATGATCTAGCTTGTAACTTGGTAAATGTGACTCATGAATGCTCCTTCAGTACTTTAGACCTGTAGATGTGTTATTCCTATGACTCATATGCAAATAGGAAAAAATAAGGAAGCTTTGCTCATATTTGAGTTCTTCATTGAATGCCTTTTGTAAGTTGCCTTGTGAGAGGTAAGAAGTTATCAGGTGAGGAATGAGTGAGGGTTGATCCTGTATACATATATACATGTACGTATGTAAATATGTATGTATAAGAATATATACATATATATGTATATATGTGTATGTATATTTATGTGTATATATATGTGTGTGTTTATGTATATACATATGCATATACATACATCCATATATATATGTGTGTGTATACATATATATATATATATATATACGTTTATAATATGTATGTATGTATATGCATATGTATATACATAAACACACACATATATATACACATATACATATACATATGTATGTATGTGTGTGTACATATATGTGTATATATGTATATATCTATGTTATATATATGTATACATACACACACACACATATATGTATATATACATATATATATATATATATGTGTGTGTGTGTAGACATATACATGTATGTATATGTATATGTATATGCATGTATGTACGTTCACACACACACATATTAATCTCTTTGAAGAATATCTTGTATTAAAGCAATTAGGCCGACCATAGGGATAGTTTTCATTTATAAATTGGATGGCTTTTAGGGAACTAGACACTTGTGTTAAAATATATAAATAATATATAAAATCCATATTACATTATCATTGAAATAGCCTATAACCTATAATTGAAATAGTCTAATATATATGGTATTATGTATATATATGATAGATATATGTATATGGAAAACTATTTTACCAATATACACATCGATTCAAGACCTTACATATATGTGTATGTATGTATATGGAAATATACATATATGTATGTATGTTTGTATACATATGTATATGTATATACATACAAATATATACACACACATATACATATACATATACACACACATATACATATACATATACATATACATACACACACACACACACACACACACACACACACACACACACACACACACACACACACACACACACACACACACATACATGTGTGTGTGTGTGTGTGTGTGTGTGTGTGTGTGTGTGTGTTCTCATTGATATTGTGACTAGCTAAGAAATTTACTTTCTTGGATTCATTTTTTTTGCTAGAACATTTGTTAGCATAGTGATATCCTTGGCACATAAAACATTTAACAGGGTTCTTTTAATAACCATGTTTTCTTTTCCTAAAAATCCTCTTAGGAATGAATTTCTTTTTTCTGGATTTATATCTGGGTTTCCATTATTTTTCTAATTGGAAATATCTTTGAGGAGTATATTTACAGAATTTATAAGAATAGTCATTTTTTTTCTATATTGTCTATATTTGTATGCATCCATACAACCAAATTGATCATCCAATTCATTACAAAACTTAACACCAATTTGTTAATGAAACTTAAGAGTTTCCTTATGTTTTTCCTATCAGCACATAATTGTGCATTGACAACTCTAATATTTTGATTTATCCTCCCAAAAGACATTCCAGTTAACTGATCACATATCACAGATTTATACTTGTTGTCAAAGTATTTAGGAAAAGACTCAATGTATATAAGCTTATTTGCAAGATTGAAAATTTCACCACATTATATTGCTGGTATTTATTTTTTCATCATTAGTTATTCCTTTACCTTTTTATTTTTATTATCCTTTTTGTGATTGTTTTCAGGGATCATTGATAACCAGAGCACATACAGGGACTAGTTATCTAATGGCTCAGGTGAATTCAGGAATGACATGTGCTAATATTAATTTAAAAAACCCTGTCTAGAACCTAGCCTAGAGATGGGGGTTTTCTAGTGTTGGGGCAACTATGTTCAAAGTAATTATAAGGAATATGAAAAATATTTATTAGGATAATTGTAATGACAGTATTTTGTATGATTTTAGCATAAATTTATGGTGAAATTCTTTTGTATATATATGCTCAGTGCAAATTAGGGATGAAAAATCTGTTTTATTTTATGGTTTACGATAAAGTCTTATTTGATTTTTTAAAAATTATAATGTCGATTGAGTTTGCACAAATATGCAATATACATACTTGAGAAAAAAAATTTAACCCTATTCTTCATTACTTTTTATGTTAATAGAAAATGATAGAAAAGAGTTTTTTTTCAACATGTATGGTGACATATGATAAAATAGTGAAGACCAACCAAATAGTTTTCCAATCTTCCCTTATCACTTGAGTGATGAAATGACACCTCATCAATATTTGGGGCATCATAAGTTGCCTAGTAGCTACTTGAGCCCATCAAGATTCAAAGTATCATGAGTTGGCAAGTAGTTTTCCATTTTACAACCACTTGAACAATGAAACTCTGCACTATGCACTATTCATCAAACCATAGGGTTTAGTAAATTCATAGGCACAAACTCTGATCCTCTTAGTTAAGAGTTTGTGATTTATGCCTTTAGCACCAGGACTTCGTGAAGAAATGCTTTAGGTTTAATTATCTCAACCTTAGCTTAGCAATTGGCAACCTCTAGCCAACCAAAGTAAATATAGAAGTTACAATGTTGATGAATTTTTAAGAAACCAATCTTAACCCTCATATATGTTTGATGTGTTTATTTTTCATCATTAATTGCTTTGTCACTTCTAGCTGAAACTATTGCTTCCCAAGGCCTTGTTTGGCAGAATCAATACCTTTAAACATTTTGCATGCCAAAGAAAGTGTAAAGGAAGTCCTTACTAGTCTATTTATATTATTGAACTCTATGCATCTTGGGGTTGTTCTCACATTTTTCTATACATAAAATTGATCTGGGGTTAATCCATAGTACTTATTTTACATAGTGGCTGATTTTTTAATTTTAAACATTTTTTTATAAACAAACATGAAGTCATTTTTGACATATGAACATTGTTTTGAATTGTGAGTGTTATTTGAAATAAATAAATACCTATTCTTTTCAATATAACTATATAGGACATTGATTTTAGATGACTATTCTTTTGAAATAAGTAAATAACTATGCTTTTCAATATAACTATAATTATCAATATTATGACAATTGTGCTTTCATAAACTTGAATTTGTTAGCTTCTTTTTCATTGTCATTAGTAATAACAATTTTTGAAAGTAGTGAACTGCACAAACTTGTAACTAGTTGATAATGTGCATAGATAACATTATGATAGTCTTCACTAGTGGCATCTCACCATTATTTAATATTTCCTATAGAGCCATTAGCAATCTGTTAGGTAACTGACATTGGATCCTTTTTGAGTCCATATATCTGATTGTGAACCCATGATAACATATCATGAATCATTTCTTTTCATTTTTAATGCGGCTCACAGTTAAATTTCCAGAAAAATGGTTGTAGATTCAATGTTCTGATTTCAAAATCCAAAGGAGTCCTAGAAGATGAGCTAGCTTCTGGATTCATAAAATATGATTATGTTTCTTGGGGTTCTATTTTTACCATACCTCCCTGGAATACCTTATCCAAAAATCTCTCTATATCATGTAGACTCTTGGATTTCATCTTTTTGAATGATTCTCTTTGAAGCTTAATCACATTTTTTCATGTCTCATTATTTTTGGTATAATCTTCATTGTGGACAATCACAATAGGTTATTGAGTAGATTGGATGAATATATGTAATATATGGAAAATCTATTTTATAAGTCTAGTGAAATTTTCAATCTTGCATATAAGCTTAAGTACATTGAGTCTTTTCCTAAATACTTTGCCAATAAGTATAAATCTCTGATGGGTGAACAGTTAGCTAGAATGTCCTTTGGGAGGATAAATCAAAATATTAGAGTTGTCAATGCATAATTATGTGTTGATATAAAAAACATAAGGAAAATCTTAAGTTTCATAAACAAATTGGTGCTAAGTTTTGTAATGAATTGGATGATCAGTTTAGTTGTATGGATGCATACATACAAATAATATAGAAAAAAGAAAAGGATTATTATTTTAAACCCTATAAATATACTCCTCATAGATATTTCTAGTCATAAAAATAATAGAAACCTAGATAGAAATCCAAAAAAAAGAAATTCATTCCTAAAAGGATTTTTAGGAAAAGAAAACATTGTTATCAAAAGAAACCTATTAAATGTTTTATGTGCCAAGGAGATCACTATGCTAACAAATGTCTTGACAAAAGAAAGGAATCCAAGAAAGTAAATTTCTTAGCTAGTCACGATCTTAATGAAGATGAATATATTTTTTAGATGAATAAGTGCTTTATGAATCTGATATTTTTTGGGATTCAGAAGAAGAATAAAAAAATCAAATGAATATGATTTTTTTCAATAGTGAGTGAGAATCAGAATCCTTGGATTATGATTCAGAAATTAGTTTTCAAATTCACATGATTTCTACTCTATTTCCTGATGAACTTACTTTATCATAACAAAATGCATATCTTAGAGATAAATTTGCACAACTCTAGTTTATATGATTTCTACAAGAATGTCTCTTCAACAACAAATTTCTACATTAGAATAGAAATATAATATGCAACTTGAAAATGAAAAAAGATAGAGAATAATTCTTATAGAAAAAACACATAAGAAATTTGCTCAAGAATTTTCTTCTAGAATGTCTCTTCTCTCTCAAATAGAAGAAGCATATCAGCCTGACACTTATTCTAGATCAATTTGGCATAAGAAAATAATACATCAGCTTTAGATATTCTTTGTTAGTAGAAGAATTTAGATTGTAAATTTACAAAGGATATTTGTCTGATATTCATGTGTTTTGTACTCATTTTATCATTATATAAGTCCATTTTGTCCTATCTTCACAACTTATAATATGATAGAATATGAATAAACTCCACTTTTGGTGTCAAGTACGAGAAGAAGATGAATAGTCATAGACTAAAAATGTGTATATATACCTATGTTTGTAAGAAGAAAAGGGTTCCACTTTTGAAGAGATCAATAGAGATTTATCTATTTATGGTTACCTGTGTGATTTCTTACTTTGTTTCTTGCATGCATTCTCATGCATAATGTTTGGTTACTTTCTATCTAATTAACTCGAATGTTTTATTTTTGTTTATGAAACACTGGTTGTTCTTAATTCCTACATAATGTAGGATAATTAACACTCACTATGTTTTCATTATCCAAACTCCTATATGATTACAATACACTATTCTATGCACTTGAAATATATCATAGCTATCCTTATCCTTATCATGTTCTGATATTTTGAGAAACTTTGCTAACAATGGCGTGGTGAGCATGGAACTCCTTTTTTGGAGGGAATTATGCTAAGATGGTTACTAGGGCAAAGAAATATTGAGATATGGCTAGACCAAAGGATATGTAATTTTGTGAAAGAAGAATCAAAATGGACTGGTCTTACCATATAGGAAATCATTCAAGAGCATATTTATGGAGAGATATACAAAAATTTTTGGTTTAAGTTACCTGAATTACTATCTAACTGGTTAGCCCAGTTGGAATATTATTGCTTCAACCCAATAATGAAAGAAACTATAATCTGAACTGAAGAAAAGCTAGACTGGTTTTAGAGATTTAAAATATACTGGACAAGAGCAATAGATCATTATGTTGCTACTACAGTAGATGGTTATATAATTAAGTTTGTAGTACAAGGATATATAGTTTTTTAATCTACAAAGGACTTGTTCATCAGAAGAATTCAAAGGAAATTTTTGTAATGACTACCTATCTTTGTGAAGATGTTAGTTATGGACAAGGCCATAGTGCGTACACTGGCCAATATGGAGTAGTCACTTCAGATGTATGGGGGGGGTGTGTGACATGAAAATGAATGATGATCAGATGAGTAGATAAGGCTTGAACCTAAATCTAGAATGGAGATACGTGGAAAAAAACATGAGAAGAAAATTCTAGATTTAGAACATGAGCAACAACAATAGAACATATGGAGTAAACAAAATAATACCTAGGTAGCTGCAAGCAGAGTTAAGAGTAGAAGTAAAATAGATGAAGATGATTATGAAGATGTGATGAATGAAAGGAAAGAGATGAAAGATGAAGGATGAAGAAGGTTGAGATGAAAGAAGAAGATGAATGCTAGTAGAAAGAAAGATGTGATGAAGAACAAGAGGAAGAAGAGATGTTTGAAGAGGAAGGCAATAATAGTTTAGAAGTAGATTAGTTAGATTATAGATGTAGTGAATAGATATAAGAATAAATATTATCAAAAGAAGGACATGAATTATTAATCAAAGAAGTAGAAAAAAGTCACAAAGTAATCATAGGTTCAAGCTTAGAAGAAGTTGCAAGCAAGAATAATTCTTAGAAGATCACACATCCTCATAGCCCAATTTCTTATATTCCAGTAAAAATTTTCAACCAGACAATCAGGAAAGTAATAGTTGGGAAGGTCCATTTTTGGAACAAGTGCATTGTTAGGGTACTAAAATTGAAACAACATCAATTTGTAAGGCATTGTAGGCCATAAGGTTTATTGAAACCAAGTAGAAAAAATCAGAAAGCACAAAAAAATAGAGTGCCTAGATTAACCTTCCTCCTATACAAGAAAATCATTATAGTGCACAAATAAGATCACACAGAATGTAGCCTCTCATTGTAATAGCTATGCAATAGATCCATTTGCCACCAGTTTACAAAATGGGTATTGTAGGAGAATTTATCAACCTGACAACATATGATGTGTTTGTGGACCTTGAGCAATACCTACTAACATGTGAGATGAGATGACAAGCTAAAGGTATTATTGACGAGGCTATAAAGAAGTGTGAGTTAATAGGGGCACTAAATGGAAGAACACTTGAGTTTATGTACTATAGAGAAATTTCACATGCAAGTCTATAATTGGTTAAGGAATGGATTATTACAGACTTTAAGATAAATAAATGTACAAGTCAAACTATTTAAGACCTAAAGGAGATTAGGCAGAAGTCAGGATAATCAATTTGTAATTATGATTGTAGGTTCTTAAATGTTATGAATAAGGTAGAATTTACCTTAGCAGATAAAGATAAAGCTACGTGGTTTATTGAGGACTGCATTCTAGAATTAGATTTACTATAGTGCAGACTCAATATGCTACTAAGGCAGATGCTAGAGCTGTTGCTCTATAAGTGGAGTAAATTTAAGACTATGGGGAAGCTCCCATAATGGGTTCTAAGATTGAAAATACATGGAAGATTTTATGAAGAGGATGAAATAATACTATGAAGTAGATAAACCTAAGGTAAATCTATGGTGCATGGAGTATGGGGAAGAAGGACATCATAGGAATGATTGTCCTAAGATCAAGATAGAGTTTTGTGAAATCTATAGAATAATAGGGCATGCAACAACACTATGTCATCTCTTATAATAGTATGCCAAAATCCCATAAAGTTTATATTTTAATTCACATAACCATGATGAAAAAAATTATAGGGCTTTGCAGGAACTCAAAGAAGACATTACAAATAATGTATTTATCGTCGTTGTGCAACAAGTGTCCTTGATAAAGCAAATGATTATGGGCCCAGAGGTAGATAATGGTTGTGCAAACTAAATAGGCTTGTAATGATTCCTAGTTTACCTTAGTACCAGCCTCAAGGTTTGGTCAAAAGGACTCCTCCTTAGCCAATTTGGACACCACCATCACCATAATATTAGTATTCAACACCTTAGAATTTGATAATGATGCAACAACAACAACAAACTAATTAGACCCCACCAATTGTGCAATAATAATTTGGAAGTAGAGATAATACCCAGTAACATAAACATTGGAATATAGTGCAATAACAAGGAGGGTATAAAGGAGGTTATTAGTGAAACATAGGAGGATCTAGGGGTAGATACAAAGGAGGTTACCAAGGTGGTAGAGGAAATAATTATCAATGCCCTCCTTTTCAATGTTACCCATGTGGAGGGTATAATCATGTGAAACGTAGTTGCCCTTTGAACCCTCAAAGATAGTCTTACTGTGGATATTGTTGAGTATATGAGTAGTACGAGATAGAAGACTATCTATCTTAGAAAAACAAAGAAAGGAAAAGGCTATTAGGAATGTTAATATGGTGAACATGTGGCCTAAGGAGGATGCCTTCCTGAATGTTGTTACAAGACACCAACGTGTATAAAGGGGTTTGACTCCCCTCAAAATTCCTAAGGACCAGGGAATTTGGATAGAAAAACAAGACAAATACCCAGACCCAGTTGTAGAAAAGGGGCTCATGCATGAAGTTGCATAGAAGTTAAAAAATATTCAACACCAAAACACTACTAAAGATGTTACAGTAATAGATGCCCAAATGTATGGTTAGATCATGCACATTATACAATAGGATGGAGTTGTTACCACACTGACAAAGTTACTAAAGTTGTTAAGTTTACTACACAATGAAGACATCTCTCAGAACATCATAAACTTACTACATAATTTACTGGAGTGTGCACAACAAGGGCAACAAAAAACAAAAACTTGTTTGGTATATCAAAACAAAGAAGCTATGGGATGTAGATGTGTAAATCGACATTGAATTTTTAGGATATGAAATTCCAAATGCTATCTTTGACTTTGGTAGCATGGTCAACATGATCCCCAGGTCTACACGGGAGGTGATTAGATGACCAGTTATAAGTTATAGCCCAGTGTCTCTAAGTTTACCATACTATGGAAGAGTTGAGTCTATTATAAAATTAGAAGATGTTGAGATCAAAGTTGTAGAACTGAGCCTATGAGGTGACTTTAAAGTCATCAATATGAAGACAACAACTCATTATCCTATGTTGATTAGCAAGAAATAGCCATATGATGGTCAGATGACTATCAATACTATGAAAAATCAACTAGAGGTGCATCAAAGAGATAATATTTTTATCATTCCATTAAATAAGGTGCACAAACCATACATCATTCCAACTGAACCAGACTCTCCTTATGTTTCACAAAGAACCAGTTGGATGAAGGTAAGTTTTGAAGAGACCCTGAAAGCTATGTGCATAGTTGAGTATAACTCATTGTATGAGCATATTAAACCTTAGGTATAGTCTTTACTCACTTAATAGTTGAAGACATCTAAAAAATGGAAGCCAAAAATCATTGTTACCCAGCCACTAACACCTTAATTTGTTATTGAAGATTATGCATCCATGTTTGCTAAATCCCCTACTCGTTCAGAAGTTAATTATCTCTATCAAGTAGATGATCATATGCAGGATTATATAGAGCCACCTAGAGAAGGCACTTTGCCTTGGGAAATAACTTTATCTATAAGTGGAGACTTAGATACACGTCTACTCAATTAGGCTCATGGTGATTATGAACTCTGACTTATGAGAATGGTCTTTGCCCATGAGAGATAACTCTCTTTGTACTATGTGATTGAGGATATCAATCAATTCATTCTACACCTACAAGTTCATGTACCACTATTAGTCAATAGGTCAATGCCTTAAATCATGATTTAAAGGGAGTTACATTGACATGGTGGGAAATTCATAGAAACAATTAGCTTGATTAGGATGATGCATGAAAATTTATGATTAGTACATTTCAACTACCACAGGTCATCAGAAGTAATTAGCCTTTCTTTCAGGTGGGTGAGTACCCTAAAATCCATATCCATAAATGTGTTGAGGTTTGTATTTTAGAACATGTGGCACTGAAGTACTGGGTTTACATCTTATATTACACAGTTGGCCCCTTACCATCAACATGGTATATGCATCAAGAACGTAGGAGGGAGACAAAGCATTAGGCATAGGTGTAGAGAGACTTCATACATAATTTTGTCTTTGAATATGAGAATCCTTTGGTTCATAATGCACTACTAAAAATTAAACATATTTTATGCCATTGGTGTATATAAGATTTAAGCACCATGATGAAATGTATTACACAGAAGAATGTAGTTTGTGATCTAAATATAACATCATAAAGATATAAAGATGCCAAGATGGAATAAGAAATATGTCATAGTGATAATATACCTTGCTTTGCTATGTTTAATCAAAGGATTAATAGGTCCTAAAAAATTGATACCCCACTATTAAAAAGGTTGTCTAGCTAACAAAGGCTATAACATCCTTCTAGAGTGGCCTTCTCATGCATTGACATATGTCACAGTGTTGTGCTACTCTATGTGCATACTGAAAAAGGTTCAGCCACCATAACCCACTCTATAACAATTTCCTTACAGTAGCTTCTCTAGAAAAATGACCTCTTGATATTCTTTGGTGTGCTTATTTTAAGATTTGTGGTTATCTGTGTTCTAGAATTACCCTACATGGTACTTCATCCTTCCACAAATGATACAAGAGGTTATTTATAATAGTATATGGCAAATCTCTAGTGACAAAGTACTTCTTGTCTCTTTCTTGGTAGTGCGTGGGGAATACTCCTTGTTCTAGGAAATTAACAATTACCTTAAATTTTTTGGGGATCATAAAAACGTAAAAGAGATGGGCATCCAAAGAATATTCCTATAGTTCTTTTAGTTCTTCACCATTTGAAATATGATTGAGATGGTCCAGTCCAACATTTTCTCTACCTGGTTGGACATTGATGCGAAACTAGAATTCTTGAAAGAGCGTCAAGCATATTGAAATGCATGCTCCAATCATAGGCTTATTAACTAGGTAGCAAATATTTTGATGATTTGTGAAAACTTCAAATGGTGTTGCTAGAGGATATTGTCAATTTTTTTTGTAATGTAAACATTATAACCAGCTTTTCTTGCAGTTGTCATGTAATTATTTTCTACATCAAACAACTTTTATCTTGCAAACTATACGGGGTGGTTCGATCCACCATATCTTAGTTGCATAAGCATAACACTAACTGTGATACTAGAAGCATCAATGTGAATATAAAAGGGCTTGCTCCAATCTGGAAAGATAATATTAAACATAGTGACTAGTCTCTATTTTAGTTTTATGAAGGTTGCTTGGCACTCAAAAGTCTAGACAAACTTCACACCTTTGCATAGTAAATATTCCAATGGAGTCGAAATGGCTGCATATACTTTGATAAACTTTTGATAATACCCTGTATGTCTAAGAAAATATCATACCTCTATGGAGCTGACTGGTGGAGGCATACTAAGAATGATTATGATTTTGGCTTGGTCCACCAAAATCCCTTCACTTCACATTACATGACCTAGCAGGACACCAAATGGTATAAAAAATAAGCACTTTTTTAAATTTAGGGAAATACACATAGATCAACAACATTCTAACATGAGGCACAGCTTGGATAAATATTCATTAAACAAAGAAAAGACTGCCCAATCATCGAGATAGACTTCCAAGAAGTCATGAATGAAATCTTTAAATGTAGTCACCATTGCTTGACAAAATATTATAGGTGTGTTCTTGAGGCCAAAAGGCATTACCTTGTATGCAAAGGATCCCCATTTAATGCCAAAAGTCATTTTAGCTCTATCTTCTTCTATGATGGTTATTTGATGATAGCCACTGAAACCATCTATGAAAGAGTAGACTTCATGACTTGCGATAGATTCTAAAACTTTATCTATGAAGGGAATCAAAAATGGATCATTTACACATGCATCATTCAAAATTTGATAATCACCACATACTTTGGTCTCACTTATTTTCTTAGGATGCACTACCATGGGACTAACCCAATCTACCTTTTCTATGGGATTAGATTTTTCTTGCATTCTATCTAGTTTAGCCTTGACTTTCAACTTCATGTTTGGATTCAACTTGTATGTTCATTTCTTTATGGGTCATGTGTACTCCTTGATTTCAATATGTATTTTACCTAGGGATGGGTCTACTCTTCTGACCTCTAAAAATTTGGTGGGAAATGCATCTTGATAATCTCATAAAAGTTGCATAGCTTTTGAAACTTTAGATTCAATCCAATAGTCACCTATATGTGCCAATTTAGAAATATCCTCACTTTAGATATTTTCCACATGCTTTTTAATAGGTTGTTGATAAATATGACACTTTTCCTCAATAACATATTCTTGTAGAACTTGTCCTTCTTGTTCTGGAATTTGTATGTTATGCAACTTGTCTTCTTCAATGGGTTCTATAACTGAGTCCTTTATTGGGTCTACTGGTCATTTAGGTGTAAACAAATTAATGAAATAAATATCACCATCAATATTTGAATCTTCAATTTCATCTTCTTCATCACTAACTCATGAACCTTCAACCATCATGATGATTTGTGATATTGTTGGTCTTAGCTCTATCTAGTACTCAAACCTTTATAAGTAACTCCATGACCAAGTTTTTCCACATGACCTATCCCAAAAACAATCCAAAGCCTTCATCCATAAAACCACTCATTATACCTTGCTTGAATAAACCCTTTACCACCATAGTTTTGATGAAACTTTGCTTTGTTGTTTAACTTTAGTAAAATCTATGCTATCATTATGGGAAGTTCATGGAGTATGTAGAGCCCACATTAGTAGGGTAGTCTTAACCAAAAATATCTTGCGTATTAGTTATTATTGGCCCAAAATGGATGTAGATACATTTGCATATGTAAAGAAGTGTGACAAGTGTCAATAGCATGCCAATTTGATTTATGCTCCAACCAAGACTCTGAAACCAATGTTGACACCACAACTATTTGCTACATGGGGCCTTGACCTCATTAGGAAGACCAATCTTACCTCATCTGATGGCCATAAACATATCCTATCACCAACAAATATTTCACTAATTGGGTTGAAGCTATACCCCTCACTTACATGACTGGAAGGCAAATTTCCAAGTTCATCTTCAACCATCTCATTTGCTGCTACGATACCCCCTTTGATATTATATCTAATCATGGAGGATCATTTAAACAAAGGGTGTCAAAAAGTTATGTACTAAATATAACATCACACAACACTTTTCTATGTTATATTACCCTCAACGTAATGGCTAGGTTGAAGCATAAAACAAAACCATTGTCAACATTCTCAAAAGATTGTCAATGATACCAGTCATGACTGCCACCTACAAATATTTCGTGCCCTTTGGACATACCACACTGTTAGGTGAATATTTTGTCACCAGCTAAGTGATGGGAAAAATAGGTTGTTTCAACCATAGCATAAGGAGATTGATTAGCCAAATGTGTAGGTTTACCACATCAAAATGGGACAATCTCTCCTCCCATCAAGGGGAGGCTCCCTATAACTATAAAGAGTTATATATATATATATATATATATATATATATATATATATATATATATATATATATATATATATATATATATAAGTTAAAAATAACACTCAGGGGTAGGACAATGCCATCCATCTCTCTTGTTTTAGAGATGATGTTCACAGACAAAGGAGAAATCTTGGTGAAATGATAGAGGGCACTTCTCTTCTTTCAGAAGTGGTCTCTAGAAAACAACAAGAATTCTTTCTGGTAGTAATAGTAACTGGACGCAGAAACATAGTAGGATGAAGTGTAGCACAAAGTCTCCACCTCAACTGCCAAAGAGTGAAATATATGAAGGACAATGGGGGCACAAAGTCATCCCAATATCCTTTACATAGAAATAGAAAAACAAACATGCTAAAGACAATTATGGCAGCACAAAGTCTCTCCATAGTCAGCTTCAGGACACCTTCATGATTACTTCCACTAGTTCTGATTGTTAAATTAAATGGACAAGAATGCTTCTAGAAAATAGACATAAGAACAATTTTTTAAATAACACAAGCTATTCCAGCACAAAGTCTGAAAGGTCACTTGTTTTTTCATTTAAATAAATAAATATGATTAACAATCTGAGCTCAAAGTCTTAGAAAAATAACTTTCAATTTGGATAGAGTTTTGCTTCTATAACAGAGAGATCTCCTTTAAATAAAATAAGAGATTACAATATATAGCAGCCAAGAAAGACTTGGCACTTTATTTCATGGAATGGCCCATGTTGCATTCAATGCCTTGAATGCATTTTCAATTTTGTCATGGGGCCATGTTGGAGCAAGGCATCACCCTTAACTGTGGTGTGTCCATTCATCTCAAATGTATCCTCTAAAGTATAGGCCACCTGGTCCTCTTCCTCATATTTGCACAACTATCCACTTTGCCTTTACTCAATGGAGAAAAATAGGTCGAATCCTTAAGTGCTCGCATTCTCTGATGTCCACCTGGTGGACTGTTTCACCTACTAGAATAACTTTGGCACAAATATTTTTAGTCTTTCCCTCTTGTTCCCTCTTCTGTTAACACATTTTATCTCTTTCTTATGATCTGAGCTCTTAGGCTATCTCTTCCCTTTTTGCTGGCTCTTTCGGCTTCTTCTTCAGCTAGTCACTGAGTTTGTTTTAAGGTTTTGTGCCATATTTGAAAATAAACAGGCATTTTTAACCTTAAATTTGATGTCCATGGGGACGTCACTGGTTGCTTGAACCACATTGAACCTTGAACCTTTGAACTATGAGAGTGCATTGGTTTGATGGTTCAACAGTTTAGATGGCCCTATCGGCTCCTTGGTTTAATCACTTCTTTGGTTCGATCACTTCTTTGGTTCAATCACTTCCTTGGTTCAATCGCTTTCTTTCCTCTTCGGTTGAACAATCTCTTTGAACTTGTCTCTAAAATCTTTCGCTTCCTTCCTTTGCTTGAAGTTTCCTTAAACCTTTGAACTTTGAACCATTTTGGTTCAAAGTTCAACAGTTCATTCTCTTTCTCTGAATCCTTTGAAGTTTTGAACTCTCTAGATTTTTTTCTTTTTAGTTAAACTCATTGAACCTTTCAACTTTTGAACTCTTTTGGTTCAAGGTTCAACGGTTCAATGGTTCATTATTTTCTCTACAAATCCTTTGTTTTTCTAAGTCTTTTTAACTTTATTGAACTTGTTAAACCTTTGAACTCGTTAAACCATTTTGGTTCAAGGTTCAATGGTTCAACGGTTCAATCTTTCTTCTTCGAAGCCTTCTTTTCTTTAAGTCTTTTGATTTTATTGAACTTGTTGAACCTTTGAACTCGTTGAACCATTTTGGTTCAAGGTTAAACAGTTCAATCTTTATTCTTCAAAACCTTCTTTTCTTTAAGTCTTTTTATCTTATTGAACTTGTTGTACCTTTGAACTCATTAAACTTTTCAAAGCGGTTGAGCTTTGAACTTGCTGAAGTGCTTAACTCTTTAAGTCTGTCGATGTCGTTGAACCTTTGAACCTTTGGAGGCGTGGTTCAATGGTTCAATATTTTGTTTGAATCTCACCGATAAGTCTTTTGATTGAACTTTGGCGTTGAACCAGCCTTGAAATGCCTAAGTGTTGGGAACTTGTTTCTTTGTGAGAGCTCGCCTGTTGAAGTTGTTGAACCTGTGAGGCCCTTAGCTAAAAAAAACTTGAATAATTGAAGGATTGGAGCACTCAGAACATCTTTTGAGAAGGGAAGAGAGAATTTTGGTTTGTAGGACCAAAATAGTTGATATGTTGTCACCAAAAACAAGTGACGAATTTTGAGAACAATAGTTGGGTCTAGTTAGGAAACTTCCATCGATTGTAAAAACAATCAAAGGGAGTAGAATCCAGAATCTCCAGTGCCTTTAAGTATGCCATTGGGCCACAGAGTCATGCTACCTAAAAAGAAAGGCACCAAAAAGAAATGAAAATGAAAAGCACCAAACAGAACTAAAGACTATACAAATATAAATATGTACAACTGATGTCACCTGATACTTTAAGGATTTAAGTGCTTCAGATGCTACCCACTGTGAGGCAATGAAAAATGTGTGCCATCTGAATACTTCAATAGGAAACTATTTTTGCCATTGAGCTGATGAATAGCAAATGGGCCTCTCCACAAGGAATCAAATTTCCCATACATTCCCTTTGGTTCTCTTCTCTTGTCCCATAACAGAACTTAATCACCGATCTAAAAATTATAGGCTTTCTCCATTCTCAGCTTACCTTCTTCTGCCATTGCTATACTCCCACTCAATCAAAAACCCTTGAGAGTGACCTGTAATAAAAAAACCACTTAACACACTCTGTGACCAAGGTGTTAGTGAACCTCACTCTGAGAACCTCCAACCTCGCTCTGATACCAATTGATAGTGGTATCAAGCTCTGAACCAGCACCTTGGCTCTGATACTAATTGATAGGACCTAGGTTCCACAAAGCTCTGACACCACTTGTTAGAATTAAGAGCACACTTGATTACCTTTGTATAAGCAATTAAATGTAGAATTAAACCAAAAGTAAAGAGTAACTAGAATTAAAAAATAGCATAGAATATGAGAGGCAACACACAATTGTATTCAACTCATTCCAGAAGGAAATTACAATAAAGAGATCACACTCTTTCATCCACTTCGTGGGCATACCAATAATCTTCCCTCAAGAGTTATCTTCTCTCAATACAGGTCACAACAAACAACTCAATCACAGAGCCATTGTTCACCTCAACCAGTCAGTATCAATACTACCAGTACAACTGAGTACGCAACATACTCCAAGTAGATCTCACTTGATCTTGCTCCTTGATGTGTTGTTGTCACCTTTGATCTTGCTACCCTGCAGATCTCCTTTGACCTCGCACACACACCTACAGATCAACCAACCTTACTTACCACATGTAGATCTCTACCTGATCTTGCACACCTACAAACCAACCTGATCTTACATACCTGGAAGAACCCTTGTGATTCCACCATCAGAAGAAATCTTCTGGTTTTACACTTTACAATACAGCCCATGAGTCTGTTATATAGATCCCATGCATACTATAATTAGACAAGCGGCTCAAGACTAAAATTAGCCTTTAACATGCAAACAATCGGTTTGTTAACTAACTGTTCATCAACAAACAATTCTGGAACTACACAGGCAACCGACGTCGGTCCTTGTCTATCTGTGGATGACTGACGTCGACTGACTCCTGACCGATGTTGGTTGCTATCTGTCCACCACTGACCGACATCGGTTAGCCTGCCGATGTCGGTGACTGTGACACTCAACAACCTCCATGTTTGCATCTGGGTGAAGCTTTTAGCTCCACAACCTAACAAAGGGTGTGCCATCTTAATACTTCAATAGGAAACTATTTTTGTCATTGAGATGATGAATAGCAAATGGGCCTCTCCACAAGGAATCAAATTTCCCATACATTCCCTTTGGTTCTCTTCTCTTGTCCCATAACAGAACTTAATCACCAATCTAAAAATTATGGGCTTTTGCTTTCTGGTCGAAGAACTTCTTCACTAAACTTTGATACATAACAATTCAGTCCACCACCATAGTTTGCTACTCATCCAGCTCAGTCAAGCACATGATCCTTTTGTCGTTGGAGCTTTCATATGTCTAATATTTGACTGCCTTTGCCAATTTTAGTGCTGGCAATTCTAGGTTGATTGGTATCTGTGCATTGAGAACATACAAAAGTTGGAAAGGTGACATACTTATTATCCTCTTGGGTGTAATTCTATCTACCCATAAAGCATCAAATAATGTTTTATGCCAGGTTCGTTGGTTGTCATCTACTAGCTTCCTGATGATGGTCACTAGATTTTTGTTGCTCGATTCTGCCTGACCATTTCTTTGTGGAAAATAGTTAGAAGAGTGGGAGAGGGTAATCCCATAATAAAAATAGAAATGAGTAATCTCATGGGAAGAAAAAAAGGCTGCATTATTTGTCACTATCTTGGTTGGGACCTCAAATCTAGAAATGATGTTCTCCTTGAGGAAATTGCATACTAATTCTGAAGTAGCATGCTTGGTTAGAATAACTTCCACCCATTTGGTGAAGTAATATGTGGCTATGAAGACATAATCATGTCAAGCACTTGAAGATGGGTTTACAACACCTATGAAATCAATTCTCTATTGCTAAAATGGATATTTTATTACTACAAGTTTGAGAGGCAATGTAGCTAATTTAGGTCTTCCAACGAACTATTGACACAGTTCACATTTATGCACTTATTTGTGTGCATCTTGAAATAGGGTAGGCAAATAATACCTAGCTCATAGAATCTTATGGGTAGTTACAGGTGTATAAAAATGTCTTCCATAGGCCAGATATGGAAGGACTCCAAAAGTTAGTTCTGTTACTCTTTATTCACGCAGTGAAGGAACACTCCATCGAGGTTCCTCTTATACAAGCCATTGTCCCATAGGACAAAATTGGTAACTTTTAACTTGATAGTCCTCTTTTTTTATGAGACAGGTGAGCAGAACACTCACCATAAGTAGGGAAATGAGTGATATTCAAATACCACTCATCCGTAGTGGTGATAAAGAGAACTATTGGTGTGTCTCCCACTTCTGTTTCTTCATGCCCTGTTTCTTCTGGTCTATTATCAGTAATCAATTAGCAGAGACCCCTTCCCTACACAAGCTTCATTGGTTTGATAATAAGATCAAACTCCTATATTTTATCAACCCAATTACCCTTTTTAGTTCTAAACTCCTGCTGAGTTAATATAGATTTGACTGTAGTATCAGGAACTAGGGCAATAATGTGTGAATTTAGGATGTAAAAATAAAAGTGCTTTACTACCTTTACCACTGCATAAGCATGCTTCTCTAGATTTGAATATTTTAGTTCATGAGCTCTGAGAGGATAGCTCATGAAAGATATGGGAGATTCCACACTTTCTTTCTTATGTTGAACCAGAATTGCTGAAAGTGTGTGCTCAGAAGCATAATTATACATTGTAAAATCTTTGGTATAATCTGAACAAACTAGAATTAGGGCATGGGCAATAGCTGTCTTGATGGCTTGAAATGCTAATTTACCTTCTTCAATCCAGCTAAAAGTGGCCTTTCCCTTCATCATGTCCACAATGTGGCGAGTCTTCTTAGCAAACTCAGGAATGAACCTTCGTAAAAAATTCACCTTTTTGAAGAAAAAATGAACTGCAATCTTACTTGTGGGCAGAGTAAGCTCTTAGATGGATTTGACTCTTTTTGAGTCAATCCTTATGCCTTCTCAAGATGCAATGTGTCTGAGAAGTTTCCCTTCTGTTACCCCAAAAATAGACTTCTTAGGATTTAGAGAAATGCCATTCTAGCGACATCATTCCAGCACTTGTTACAAATGGCACACATAATCAGAGCAATGCTTGGAAAAGACTGTTAAATCATTAAGGTACACCACAATGAACTTACCCATTTCATCTTTGAAAGCAAGGTCCATTACTCTCTGAAAAGTGGTGCCAACATTTATCAGGCCAAATAGCATTCTTTGATATGCAAAGGTGCCCCAAGGCGTGGTGAAGGCAGTCTTATGCTGGTCTGTATTACCGATTTTAACTTGATTATACCCTGAGAAGTTGTCTAACATTGATAACATCTCTGAACTAGTCATCGTCTAAAGGACTTGATCCATGATGGGCAGAGGGTAATTATCCTTTAGAGAGGATTGATTCAAATTCCTAAAATCCACACAGAGGTGAATTTTGCCATTCTTTTTTCTCACAAAAACTATGTTTGTAATCCATGTGGAATGATGGATTAGGTAAATTATTCTAGCATTCAACATTTTTTGTATTTTAGACAAAATGGTACTTGATATCTTTGGATTAGACTACCAAGATTTTTGCTTGTAAGGCACTGAATCACTCTTGAGAGGAATTTCAATGCGAATTTCCTCAGGCCTGAGTGACTTTAGATCATCGTAAGAGTACGTCAAAACATCCATGTAATGGTGAAGCAGGGCAATAAATTTGAGCTTCTCCTCAGAAGTGTAGCACTTCTCAATGTTAACCATCTTGGGATTTTTCTTAGTACCCAAATTTATTTGATCAAGCTCTTAGGAGGAGTTTGAATCCATTTGTTGCTATTTGATGAACCTATCGTGCTTGTCAAACAGTTTCTCAAGGGAAACTAATCCTTTGGGAATTTTATTCCCTTTTAGCTGTAGGAAATTTTCACCTACATCTGAACTTATTTCAGACATTGATTCAAGTTTCTAAGGCTCACTGCCTTCGAAGTGAAGCTGTTTAAAGCTGTCTTTTTATTCTAGAAAGGTGATGATTTAGTTGTCACCATTGAACACTTGCCAATGATTGGCATTGTTAGGAACACTTGATCGAAAGACTAGTTTAATGGTGTACTTGTCACCTTCAAAATCTTGGTGAAGAACCAAGAGAGTCAATGAAATAGCTAATGCATAAGGTCAGTCATTGAATTCCTTGGGTACTGTAGAGATACTAAAAGCATCAAAGCTTTCAATTTGATCCCAAACTAGATTGCGGTAATGGTGCAATATCTCATTCTTAGTTTGATACAGATTCCTCACCTGAGAAACCATTAGCTCAGCTTTTCCTTTGGCATGAAGGAGTTTAATGCCCCTGTCTTGAGTGGCCTTCAATCCAAGTAGCAACGATTCATATTCAGTAGTATTGGTCGTGTTGCTAAACTGTAACTTGTATAAAGAAGAAAAAATATTTCTTTGAGGAGATATCAACACAATCTCATCTCTAACCAGTAGAGAAACAACTACCATCAAATTTTAAAATCTAGACATCATTAGAAACTAATTTTTCCTTAGATTGTTCTTCATTTGGAGGGGAGGATTCCTCTGGGCTTGCATTGTGCTCTAGTAAGTCTTATGTTGTTTTGTCTGAACCAATTTTTAGATTATCATTTTCAAAAGTTCCATCAGTTAGGATAGGAAAATCCTCTATAGTTAGGAAGAAATTACCCATGCCTGAAGACTCAAATAGAATTTGAGCTTTAGGCACTAAGATTTGAGTGACAACATATTTTGCTTCCTTCTCAGGGAATAATCTCTACATGATGCCTTTGACTGGGATCCTCACTTCAGACAGGTTCATACTTAATTCTCCACCAACATCCTTACAAAAATTTTACCTAAGAAGAATGTCATATGAGGGTGGGACGTCAGCCACCAGGACTGTCATCTTACTTCTCTTGTCTGGGAATGTCACAAATACAAATTAGGCATCTTTGATTTGTCCCAGCAGTGGCACTTGTTTGTTCTCCATAGAGAAACATCTTTTAAATGTCTTGTTCAGTGTGAGACCAAGGGATTCTACCACTTTGGTGAGCATGACATTGTGAGATACACCTAAGTCTATTATGTAATTGTTCAGCTGGTGTCTATTTATCAGAGGGAAACATAAAATGGTTATGTTTTCTCAAGGGCAGCTAGAGGAGTAATGACAAGGTTATTATAGAAGGATGTATTCTTAGGGGGACCAAGAGTTACTTTCAAAATTTCTTATCTTGCAGGGATGGCTTTATCCTTCACACATTCCACTAATCTATCCAATTGTTCAGGGTTGGATTATAGAAATTCAAATTCAGACATTTGAATTTCAATTTTCTTGACATGGTTGACTATATCAAATGTTTGAAACAAATTAAGAATAGGGGAAGGTAGTTCATCCTTCTAGTTTTTAAGAGGGGTGGTACTAGTCTGCGAATTTGAAGTTGAAGATGAAGGAATGTTTGGAGTACTTACTTTTTTACTACTCACCAGGTCTTTTGATTGAAAAAGCAGAGTGGTTCCTTGCTTAGCAATTAAAATTGTTGGTTGAAGATGCTCCTCTATTTTTTTCTTATCAGCTTGCTGGGCTGACTGGTTCTAGGTTTGAGTGAATACAACATATGATCCATCAAAAATTTGCCTTTACTTCTGGGTTCATCCTGGTAATTTAGGAAACTAATGTTGGAGTCACCAGCTAATTCTTCTTCTCCCTCTGTGAAGAGATTAATGTCATCTTCTAGTTTCAACGCAAGTTGAAAAGAGAAATTAGATTTTGTCTCAAGATATCCAACTATTGAGTTGGTTAGTGCTACTTCAATATCAAGTTTCCCCTGTGGGGGAGGAAGATGATTTGGTTTCCCTTGATTCTTGGCAGTGTTGCCTTGGTATGACTAATTGGGGAATGTCCTCCTTGGTATATCTCAGTATGAAAGAGGAGCAAAAATCTCTTGTGCTATTTTATTTTTGAGAGCTAGCAACTCATTTTCTAGCTTTTGCACCATTGGATCAGTGGTGCTTGTAGATGGGTATTCAGAGGATGAAAAAATTTTACCTCTGTTAAGATCTCTCCTTATCTTCCCTACCAGGATGAGATCATCTTCCACCTCAGTAGCCAAATCTTGAGCTGCAAGAAGGTCTATGTGGCTAGCCCATCTCAATAAAAAACTCACTTCAAAAAGTTGAGAGTTGATGAAGAAGCATTTGAGATTCTCAACTGTCAGCTGAGTAATTGTAGGAATCATGTTTTTGAGCTTGTCAAACTTGGCTATGAAGTCCCTAATAGGCTTATGAGGCTCCTTCTTCATCTATGTGATATGGGCCAGTAGGGTATACACATCTTTTATAGGCTTGAACCTAGCTTCAAATTTGGCTTTGAGGGTGTTCCAGTCAGTCACAATCTGGGCCTATAGATGATAGAACTAGCCTGTAGCAGTGCCTTGCAATGTTTTCACAAACAACCTGATTGTTACGTTCTCATACTCCATACCTATCACACCACAGGCTATGCTAAAGGCTCCAATATATTCATCAGGATGAACTCTCCAATCACCAAAGAACTTGGAGAAATTCTTCTTTGAACTGTGTGGTAACTCATGTAGAGGTGGAGTTAAATTGAGTGGGCTAAAAGAATTACCCCAAGGGCCTTGAACTACCATTATTTGACTACTGAAGGGAGGGATAACAAATGCTTGAGGGGTATGTATTGACAAAGCTCTGCTAGCAGTAGAAATGGATGCTTTGCTTGGTAATGAAGACCTAACTTTTGTAGGAGAAAAACTCCTAGTTTGTTGAAGGTGAAATAGAAAAGGAAACAGGTCAAAATCACTTTGCTGTACCAACTTGAATACAAGGTCAACAATACCTTTATATCTCTAGCTTCTTATATACCATGGATCCACTAGAGTGTAAAACTGAAATGGATAAAGATAGGAACTACTTCAATTTGAATCTTGAGGCTTCAAACTACACAAAACATTCCCAGTAGAGTTGCCAAAAAATGTTGGCGTGAAGCTGGCAGTGTTCTTTCCTACTTCACGTCGTTCCCTAGTGATATGAAATGCTTCAATTTGAATAGACTGGAAAAGGACTATAAATGCTCATCGATCTCTAGCAAAGTCGCTAAAAATTGTTGGATGAATATTTTGTCACCAACGAACTGATGGGCAAAATAGGTTGTTTCAACCACAACATAAAGAGATTGATCAGCCAAATGTGCAGGTTTACCACATCAAAATGGGACAAATCTCTCCTCTCATCAAAGGGAGGTTCCCTATAACTATAAGGAGCTATATACTATATAAATAAGCTAAAAATAACACTCAGGGGTAGGACAACACCATCCATCTCTCTTTTTTTAGAGATGATGTTCATAAACAAAGGAGAAATCCTGGTGAAATGACAAAAGGCACTTCTCTTCTTTTAGAAGTGGTCTATAGAAACCAAAAAGAATTATTTTTGGTAGTAATAATAACTAGATGCAGAAACATAGAAGGATGAAGCGTAGCACAAAGTCTCCACCTTAACTGCTAAAGAGTGAAATATACAAAGGACAATGGGGGAACAAAGTCATCCCAAGATCTTTTACATAGAAATAAAAAAATAAACATGCTAAAGACAATTGTGGCATCACAAAGTCTCCACAATCAACTTTAGGACACCTTCTTGATTACTTCCACTAGTTCTGCTTGTTAAATTAAATGGACAAGAATGCTTCTAGGAAATAGACATAAGAACAATTTCCTAAATAACATAAGCTATTCCAGCATAAAGTCTGAATAGTCACTTATTTTTTCATTCAAATAAAGAAATATGATTAACAATCTGAGCTCAAAGTCTCAGGAAAATGCCTTTCAATTTGGGCAGAGTTTTGCTTCTATAACAGAAAGATCTCCTTTGCATAAAATAAGAGATTACAATATATAGTAGCTAAGAAAGACTTGGCACTTTATTTCATGGAATGGCCCATGCTGCATTCAATGCCTTGAATGCATTTTTAGTTCTGTCAAGGGGCCATGCTAGAACATGCCATCGGCCTTAACTGTGGCATGCCCATTCATCTCATTGTCTCCTCTAAAGTATAGGTTGCATGGTCTTCTTCCTCATATTTGTGCAGCTATCCACTTCACCTTTACTCGATGTAGAAAAATAGGTCACGTCCTTGAGTGCTTGTGCTCTCTGATGTCCACCTGGTGGACTATTTCACCTACTAGAATAACTTTTACATAGATATTTTTGGTCTTTCCCTCTTGTTCCCTCTTCTCTTAACGCATTTTATCTCTTCCTCATGATCTGAGCTCTCAGGCTATCTCTTCCCTTTTTGCTGGCTCTTTCAGCTTCTTCTTCAGTTAGTCATTGAGTTTATTTTAAGGTTTTGCACCATATTTGAGAATAAATGGGCATTTTATTACCTTGAATTTGACATTTGTATAAATGTCATTGGTCGCTGGTTGCTTGAACCACATTGAACCTTAAACCTTTGAACCATGAGAGTGCATTGGTTCGATGGTTCAACAGTTCGGATGGCCCTATCAGCTCCTTGGTTCAATCGCTTCTTTAGTTGAATCACTTCTTTGGTTTAATCACTTCCTTGGTTCAATCACTTTCTTTCCTCTTTGGTTGAACCATCTCTTCGAACTTGTCTCTGGAATCTTTCGCTTCCTTCCTTCGCTCGAAGTTTTCTTGAACCTTTGAACCTTTGAACTTTGAACCATTTTAGTTCAAAGTTCAATGGTTCATTCTCTTTCTCTAAATCCTTTGAAGTTTCAAACTCTCTAGATTCTTTTCTTTACTATTGAACTCGTTGAACCTTTGAACTTTTGAACTCTTTTGGTTCAAGGTTCAACAATTCAATGGTTCATTCTTTGCTCTATGAATCCTTTGTTTTTCTAAGTCTTTCGAACTGTATTAAACTTGTTGAACCTTTAAACTCATTAAACCATTTTGGTTCAAGGTTCAACTGTTCAATGGTTCAATCTTTCTTCTTCAAAGCCTTATTTTATTTAAGTCTTTTGATCTTATTGAACTTGTTGAACCTTTGAACTTGTTGAACTTTCTGAAGTGATTGAGCTTTGAACTTGCCAAAGTGATTAACTCTTTAAGTCTATTGATGTCATTGAACCTTTGAACCCATTGAACCTTTGAATCTTTGGAGGTGGGGTTCAATGGTTCAATACTTTCTTTGAAGCCTGTTGATAAGTCTTTTGATTGAACTTCGGTGTTGAACCAGCCTTGAAATGCCTAAGTGTTGGGAACTTGTTTCTTTATGAGAGCTCACCTGTTGAAGTTGTTGAACCTGTTGAACCTCTGAGTCCCTGAAAATAGCTTGAATAATTAAAGGATTGGAGCACATAAAATATCTTTTGAGAAGGGAAGAGAGAATTTTGGCCTGTAGGACCAAAATAGTTGATATGTTGTCACCAAAAACAAGTGATGGATTTTGAGAATAACACACACCAATCACTGTACACCCATATGAGCCACTCCATACTCATTTGTTTATGGTACTGAGGCCATTCTTCCCATTGAGGTCAAGTTTTCATGTCTATGCATCTCTTTTAAGCATGTCTTAGATGATATTGACTGTCGAGTAGCTCACCTACAAAAACTAGAGTTACTTGATGAGAAACATATAGATGCAGTGAATAATCTCCAAGCCTATCAAAATTGACTTCGAGGCCACTACAATCGGTGCGTGAAAGATAGAGAATTTGAAATTGGTGATCTTGTCCTTAAATAGAACCAAAAGAATACCATTACTGAAAAGAAACATAAAGGTAAGTTCAAACCCAATTGAATTGGTCCTTTCATCATTACATCAAACTTTAGAATAGGAACATACAGGGTTGCCACACCAAATGACCACAAAATTGATGTGCTGATGAACATTAACCACCTCAAGCAGTACTATGATTAAGTGACTTGGGGTATTGTCTATAAGGACCATTTCAAGTTGTATTATTTTATCAATCTTCTTTGTACTATACCATTTTATCATCCTATCATCCTACCAACCTATCAATTTTCCTATCACATGTCTATTTTACCATACCTTCTCATCAACTGAGTTCATTTATCCCTTCCTACCCCATCCTATGATCTTGGTTGTATTCCATTCATTCTAGAACCACATTTAACAAGAGGATTTAGCTTTAATTTTAGTAGTTATTTCACACATTTCAGATAGAGGCACTATTTTTGAGCAATAAGACCATAGTTTGGTAGTTGCATCCTTCATTTCTTGTTTTGTTCTCTCCCATTGTCTTGATCCTAATTATAATCGCATATGGGAAAATTAGTATCATTTACCTATGCCATTATATCCTATTCATAACCACCTATGGGAGAACTAGAGGCAACACTTGTTTATCATGCCTTGACGTACCAACTTGCTATTTCTTAGGCCATACTGTGCCATCATACCAATTATGCCTATTTTGTTTGAATTGGCTGCTACACTAGTTAGATTCCTATGTTGTAAGGTATAACTATAGTGACTTGAGGTCCCCTCCTGAGACTATGTAGATAATGCTCGATACTTGTTGAGGTTAGCTCAATCACCCTTTCCACCACACTTTTGCCATTTTATGAGCAACCTAAGCCATGCTCTCGCTATTTAGAGAGCAACCTAAGCTACACTCTCACCATTTTATGAGGATCTTAAGTAAAATCTCTAGGTCATATTCTTGAATCTTGTTGACCTATCAACATGTTTTGTTAGTGGCTTCATTTTGGGTCAATATGTCCTTCACCAGGGTATGAGGAACACATGCCACAATATTTAAACTCAAGACTTATGGTTTGAACTACTTGACAACTTTAAAAAGGGCAAAGCCTTATTTTTTCATTATGGTATATCTCAGCTCAGATCCTTGTAATGCCTTGTTGAAAAAGGCAATTGACTTCTCATGGCATTTATCATTCTTTTACAGTAATACTATGGTAATAGTATGCATGAAGGTGAATGAAAATATTTGGAAATCTTTCCTATAATCTGGACTAACAAGCTCCAAGGTAGTTTTTAAAGCTACCTTGATATCTTGAAAAGACTGGGTGGCCTTCTCCTTCCACTTTATTATTTGATCCCTTTTCAGCATAAAAGTGATAGGCAATGTAATCTTTATAAAGTTAGAAACAAATCTTCTTACAAAATTAATCTGGCCAAAGAAAGATTAAATACCTTTCTTAGTTTGTGGGATGGGTACTTTGTTAATGGCCTCCACTTTATCAAGATCTGTCATGACACCTTGTTGGGACACAATATGTCTTAGCAACTTCATCTTTTGTATCCCAAAAATGGCACTTTCTAGGATTAAGGGAAATCCCAAAATCTCTACACCTGATTAGCATTTATTCAAAATACACCAAGTGGTAACTCCTTCTAGAGTACATTAAAATACCATCCTAATATACAACAATGAACTGATTGATTAATCCAATGAAGGCTATATCCATAGCTATTTAGAAAGTGGTGCCTACATTCATCAAACCAAAAGGCATTCAGATATACATGTAAGTTCCCCATGGGGTGGTGAAAGCAGTCTTGGATCTTTTAGACTCCTTTACCACTACTTGGTTGTAACCAAAAAAAAATCATCCAAAGTTGATAGCAACTCAAATCTGATGACATCTTAGAGCATGCTATCCATGTTAGGAAATGGATAATTATCTTTTAGAGATGCCTTGTTTAAATTTATGAAATCAACACAAAGTTGGATGTGTCTATTCTTCTTCCTGACAGGGACCAAGTTTGCCACCCAAGATGAATATCTGACAGGTTGAATGATCCCACTGTCTCTTAATTTTTTCAACTCCTACATCTTAGTGGCCAATATGGGGTTGATAGGATGCTACTTCTGGAAAAATGGTTTTGCATTAGGGTGAAGAGGAATAGCATGTTGGAACAAATCTTCCCAATAAGCTTTCAGCTCTAAATATGACCATGCTAGGCAATCTTGGTACTTCTTTATTAACACAATAAAATGTCCCTTTTCTTTGTCACTTAAATGAGTACCTAGCCAAATCTTCCTTGGATTTTCTTTTGTCCTAATGTTAACCTTAGTCATGTTCCTTGGCATGGAAATGTTTCTGGATTTGACTCTGTCAGCTCCATCGAAGGTTACTTCTAGGCTAACCAATCCTCTTGGGATAGTATTAGTCTTTAACTGGATTATTCCCTTCCCATACAAGGTTTATTTTCTATCACAGACTTGTAACATAGAGTCCCACTCTATGATATTTTCTTAAAATTCATTAATGTAGCACATAAACCTCTTTATTTGTTTATCATTATCAAAGACTTGCCAATTATCGATGTTATCCAAGATAGAGGGCCTCACCAATATATCAACCTCATATTCACAAGGAAAATTCTCATGTTTAACTTTAAATTCTATATCCCTCTTTGCTAGCATATGTACCAAGTGATTAAGCTCTCAGGCATGGTACTGAATATTGAAAGCTTCAAACCATTCTAAGCAGTCCCATATAGCATTCTAATATTCCTTTAATCTCTTATTCTTTATGATGTAAACACTTTGGAATTATTTCACCACTAAATTAGAGTCACCCTTGACCAACAACTTTTTGAATCCATATTCTCTAGTGATCTAGAGACCAATCAAGAGTGCTTCATATTCTACAATGTTGTTAGTGCACTCAAAAGTTAATTGAAAAGAATACTTGTAAACTTGACCATCAGGGGCATAAAAAACAACCTTGACCCCATTTTTGACACTTGAAAATTCTCCATCAAAATGCATGATCTAGATGGATTCTTCATTAGTGGTTCTAGAGTCAGGAGGCATTTCAATGTGTTTAATATTTCCAACAAAACCACCAATGTTTGTATCTAGATATAATACTTCATTCAATTGATGCTTGGGATCCTCTAAAACATGGAGCATCTATGGCTCACAGTTCAAATGAACCATCTTCCCATCTAAGGGGATAGTTGCATAGGATAAATCCATCTGAACACTTCCTCTAATACTAGATACCCATTTTCTAGATAGTAGCATACCCCATTTTGGTGGATAATCTACAACAAAAATGTCCATACTCAAAAAAAATTTGAGGTATTATGTGAGTTATACCACCAATCCTTTGACTATACCAACAATAGGTACTTATTTGAAATCCATATCAAGGCATCATCCATATGCTATATTTATCCTTATACAAAGCTCTTTCAACACTGCTAATGGCATGACATTACAAGATGCACTAGAGTCAAACATGTAATTATGGATAACTACCCCATTAATTAGAAAGGTGGTGTAAAAAGGATCAACATCCATTTGACTTGCTACTATTTTTGTTCCCAAGTATACTTCTAAGTGCTATTTAAGAGACCTTAATACACTCTCTCCTCCTTTAGAGAGAGTGGGAGAAGGGTCGACTTCAACAACCGCATTGGTAATGATCTTCTTAGTGAACCCCAAATATTCAAAATCTTTTTTCTTAGGTTAAGGATTCTAAGTAATTCCACAAATGGTATGGTGAATTTCAACTAACTTAATACTTGATCCGCATCACAAATATTATATTTGGGCAATGGAGTATTAGCAGGCAGGCTTGTAACTTTTCCACTCAGGATATATCCTTAAAGAGTCATGGGAATAAATGCAAGGGGACCAGCACTCTTAACTTCACTTTTCAAGGAAGGCTTCTTGGGTTCATCCTTCTTTGGGATATTATATAATAAAGGATTTTATATTTTGTCTTGGGTATTTCTTGGTTTGATACTATAAGGTACAGAGCCAAGCCTAGTGGAACCCAGGGTTTCTTTACTCCCCGTGGTCCCCTTTTCCTTAGTCTCTGTTATAGAGGGGGTTAGGTCCTTTTCCTTTTGAGGAGCATCTTGGTCCTTAATCCTTATATTGTATTCCTTTTTTTATTATTAAATTATATCATTGATCATGAATTACTGATCCTCAATCAATGGAGGGGAATGCTCATAATTTTCTTTCATCATCGATCTTAGGAACTCAAAATCATGAGTTGGTAATTCATATTCATGCATCATGTTTACTTCACAAATAAAATTTGAAAGAGGTGCCCCTACCTTTTCACATGCTATCCAAAATTCATGAGTAGTGATAGCACTCATTAGCTCCATTGATGGAGAAGTTACCATCACAACTGGTTCACTAACTTGGAATGTAAAATGTTCATATGCCAGAGTATCCTCAGAAATAGAGACCTTTGAGGCACTCATATCTTCCTCTTTGAAAATATAGCTTTCCATATCCTAGAATTCAACCATGTAGATGTCATCTTTATTGGATGAAACCTCAAAATTATTTGCATCTTGACCACCATCATCAATTGCATCACAAGGGGGATGAGAAAGGAAGCACTTTTCACACCAGTCGATGTCACAATCGATTATGTTAATTCTTACAGTTAAAGGATCTGGTACTTCCTTTCCACCTCCCCTATTCTAATTTCTTTCATGCCTATCATCCTTCACAAGTCCTTTCCCCTTATCATTATTTCTAGCTTGAAACTATGGCCTACCCTGACCTCGATCTTGAGGATGATTCCTTTCATCTCTCTTAATATCCCTTTTGTCATCATGGTTACCAAGTCCCTAAGACAATCCCTTTTTGACTCTAGCCAATTTGTAAGAAATTTATTTCACTAAAATGGCTAAAGTCTTCACCATCTCCTCTAATTGAACAATCTTGTGAGATGACTGAGGCTTCTCATGATTCACCAATTTGACATCAGCCCTTTTTTTCAAAGGCTTACCTATAGCTTTTATATTATTTTCTATCTGGATAGCCAAATTGAAAGCCATTCTTAAATTCATGGAAGTCTTGTCTCAGAGATAATAGGCTACCTTTTTATTGAATGCATCACAATACTTAATCAAAAAAGCAACACCACTAGGCCTAATATCCTCTGGCAGTCTCCTTAATACCTTACTAAACTTGGAATTGAAATCTTTCACACACTCATTTGGATTCTTCTTTAGGTTCTAAAACTTAGCAAGCAAGAATCTAGGATCAATGCTATCACCATATTGCATCTTAAAAGGATCAAGCATAGCTTACCAAGTGTCTATGGATCCATCAAGGAGGGATTTGAACCATTCCCAATCCTCATCCTCAAGTGTGTTCATAAAGAGTTTAATATATACATCTTCAAGATCTATCTCATAATCCTCAATGATATTTAAGAAAGCCTTCAAATGTTGCTCCCCAAATGCTACTTTTTTCCCTTGGAACTTAGGTATTATATTTCTAACCTTTATAGGGACCTCATTGGAGAAACCAGGCATACCATTAAATTTGATAGGTTGAAACCTCAAAATCAAAAAAGGTCTATGTCTTAGTCAAATCATGATCATCCTCTCCATCATTATCATTGTCAACATTGAACATTCTTCTCCTCAAGTCACGATCCCCCATTTCTAAATATGGAGATGAAGATGAACTAGGGGATGGTTGGGGATAAACACTATGTAAAGGGCCTAAAAAAGGGGAAATAGAGTGAATCTTTAATGGTCAGGAAGGAGGAGAAAAACTACTTTATGAAGAGGGATCCTAACTCATGAGGAATTTTGATTTGTCTGAGGCGTTTTGGTATCCTTCAACCAGAGAGATATTAGAAAAGAAGGGGAAAATACAATGGGTAAAAAACTAATCTGGTCTTACCTGATTGTCTGAGAGTTGGCCCATAATAGGCTTCCACACTTGCCTTCTTTTGGATGGGATTTTTAATTATGGGATAAGTTCTTTTGATGGATTCCTTTAAAAGGAAGATCTAGTGCCCTCTAGCTTTGTAGATATAAAGATAATTTCTTAATTCAGAGAAGGGAACATACAGTAGGCACTAATCTTTAAACCTTAACCCAGTGGAGTCACCATTAGAAGTAAGACTTCTAGACAAGAAAAAAAAGATACATAATAACTGATGAAATATCACCCCCAAATATTGAATATAACATCAAGGATATAAAATATTTTACTTAAATAAGAATGAATATCCTCAGTGGATTTACCCAAAAACTATAAGGACATCAATGAACTCAACATAAATAGTCCATTGGAGTGATAACATAAAGCACTTTCAGCTCTCTACAAGAGTCCTTGGTAATCATAGGTGACTAGAACGTTCCCTACCAATGTCACTAGAAAAGTGTTGGTTCTCATTTGTATACCCTCCCTAATTTGTCTTTACATACTTTAAAAGAATGGAAAATAGTGATGAGAAACCCACTTGAGTGTCATTGTAGTTAGGGCAAGGTTTGGCATCAAGAATAGACCAGATTGGATAAAATGATTAAGGGGCACCTACAAAGGGTATGGTCAGTTCCCTACTACTTCTTGTTCTACCTAAACCAAGGTGAGAAGACCTATGGGGTAGCTAGCTCACATGGAGATATTATACAATTTAGCCTCCATGAGGTTTATGGCACAAAGGAACATAAATCTGACCAAAACACAACCAAACTTGCTCACTCTTCCTAGGAAGGGTTATCACATGGAATAGGAAAATGATCTAAGCCAGGCACAAGCTACTAAAGATAGATATGAATATGTGATTGCAACTTTCATCCATAAAGAATTTTCAAAATACAGGGGATGAATAAGAGATTGCAATACTGGGTTTTAAAGCAAAAAGAGCAAACACATGTTAAATACACAATGTTTATGCATCTACAGGAAAATAACATTTTAGACATCTAAAGGGCATGTTATATGTAGGGTAGGATGGGGTAAAACCAAGCTAATTTGAAATATAAATAAGGATGTGTATGATTATCAATGAGTATGGAGACGTTAATAACTATGTTATCTTTATTTAATAAATGCTTTCTATTTCAAAATAGATAAGATGAAATCATGCATAAATGGTCCTTAAGAATTTATTTGCAACTTTACAAATAACTATTCAAAATCTCCTACAAGTTGAATTCATAAACCCAAGACTACCCTTAAGAAGGTTATCAATTCCCTATTTTTGCATATCAAAATGAAAAGGATTTTATATTCTAGATTCAAACCCTAAATGACTACCATCAAGAGGCATGGATCAGATAACCAATCCACTATGCATGTAAAATAGAGCATTGTATTTCAATAATAGGAAGAAATAATGAACCATGAGTAAATTTCATATATTAACTGAAACAAAGCCAATTACAATGTATCTTGAAAATTACATATCAAAACACCATGCATAACATTTCTATAACAAGGGAGACATTTTTAATGCTCTCAAATCTTTCCAATTATTATACAAGAGGAATCAATTTAGCATCAGAAAATTACATGAGAACTCTCCTAAGCTATAACTATGTACCCAAAAATTAATTGACCTTTATAAAGAAACAAAACCCCTTTACTTATAAAACATTAACCATACGTGGCATCTCACAAAAATGTGCTCCAATTGGAAAAATCATTCACGGGCCTAGAGCTCATTAGTTGTAACAAGAATGATTCTTGGGACTATGCATGCACTTTGATGAAAGTGACAGATATGATAGTGACAGATATGATAGTTTAACCGAGTGGGATTCCTTTTGTTAGCCACGTGGAACACAACCTAAAAAGGAAAAAATAAACCTTTGTCCATTTTCATAACCAACCCAAAACATTCCCCTTATTTTACAAATAACTTTACAAAGAATATTTCAAGGGAGAATGGGCTTCTAATGGCCATTGTTGATGTTCTTCAAGGTGTCCTCCAACAATTCTTTTGTCAAGTCCACCGCACCATCAAGCTTCACCATTGTTCTCAGAGTGGCCTCAATTTCTATCTTCACAATCTTGAGAGACTATTTTTATCCTTTTATATCAAAGATGCCATCATGGAGCATTGCTATCTTGTGTTTTATGACTAACTAACATTCTTTGGGCATTTTAGGATCATCCGAAGAGACAATATTTTTTGCTACTAAAGCATCTTTACCCATATTACATATCTCATCTACTTTGGGCTTGAGTTCTTCCCAATTCTTGATATCTACATCATAGATAAATTCTAGGGAGCTACACTCTCCTCATATGTCTATCTTCTTATCAAGCCATTCCATGGTTGTATGGATGACTTCCTTGGCTCAAGTTGTCAAGTCTTGTTACCAGTCTTTTATTGCCCATCCTCTGGTCTTCAAATCCTCATCGAGGTCAAAGTCAAGTGTATCCCAAAAGGGAATGGGTGTGCTTGGGGCCCTGCTAGTAGTTGGATTCACTGCCTTAGGCTTGCTTAGTAACTTTTGCAAGTACTAAATCTTTTCCTAGTTCTACATCTTCAACCCCTCCATCGATGCTTTGTCTTTATCCATTTGATGAGCCATCATGCTCATTAAAACTTGTGAGCTATGCTTGATATAATTCCTTGATAGCTACCCCAAATCATATCTATATACTACATAGATTTCAAGGGGAGCATCCTTATTTGTAACACCTTATGGGGGGATAGCTATCTCCTGTGTTCTCTCCCCAGTACTAGTGAAAGTGGTCCAAGAGAGTGCTTTATCTTTCTTGGGAGGTTTTTCCTTGTATGATTGGGCAATATTCATCATGTCTATATCTCCTAATTTACTTTCAATTTCACATTTATCCTTGATCTATTCTTAAACCCATAAGAGGGGTCTAGTTTGAAAAGCCATTGGAGTCATGGAACTTAAAACAGGCTTGGATGCACTGAATGGTGGTGTGATTGGAGAATTAACTAGAGGTAGGAGTTGGGTGTGAGCCTATTGTTGTCTTCTATGTATCTTCATCACTCTCTAACTCAGCCTCTTTCCTTCCATATTCTTTTTCTCCTCCTTTGCTTGGTTTAATCTATTTTGGGACTTTAATATCTAACTCAATTTGTTGTTGGGAGCCCAGGAGCAATCCATCAATGGATTTTTCTTATCCTGCATGTTGAAGAGGTACTTTCACAACCAACTTGATTTTTGTAGTTAGTTTGGAGAGCTAGGAAGAGGCTATGGTGTCTTCTTTTTCACCCCTAGGTGGCTCATCACTAATGATGGCCTGAAAACTCCTATGCCCAACAAGATCATGGACCTTTATTTGGGGAAGGAGCCCCTAGGGTACTTTAATAAAAGTAGTACCTATTGAAGGTCCCTCCTTTTCAACTTTATCACCTTGGTCTACCTCCTTATTTATACCTAAAGGAATAGGGGTACCCATTTTTAGGCTTGATCCCTTGTCTCATTCAGATGCAACCTCTCCTTCTTGTATTGAACTTGTTTTTACTAGAGAGGGATGGTCCTGTGGGGTTGTCTTCATAGCCACTTTAACATCTAGTTATTGATTTCCTTGAGCCTCCACTTTTTCACTACGAGTGGGGGATTGCTCCTCCCACCTTGACTCTTTCTTAATTCCCTCCTTGGACTCTTTCACACTCCTCATTTCACTTCCTAAATCTTATCTCAATGGCTAAGTGAGAATATTTTGGATAAATGCTTTCATGTGTAGGGAGGTAGTTTCCTTTTCAGGTGGAGCCTTATTCTGCATGACCACCTTGATACCAACTTATGTCACATATTTGAAGGACAAGGGGTCATATAAGGCTAGTATATCCTTCTCATCACCCTTGCCTTCCCCTCCCAAGGGTGCTTATGGCCCAAACAATCCTATTGTTGGAACCTTGATAGGAGTCTACAACCTTTCCCTCATATTTTTTTGACCGATCCTCATTGGGTAAGGAGTGAATGCCTTGGGTTGCTTTATCATCTATACAATTGGCCTATTTTCCTTTGATTCTTCTTCATCACTCATATCCCTCAACCTTTGTGCATATGAGGATTTTTCCCCTTAGATGCACAGCTTGACATGTGTCAAAGATCTGGGCATTTTAGAATGTTGGGGACAATTGTAATTCCTCACCTCATTTAGATGAGGCATACTTCAAAATGGGCCCAAAAATTAAAACACCCAAGTGATTGCCATATGGCATGATTTGAGTGATCTGACCCTTAGAAATTATTTGTACCTCTCCCATCCAAAGGCAAGTGAGACATCTTTTGAAAAAAGGATCAAAACCAAAATAATTTTGGGATGCTACCATGTGTTGGTCTGAGATGTTCAAGCTTTCAACCATCCTTTTACCTTTTGCATCATTAACCAACTTGAGGAGGAGTGAAATCTTCTTCCATCCCCCAAAAAGGCTTCATTACATTATAAAATAATTTAACTTGAAGTTACTTTTTAGGAGATGCTCACGTGTCCCTCATCCATTTTACAAGACAATTCCTCCCTTTGGCAACTGAGATATTCCAATGGTGAAAAATGGATGTATGGCTTGGGGGGTGAACTTCTTACTACCCAAGTTTGTATCAGAGCTTTCACCCATTTTACATGATCTAGAACACAATTGTACCTTACAAGATAAACTTTGAACATCTTAGGGAATGAACTTTTAATGTTACCACAAATCAACATAGGGAGTTCAATTATACTTTCACGGGTCTCACTAATTTAGAAAAAGGGTTATCAAAACAAAGGGTGAGAACTCAACATAAAATATCATATACACATTTAGGCCAAATTATAATAGTTTTACTAACAGGGGCCCAAATTGCTCCAGTGTAACTTTGGGCACTAACAGCATCTAAGCTATTTCTCCAAACAACACCATGGATCATGCCCCTCCCCTACCAACAATTCTAATCCTACTCCCACATTTCTCAACACAACCACACTAATGTGCACAAACTATTATCCCTAGTAGAAATTCAAAAATGTCTTCCAAGACCTCTACCATGAGATCTCGACCCCACTTATCCTAAGAAATCATGGTCTGATCCAAATAAATTATGTTGGTTTCATGCAAGATAGGGCCATTCTCATGAGACTTGTAGATAACTACAAAATCTTGCTATGGATTTTCTTCTTGGTCCTAACTTTGATCATGAATTCCTTATCTAAAAATGTCAACAAGTTTATGACATAAATTTTAAAGCTCATGAAATGCAAAATAAAAACCAAGCTTTAAACCAAGCTAATTCTCATTTATTTATCTAAAAATATCTTATTCCCAACCACCATGATAACATTAAACAACCTAATCCTACTAATAACAATGTTGAAAGCCTTATCAACTTTAACACCAATAATGAAAATGTAGTTAATATGACTAATATGAGAAGATTAGTTGCTTTCATTGACGCAAAATATAACACCTACACATCACACCTCTCAATAATTCTACATCATGCAATACACTTCCCTATCTAACCTCATGGAATTGGGGCAAGAGATACCATTACCCATACAAGCACCACTTCTAATTACATAAATTGATCATATGTCTCATATCATTGATATAACATCTACTCTTCCCCAAAATTCCATACCATAAGACAACATACTTCAAACTTCCAATAGTATTTCTTCTACACAACCACAACAAATACCTCAATCAACAACCACATCACCTAAATTAACTCAACCCACTTACAACCAACCTAAACCAACCATTCCCTATCAACACAAGTTTAATTATACCTCTAACCCCCCTTCCCATGAGATATTGAAACACTATGCACCTATATCTAATAATCTTCACATGGGATATGATGAATGGGATTATATTACAGAATATTCACATCTCTGATCTCAAATCCCCTTATTAAAACCAATGAGAACTTCTCCCCACCATCACAACCACCTGATGAAATTATTGTTTGAAATGAACATACATCATCCTCCTCCTGTAGGTAAAGAATCTTGTTTCTTTAGATCCAAAGATAGTATACTCCAAAGCTATCACTAGAGTATATCCCTAAATACATCGACACATTATGTTCAACCACTGCCTAGCCCAAAAATAAGACCCTACATCCTCTTAAGCTATTATAAGAGTATATCCCTAAATACAATGAAGTATATTATCTTTAACACTAGTGTGGTACACATCATACCAATCGATGTCAAGTGTTTTAGTAGCATCTTTGCAATTTCACATATTTAACACTAGCAGCAGTTATTCCTCCTCCTACAAGTCACTTGTGTAAAAAAGCTCCTCCTTATTAGCTAGTTACACCTCCTTGTAGCTCCATAGATACCATTACCATCTAGATATCCATTCTTCATATTAAGTATCCCACACAAGAGATACCACATGTGCATTTCTCTTTGTCTACTACAAATACCTTTTAAGTTGAGATGATACAGAATGAAGTCTTTGTATAACTTTATGTGAAGATTAATGAGACTCTAGCTATCATCAGAAATCAACTTTATAAAGATGTTTCAAATGTTATGGATAATATTTTTGGTCAAATATATTAATCTTGTGAACATGGCATGGTGTTCTTTCACATTGTTCTATTTTATGATTTGGCTTGTATTTGTGATCCATTTATATATCTCTTATACTCTTGACTATGTGTTAAATTTGTTTTCACTTATCTATTTTACATGGACCATTATATAATGGTTTATGTGTTTTACATGGTTTCATTCTCTTTCACTTTTTCTTATGGCTTCTTATCATTATTTTCATGAATGCAAACTTATGTTTATGATTTCACTTCTTTCATGGACTCCTTTATTTTCTCTATAATGATTATTTGTTATCTTTTACACTCAAAATAAAGATAATTATTATTTTGACTTGGTTATACAACCCTAATTACCTTAGTCTTTTATCTCTACCATATGATTAATTAGCAAAAAAACTTCTCATTATACTAATTATATACATTGATCTATTTGGATCTTGTTTCTTCCCTTATTTCCCTTTCACATACTAAACATACATATGACTAATATGTGAGATTACATATCGGTTCACAGATAAGCTTAAGTTGTTTAGTTAGTCATATCTCTGATTACCTAGCTTCCTTTAAACCAAAGACTAAATCTCATTCGTGTCTGTCATTTTGATTATTCCAAATCCATATGGAGGAGGAATCACAAAAGCCATAAAAAAAAGTTAAAATCCAAATTTTTTAAAGAAAAGGAAGTGATTCAAAAGGCAACATACAATTCAAAAGTCCATTCACACTAGAAGACATGATTCAGAGCACATCTCCTCTTCCTAAGTGAATCTCAAACTCCATAGTTGACCTCATGATAGAGTCAAGGTCCATTGGGGTGTGGTAGGCCAGTAGATTGGGATAGGAGAATTATATATATATATATATATATATATATATATATATATATATATATAAGTGTTACTACTTTCTCACACAAATACCCAATCTTCACAGTAGACTTATGGCTCTGTAAGAGGTCTTAAGGAACAGGGAACTTATTGTGGGAACATAGGTCTATTTTACTTTATTTGTTTATATAACATTCATGAATTTATATTAGTATCTCAACTATTATCCTATATAGCTTTGTATTTATTGTAAGCATGTATCCTTTATATTTTTATGGTCACCAGACTCCTAGTGTATGAATCAAACTTAGCATGTTTCATGCCTTCATTTATTAATGCACATGATATTTAGTCTGATTCTAAGAATATGTGCATGTTATCTAAATTGATAGCTTGAAAGGTGATAGTGAACCCTAATAGGCAAAAGTGTACTCTTTCCTTACTCTCAGCTCAGTTTTTAATTTATGCATCTTTAAATTTCTTTTTATGGACATTAATTACCATATGTTCATTATAGGTTTTACTAAAGCACCTTGCACATTTGGAGCCTTCTCTCAAAGATAAAGTGCATTGTACACACTCAGGTACATATTTATCTTTTTACTCTAGTATTTTTATTACATTTAAATAATAAAACAAAAAGGGGTCATTTGTAGTCTATGCTAAAATCTTATAATTGATATTTGACAATGTTAATTTTGAATTACCTTCACCCTACATGACTCTTGTGTACAAACATGAATCCCATTCACCATTCTCTCAAATAATCATGCCTTATATAGGTCTTCACCTTCCCAAGTTACTCTTAGTCACCTCTAATTATATCTTAGATGTTTTAATAGCACACAAAATGTTGATCAGTTCTTTGTTAGTTAAAATGACAAAAAATCAAGCATAACAATACACTCTTGCCTAAGAACTATGGAGAGGATAACATAGTAAATGATAATAAAATATAGATAAAAACAACACAAATAATTTACCTCCTTTACCAAATTTGATGTCTACTTATTTACATAAGGATGTTCATGCTTATACTATGAAACTTAGATTCTTATAGTAGTGTTTCTCCATGGTGGTAGCACTTCTCTAATGGTCACTTATGGCTTGGTGTGAAGCTTTGCATAAAATGGGCATTATAACACTACTATCAGTGGCTTCTTGAAGGTATTCTGGCAGAATAACCTTATACACAAAATCTTGTTTGCATATGGTGTGGGCACTTGTATCTATAGCTCTAATAACTAACTCTAACCCTAGGGAGGTTAGGTTAAATTCTAACTTTGGTTGAGTTTAAAATAGCCTACATTGATTCAGGCTAACCCTAGGTTGGGTCAAAGCACTCATGAAATCTTGACACCTTAGTTTTAGATATTTATGAGCCATGACAACTCACTTTATATATTTTTGAGGTTATGGCTCACCTTTCTAGAATATTTAGGAATTAATAAATCACTTTGTTATCTCCTTTGACCTTTAACTTCATATTTGGCTAAAAAAATCCATTTTTGATAAATGAAATTCACTAATTCAACTTAGAATTTTTACTTAGGTAAGTTAATTAATATTTTTAATGTAATTAATCTTGTGTAGTCATTTTTTGGCTTTTGGAATTTGTTTTAAATATTTTTAATTAATAGCTCGACAGGCCAAAAGTGTCAAATTACTTGGTCATAATTTGACTAGGGTTGAAACTAAACCAATATATTGATACATGCAGGTTAATACCTTAAATAAGCATGCCTCACCACATTTTCGAGAAATTAAATCCCTTACATGGATAAATTTAGATAATTCAAGTGATTTCTATGCTTAAATTGCATTGTGTGCTAGAAATTAAACTGAATCTTGGTTTAGGCATGAGATTGTCCAAAATAAAGTGTCTATAATAATAACCTCATATTTTATGTCAAATAAACTATTTATATTACCCAGACATATCTAGATCATCTAATTAGTGTTCATATCTCCTAGAAAATAATCTCAAACTCAGAACATACCTTATGATTGTGTCACCTAAGTTTGTCAGTTTTATCTTATGCTAATCAACAATCAAGGATTCAAATTTAAGTCCTCCCTATGGGTCAGCCCATATGTTTTGTATATCAATGGCATGAGAAAGTACCCAAATAGTCACCTATAAACAAAAAATAAGTTTGATATTACCTACCTAACACATATCTAACAAGCACATATCAAGCCTATTCAAACACTTGCACACTTAAGAGGACTACCTTATTTATCCCAATTTTTCAATCAATCATTAAGGGCATACTTATCAATTCTAAGACACTCAAGAGCCAAGTCAATATTATCAATCATATAGTATCAAGATTTAGATCATAGGTTACATATATTTGATGAGCATTATTGTGCACATCCACCTAACAGGGTAAGTATGGTTTGACTTCCCTATTTGAAGTATATGATATGTAGACAATGCTCAACTAGTTGATGAAGAGTGGTTGAGGTCAACTCAACCCACCTTTTTTCCCCTATCGCAAACAGAATTCTATCATTACAGGTGGACCAGGTTTTTTAAGTGAAGGAAAATGATTTTTACAAGTTGTGCACATAATCAAATCTCAAAGTTGCACATAGACTTGAAAAATAAGTAGGCAAAAATACCTATATAAAATAGGAAAAAAAAAAACATAAATGGAACTATCATAGTTAGAACCAACCATTTGATTATGCATACATGTGGCTAATAATACCGTCTAGGTGTGTACGGATCTCTAGATTATGATTTAAGTGACCTACAGTCTAGTTTGCATCTTTTCTGCCATCTACACTCTATCTCATCTTACACAAAACATAATAATGCTAAGTATCTTATTCTCTTTGATATTTTTAGTAAGTTTATCAAATCACCTACAACCTATTACATTTAGATTTATGCTTAATTATCATATATTGTAATCTAAAATATACACACAATGTATATCTTATTTAAGATTAAAATTAATATAAAATAAGGTAAAACACCTTATTATTAATGGTGATTCAACTAAAATAAAAACTAAACAAAATTATTACTTTTAAAGCCAATAGATTTGAATTTTATTGCCATTATTTTATTAGATCAATATGCATAATTTTAAAGTCAAAAATTTTCTTTAAGAAACATGCAACCACCCTTCTATTATAGGATACACAAGTGTAGATACTAAAATATGATTACATATGATATACTAGTCTTGTAAACTTGAAAAATATAGATCATGGCTCAACCCTTCAGTTCATGACCTTTACAATGCTAAAAGGCTTGTGTTTGCCATCTCATTGTGCCTAATTGATTTTCCTATAGTCTGACCTTAACATTTTGATGACTCAAAGCACCTGTAACCTTCAGTCTGCATAAAAACTTAATTTTTATCATGCATAGATAATTACAAATCCTCAACAACTTTTTACCCTCTAGGACACTAGCATCTAGATCAAGACACTAGTGTTCCTAATTTGATGCTAGTGTCCCCACTTGTCAAACAATTAAATTTTTAATCTTTCAACATGTATGGGTCAACCTATTTGTCTTCCTTAACCCTCCCATGAGATTATTTCAAAAGGTGTGGTATAAATATGAAAAAAAAATCATTTTTTATCAATCAAGTAATATTTAGCAAATACCAAGTAAACACCTCTCAAGCTCACATTACACTACTAAAAATTACTTGCACAATTGAGTTATACTACCATATTCTTCCTTTTTTCTAAATCAGCCATAGAAATAGTATTTTTATAGGTCTGTGTTTAACCCTAAATTGAGATGGATCAATATAGTATAAGGTTAATAATATAGAAATGAATAATCACAAGGGTGATAAACATATATATACCAGGCCAATTAATTACAAAATTAGATAAGCAATATTTTGAATATAAATGCTAAGATATGCTAAAAATAGTAAGTATAACTATTGATTGATATTATAAGAAATGGAAGAAAAGAGTGCTTAGTTTTTTTCTTTTGCACAAGTAGATTTAGGCTGAAATAGGCTAAAAGTGGATTGGATTTGGATTATAGATTAATTATTAGATTCTATAAACTTGCACTCTATGGCCTCCAATGCTTGCATCAAATCTAAATGGTTGCATCAATGTACCTATCTAACTTAGACATAAATTTTAGGTATGAAATATTGACTGGATATGTATGTGAACACCTAGAACCTTCTATATACACCCAATTGTGGCCACAACTAGCTTTGGACTAGACTTTAAACTGATTCCTACCAAACATTGTAAATTAAGCTAAGGAATCACTGAACATCCCAATTTTGGTCATGCATCATTTATCAATACTCAAAATAAAGTTGAGGCATCCCTATTTGGCGTATTATATCATATGCAATTATAATCTCTGACAGATTCATCCTTAATCACCTTACAACCTAAAAACTGGTAATTTGGCCTATGGACCCATTAAGTGGGGCACTTGAAAAAAAATTTAAAGAGATAAAATGTTAATAAAATTTAGCTATATAATTAAACAAAATTAAATGCTTAGTTGAATTATCCATTTGTAATTAATGAATATCTAAAAATAAAAATTATAAAAATCAAAATATCATGCCTTTATGAGTTGTCAAGCTCTTCCAAAATATCCCAAAATATCTAATTTGAGAGCCATTCCTAGTAATTAAAAATCATAATTACATGAAATTTTTTAACTCAACTAAAATTAGTCTCAACCCACCTAAGGTTAGTTTTAACCCATTCCATGTTTAAACTCAACCTTATCTCACCTTGGGTGAGAGTTAAATTTTTAGACTATAAATACAAGGCCATACCTATCGATGTTTAATCTCTCTTGGTATAAATTTATTATGCCTAAATGTCTTCAAAGCTCTCTTGGTGTAAATTTATTATGCCTAAAAGTCTTAAAATTTATCTTGGTGTAATGTTATAATTATCAAATAGATGCAAATAAACCTTTCAATCAATGTTACCATGCTAAATTCATAAGATAAGTAGCCAACCAAGGTGCCAAAGAGAGAGGAGCAAAGAAAGCTTCATTGTTAAAGACTTATTGATGCACAAACTAAGAAATCCATTTCAACAAGCCATTTAGAGCTCCAAGGAATGTAGAAGAGTATCTTCTTTTATGTTTTAGTTATGTTTTTACTTGTATGTTTGTTACATATTCTCTCCCTAGTGTATAAGCCAGAGGTGTTAGGATTTTAGTGTGTTATTTTGATTTTTTTATTGGACTAACATAAGACTAACCTCCCCTTTACGTATTCCTTATTCACACCTTCTATTTTTTATGTCACCTTTATTGCAGTGTGTTCATATCTCATGCATAGGTTGTCACTCTTTACGAAATGATCAAACCCTAACTTCTTCACCCTTTGAGTGACTATGGGAAAAATGGGTTAGTGGAAACATGATTTAAAACTACCCAAAGGACCCCTCTATCAATGGTAAATACCTACATATTGAATACACTACATAGAGCCTTATACTTATGTATTTCTTCCCTACATGTTGGCTTATGTGTGCATAAAGATGTAATGTACGATAAGTAAGTACGTAGAGTGCCTAGATTGTAACTTGTAAAACATGGCTCATGGGATGCTCATTGAGTAATTCAGACCTATAGATAGGTTATCCCTATAACTAATTATTTCATGTAAATTTTGCTTATTTTCTTAGAAGAAAGTTTTAAAACTTGAAAGAAGGGTGAGGTTAGTAGAACCTGGATTTAGTTTGTACTCCATGATCCAAATGGTTGTAGATACTCCTCTTTGGCTTGGGAAGAATGACCTACAGATAAGAAAGAACTAAAGAAATGGTTGATTAGTTAGATATTAGGGTAGAATGTCCAATAAGCTAGATCTAAGAAGCACAAGCTTCCTTGGAGGTTATCGATCCACACTTTTAAACAATCAAGTTCTGAAAATGAAAGATAAATTACTTGCAAAAATAATAGAAGATATTGAAATCAAATACAAGAAATTCTTGAAAGAGATTAATTTGATTAATTATAGAAATAAATGATAGAATATTAATGCTAAATAAATAAGGTATGATTGAGAAAATAGGGTGATGTTTTATGATCAGGCAAAAGGTCAGAAAGTGAGATTTGATTAGGGTTTGATATGTGAAATTAGCTTATTGTTAGAATTGTCACATAGTGGCCATCGACGATTGGGTGAGACCATTGACAGTTAGGGTGACCATCGGTGGTTGGGTAACTATCAGTGGTTATAGACATACTTTTGATGGTTAGGGTGACTGTTAGTAGTTACTATAGGTTTTGGTCTGGGTAAAGGTAGGTTTAGTTGGTGAGTTTATAGAATGGATTCTAGAAGGTGGGATAGAAGATAAGATAAAGAAACTAATTACTAAATCTAATAAAATCTAGATACTTAGATTGATGGATTGAATAATGTGGAGGTAGTTGGCTAAAAAACTTATTGGTGGAGTTTAGAGTAATTTTGGTAGAGTGACAGTGTCTTGGTTGTGATTGATGAATTATAGCACCTCATATCTCTGATTTGATTGCTGGAAGAATACTTGCAAAAGAATTTTTGATAGAAGAAGCTCTTATGCTTGATTGCTCTTTAATGCTTGATTGTGCTTTATTTTGGATCCCTTATCACCTCCTCTTCCTCTCTTTTTATAGAAGGAAGTGAGAAGTGAAACAATAATTTCAACAAGGTGTCAAGGGGTCATTTAATTTTAGTCTTAACATGCATAGTTATGTGAATAGCTAAGAATAGAAAAGCATGGTGGAGTTGAGCTAGATTTAACTGTTAAGTTGGCAAAAACCTGACCATTGATGGTCAAGCCTAATCATTGATGGTTAGGGTGACCATCAATAGTCAATAGGTCAAAGGTTAAGTTGGTCACAGTTAGTTAGCTTGACTTAGGTTTAGAGATTGAGCTTTGTTAAGTGGTCATGAGGGTGTTCTAGTGGTTAGTTCGACATCTAAAACCATCATATGTGGTTTTCTAGTGTTTACATTTTTCCCCTTTTTATTATTTAGTTTGTATCAACAAGCTACAAAACAAAAATAGATTAGGGTTCAAAGGTTGGGTTACCCTGAGCCTCTCAAATTGAGATTTGATGAGGTAAAATAGAATTAAGTGCGAGTTTAACGAGTGGGTGAATTGGTGACAAAGTCGGTGATATGTTGGGCATTGAAATGTAAACATGTGCACAAAATGTGACTATGTACGATATCCAGGATCATGTATTGACTAGGTTACCATAGTTGGTAAAAATAAGGTCAGCACTAGAAGGATAAGTGATAAGTGGACCTATTATAGCTTCAACTCGCACACTTGGGATAAGTGGTTTGAAGGCTTCCCCTAGTTGAGCTATAAACTAGGAATGACCCAGGGTTGTGGGTATCCCATGATGGGGTTGAACCTCCAGAGTAGGTTGGTTCCTCTTTGATGCTCACCTAAACTAAAACTAAGCCTAGTGTTTCAGGAGAAAAGGGTTAGAAGGGGATAAGGGTTCCTAGGAAAGCTAACAGGTGATGCACCAAAATTATAGGTCAATCCTCCCTGCTACCCAAAGAACACTAATAAATAAGTAGAGGTTGAGTTCAAAATATAAATATCTACTATACATCCATGTAGAGGCTTGCCAAATGATCTAGGCTGAGGGAAATGAAAGGAGAGGTCTAAAGTAAGACACTAACAAGTTATAGTATCCACATACGATCTTTGACCAAGAGGTATAGAATAAAACATATATAAGTAGATGAGCTATTAGTTAGGTGAGATAAATACACATTATACCAAAATAATAAAATTAAAGCATAACCTTTTATTTACTTCAAGAGGTTACAAATTCTTTCTTGGCAAAGTCTAGCTTAACCAAGGGAAGGAACCAAGAGAAAGACATAGAGAGATCTAATGAACTATAAAAATAAGTGAGAGATATTTGTTCTTGTCCCTAAGGCCTCTATTTATAGCAAAGAAAGAGAGAGAGGGGAGAAAGTTGGTAACCAATTATCTGTCAGCTTTTAGCTATTTTTATCATGCTTTTGGTTCAATCAGGATAGGCTATTATGAGAGACATATATGTGATCCACCTCAAAATAATTCCATTGATTGAACAAGGTACATTGGAAGACAAAATTTAACCATAGGTGTAAATTCTTGATCTTACTAGAATTGAATGCCCCAACTACTTTCCAAATCCCCAATTTATGGACTATTGATTTTCCACCAAATTTCATTGAAAAGATAAAATCCTCATACCCACTGGGCACACATCATGTATGTTATGAATAGTTGATTGTCGAGGCATGACTTGAAATGATCCTTTCATATTTACTCTATGCCTTGGGTCTTGAACCAAATTAATTATAGAGGAAAACCAATCTAAGGACATTGGTTTTCCTATAGTACCTTATATAACAGTCAGTCCTATTTGTATCAAGCTTTGTTTCTCTTGATTTTCAAGTCATGATCAACCCAACTCGCCTCCTCACTATAACTCTTGGAAATTTAATTGTTTGACTTGCTCAAGATCCTTTGATTTTGACACTTGTCAGCCATGCACTCTTCCCTAGGTTTATACTAAGGACTTCTAAACCTGATGGCTAATTCATGGATCTTAAATTTGATGTTCACATGAACATCATTTGACGTTAGTGAGAATGTTTTCTATCATCCCGTAGATCATCAAATTTAAACTCATGGATTTTGCTGGAGTATAAATTTGACACTTTCATGGATGTCCTTTATATTCTAGCCAACTTTGCAAACTTATGACGTGAAGTGAAGAACTCATGAAGGCATCAAAATTTCAAAGGATGGTTTTAATTCTATAAGGAGTAAACCCATTTTATCCACTGGCCTAGAAGGTTTCCTGAGTGAAGCTATCAAATGTACAAGTTGGCCAGCCTACTTGATATTCATTTGAAAATGGCCAAGTGTGAAGGCTTGATTATCTTAGTTTTTTGAGCCACTCTCTAAAATTACATAGCCTCTATCTTGCCTCATCACACGAGCTACAACTTGGTGCAGATGAAATGTGAAGAAACCCATATTCATCACAAGCATCCTAGATATCCCATGGAGCTTTTGCATCTCAAGACTTGTCCTTAAAAATTTGACAATTTACACTTTAGGCATACCTCAAGTGTTTAAAAAAAATTGTGAGATTCAATATCTCACTATTCCACTCATAACCATCTATATTTTGTTCAAACCACTAGTCGAGAACTCTGCCTCTTTCTCTGCATCAGGATTGTTAGCCAATGGGCACTAGTTTGATATGTGGGCCAAAAATGGTCAACATTCTTGATGACTCATAGGTGATCATGTCTGTTATGCTTGAGAACCTTGTACTAGTTTGATTTATTAGCCATAGAATCAATCCTACTTAACTTCTTAAAATAATAAAATAAGACAGGTGATTGTAAACACCTAAAAAGAGAAATGACTAACCTAGGAAACAAAAAATATGCAAAAACACTTAAAGGAAAATTTGAAATCTAACCTAATATATACAATAATTTATAAATACTTCCCCTAAATCAAATGGGAAACTATTGTGTACATGTTAGAGCTTTCAGATATACTTTTTATTCCTAGATAGCTCCCTTCTATAGTTGAAAGTAATCAAATGCTCAGGTCTTCTCGAGAAGGAAATTAGCTCCTTTACCATTACCTTCATGTGTACAATTTGGAATTATGGGTCTAAAACCTAATCATCATGCTCCCAAATCTATGTGCCTCACAAGAATAGGTCCAATCTTCCTTCATTCATGTATTATCGATCATGATTATATGGACTTGTTGGGTGAATAGTTTGTCAATCAACATACTAATCAACAAAATAGGTCTAATCAACCATAGCAAGAAGATTGGTCAGCCAGGTGTGCAGCTTTACTACATCAACCAGAGACAAATCTCTCCTCTCATCAAGGGGAGGTTCCCTATAGATACGTAGGAGCTATATACAATATAAATAAGAAGAAAGTAAGACACAGGGGTGGGATAAACCATCCATCTCTCTTCTTTTAGAGATGATGCTCACAGACAAAGGAGAAATCCTAGTGTAAACACTGAAGGCACTTTTGTTCTTTCAAAAGTGTTCTTACAAGAAATAGTAAGAGTTTCTTTCAGGTAGTAAGATAAAAAACTATTTAACTAGAGGGTGTAGTAACAACAGGATGAAGCAGAACATAAAGTTTCCACCTCAACTACCTAAAGAGTATATCACAAAGGATAATGGGGGCACAAAGTCACCCCAGAATCCTTAACACAAAAAAAAAAAAGAAAAACACAGACTGAAAGCAATTGTGAGAGCACAAAGTCTTCCCACAGTTGGTTTCAAGACACTTCCCTATTACCTTCACTAATTTTGCTTACCAAATTAAATGAATAAGGACACCTTTAGAAGATAGATGTAAGAATGATCCTCTAAAATGACACAAGTCAGAACAGCACAAAGTCTATGAAAAACCTACTTTCTCATTCAGATAAAAATGAAAATGAAATTACAACCTGAGCTCAAAGTCTCAGTCTTCTTCTTTCAAAATGGGTAGAATTTTGCTCTTATAAAATGAAAAGTCTCCTTTACAAATGAGAGATATTACATTCTTATAGCAACTACGCAAAGATTGGCACTTTTTCCCATGGGATGACCCATGCTATAGTCAACATATTCAATGCACCTTCAATCCTATCTGGAGAGACCATGCTAAGAACAATGAGCTACCATAACTATGGTGTGTCCCTTCATCTAATATGTCTCTTCTTTGGTATGGACTGTCTAGTCCTTTGCATTGATCTTCTCTTCCCTTTAGCAATTTAAATCTTTGGGCTCTCTTTTCATTTAATCGCTTGGCTCTTCCTTTAAGTTTCGTGTTCTATTTGAATTTCCATGGATTTTCCCTTATTTTAAATTTGACATCTGAGGGGCTATCAATGGTCACCAGCTGCTTGAACCATGTTGAATCTTCAACCCATTAAACCATTGAAAGTTCATCGGTTCATTGGTTCATTCTGTCTCTTTTGTTCTATCGCTTCTTGGTTCAATCACTTCTTCACCCCTTGGTTGAACCATCCGTTGAACCACTTGTTCGCTACTTTATCCTTGACTGAGGCCGCCTTTGAACTTTTGAACCATGTTGAACCATTGAAATTTGAACTCTTTCAATTCAAAGTTCAATCGGTTCATTGGTTATTATGTGTCTTTGTTCAGCCTTTGGAATGTCCCGAAGGGAAGGTGTCCCTTTGGGTCCTTAGAAAAGATCCTTTTTCTAATGTCAAGTGTCCCTTGTAAGGGTATTTACCCTTTAGGGTATTTTGGGCAGACTTCAAGCTTCAACTTTCCCAATGGGTTCTTGCTTCTTTGGCAGGCTTTTCGCTCTCGGGCTTTTTCCATCGGGCTTTTCCTTCAGATAGAAAGTTTGAAGAATTTTGCCTTAACATTTTTCTAAGAAAAGTCTTCTCGAAAGAATTCTTTTGGCTTCTTTTACTTTACCATTTCCATCAGACAAAAAGTCTGAAAGAATTGTTCCTTTTGGGGCCTTTGAACAAATCTAAAGGAATTTGGTCTTTTCTTTGACCTTTGAACCAATGATGCCTACCCTCTGTAAGGGTACTTGCCTTTTTCACTTTAGGACAACCCCTTGAACCTATCGATTAAACCAATCAATTGAACCAACTTTGGTTCAATGATTCAATGGTTCAATCGACTCATTCTTCGTTATTTGGCTAAGTCCTTTTGATATTTTGCACCAAGCACGTTGAACCAATCCTAGAAATGACTAAGTGTTATAAGCTTGTTCTTTTGACTGAACTCACCTGTAGAAGCTTTTGACCCTGTTGAACCTACTAATTTCAAGCATGTTGAGTCTATAGAAACATATCTGTAGAGTCCATAGAAATCAACCTGTGAAGCCCGCATAACTTGGCCTACAGAGTCCATATATTCAAGCTTACAAAGTCTGTATATTTCTATAAAGCTTGAAAAAAAGAGGAATTTGAAATCTCAGATCAAATTTTGAGAATGGAAGAGAGAAATTTTGGTCTGTGTAAGGCCAAAATATTACGTAGGTTGTCCCAAAAATGAGTGACATTTTTCAGGGACAACAACTGGCTCTAGTTGGGGAACTTCCTTCAGTTGAAAACTTGAAACATAGCTGAGGGGAGTAGAAACCAAAATCTCCAGTGCCTTGAAGTGTACCATTGGGTTATAGAGTCATGCTACCCAAGAAAAAAGGCTCCAATAAATGAAAACAAAAGAACAAAATAGAAATAAAAGACTATACAAATGTACATATGTATAGGTGAACTTATCTGGTACTTCAAGAATTGAAGTACTTCAGATGCTACTCCTTGTGAGGTGAAGAAAAGGGGATGCCATTCTGATAAACTAGCAGGAAACAATTATATCCCTAGAAATGATGATGGTCAAATAGAGCTCTCCACTAGGAAACCAATTTTTTGCATCTTCCTCTTTGGTTTTTCTTCTTCTTGCCCCATGGCAGGACATGGTCTTCAAACCAAAAACCATAACTCCTTGCTCTCTTGGTAAAGGGCTCCTTTTGTTGATTTTGGAGTATATTAGTATGGTCCACCACCATAGCTTATTGTTCTACTGGTTCAGTCTAGCACTTATTTTGATTGTCAGCATTAGACCCCTAACAAACCATCAGCTCTGCATCCCCTTTGGTGTGAAGGAGTTTGATCTCTTCATCCTGAGTAGTCTTCAATCCAAGTAACAGAGATTTGCATCTAGCATGAGTGGAAGAATCACTGCCATCAAATTCTAGGATCCAAGTATCATCAGAAGCTAATCTTCTATTAGATTTATCTTCATCAGAGATGGAATATCCTTCTTGATTTGTACTGCACCCTACCAATTCTTTTGATGCCTGATTTGGATTAAATCTTGGATTGCTAGCCATGAGACTTTGATCAGCTGAGACATGAGCATCCTTCATGGTTAAGGGGTAATTACCCCTACCTAAAGGCTTAAATAGAATTTGAATAGTAGGGGCTGACATTTGGGTGACCACAATCTTTGCCTCAAATAGGTTCACACCTAACTCATCACCAATGTTTAACTACTCAGAATTGGCTTGTAGGGATTCAAACTTAGTCATTTGAATTTTAGATTTCTTGACATGATCAATCATGTCAAATGACTGAGATGGACATGGAAGAGATGATGGGAGTTCATCCTTTTGGTTTTTGGGAGGGGGAGGACTGATCTATGAAGTTAAAGTAGAAGGTGCAGAGATGTTTGATGTACTAACCTTCTTGGCAATCATTGGGTCCTTTGACTGGAAAGGCAGAGTGGTTCCCTGCTTAGCAATTTGAATTGCAAGCTAAGTTCATTCCTCTATTCTTTCTTTATCAGCTTGCTAGGCTAACTGATTCTCAGATCGAGTGAATACTGCGTATGATTCCTCATCTGCTTCACCTTCACTTCTTGGTTCATCCTGGTAATTTAGGAAACTAATGTGGGAGTCACTAGCTAATTCTTCTTGATCCTCCATGAAGAGACTAGCATAATTTCCTTTCTCAAACTCAAGTTGGAAATAGGAAACATGTTCTATTTCCAGATATCCAACTACTGAGTTGGTTGGAGGTGCTTCAACAACAAGGTTCCTCTGTGGGCAAGGAAGATGATTTGGTTGCCCTTGAGTTTTGGCAGTGTTTCCTTGATATGGTTGATTGGGGAATGTCCTTGGTACATCTCTGTATGAAGAAATAAAAGACATACCTTGTGCCACTTGTCTTTTCAAGGCTAGCAGTTCATTTACTAGCTTTTGCACCATTGGGTCAGTGGTGGCTGTGGGTGAGTATTTAGAAGATGAAGAGGGTTTGCCTCTATTAGGATCTCTCCTTATCTTTCCTACCAAGATAAGGTCATCTTCTAGCTCAGTAGCCAAGTCCTGAGTAGCCTCAAGGTTTATGTGTCTAGCCTGTCTCAACAAAAAACTCACTTTAGGCAGCTGTGAGTTGATGAAGAAACACACGAGATTCTGAAGTGTCAGCTGAGTGATCATGGGAATCATGTGTCTCAGCTTGTTGAACCTGGGAATGAAGTCCCTCATAGGTTCATGGGGTTCCTTCTTCATCTGAGTGAGCTGGGCTAGCAAAGCATGTGCATCCTCTGTAGGCTTGAACCTAGCTTTAAACATGGCTTTTAGTGTATCTCAGTCAGTCACTGGTCCAACTTGCAGATGGTAGAACCAGTCTGTAGTAGTGCCTTGTAGTGTCTCCATGAATAGCCTGACATTTATGTCTTTAAATTCCACCCCTATCACACCACAAGTTATGCTAAAGGCTGCAATGTATTCATCAAGGTGAACTCTCCCATCCCCAAATAATTTCAGGAAGTTCTTTCTTGAGCTGTGTGGAAGTTCATGCAGAGGTGGAGTCAAGTTGAGTGGACCAAAAGAGTTACCTCAGGGGCCTCGAACTGCTATGATTTAATTATGAAAGATATGGATAACAAATCTGGGTGGAGTGGCTACATTGCAAAACAAAAATGGAAAAGAACTGGCCCTACTTCAGCTTGAGGTTTGAGGGTTCAAATTGCACACTCTTTTCTAGCAGCTCTAGTTTTGTAGACCAGATAAAATAATGGAGATGGAGGAAAATGGTAAGGCTATAATGATAATGGGTAAGACACATAACAGAGTCGCCAGAGTTTGTAATGGATAAGGGTTGTAATGATTATGGATAAGACATAGGAGATGTTTCAATCTAAAACTTGAGGTTTCAAATTGCACAAAATTATTGTGTCCCCAGTGGAGTCGCCAAAAACTATTGGGTGAATATTTTGTCAATCAGCGTACTGATCAACAAAATATGTATGATCAACCATAGTAGGAAGATTGGTCGGCTAGGTGTGTAGCTTTACTACATCAACCAGAGACAAAACTCTCCTCTCATCAAGGGGAGGTTCCCTATAGATACGTAGGAGCTATATACAATATAAATAAGTAGAAAGTAAGACACAGGGGTGGGATAAACCATCCATCTCTCTTCTTTCAGAGATGATGCTCACAGACAAAGGAGAAATCATGGTGTAAACACTGAAGGCACTTCTCTTCTTTCAAAAGTGTTCTTGCAGGAAATAGCAGGAGTTTTTTTTATGTAGTAAGATAAGAAACTAGTTAACTAGAAGGCGTAGTAACAACAGGATGAAGAAAAACACAAAGTTTCCACCTCAATTTCCCAAAGAGTATATCACAAAGGATAATGGGGGCACAAAGTCACCCCATAATCCTTAACACAAAAAGAAAAGAAAAGCACAGACTGAAAGCAATTGTGAGAGCACAAAGTCTTCCCACAGTTGGTTTCAGGACACTTCCCTATTACCTTCACTAATTCTGCTTACCAAACTAAATGAATAAGGACACCTTCATAAGACAGACGTAAGAATGATCTTCTAAAATGACACAAGTCAGAACAGCATAAAGTCTGTGAAAAACCTGCTTTCTCATTCAGATAAAAATGAAAATGAAATTATAACCTGAGTTCAAAGTCTCAGTTTTCTTCTTTCAAAATGGGTAGAGTTTCGCTCTTGTAAAATGAAAAGTCTCCTTTACAAATGAGAGATATTACAATCTTATAGCAACTACACAAGGACTGGCACTTTTTCCCATGGGACAGCCCATGCTGCAGTCAATGTCTTCAATGCGCCTTTCATCCTGTTTGGAGAGACCATGCTGAGAATAGTGCACTACCATAACTATGGCATGTCCCTTCATCTAATATGTCTCTTCTTTGGTATGGACTATCTGGCCCTTTGCGTTGATCTTCTCTTCCCTATAACAATTTAAATCTTCGGGCTCTCTTTTCATTTAATCACTTGGTTCTTCCTTTAAGTTTCACGCTCTATTTGAATTTCCACAAATTTTTCCTTATTTTAAATTTGACATCTGAGGGGCCGTCAATGGTCACCAGCTGCTTGAACCATGTTGAACCGTGAACCTGTTGAACCACTAAAAGTTCATCGATTCATTAGTTCATTTTATCTCTTTTGTTCTATCGCTTCTTGGTTTAATCGCTTCTTCGCCCCTTGGTTGAACCATCCGTTGAACCACTTATTTTCTACTTTTTCCTTGACTGAGGCTGCCTTTGAACTTTTGAACCATGTTGAACCATTGAACTTTGAACTATTTAGGTTCAAAGTTCAATCGGTTCATTGGTTCATTTTGTGTCTTTGTTCAACATTTGGAACATCTCGAAGGGAAGGTGTCACTTCAGGTCCTTGGAAAAGGTCCTTTTTTTGATGTTAAGTGTCCCCCACAAGGGTATCTACCCTTTAGGATCTTTTGGGTAGACTTCAGGCTTCAACTTTCCTAGCAGGTTCTTGCCTCTTCAGTGGGCTTTTGGCTCTTGAGCTTTTTCTGTCAGGCTTTTCCTTCAGATCAAAAGCCCAGAAGAATTCCTTCAGACAAAAATTCTTTTGACTGAACTCGCCTGTAGAAGCTTTTAAACATGTTGAACCTACTAATTTCAAGCATGTTGAGTCTATAGAAACATATCTGTAGAGTCTATAGAAATCAACTTGTGAAGCCCACAGAACTTGGCCTACAGAGTCTCTAGATTCAAGCCTGTAGAGTCCATAGATTTTTAGAAAGCTTGAAAAAAAGAGGAATTTGAAAGCTCAGATCAAATTTTGATAAGGGAAGAGAGAAATTTTGGTCTGTACAAGGCCAAAATAGTCCGTAGGTTGTCCCAAAAATGAGTGACATTTTTTAGGGACAACAGCTGGCTCCAGTTGGGGAACTTCCTTTTGTTGAAAACCAAAAACACAGCTGAGGGGAGTAGAAACCAAAATCTCCAGTGCCTTGACGTGTGCCATTGGGTTATAGAGTCGTGCTACCCAAGAAGAAAGGCTCCAAAGAATAAAAACAAAAGAACAAAATAGAAACAAAAGACTATACAAATGTACATATGTATAAGTGAACTTATCTAGTACTTCAAGAATTGAAGTACTTCAGACGTTGCTCCTTGTGAGGAAAAGAAAAGGGGATGCCATCCTAATAAACTAGCAAGAAACCATTCTGTCCCTAGAAATGGTGATGGTCAAAAAGAGCTCTCCACTAGGAAACCAGTTTTCTGCATCTTCCTCTTTGGTTTTTCTTCTTCTTGCCCCATGGCAGGACGTGGTCTTCAAACTAAAAACCATAACTCCTTGCTCTATTGGGGAAGGGCTCCTTTTGTTGATTTTGGAGTATAGAAGTATGGTCCACCACCATAGCTTGTTGTTCTACTCGTTCAGTCTAGCACTTATTTTGATTTTCAGCATTAGACCCTTGACAAACCATCAACTCTGCATCCCCTTTAGTGTGAAGGAGTTCGATCTCTTCATCCTGAGCAGTCTTCAATCTGAGCAATAAAGATCTACATCCAACATGAGTGGAAGACTTATTTCCATTAGATTTTAGGATCCAAGCATCATTAGAAGTTGATCTTCTATTAGATTTCTCTTCATCAGAGATGGAAGATCCTTCTTGATTTGTACTACGCCCTACCAATTCTTTTGATGCCTAATTTGAATCAAATCCTGGATTGCCAACCACGAGACCTTGATTAGCTGAGACATGAGCATCCTCTATGGTTAAGGAGTAATTACCCCTACCTAAAGGCTTAAATAGAATTTGAGCAGCAAGGGCTGACATTTGGGTGACCACAATCTTTGCCTTATATAGGTCCACACCTAGCTCATCACCAATATTTAACTGCTCAGAATTGGCTTATAGAGATTCAAACTTAGTCATTTGAATTTCAAATTTCTTAACATGATCAATCATGTCAAATGACTGAGATAGACTTGGAAGAGAGGATGGGAGTTCATCCTTTTGGATTTTGGGAGGGGGAAGACTGATCTGCGAAGTTGAAGTAGAAAGTGCAGAGATATTTGATGTACTAACCTTCTTGGCAATCACTGGGTCCTTTGACTAGAAAGGTAGAGTGGTTCCTCGCTTAGTAATTAGAATTGCAAGCTGAGTTCATTCCTCTATTCTTTATTTATCAGCTTGCTAGGTTGACTAATTCTTAGACTGGGTGAATACTTTGTATGATTCCTCCTCTGCTTCACCTTCACTTCTGGGTTCATCCTGGTAATTCAGGAAACTAATGTGGGAGTCACCAGTTGATTCTTCTTGATCCTCCATGAAGAGACCATCATCATTTCCTTGCTCAAACTCAAGTTGGAAATAGGAAACATGTTCTGTTAGATATCCCACTGCTGAGTTGGTTGGAGGTGCTTCAAGGGCAAGGTTCCTCTATGTGGAAGGAAGACAATTTGGTTGCCCTTGACTTCTAGCAGCGTTGCCTTGATATGGCTGATTAGGGAATGTCCTTCTTGGTACATCTCTATAGGAAGGAATAAAAGACATACCTTGTGCCACTTATCTTTTCAAGGCTAGTAGTTCATTTGCCAGATTTTGCACCATTAGGTCAGTGGTGGTAGTGGGTGAGTATTCAAAAGATGAAGAGGGTTTGCCTCTGTTAGGATCTCTCCTTATCTTTCCTGCCAAGATAAGGTCATCTTCTAGCTCAGTAGCCAAGTCTTGACCAGCTTCAAGGTCTATGTGTCTAGCCCATCTCCAAAGAAAACTCACTTCAAGTAGTTGTGAGTTGATGAAGAAACACATGAGATTCTAAAGTGTCAGTTGGGTGATCATGGGAATCCTCTGCCTCAACTTGTTGAACATGGGAATGAAATCCCTCAGGTTCATGGGGTTCCTTCTTCATCTGAGTGAGTTGGGCCAGCAAAGCATGTGCATCCTCTATAGGCTTAAACCTAGCTTAAAACTTAGCTTTGAGTGTAGCCCAGTCAGTCACTGATCCAGCTTGTAGATGGTAAAACTAGTCTATAGCAGCACCTTGTAGTGTCTATACAAATAGCCTGACAGCTATGCCTTCAAATTCCACCCCTATCACACCATAATCTATTCTGAAGGCTACAATGTATTCATCAAGGTGAACTCTCCCATCTCTAAAGAACATGCAGAGGTGGAGTCAAGTTGAGTGGGCCAAAACAGTTACCTCTAAGGCCTCAAACTGCCATGATTTAATTATGAAAAATTGGGATAACAAATCTGGGTGGAGTGGCCAGATTGCAGAACAAAAATGGAAAAGAACTGGCCCTGCTTTAGCTTGAGGCTTGAGGCTTCAAACTACGCACTATTTTCCAGTAGCTCTGATTTTGTAGACTAGATAAAATAATGGAGATGGAGGGAAATGGTAAAGCTATAATGATAATGGGTAAGACACAGAATTGAGTCACCAGAGTCTATAATGGATAAGGGTTGTAATGATTATGGGTAAGACACAGGGGATGTTTCAATCTAAAACTTGAGGTTTCAAATTTTATAAAATTATTGTCCCCAGTGGAGTTGCCAAAAATTATTGGGTGAATATTTTGTCAATCAGCGTACTGATAAAAAAAATAGGTCTAATCAACCACAGCAAGAAGATTGGTCAGCCAGGTGTGCAACTTTACTACATCAACCAGAGACAAATCTCTCCTCTCATCAAGGGGAGGTTTCCTATAGATACGTAGGAGCTATATACAATATAAATAAGTAGAAAGTAAGACACAGGGGTGGGATAAACCATCCATCTCTCTTCTTTCAGAGATGATGGTCACAGAGAAAGGAGAAATCCTGGTGTAAACACTAAAGGCACTTCTTTTTTTTAAGAAGTGTTCTTGTAGAAAATAGAAGGAATTTCTTTCAAGTAGTAAGATAAGAAACTAGTTAACTAGAGGGTGTAGTAACAACAGGATGAAGCAGAATGTAAAGTTTCCACCTCAACTGCCCAAAGAGTATATCATAAAGGATAATGGGGGCATAAAGTCACCCTAGAATCCTTAACATAAAAAGAAAAGAAAAACACAGACTGAAAGCAATTGTGAGAGCACAAAGTCTTCCCATAGTTGGTTTCAGGACACTTCCCTATTACCTTCACTAATTCTGCTTACCAAATTAAATGAATAAGGACACCTTCATAAGACAGACATAAGAATGATCTTCTAAAATGACACAAGTCAGAACAACACAAAGTCTGTGAAAAACCTGCTTTCTCATTCAGATAAAAATGAAAATGAAATTACAACCTGAGTTCAAAGTCTCAGTTTTCTTCTTTCAAAATGGGTAGAGTTTCGCTCTTGTAAAATGAAAAGTCTCCTTTACAAATGAGAGATATTACAATCTTATAGCAAATACGCAAGGATTGGCACTTTTTCCCATGGGACAGCCCATGCTACAGTCAATGTCTTCAATGCGCCTTCAGTCCTGTTTGGAGAGACCATGCTGAGAATAGTGCACTACCATAACTATGGCATGTCCCTTCATCTAATATGTCTCTTCTTTGGTATGGACTATTTGGCCCTTTGCATTGATCTTCTCTTCCCTGTAGCAATTTAAATCTTTGGGCTCTCTTTTCATTTAATCGCTTGGTTCTTCCTTTAAGTTTCACGCTCTATTTGAATTTCCACAAATTTTCCCTTATTTTAAATTTGACATCTGAGGGGCTGTCAATGGTCACCAGCTGCTTGAACCATGTAAAACCTTGAACCCATTGAACCACTAAAATTTCATCGGTTCATTGGTTCATTCTATCTCTTTTGTTATATCGCTTCGTGGTTCAATCGCTTCTTCACCCCTTAGTTGAACCATCCGTTGAACCACTTGTTCGCTACTTTTTCCTTAACTGAGGCCACCTTTGAACTTTTGAACCATGTTGAACCATTGAACTTTGAACTCTTTCGGTTCAGTTCAATTAGTTCATTGGTTCATTTTGTGTCTTTGTTCAGCCTTTGGAACACTCTGAAGGGAAGGTGTCCCTTTTCGATTCAAAGTTCAATCGGTTCATTGGTTCATTTTGTGTCTTTGTTCAGCCTTTAGAACATCCTAAATTGAAGGTGTCCCTTCAGGTACTTGGAAAAGGTCCTTTTTCTGACGTCAAGTGTCCCCCACAAGGATAACTACCCTTTAGGATCTTTTGGGCAGACTTCAGGCTTCAACTTTCTCGGCGGGTTCTTGCTTCTTCGGTGGGATTTTGGCTCTCGGGCTTTTTCCATCGGGCTTTTCCTTTGGACAAAAAGCCCGAAAGAATTCCTTCACACAAAAAGTTTGAAGGAATTTTGCCTTAACATTTTTTCGAGAAAAGTCTTCCCGAAAGAATTCCTTCGGCTTCTTTTGCTTTACCTTTTCCATCAAACAAAAAGTTTGAAAGAATTGTTCCTTTTGGGGCCTTTGAACAAATTCGAAGGAATTCTATCTTTTCTTTGACCTTCAAACCAATGCTACCTGCCCTCCGCAAGGGCACTTGCCTTTTTCGCTTTGGGGCAGCCCCTTGAACCTACCGTTTGAACCAACTTTGGTTCAATGGTTTAATCAGCTCATTCTTCGTTATTTGGCTAAGTCCTTTTGATCTTTTACACCAAGCACGTTGAACCCACTTGGTCGTTGAACCAATCCTGGAAATGACTAAGTGTTAGAAGCTTGTTCTTTTGATTGAACTCACCTGCAGAAGCTTTTAAACCTATTGAACCTGCTAATTTCAAGCATGTTGAGTTTATAGAAACATATCTACAGAGTCCATACAAATCAACCTTTGAAGCCCACAGAACTTGGCCTACAGAGTCTATAGATTTAAGCCTATAGAGTCTGTAGATTTTTGGAAAGCTTGAAAAAAAAGAGGAATTTGAAAACTCAGAACAAATTTTGAGAAGGGAAGAGAGAAATTTTGGTCTGTGCAAGGCGAAAATAGTCTGTAGGTTGCCCCAAAAATGAGTGACATTTTTTGGGGACAACAAGACCAACTTGATCTATCCCCTTCAACATGTCTACAAGACTGGCCTCTGATGTTGTGACCTCTTGAGGCCATTTGAATTTGCCTCTAGCTTCCAAGGGTAGATAGGTGTCTAGTATTGTAGGGAGAATTTGATAACCATGTTTTAAAAACTTAAACATGTCATCTCCTAAGAAAAAAACTACCTCTACAGATCTATTTTCATGGAGTTACAGCTCTACTAGTGTTCCTTTAGGGGAGGATATATCAATCCTTTAATCATGATCCTAAGGCCACAAGTTTTCTTTAAATGTCTCAAATTAATTGGTCAAGACTACTTTTCCCTAATTTTATAGAGAGATTATGTGACCCCCAACCAAGTCTATTTCTTACATGAATTCATGGTATAGCTTCTACCATGACTTCCCCTGATCCTCTCCCTCCTCTTCATTTACCTTCTTTAGAATAGGCTCTTTTTGAAGGGAAGGGGGAATGAAAGGTTGGGTTGGAGTGGGGGGTAGAGGCTACTTTGACTATTTCTCCTTGCCCTCCCATTTTACCAATCTGTCTATCCACCATTGGATTAGGGTCTTCATCTTGTACAGATCATTATTAATAGCACCATATCAAACTTCCTCACCAATGGCCATCCACTCTTTTTTTAACATCTAAATTGATTCCCTCATCCTTTTCATGAGATGAGGTGGGATTATCTCAAACTTTGCATCCCACTTTCTCATCACCTCTTCTGATCTTATCATGTTTAGTTTAAGGGCCATAAAAGATGTAGTAGCAAAAAGTGGGCTAGAGGGATAAATGGGTCAATATGAAGGATAGGTATGCTCATTAGAAGGCTAACAAGGGTGATTAAATGATTGGAAGGCTAAATTTGGTTAGTGATAAGGTTCACAAACTATGTGAGGGTGGAACTTTGCCTTAAATCTAGCCATAGAGACTCATAAAATGAGATTAGTTGTAGATACAATGCTTGAAAGCTTACTTGGACTCTTGTAAGTTGCTAAAGCTTGAAGTCACCATTGATGTTTGTAAAAGGTGTATCTAAAGGTTGATATGTAGAACGACAACACCAAAATTCCTTTTATTTAGTTATACTTTTAGTCCCACCAAGTGTACCAAAAATTGTTACAGCTTTAACTCTCACCCTTGGGAGAAGTGGTTTTAAGGCTTCCCCCAATCAATCTATAAAATGGGAAAAACCCTAGGCTATGGGTATCCCATGATGGGGTTAAACCTCTGAAGTAGTCTAGTTCCTCTTTGATGCTCACCTAAACTAAAACTAAGCTGAGCGATTCATGAGAAAAGGGTTAGAAAGGGTTAAGGGCTCTTAAGAAAGCTAATAGGTGATGCATAGAAAGTACAAGTCAATCCTCCCTATTTGACTCAAAGAACACTATTGAAACGAGTAGAGGTTGAGTTCAGAATCTATCTGCTTTACATCTATGTAGAGGATTACCAAATGATCTAGGTTAAGGGAAATGAAAGGAGAAGTCTAAAGTAAGACACTAACAAGTCACAGTATCCACATGTGAGATTTGACTAAGAGGTACAAAATACAACATATATCAGTGGATGAACTTGTATCTAGGTGAGATAAGTACACACTATACCAGAATAATAAAATCAAAGCATAGCCTTATATTTACTTCAAGAGGTTACAAATTCCTTCTTGGTAGAGTCAGTCTAACTAAGGCAGGGAATTGAGAGAAAGATAGAGAGAGATATAATAATCTATCAAAAGAAGTTAGAGATATCTATTATTGGCCCCAAGGCCTCGATTTATGGTAGAGAAAGAGAGAGAGGGGAGAAAGTTGGTAACCAGTTGTCTGTCAATTTTTAGCTATTTTTATCATGTTTTTGGTTCAATCAAGATAGGATATTATAAGTGAGATAAATATGATCCACCTCAAAATAATTCCATTGATTAAGGTGCACAGGAAGAAAAAATTTTAACCATAGGTAGCAAGTCTTGATCTAGGCTAGAAGTGAATGCCCCAACCGCTTTCCAAATCCCCAAGTTCTAGACTATCGATTTTCCACCAAATTTTAGTGAAAAGATAAAATCCTCATACCCACTAGGGACACATCACACCTATTCTGAATGGAGGATTATCGAGGTATGACTCAAGATGATCCTTTCATATTTTCTATGTGCCTTAGGTCTTGAATTGAATTAATTATAGAAAACACCAATCTAAGGACATTAGTTTTCCTATAGTACCTTGTCTAGTACTCAATCCTATTTGTATCAAGCTTTACTTCTCTTACTTTTCAAGTCGTGATCAACCCAACTTGCCTCCTTGATATAACTATCAACAATCCATCTATTTGACTTGCTTAAACTCCTATGGTTTTTATACTTGTCGATTGTGCGCTCTTTCGATTTCACCAAGGACTTCTGAACCCCAACAGGTAATTTATAGAGCTTAAATTTGACATTCATGAGAATGTCATTTGATGTTTATGAGAACATTTTTTGATGTCCTGTAGACCATCAAATTTAAATTCATATGGATTTTTCCCAGGTATAAAGTTGATACTTATGCGAACGTCCTTCATATTCTGGACAATTTTACAAACTTGTGACTTGAATCACAGAACTCACAAAGGTGTCAAACTTTCAAGTGATGGTTTTATTACTACAATGAGAAAACCCATTTGATCTGATAGCCTAAAAGGCTTCCTAAGTAAAGATATCAAATGTATAAGTTGGACAGCCTACTTGATCTTCATTTGAAAATGGCCAACTGTGAAGGTTTGATTATCTTAGTTTGTAGATCCACTCTTTGAAAGTATATAGCCTCTATCTTGACTCATCATGTGAGTTACAACTTGGCACAGATGAAATGTGAAGAAACCCATATTCATCATGCGTGTCCTATATATCTCATGGAGCTTTTGCAACTCAAAACCAATCCTTAAAATTTGATAATTTACACTTCAAGCATACTTCAAGTGTTTAAAAAAGCTTGTGAGATTGAAGATCTCACTATTCCACTCATAACCATACATATTTTGTTTAAACCACTAGTTAAGAACTATGTCTCATTCCCTACATTAGGATTGTTAACTAATGAGCACCAGTTTGATATGTGGGCCAAAAATGGTCAATAAGACCACATGATCAAATTTAGGCATGATGGTTGGGTTGCACTTATAAACACAAGTCTCCTAGGTAAGGTTAGTGCATTTACAGGTATCCAAGGTAGGAAATGATCCCATGAAGACATAATTAGTTACTTGTGCATAAAAGGTAGCACAAGTTCAAATTTTTTCAAGATGGTAATTTAATCAGTGTGGTCAAAAGGGACCAAATCAAGGTCATCACAAAACATGCGTTAGTTAGGCCAAAATGGCCAATTTTGAGGTTTGACATGATTGGTTGCTTGGTGGAGTAGGTAAGCTCTAGTGGTAGGCAGTTGGATTGGTTTTATGTTGAAAATTTGTTTGAAAAGTTATAAGTGGGAGAGAAAAACCCTAAATTATTTGGCAATCGATGGTTAAGGTCAACCATTGGTAGCCACCCTGACCATCAGCAGTCATATGTCAGCCCTAAAATGGTGAAGATGAAAAGGTCACAATAGTTTTTATTTTTTCATTATGAATTTTTGACCCTCGATAATTTGTACTAAACTCAAGTGAGACAAATAGTGATAGTTGGCTAGTTGAAGTGAGTGGTTAAGAGATTAGGTGTTTATTTAGTTGACTAAGGGTCGATTGAGGATGCATAGGGGTCAAGGGAGAGTGTGGGGTCATGTGGTGGTTTTGAGGGTGCCTCCATGATGGTGGTTGAGAAATGAGGTAAGTGTTTTCATTGAATTGGTGGTTTAGATTCAAATTTGTAAATGAATGTGTATTTGAAATTGTTTGTTGCTTATTTAGTTGTGGGTGGGTGTTGACCCAGGGTGAGGGTTTTGATAGATATTGTTTGATTTTGGAGTTAAAATTAGTAGTTTCAATTCAAATTTGGAATGGTAGGGTAATAAGGGAGGGTAGAGTAGAGATTAGACAGAGTTGTAAGTGATTTTGTTATTTTTTTGGGAAGATTAGGGTGGTAAGGTTAGGTTGATGTCATCATCAGTCACACATAGTGATCATCAATGGTCACTATCAACCATCAGTGGTCGATACATGACCATCAAATGGTTAGGGTGTTGACCATTAATAGTTGATCACCCAACCATTGGTGATTAAAGGGTGATTGGTGATGGTTCTAAAAAGAACCATCATTAGTTGACCTCATCTGTCAATGGTCGATATGTAGTTAAATTTTTTTACAAAGAGATAAAATAAGGTAGGAGTGAAGAAATGATTTGCTTGGTAAGTTTTATTAGGTAAGTAATGGGTAGATTAGGTGAATAGGTATAGGGTAGTAGTGAAGGTTTTTGGTGAAGGTTATAGGTGAAGGTTTTATAGGTAAAGGTTATAGTTTATGAAGTGTAGATTAAAGGTTAAATTTAAGATTATGGATGAATGTTTTAGGTAGTGGTTGAGGGTAGTAGTTGATGGTTTAAGTTAGTGGTTTAGGGTAAGGTTAATGATGTAGATAAGATATGTAAAATAGTTGATAAGATAATCATGTCTTGTGTATAGGTCAAATGAGGTAGAGTTATTGTTAATGAGATGATTAGTTTAAAATCAGGCTAGGAGTAAGTGGTAAAATTTGTAGGCAAAGTATGTTAGATTAGGTGAACTAAAGCATTAATTTTGAACCTTGTAGGTGTGAAAGCAAATACAGATGAGAGACCAGGTTCCCCAAATATTGGAAGAGATATAGTGAGGCATGACAAATGCATATTAGGACCACATGACCGAGGTGGGCTTAGGTGACATGAGGTACTATCAACACTTCCCTTAGGATGCAGTGACATTAGTGGTACTCATTGAGAGATGGGACCCTACCACTAACACATTCTTGCTTCCAATAGGTGAGATGATCATTTTGCCTAAGGATATCGATAGGATTGTGTGGTTACCCATATGAGGTGAGTTAATCTACCATATTAATAATGATGAATGGGATGGGTAGATGGAGCTCTTCTATAAAGAGGACCATGAGTATGCAAGGTGGTACTCAGGGGGTTTCCACTACACACCACTATATCAGATGGATAGGGATGTGAGATGGCTATTTACTATGATGATGATAGTGATCACATGTTATGTGTCACTAGATTCTAGTAGTGGGAGGTTACCATACTTGCTATTAGGGAGTTCATTGAAATGTGGTTGGGTTGTATAGTGTTTGTGTGGGCTCCTATGTTATTAATTTATATTTTTTGAGAGCTCTAGGGATTATACACGATAGGAAATACAAGATTAGTGTCAATTTTGTTCTTCATTGCTAGGCCTACAAGCACATCTGAGCACTAAGACTTATGGGGTTATTATGGGATGGTTTTATTCAAATGAGTTTTAGGGTTGGATATATGAGGTGGAGAGGTGATTATTCCCTCTCAAGACCAAGATGATAGTCACATGACATAGACTTGTACAAGGACCGACTGGATGCCTTGGTCATGTAATATGTTATATGGAGACCGTATGTTAGGTTTCCAAGATGGGCACATTATGCAAGACATACTCTATCACTTCAAAGTTATAGATGGATCTATGGTAGGCGAGATCATTAGATAGAGCCCATTCCATTTGATAGGGTACATAGAGAGTTTGGCCTCATATAAGATATACCTAAGGTGTTCTCAAGGTATAGGAGGGAGGCTGCAGAGTTTCCACTACCTACTCCACAACTAGTTCACAAGTTCATTCATCAAGAGTTTTTACCAATGAGGATTGATGTGGATGATGTAGGTGTTATAGATGCCTATCCTTCATGGTACCAAGCACACTATGTTGTAGTCAATTTTTGAGGTGATGATGGTGGTTGGTAGGACATAAATGTTGACCTGAATGGGGGTGGTCAATAAGTGGGAGTTGGTGGTCTAGATATAAATGTAATGATCATTCAGAGGGACCAGGCATGAGTGGTTCTAGCTATAACACAAGTATTCTTAGTAGTAGCACAGTCATCCTTGGTAAAAGCACATGATAAGGTGGTCTCTCTTATAGGAGAGAGAGATCAGGCTAGAGTTCATTTAGCCATGGTTACATAGGAGAGAGATTCTCTCTGGCAGGTAGGAGGAGGAATACTGATAGCTATGAGACCACCAAGGACTATCTTGATGGTGAGATACATAGAAATAATGGAGGAGCTCTGGTATTATGAGGCCTTGGTTTTTAGGCATCTACTAGATGAGCCCCATTGGGGTGAGTATAGAGTTGGGATCACTAGAGGTGCAAGTACTGCAATAATAGGTCAATGGGCCACCTCTATGGGAGGATAGGTAGGTGTAAGAAGGTAGGCTCCAAGAGTTAGTAGTGCTCTAAGGGCTTAGATTTGTTATGAAAGATTATAATTTTGATGTAGCAAATGATTTTGATACCGGCCTATGAGCTGATGTAGCAAGGTGTATATAGATTTTGAGAGATATATACTTATTTGTATATATGCTTATTGTGTTGATTATGAGCTCATGATATATATATGATCATTGTATATGGTTTGTGGTTTATTGTTATGATGTTCATGTTGCTTGTTTTATGATTTGATATGATGGTGATATGATTATGTTCATGATGGTTTATGTGGACTCACCTAGCTAGGCATGTAATGATATGGTTCTTTAATTTATGTTCATGATGATGTTGATATTGATTTATGTTGTTTATGATATGATGATCTTTGTGATTTGTTGGACATGGCTATGATGTTTTGTGATTATTGTTATAGTTATGGTTTATGGATCATAGTTATATGGATGTGATAAATGATAGGATGATGATGATGTTATGGTGATGTTTATGATATGGTTATGTGATGATGATGTTGATTATTGGATGTTATGATGATAATGATGATTATGGTCATGCTAAAATTTAATGAGTATATACTTCCTCATCTAGATTTAGACATGTGATGGATATGTGTGAATGACTCATTTATTTTTGATGCATGATTAAATTATGGTAGATATGATATATGGTTTAGTTGGTGTGATTTATCACTAGATGATGTTTGTTGTAAGAGATGTTTAATTCATGAAAAAAAATTATGGGTAAAAACATTTAAATGAATAAGGTAAAAACACATGGTTAAATGCATTTATTTTGATGAAGGTTTTGTAATCTTAAAAACACAGAGTAGGTTGGATAATGAAATTAAATGTGAGAAAAGAGAGAGAAGATAATCAAAAGACAAATGTCTTAATGAATGTATCAACTAGTATGAGAGAATAAAAAGAAGATACGATGCTTCTTTTTGGACAAGGACTAAAGTAGATCAAAGTTGGATCAGATTATGAACATGAACCCTTCAAATGCTTTGCATTAGCATTCGTTAGTTGGTTAAAAAGGTGTCTAGATCACATAATGTCAAGTAAGCTCAAAATTCCTTGTTTATAGAGTGTATAAAGGGGAGGGGGATAAAAATGGAACCTTCTTGGGAGACTAGCTTACCTCTTATGTAGGTCACTAAAGAACCAATATAAAAAAGTCCATGTCATATAAGGTGTAGACTAATCAATGCAAGAAGTCTACTTATGAAAGTCAATTGTGGCTTCCAAAATTAATTTTGCATTTATCTAATTTTTGATAATGGATCTCTTACTATTTTTTTATTGCTTGTAGGGACAGGGGAAGCTAATTGATGTGGGAAGCTTCCAATAAATTTATGTGCTTTAAAAAATATTTTACTCAGCCATACTTTAAGGGAGTGGTCTAAGTTTGTGAAATTTGTTTAAGGATTTCGATAGTTGTCCTTCAAGGGAGCAGTCTATCTTATATTGAGAAATTTTGATATGTTTTTGGTAGTTGTCCTTTAAGAGAGCAGTCTACGAATGCTAGAGAGTGACCCATATGGTTTCTTTTAATTTTTCTTTTGATTTTTACTTTTAGTGACATTGAATTGCTTATATAGGCTTAGAGGTTCACTTTTATGAAGGAAAAACTAAATCACAAGAAGGTTGATGGTGGGTAAAATAGGTTTAAGTGACAATGACCATGGGAATCTATCCTATGAGGGGATGGAAAATACCATGAGGATGATGCCATGGGTAGAGTCATGGTACCCATGTTTAAGATTAGGTAAAGGTTGTAGTGGATAATCACATGATTCAGTTGTAATTAGTTATCCTTAAAAGAAGGAGATGAATGTGGGTGAAAACAAGGGATGAGCTTAAGTTAGATAAAAAGGTGAGTTTGATCCTATTTAACAAAAAAAGGACACAGATACAAAGCATTAAGGGGATCAGGTTTTAGGTTCCCTTTAAGAGTGGATAAGCAATAAGCTCTTGATCCATACTTATGTGTTATGATATAAGGTTCAAGCTAATTGAAGGCAAACCTTTCCCACTTGCTTCTCTCCATATCTGTGACATGTTGATTTTCCTTAATGATGAGGTCTTTGATATTAAATTTTCGCACTTTAAGGTATTTTTTATAAGCATGTGTGATTTATTCTTGATAGAGATGAAGGTGGGTAAGCACAGCTAAATAATGTTCATCAAATAACTCAAGTTGGAAATTTATTGATGATAATCATTCTCAAAAATGAGATCTTGTAGGGATATGTGAAGAGAGGGAATTTAAACTTCAAGAGGCAAGATGACCTTAGCTCCAAAAACTAGAGAGAAAGGGGTAGCACCTATAGGGATTTGAATGCTAGTACGATAGGCCCATAAGGTGAAGGGGATGTGTAAATTCCAATCCCAACTAGATGCATTAACCATTTTAGTTAGCATGTTATTGAGATTTTTGTTAGAGGATTTCACCTATCCATTAACTTGTGGATGATAGGGAGATGAGAAACTTAACTTGATATCGAACATGTCACAAAGACCTTAGACTTCTTTATTTTTGAAAGATTTGCCATTATCGATGATAATTTTATGAGGGACACCAAAATGATAGATGATGTGATGGTTGATAAAGTCGACAATCTTTTGGCTTTGGTTGAGATGAGAGGAATAGCCTCAACCCATTTGGTAAAATATTTTGTTGTTGTTATGATAAAATGATGTCATTGTGAAGAATAGGGGATAATTTCTCTAATAAGATCTAGACCCCATTCAGAGAAGGGTCATAAATCTTTGGATACTTGGAGACTATGGCTATGTACATGATGTAAATTGGCATGTTGTTGATATTTGACACACTTTTTCACATAATCATAACAATCTTGGCTGAGAGTGGGCCAATAATAGCCAAGTCAAAGGATGCATTTAGCGATAGTTAGGCCACTAAAATGTCCTCCACAAATCCCATCATGCATTTCCTTGATAGCATGAGAGGCTTCATGACTACATAAGCAATGAAAGAGGAGGCTGTCAAAGCCATGTTTATAAAAAATCCCCCTAGTATGGTATAATGTGAGGTGATCTGAATGAATTCTCTTCAAACATTCCTAGAGAGTTCATAAGGGATGATGGCAAGATTGAGATAGTTAAAGGCCTGATGATACCAAAGGTCAAGTTAGGTATCTTCCACATTAAATGTGGTGGGAGAGTCTGATTTGACATTAAAGGGCTAGGTGAGTTGATGGATAATGATAGATAGATTAGAGTCAAAGGGTGCAGATGGGATCTGGGAAGCAAGGGAAGCCATCGTATCAGTAAACTTATTCATAGATCATGAAGTGGTTTGGATACAATAGTGTTTAAATGATGCTAAGAATATGTCAACTAATTGTTTGTACTATTGTAAAACATCATTATTATGTTGATAAGATCTATTGATTTGATTGACCACGAGTTGAGAGTCACCAAAAATATTGATCATTTTGACTCCCAAGGTTAACACGGTTTGGAGGCCTATCATTAGGGCTTCATACTCAGCCACATTGTTGGTACATTCAAAATGTAGCTTGAAGGATAAAGGGAGAGGTTCACTATGAAGGGGGATCAAGATAATTCCATCTCTCCCACCACTTTGACACTTTGATACATCAAAGAACATGGTCATTTGATAGGTGAAATCTACCTATGAGAAGGTTACGATGGACTCATCTAGAAACTCAAGAGGAGGAGGTCAGTTATCTGCTAATGGTGCCTTGGCCAATTGGTTGGAAATGACTTGTCCTATAACTAATTTCTACTAAAGGAACTCAAGGTCAAACTAAGCTAAAATCATAAGCCACTTGGCCATACATTAGTTTTGGTATGGCTTAGAGTGAATATACTTGAGTGGGTTAGTATTGGTTTTGACATGGGTCTTGTGGTTGAAAAGGTAGTGGCAAATTTTGGTGGCCATGAATACCAAGGCTAGGAAAAGTTTCTCAGTATGGATGTATCAAGTTTCATACTCTACAAGCATATGATTAATGTAGTAGATGGATTGCTCTTTATGCTGCTCATCTTGATGAGCCAACATTGCCCCTAAGGAGTTGTCAGTGGCAAAGATATAAAGGTAAAATTTTTGATCTTCCTTGGGAGTAATAATGATGGGTGGAGATAGAAAGTATTCTTTAAATCTATCAAAGGCATTCTAATAGTCATTGTTCCATTTAAAAGATACATCCTTCTTTAGAAGGTGGTGGAAAGGTTGGCATTGATTCAAGAGCTGAGAGATAAATTAGTGAATAGACTGGAGCTTCCTCTGTAAGATGTGGAGTTGTTTGAGGTGGGTGGGAGGAGGCATGTCAAGAATTTATTTGATTTTATCAAGATTGACTTTGATTCCTTGAAGGGAGATGACAAAGCCAAGGATATTTCCTGACAAGACCCCAAAGATACACTTCTTGGGATTAAGGTAGACATTGTAATAAATGGCTCACTCAAAGATAATCTTAAGAACAACTAAATGATCTTTACGACATTTGGATTTCCCAAGGAGGTCATCGATATAGTATCCTACGATTTTTTGAATTAGGTCATGGAAGATGTATCACATAGCATGTTGGTAGGTTACATCCATCCAAAAGGCATGACCCTATAGCATAAAGTCCCCCATGGGGTTATAAAGGTAGTTTTATGTTGATCTTTTGGGGCATTTAAGATCTGATTGTAACCTAAGAATCCATCCATAAGAGATAACATCTCATGGTTGGTTGTAAGATCAACAAGTTCATTGATTCTTGGCAAAGGAAAGTCATATTTAGGGCAAGTGAGGTTAAGGTCTTCAAAGTCCATGCAAATGTACAGTCCCTTATGGATTTGGTGGTAGGTATGATGTTTGAGACCCAATGGGGATAATTAATGGGTTGAATGAAGTTGACAAATATGAGACTTTGAAGATCTTATTTGATGAGAAAGGATATGTGAGGGTGCACTCATTGAAGTTTCTATCTAAATTTTTTGGCATCATGGTTGGTGACTATGTTATGGGTAGTAATGGAGGGTTTAATTCTTGGCATGTCACTATAAAACCAAGTTAATGCTATGTTGCTATCTTGTAGGAAGGAGGGGAAGTCCTAAAGCTCCTCAAGATTTAGTGATTGGCTAATTTTGATAATGCATAGATTATCTAGAGTGCTCAAGTTGATATCCATGGTCAATTCATTCAATATGGTTGAAGTCTCAAGGGAAGAGATTTGTGGATAGAGGAATCTTCTACACCAAGATAGCTGAGAATGAAATCATCATCATGACATCGAATGGTATTAATGGTAGGAGAATCATCTATTACCATCTCAAGGTGAGTTAGAGGAATGATTATGATTGTCCCATCCTTTTGATAAGTTAGGGGTCTGAGGATAATCATGTTGATGAAAAAAATGTTAGGGGGATGATGTCTAAATCCTTAATTGTTGATAGAGAAGGGGTTGGTGAGGAAGAGATGTCTTCTTCAACAATGGTGATGGGAGGTAGGTTGGTTTGCTTTTTGGGTAGCATGAAACCAAGGCCATGCTTTTCATGAGGTTTTTGGGTTTTGATTAGTAATAACTCATGTGGCCCATGTTCATATCAGCCTAGAGCAAATCCCTTCCAAGCACACTTATAAATATATGTCTTGGAAAACTCTAGTTTATCTAGGTAGGATAAACTAGAGGTGAATGGTCAAGGTGAAAAAGAGGTGGTGGAAGTGTCAAGGGGTTTATCAAGTCCCCCATAGATGAAATTAGTTTGACAAGTTGAGGGCTTGAAAGGAATAATGGTTATAATATTGGGGTCATAACTAGGTTGTTGATCGAGATTATCATACTCTTGAGGAGTAATAAAAGTGGCTTGTGTCAAAAAGTGATACTCCCCCAACAAAATATGTTAGAAGGTTGATTCCAAGGGGTCCATTATATGGATTTGGGTAGAAAGGATGGATGAACTGGTGGATGATTTGATGGTATAAGAAGATGGGGCTTCATCTTTTACTGGTGAAGGTTTGTTGGATGGGGGAAGGAGAACATCATTAGGTCAATATGTCATGTTGCATGATGTAAAAGGACTCGGGTTGGGTTGTATGGTAACAACTTGACATTCATGTTTAAATTTGACAAATCAGTGTAGGCTGGATGACATATAACCCATATAATGGATCCAAGGGCATCACAACAAAATGTTGTAATGAAACTTGCCTTCTACTATGTAGAAGATCTTTAAAAGTGTGTGATGTCCTAGACAAATGTGAAAGATAACAATCCCTAGAGTCGTGGCCATTATATCATTGAATGATCATATCACCATTGTGGTTTTTAACATAATGTTCTCAAGTAATTTGAGTTAGTTATATGTATGGGAGGAGATAATGTTGATTCTAGCTCCCCCATCAATCATAACCCTCTTGATGTGGGTTTGGTTGATGTATGCAGTAATGAAAAGGGGAGGATCTTGATCATCTAGATGGATGGAGGATGTTTTTGAATCCTTAAAGGTGACAAGGTTGGAAATTTGAAGAGATCCAACAAAGGTTTTAAGAGGTTATGGGTGTTTGAGTTGGACCTCTATGGATTACAAAGCCTTTATCATTGTTTAGTTATGATGGGGTGAGGTATTGATCAATTCATACAAACTCATCTTCATCGGTGTTTAGTGAAGTTGTTTTAGAACTACTCATTGGATTAATTTAGAAGGGTTTTATTAAGAGGGACCCAAGATGGACACCTTAGGTTTGGTTGAACGTAAAGGTGTTTGGTGTTGGTTGGAGTTTAGGTGGTATAATAGGGATATGTCCATGGAATAGACACCTTTACTTTTCCCTTATCCTTTGGTTGGGCTTGTGATCATGTGACCACATAGATGGTATGAATTTGGGGAAGGATCAAGCTAAAGGATTGCTTTATTTTTACTTCACTCTGAGGTAAGAGTGGGGGAGTAGGTAGGTGTTAGTTGATAGCTCTTGGTTATTGGGTTAGCAATGGGCTCATGAGAGGTTCATCTGATAATAAGTCATCCTCATGGTATAGCTAATGGGCTAATACCTGGAGAGATTTATAGTTCTCTATATCATTCCTAGGTGTCTTATGATATAATCATATTAATTTTTCATTATAACAAGATGGTTTAAGAATGTGTGGGTCAAATGGTCTAATAGGTGGCAAGGTTAAGCAAGATGCTTTCAACAACCTCTTCAGGATGGTTGAGTAAGACTTGAGTAAAGGTGGAAAAGGCATGGAATTCTTAGGTTTGGTAGTTAATTTGGAGTCCCTTTTAGTTGTGGGTTTGATGGTAAGAGATTTGGGTAAAGGAGCATTCTTGGTGGATGGTTTTGGTGTGGATTGTTAGGAGGCAAAAGGTGTTGGGGTAGATGCCTAAGAATAGGTGGTTTGGTTATAGAAGGTTTGGTAAAAATAAGTGACGATGAAAGTAGGAGTGATGGTGTAACAAAAAGTGGTGGTTAGCTTTGGGTCTTGTCTAGGATGGTTGGTTTCCTTACTAAGGTATAAGGGTGAGGTCCCAAAATAGAAGGCAAAGTAGAATGGGGAGGTAGAGTTTTGGTTTATGGAATATTGGGCATTTTTACCTTATTTATTGGCTTGGTTTGGAGTTTATTTGGTAGGTTTGGTGGAGTTAATTCCAATTTCAATGAGGGGTGAGTAAGGTTCTGAATAGGGAGTATTCCAATGTTTTTGGTAGGCTTGGTTGGAATGGTAGAAGGTGACTTGGTTATTTTAGGTGGAGTCAGTTTGAGCAGTTTAGGTATGGTTTAGTTGGTGGAGGTTTATAATGACTTGGTTGTGGTGAAATTGGGTTTGATAGTGGAAATGGAAGGTTGGGATGTTAGTGGTGTGTTTGGAATTTCTTGCTTGGTTTGGTAAGGAATCCTAATATGGTGCCAAAATGTGGCTTGATATACATTCGGTTGGGATAAGTACTCCAAGTTTTGAACCAGTCTAGAGAAGGGCTTATAGATGGGTTTGATCCTTTTGATAATAAGCTCAAAGGTCAAACACATGAGGGGAGAGAGAGAAGTGGTTAACCCATCTTTTTCCTCAATAAAAGGCTCCAAGGTTAGGGAAGATGAGTCTCCTATGGGAGAGGTAGGTAGAGTGATCTCTTCCTTAGGGATGCTTTCAAAAGGAAGAGTGGATTATTGTATGATGAAGGAGAAGGATATGGTGGTAATGGATGCCTCTTTTGGTCTATCTTCCAAAGGAGAGGTTAGCGGGTCAAATGCCTTAATGAGTGGAAAAAGTGGAGCGGTTGTTTCCTTGGCCTCAATTTCTGAAATAATGGAGAGTGACTCCACTACCTCAATAAGTAGAGGGAAAAAGAAGGTAGTTTCATTAATGGCTTCCTCAATAATGAGTTGACTAAGAACTACATTAATGGTATGGACTTTGTGGTTGTGAGAGGATTCTATTCTATTATTTTCATTGTTCACATATGGGACATGGTTGGGAAATGGCTACTTAAAGATGTCAAGCGCTTGATTTGGGGGTGTATTGGGGTTATCCAACACAAGTTACCCATTATTAATAATATTTTGGATGACATTATTAAAGGTATTACAACTACTAACATCATATACAATGACATGATAGAAGCACATAATTCACTCTCCTTATACGAACCAGGTACAAGATGAGAGGAATCAAATTATTGTGGAGGTTTGATCGGTGGGAGTTGTATGATATTCACTTTCAACAAATTATCCAAGACCGAAGCATATGAATCCCCTAGTGGAGTAAATTTCTTTTGGTTATTACAATTTGGGTTTTGAGTGTTATGATTGGAGGAACTGGAAGAGTTGGATTGGTTAACAACTAGTGGAGGAGTGGTTTTAAGGATGACCGCATTCATGGTTCCCTTATTTTAAGAGTTAGTGTCAGTTTGATTGTTAGGTTTGGAGGAGGGAGTCTTATTTGATTTGAATGTTAAATTCTTCTCAATTTCAACTTCCCTTCATCAGTGGGTCTATTCTCTAATTTCTATGGCATGGTGAAAGCTTCATCAAAGGCCCTAAAGCTCTAAACCTATAAAGTAGAGGAGATGTCTTTGGCATAAGACCAAGCAAAGAGTTCAATAAGTTCAGGTTGGGGCAAAGAGAAAGAGAGTTGTTTTATCAAGCTTTTCGAATGGGATACAAAGTTGGCTATGGACTCATCATCAAATTTTTGAATGGAGTAGAGATCAGTGATGGAAACTTTCTTAGAGATGTTTATGGAAAAGTGATCTAAGAAAGTCTGAGCTAGTTGGGAAAAATAAAAGAGGGAGTGATTTGTAATAACACTATACCAATTTAGTGTCAAAATTTATAGATACATGGGAAAGGTACAGAGAAAGAGAGAATCATCATAGGTGATCAAATAGCAAGAATACCTAAATGCTCTTAGATGTTGTTGAAATTTTATGAAAGTATAAGGTCAAATTAAATATTTTAGGAGTTCCCATTGAGGAGGATAAGGTTGAATGAGGATAGATGGGTGAATTGGTTTATTATATATTTGGTTGTAATATAAGAGGTTATAGGCACTAGAGATAGATGACTCCAAAGTGGTCATTTTATCCATTAACATTTTGATAAGGTTCATTTATGCTTGTGCACCCCCATAGTTGTAGGGTAGATTATGTTGGGTTTGGGTAGGTGTAACATATGGATAACTTATGGGGGGTTGAGAATCTACCACATATTGGTATGTGTACATAGATGGATGGGATGCTGCCACATATGAATACATAGAGATAGGTGGTTAGGTGGAAGGTAGAGGTACATACCCTTGTGGGTTAGGGATGTAGCTTGGGTTTGGTGTAATAGGTACCTATTGAGGGATTAACGTAGGTTAGGTAGGAGTTATGATTGGTTTATTAAGTAGAGGGTAGGTGGTGACTTTAGTACTAATGGGTGGAAGGGTAGAAGGTATGTGAACCACTAAGCTCTGGAATGGAGTTGAGGTAGGTGGGTTACAAATGAGAGGAATGATGATGACATTAGTAGAGGGTACTCCTATGGTAAGTGGATTATTAGTGCCCAAATGTTGGGTTGCTCCTATACTAGAATGGTTTTTATCTGGGGTGGAACGTGTTGGTCCCCTTTTTGTGCTACCTAGTGGATTGTGCTAACTCAGCACATCTCAAGACATAGAAATCATTGTAAATGATTACTCTTTTGGTACTTTTAGCACCAGCTGGAAGAATCTTCAAAGATATTGCATCAACTAATAGACAATTACTTAGTGCCTAGGTTTTAAGGGATGTCTCTTTGAGCATTGCATGTGGCAGTTAGAGAGTGTCCGTGTTAGAGTAGTTGAGTTGATAGAATAATGACCCCCAGTGATAGCTCAACACCTAGTGTGCACCCATCTGACCTGGCTCAAAGATGTTCCCCTATCTATAAAAATAAGCTTGAATATAAATAAATGAGGATGCAATATTAATTAGCAAAGCTCTACAAAAATTGATAAGGCCATTGATATAGTTAAGTTAGCATGGGTACTAATAAGAACATGCATTGTAATGTCTAAGCTCTCATCTGAGCTATTGGGCATGTAGTAGTGTAGAAATGATATTATATTTTGTTTTATATAAACTATACTCTATTAATGAAATGTGACTTAATAGAAATGATGTTGGACATAATGTGACTTGAGCCCAAAGTTGTGCCCTATCCTGATCTTATGTGACAAAAGGATATCCTGCAACAAGCCATGAATGTAATACAAAATTTGTAGGGAGAGATCAAACTAGCCAAGGATCTAGAAGAATAGGCAAGCACCTCGCACAAGAAGTAAGATAGCCAAGAGGTTAAAGTATAGGAGTTGATCAAGATAATTCACCACCTATAAAATGAAGGGATGCTACCCCTATTGAAAAACTTGTTTTTAGAGCACATAGGGAAGATATCAAAAGAAGAGGTTATGCCTTAGATGATTGAAGTTGATGTGTCTCATATGGAGTAGGCACATGAAGGCATACTCAAAATGTAGAGTATGACCAAGAACTACTAATAAACACCACCATTGATGGATGGTCTATTTGTGAGGTCCTTATAGACATGGGCATCGAGGTTAACATTCTGACCAAAACCACATGGGAAAAGATGGGATAGCCACCCCTAAATCCCTCCCCTCATATGTTGTTTATGGCCAACAAAACCTTAGCACAACCTATCATGATCCTAAAGGGCACTATTGTAGATATTATGGGTGTTAAATTCTAAGCTCACTTTGAGGTAATCAAGTTGGCAAAGCATGATAACTATCTACCGCTCTTAGGGAGGCCATGTGCTACACCAGCAATATGAACATGCACTTCAAGATGTGTTACATGACTTTCAAGAATGATAGATGGAGGGTGGTGATACCCCTATCAAGTGATCAAGGGCCTTTATATATGGAAAGTGTTGATCTCAAAGATGAGATCAACCATATTCATAACATCAGAGTGGAGGGCATCAATAATCTTAACCCAAGCAACTAAGGAGTGCTCAAATAGGAGGATGGACAATCAACTTTTGATATAATTGATGTAACCTACAATCGATGGGTTGAAGAGGCTTATAAATTTACTGGCCAAAGTTACCACCTAGTGTGGGAAACTGACCCAAGGCCGGCAACTGATTAGAATTGCTCACACTTATAATAAATGGGTTCCCCATGCCAAAAATGTGGGGAAAAGGGTGTTCTAATTGAGTAAAGGGAAGCTTGCAATGCTCCCAAAATATGGATGGAGCTAGCCTATAGAGAACTATGTCCATGATATTGAAGCATGAATTCCTAAGAAAATAGATATAATGGGTGTACTAGTGCATACCCTAAACATCATTGCTACTCATTGGTGGGTAGTGCAAAGGCCTAGCTTGCCAAAATGGTAGGATGTGAAGGCAACAATATGCACTGGGTTTGGAAAGAGTAACAAGGACTTAGACATATCTGCTTACTCAGATAATTTTGACCCAATCATGCATGTGTGCTTATGTGAATAAACCTAGACTGTCTATGATGAGAATGCATCTATAAGCTTATGTGTGCATACTTTTTATAGGATTTTGAAAACATGGGCATGAGCATGGTACATTTCAAATGAAACATTTTGAGAGACAAGAGACTAGGAAGTACTCAAGGAGATGTTTGTGCACACCTTCTCCTTCTCTTCACAAAGCTTAGAGTTACTGAAGCTACTACAAGTCATTCATAGGTCAGTGTTTGAGGACATTGTCATCCTAAAAGAACACCTTAGAGACATGTTTGGGGAGAAAGGACTGGCACTCTTGTTGTTCTTTGAAGAAAAGTTTCTCAATAGTGACTCTAGGAAGGAGGATGATGAAACTTGGAAGGAGCACAATTGGAAAGCTGTAATAGGACAAAAAAAACTCATGCACCATGTGGATGATAGCACCTCAAATGAAGAAGATTCAACTAATATTTGAATTGAAACAATTGAGGGGAAAAGGCAAGTTAAAAATTCTCATCAAGAGAGGAATAAACCCTACCATGTGTCACTTAAGACCATTAAAGTAGAGATTGATATAGAAGGTAAGTCAAAGATTGCCACCATAGGCACCTACTAGTCTGAGGTAGAGATGGCATCAATCATAGATGTCCTAAAGGAGTTTCAGGACTTGTTTTTGTATAGCTATTAGGACATGAAGGGCACCCACCCTTCCCTTGGCAAAATGAGCATCAAGCTAGTGGATGGTGTGAGGCCTATCAAAAAGTGCTTATATGGAATGAACCCTAACCTATCCACCAAGGTGAAAATAAAGATTGATGGAATGTTGGTCAAGGGCATCATCTACCCTATACATAATTCTGAATGGTTAGCCTAATGGTCATAAACATCAATAAGGATGGGTGCATGTAGATTTATGTTGACTATAGACTTTTGAATGCTACCTGCATCATTGACCCATTCCTAACCCCATTCATTGATGAGGTCTTGGATGGCATCATAGGTTGAAAAATCTATACTTTCACTGATGGTTTCTTGGGCTACCATCAAGTGTAGATCAAGGAGGAGGATAAGCCCAAAACAACCTTTGCAATTTAATGGGGTTATTTTTCTTATAATGTGATGTCCTTTGGACTCAAGAATGCACCAGTTGTATTCTCTAAAGTGGTGATCACTACTTTCAATTACTTCATCGATAGGTTCTTACAAGTTTATCTCGATAATTGGATTGTGTATGGCCTTGTAAAGGACCATTATGACAATATGTGCCTCATGTTAAAGAGGTGTAGGTAGCTCCAAATATCTTTAAACCTGAATAAGTGCATATTTATAAGTCCCTTTGGAACATTATTCAGGCACATCATCTGCAAGGATGGTTTACTTGTTGACCTTGCAAAGATAGACATCATAATTCAGCTATAGACTCCTTCAACATAAAAAGATGCTCACACCTTTCTAAGCCATTGTGGCTATTATAAGAATTTTATATAAAGCTATGAGAAGATTATAGTGCCTCTAGGGGAACTCTTGTGTAAAGATGGCATGTTCTATTAGGGTGAGGTGCAAGAGGAGGATTTTGAAAAATTGAAGTTCAAGTTGGCTAGCACACTAATTTTGTAATTTCTAAACTACATGACTCCTTTCCACATCCACATCAACGCTTCAAGATCCATAATTGGCACGATATTCACACAACCAAGTGAGGGTAATATAGACCATCCCATTTCCTTCTTAAGTAGGAAATTTATTCAAGTAGAATAAAATTACACTACCATTGAGTGCAAGGTGTTGGCAATGGTCTATGCCTTAAAAAATGTAGGCAATATCTATTGGTAACCCCATTCATATTTTTCACTAATCACGAGGTGTTCAAGTACCTCATGAATAATTGTATTTTACATGGGTGCATATGCAGATGGATAGTTCTATTCTAGGAGTTCCAATTCTCCATTATTATTAAACCTAGAAAGTAGAACTTAGGGCTAGACCATTTGTCCTACATTAATTCTAGTAATGTGGTAATGTTGATTGAGGATGACATGTTAGACATTTAACTATATATAGAATCTAGTGCATCCCTAAAGACTTAGTAGAGATTTTTACTTTTCTAACATCTAGGTTTGTACCCCAAACCATGTCAAATAAGGAGAAGAAGTAACTTGCTATTCATGTCACCCCCTTCCAAGTCATTGAGGGGGAGTTATACAAATTAAGTAGAGATGAATTCCTATGTCGGTGTGTTCTAGAACATGAAAGGGACTTCATCTTATAAGAAGTGCATGAGGGAATCCTATGAGGCCATTTCACTAGAAACGTAATGATGTGCAAGATATTGCAATTAGGCTTATGGTAGCCAAGCCTATTCTAAGATGTAAAGGAATATACCAAGGTATGCAACATATGCTAGTACACCAAGAAGCCCAACCACTATGATGAGATGCTTCGCATCCCCATTCTTACTTAGCCACCATTTGATAAATGGGCCATTGATTTTATTAGACCAATAACTCCTACAACATGACACATAGGTGCAAGGTATATTTTGATGGCCACTAACTATTTCACTAAGTGGGCCTAAAAGACTGTACAACCATGATAGCCACATGCTTCATCTGGGAGAACATAATAAGTTAATTTGGGTCATTAAGTCTAACTAGTGATAGAAGTACTCATTTCATCAATAAAATGGCATGCATCCTCTTAACTAAATCATGATGGTGTACCACAAGACCACCCCATATCATCCCTAGGCAAATGACATAACTGAAGCATTCAACAAGATCTTAGGAATGTGCCTAACAAATGTATGTGACATTGGTCACAAGGATTGGGATGATCATGTTTCAATAGTACTATGGGCTTATCACATGACATATAAGAGCCTGAACAAAGCTACACCCTTTCAACTAGTGTTTGGCAATGAAGCAGCTCTCCCCATAGAATTCATGGTGCCATCCTTATGTATTGCATGGATTGATCACTTAGATGACCAAGAATCTTTGAGCACAAGGTTGGTAGACTTGGATAGCTCAGATGAAATCATGCCCAAGCAAGACGAAGTCAACAAATCAAAAAGGCATGCCAAATTTTTTAGAATAACAAGCACATCAAGTGTAAGGAGCTGATTGAAGGAGCATTGGTACTTATCCATGAGTCAAAGTGCCTTAAGCACCCAATAAAATTGAAAATAAGGTGGATGGGCCCCTAAATCATCCACCAAATCTTGGAGACAGGTGCATGTAAGTTGTGTACGTTGTCTAGTGAAATAATCTGAGGGCATTTCAATGGCAATCGAGTAAAGCTATATCAGTATTAAGATGGTGCTTGCACCATAAAAACATTGACTTTTTGGTCACTAGTCAATTTGAGTTGAGCTGACTAAAATATAGTTTGGTGCAAGCCAAATCATTCTTCTTCTTTTGTTTTTATTCTTTATATAGTATAAAGAGGTAATAAGTGGTGCACGATGGTCGCAAGGACTATCTATTGGCACTTTACACATAATTTTATCTGGGTGAATCAAGAAATTATGCTTTCTAAGAATATGAGGCCACAACACTTAAGTTATGGTCATGTGAATCTAACCCAGCTCTAGTGAATTCATTTAACCTCTCATGCATAATTTTAAATGGGTGATTCAAGCACTTGCACTTTTTAAGTGCCTAAGGCTACACATCTAAGTGGAGGGTACATGAGACTCATTAGACTCAAAAAAGAAGCACACAGAACCTCATATGTAAGGTTCCAAATCAAGGGTGCTTCTAAGCCCATACGTGAACTAATCTAGCCTTTCATGCATCATTCTAATCAGGTGAGTTGAGCACTTGTGCCCTCTATGTGCATGAGGCCAAACATCTAAGTAGTGGGCATGTGAAACCCACCAGATGCAAGCATAAGATGTATAAGATCCATATGTGCAAGGCAAACATTGCAGATCTCTTAGAGGCCCAAGAATGAACTACTCTAGCACTTTCATGTATAATACCAGTTGGGTGAGTCAATCACATTTACTTTCTAAGCACCTAGGGCCAAACACCTAAGTTTCTAGGTGCAAGGGAGTTACCAAAATTTGAAGATTTGAGGACAAAATGACAAAGTACATAAGCACAAAGGTAATTTTTATGCCAAATTTATAAAGAAGTACATCAATTGATCATGCATTAGAGACCAAAGAAGAAGGTGAAGATGGTCAACATGGTTGGGCACAAGAAAGAAAGTGAATATGCACAATCTGACCATGTACAAAAGAACTAGAAGATAAGATAAAGCATTAGAGGGCTAGTACAAGGGATTTTTATGGGGTAGGACATGTCAAGGTAATATGAAGCATAAGAAACTGACCAAAACAAATAAGCATGCCTAAAATAGAAGCATAGCTACAAGAAAAAGTGCAACTGAGGAGGTTGAATCACATGCATGTGAGGTGTTGTACCCAGGTTACCACAAGGAAGGCAAAGGTCACACCAAGTGAACAAGCTTAGAAGAAGAAATTTTTAAGATAATTGTATTCCACCTAGATTTGAGAAGGATTATCATTAGAGGGCATTCAATGAAGTAGTAGTGAAGGCATAAAGATATGCATTTAATGCATTGATGACAAGCAATTTTACAAAATTTTACATAGTATTTATGAGTGTTGTGGACCATCCTCATAGAGGATATGAAGGAAGAGCCCTAATTGGTAGGAAAAATCCCCTAACCCCTTGGGTTATAGCGAACGTGGAAGAAAGAGTTGAAAGAGAAATAGATATAGTGATGTTTCAATCCTTCATAGATGTAAGTAGGAGTAGTTGGAAATCCATTTTTTATAAAAAAAAATAAAGGTAAATCAAAATAAAGGTAATTGACCATGGCATGTTTACTAACAAAAAATACTTTTGTAGCTAATTATTTGTTGATGAAAATAGACAATCTTTCCAAGAAATCCAGGCACTACCATGCCATAAATCACCTACATTAATAATGGTAGATAAGGAAAGAATATAAAATTGAAAGAAATAGACTTACTTATGTTGCAAATTTTATACTAACTCAAAACTTAGAGTGAACCTAAGCAAAAATTGGAGAGTTGAGGTGTGAAAACCCTATACCCATAGGAAGTTGAGCGCTTTCAAGCATTAGGAGTGATTGACTGTATACTAGGAAGGATTATGTTTATAGTAAGATTGATTTGGAGAAGCGTGGAGATACGATTCTATATAAAATAGATAGTTGAAAGAAGCGAATTGATGCCTAGGCTATCATTAAAGGCTAGTGAAGCTTGAGAGCCAAGGGAATAGTCGTAGATCTCATGACTGTAGAAGTGCCATCACTATTTGAGGCTTTAGTAAACCACACCTACCATGCTTCAACACTAATAGGTTTAGGATATTGAAGAAATGGAAGGGATCAATCTTTGAAAATGTGTAATAGGACCCAAAACAAGTGCATATAATTCCCAAAGTGGCCACTGTAAAAACAACAATGCAATGGGTAGAAGCAATGAGTGTGGTATAGGTGGACACTAAGACGTTCACTAAAATCTCTTACTAAGTAATGTAGTTCCCTTTAGAATTTATTATATGGGAGTATTGGCACCTTTTGTGCACATCTACTAGTTGAAATAATATAATCATTACACATCCAGTCATTTGCAAGACCTCATGCAAGATTGGATGGTGGACACAGGGTGAAAGATGGTGCAAGGTGATGCCCTATTTGATGTCTCAATCTAATATAAATTAATGGATTTTAGTGTAACTCAACTTTATGAGTTACCATGCTTCAAAAATATAGAGGAAATGGTTCAATTCCTACTCTCGTGCATTTATGAGGATTGTGTTTACTTCATAAGTAGGTGCATGAAGATTATGATGCAACTAATAAAGAGAATAATTGGGCTTTTAGATACTAATAAAGACATCCATAAAATGATGGATGATGATGAAGAGGTCACATGCATAGAAAATATCTTAAACTACTTAAAGGGGGGTTTCACATTCCCCATCAAGGAGTGCAAGGACCCCAGCACGAGGGCGATAGTGCACCTCATAAGCTCCAAACTCTGCCTAAGCAGCCTATGGACCAATGTGACTAAGGCATACCATTGCATTGCCTATCATAAGCATAGGGCATGTAGTTCAATATTGCCAAATTCATCACCAATGAATTTTTAAAGAATGCACAGGAGTGTTATAGGGCAAAAGTGACATTCAGGTGGAGATCCATTCTCATTTTATTATCATAGAGGAGATTGGAATTCCAAACAGGGATGAGGATAACCTCTAGGTCCATCTAGAGCATAATGACTCCCCAGTGCAGAAGTATAAATACTTCATGAACCCTCTCTCTTTCAACATCAAATATAATACTCGCATCATGAGGTGGTGTGAGAGGTACATAGAGGCCTTTGGGCTAGAGTGGTGCATCCCTCAAGGGCTTCCCCAGAGTATGTTTGGGATGACCACCTTTGCCATAATGCATCAATATTATGTTGTACACTTTTTTCTAGGTGATGGTAACATGTCAGGGTGGATAAAGTTCCCCTACACCTTCTCATCAAGATACTTCAAGGATGCATTGCACTGAATCCCTAATGCATAATAGTTAAACATTTCAGTAAAGGAATTGGATATGTAGAGGTGTAAGATGAGGTGCCAATTAATTTGCATGGATGGAAAGGCCACTGAGGATGAAGAGGATGAGTGAAATCACATTGAAATCTATCCTCTCCAAGAAGTGAACATAGTTGGCCATATCCATAGGATCTACTATGAAATAAAGCCAAATAAGAAGGGCCCAAGTGCAGATCAGAGTGATGATCCACCTATCAAGATCGGTGATGAAGGGACCCTGATGTCAGCACAAAATAAGTCTCCCAAGAAGAAGAAGGGGGAGACTTTAGAAGAGATAGAGGAGTGAATAAGGCTCAAGATCACCTTATAAGAATATGCCTTTCCTTCAACCTCCATAAATAAGCATGTGCAATTCACGCTTAAGGCTTCCCCTAGCACAAGGGAAAATAAGAAGGGGAAGGTTCTTGTTATGGTGCCTAAGGCAATCTTGTCTGACATAGAAGAGGAAGAGGAGGAAGAAGAGATGGAAGAAGAAACAATTAGGAGGGACATATACATTGTTCCTGAGGAATATGATTCCTCATCGAGTGAATGGACCCCCTCAGACTGCATTGGAGAAGAAGATGCAAAGATGGAGGAAACTCAACCTTAGTGATGTCAATATATAGAAGTATAGGAGTTAGAAGAATGAAGAGAAGAAATAACAAAGGTTAGGATGTCAAAAGAAGCCATTGAGATGGTCAAGGCTGAAGAACATAGGAAAGAAGTGGAGAAATACAAGGTGCAGGAGATGAAAGGCACAAAAGAAGAAAGGAAGAAGGAAGGAAGAATAGATGAAGAGCCTAGCAAGGCAGAAGTGCTTGGAGAAGCAAGACCCTTGGGCATACCAACTAAAGAAGAGTTGAAGAAAAAATAGAAATACATGGGCCTAGATTAGGATCACATTGATGTGGAACTAGAGTCACACCATAAGAGAGAGGCCACGAGGGCCAAGGGCATGTCTCAAGCCAAAATTAATTGAGTGGAAGCCAAGGAGATAGAATCTAAAGAGGAGAAGACTAAAGCAACCATCAAGCAGAGAAAGGTAGAAATGAAAAGGGATGAGAGAGAGAAGGATAGAAAGGAGAAAGAAAGAGTGGAAAAGGTTATCACTAGCACAGAACCTAGAAAGGAAAAGGCAAGCAAAGAGGTGCCTAGCACCCACTCCAAGCTGGCAGAGGAAGTTGCACAACAAGTAGGCCCTAGTTCTGAGGGGGCACCTAAAGATAAAGAAGGTGATGTTGGTGCCTTAAAAGAACAAATAAAGAAGGTAGTAGAGACCTTGTTAAGGCAAGAGGAAAGTAATGTTGGTATCAAGGAGGTTCATGTGAAAGAGACACAATAAGAAGTGGACAAGGGGGAAAAGTCTGAGGAAGAACCCCTTCAAAGATAAGATGGAAAAACTAGCATTGAGGAAAAAGAGGAGTCAGATTAAGGGGAAAATTTGGATGAAGAACCACTAGTAGAGAAAGAAGAAGAAGAATAAGGCACTATAGAAAGCACCAACACTAGTGGAGAAGAGATAGAGTTGGTTGAGGAAGAGGAGTATGAGCTGAGATACGAGAAAGCACAGAGGGAATTCATCAAAGATGATGACTTCTACATGTTAGAGTACATGCACCCTAAAACTACCACAACCCTAATGTGCCATCAAGGCTCTTGGGCTCTCAATTTCTACATGGATGAGCCTCAGTTTAAGGTATCAAAGAAAGTAATCCAAAGTAATAAGAATCCAAAAGAGGGACATGACTACCAGCTTGTAAATATAATGGATATGAACCCAATAAGGTTGGCTAATGCCCTTCCTAATATGGCCTCAATAGTAATGCATAAAAGCATCATCAATGATGTTTGTTCCAATAAGTGGAAATAGATAGCACATGAGGTGGGGGAATAAATAAAAATAATGAATCTCAAACTCCAGTAGCTGGTCAAGCACATCAAAGAGGTGGAGCCATCCCTTTTGGATGGTGTTGATACTTCAAAAATGAAATAGGTTGATAAAGTTTACTTGTTGGTAGAACAAATTCTCCCTTAGATGAAATTGGAACTAGAGGAACAATAAGACCCCTATAAATCCATCAAAATAGAGATAAACAAAAATATTGATGTGATAGAGGACCTCTTTGCCAAACTGGAAGAGGGCATAGAAGAAGCAGATACTGTGAACATAGGATTGCAACAGGGGGAGATTAGTATGGTGTTAGTGAATAGAATCAAATCCAAATAAAGAACACACTAAGATAACACCCTAAGCCTATCTCAAGGGGGGATAATATTAATAAAACTAAATGAGAAACAAAACTAGAATGCAAAGACAAAAATATCCTTCACCTTCCTTGGATGTTCCAAATAGCTTGTTGAAGTGGATTACTCAGCTTGTATTCAATGAGCCTTAATCAAAGGAGGCTTGGCTATTTCTTCTTCCTCTTTGCACCTTTATGATGGATTTGTCTTTGGATTGGCTCAATAATTTGACATTATAACACTAATTGTAATGGCATTTAGAATTATTTGTGCAATATAACTTTGTACTATCCAAGCTTAAAATTATGGTTTTGAAATCTTTTATTTATAGATTTTCAAAATGGTTCAGGATCAACCATGACCATCCATCTCAAAATTGAGATGTGTGGACATGAATAAATCCAATTATGTAATTAAATATATAATTATCCCCATAAATATTTGGGAAAAGGAGGCATTAAGGAAGTATGGGAGACCCATAATCCTAATATTTTATGTATTTATGGCCTAGAGATGCCTTTCCAAGAAATGATGTCATTTGATGATGTATTTATTCAATATAAATTTCCAAAAAGAAATATTCAACAAGTTTCATGGAATATTAACTTAAGCTCTTGATTTGGTTTAATTAGCCTTAAACATGATTAGTCAACTTTGGTGCAAACCTTGGCAATTTGTGCACAAATTAATTAAATTGGTCAAAATGTCATATTATTGGCTCAAAATTTGATAGCATTGGAATTGGAATTTGATGTTAGATGTGTTGAAATCATATTTCCATTGAGAATGTTTCCAACACAAAATAACAAAGGCACATGTCTCATGCAATAAATTTGGTAGAAAAGAGCAATCCAAAGCACCCAGGTGCAAAAATGTTATTTTGAATCAAAATGATCTGATCAAAGTTAGTTGGCTCATAAATTGTGTTACCTCATTTAATTATAATCTAGCCAAAATTGGCACTTTAATATATCGATTTCAACTCATTTAATGTGTTTTAGTGTTTTTAGGCCAAATTGTGCATTTTGGTATAAATTAGTCAAAAGCTTGATTGGAAGTTATCGGTGGCTAGTTTTAGGTGTCTACAGTTTGCCCCTATTTGGGAAGGTATTGCAAGACATAAGAATAGTAACATATTCTCAAAGAATGAAAATGTCCTACATGCCTATAACTTCAATGGTAATGGATGAACTGTATGATACCCCCTCGAGGGAATGGTTGGCATAAGTAGGTCAGTAAATGCTCCCTTGAAAAGAAAGAAGCAAAATGAGGGGATCAATGGGGTGAGAACACAATGATTTTGAAAAATCATCCATAATCATTGAGAATTTATGGTGTACAATGGTTTGCCCAATAGTGGTTATAATCATTATACCTTGATAGTGGCAACATGGTATGATAACATAATGACTTTCCCAAAGGTGGTTATAATCATTGAGAAGATGGAGTTACCCTAGTTAGGATAGATAAATAAGATAACAACATGCCCCTACTTGGGTAAATAAACTAAAGTTGGTGAGAACACAATGATTTACCCAAAGGTGATTATAGTCATTGAGAAATGTAGGTGGGATGGTATATAATAATTTGCCCATAGGCAGTTATAATCATTGGACCCTGATTATGGAAAACATGATTGATTAGATGATGATGTCAAATATGATGTGGGTAACTTGATACAAAGGATAAAGATGAATTAGGATAAACTACTAGTAGGGAGCTGCTCTTTCAAACTAGTAAACGCTGAAATTATTTCATTATTTAATTACTCTGTTTGGGATATGATTTGGATTAGATTGGGATGTTAGTGTCGAGGAGATGTCGATGCCACCATTACTGAGTAGAAGTCCTAAAGCTGATTTTTGTTGTAGCATTTGACGGTGAGCCTCATGATAGAACACTATGAGGACTAGGTTGAAAGATGCATACAGACTAACTCTTGAAATCCAACATTCAAGGGAAAACAATACACCAATGATTCAAACCATGATGAAAATATAAACATATGAATATAGATGGATTCAAGTATAAATGTGCAAGGAACCACCCAGTGAATGCACATAGATGGAATTGAGGCAATAGTACTGAAAGTAAACAAATAGGCACACAAACAACAAATAAACAAAAAAACAAAGAAATGAATAATAGTTAGTCTTAATATTAGTACAAATAACACAACTTAAATCAGATATACATTACCCCTAGAAAATAGGTGACAACTTAGCAAACAAATATGATGGGGGTAATGGAATAAAGGGAAGGGGGTGACCAAGTTGTCTCCATGTGCACTAGGGAAGTGGGCATTGCCTACATAGTTTTATGGATGTAATATCCAAAAAAATTTTAGTCCAAATGTATTTCTCCTAGCAAATGGGAAGAAAATGATAACAGATGAAAAACAAACATAATGGATGTGATAAAGGAATAGAAATGGTCTTACAAAATGGTAAGTGCATGAGAAAAAGGATCCAACAAGGATGGGGAAACTAAGTGACAAGTGATTTACTTGTGACTTAGTAAGGGTTCCCATCATTCTTAAGGCAAAGAAGTGGTCAATGTTTTTTTGGTTGTTTTCTAATGATTTTACAAATGTTTTTGGAATTTTCTAGGTATCTCAACTCAATTGAAGAATGATGAGATAATAAATGGTCCGAGCTCACAAAATGGCAAGAATTTTACTTAAGATATATCTACAAGAGTCCAAGTAAGCTTTCAAGCATTATATCTACAACTAATCTCATTTTATGAGTCTCTATGGCTAGATTTAAGGCAAAGTTCCACCCTCACCTAGTTTGTGAACCTTATCACTAACCAAATTTAGCCTTCCAATCATTTAATCACCCTTGTTAGCCTTATAATGAGCATACCTATCCTTCATATTGACCCATTTATCCCTCTAGCCAACTTTCTGCTACTACATCTTTTTTGGCCCTTAAACTAAACATGATAAGATCAGAAGAGGTGATGAGAAAGTGGGATGCAAAGTTTGAGATAATCCCACCTCATCTCATAAAAAGGATGAGGGAATCAATTTAGATGTTAGAAAAAGAGTGGATGGCCATTGGTGAGGAAGTTTGATATGGTGCTATTAATAATGATCTGTACAAGATGAAGACCCTAATCCAATGGTGGATAGACAGATTGGTAAAATGGGAGGGCAAGGAGAAATAGTCAAAGTAGCCTCTACCCCCCACTCCAACCCAACCTTTCATTCCCCCTTCCCTTCAAAAAGAGCCTATTCTAAAGAAGGTAAATGAAGAGGAGGGAGAGGATCAGGGGAAGTCATGGTAGAAGTTATACCATGAATTCATGTAAGAAATAGACTTGGTTGGGGGTCACATAATCTCTCTATAAAATTAGGGAAAAGCAGTCTTGACCAATTAATTTGAGACATCTAAAGAAAACTTGTGGCCTTAGGATCATGATTAAAGGATTGATATATCTTCCCCTAAAGGAACACTAGTAGAGCTGCAACTCCATGAAAATAGATCTGTAGAGGTAGTTTTTTTCTTAGGAGATGACATGTTTAATTTTTTAAAACATGGTTATCAAATTCTCCCTACAATACTATACACATATCTACCCTTGGAAGATAGAGGCAAACTCAAATGGCCTCAAGAGGTCACAACGTTAGAGGCCAGTCTTGTAGACATGTTGAAGGGGATAGATCAAGTTAGCCTTGTTGTCCCCAAAAAATGTCACTCATTTTTGGGGCAACCTACAGACTATTTTCACCTTGCACAGACCAAAATTTCTCTCTTTCCTTCTCAAAATTTGTTCTGAGTTTTCAAATTCCTCTTTTTTTTCAAGCTTTCCAAAAATCTACGGACTCTATAGGCTTAAATCTATGGACTCTGCAGGCCAAGTTCTGCGGGCTTCAAAGGTTGATTTGTACGGACTCTATAGATATGTTTCTATAGACTCAACATGCTTGAAATTAGCAGGTTCAATACATTTAAAATCTTCTGTAGGTGAGTTCAATCAAAAGAACAAGCTTCTAACACTTAGTCATTTCCAGGATTGGTTTAATGACCAAGTGGGTTCAACGTGCTTGGTGTAAAAGATCAAAAGGACTTAGCCAAATAACGAAGAATGAGCTGATTAAACCATTGAACCAAAGTTGGTTCAAATGGTGGGTTCAAGGGGCTATCCCAAAGCAAAAAAGGCAAGTGCCCTTGTGGAGGGCAGGTAGCATTGGTTTGAAGGTCAAAGAAAAGATAGAATTCCTTCGAATTTGTTCAAAGGCCCCAAAAGGAACAATTCTTTCAAACTTTTTATTTGATGGAAATGGTAAAGCAAAAGAAGCCGAAGGAATTCTTTCGGGAAGACTTTTCTCGAAAAAATGTTAAGGAAAAATTCCTTCAGACTTTTTGTCTGAAGGAATTCTTTCAGGCTTTTTGTCCAAAGGAAAAGCCCGACGGAAAAAGCTCAAGAGCCAAAATCCCACCGAAGAAGCAAGAACCTGCCGAGAAAGTTAAAGCCTGAAGTCTGCCTAAAAGATCCTAAAGGGTAGATATCCTTGCGGGGGACACTTGACGTTAGAAAAAGGACCTTTTCCAAGGACCTAAAGGGACACCTTCCCTTTAGGATGTTCCAAAGGCTGAACAAAGACACAAAATGAACCAATGAACCGATTGAACTTTGAATCGAAAAGGGACACCTTCCCTTCAGGGTGTTCCAAAGGTTGAACAAAGACACAAAATGAACCAATGAACTGATTGAACTTTGAACCAAAAGAGTTCAAAGTTCAATGGTTCAACATGGTTCAAAAGTTCAAAGGCAGCCTCAGTCAAGGAAAAAGCAACGAACAAGTGGTTTAATGGATGGTTCAACCAAGGGGTGAAGAAGCGATTGAACCAAGAAGCGATATAACAAAAGAGATATAATGAACCAATGAACTGATGAAATTTTAGTGGTTCAATGGGTTCAAGGTTCAACATGGTTCAAACAGTTGGTGACCATTGACGGCCCCTCAGATGTCAAATTTAAAATAAGGGAAAATTTGTGGAAATTCAAATAGAGCGTGAAACTTAAAGGAAGAACCAAGCGATTAAATGAAAAGAGAGCCTAAAGATTTAAATTGCTACAGGGAAGAGAAGATCAACTCAAAGTGCTAAATAGTCCATACCAAAGAAGAGACATATTAGATGAAGGGACATGCCATAGTTATGGTAGTGCACTATTCTCAGCATGGTCTCTCCAAACAGGACTGAAGGCACATTGAAGACATTGACTGTAGCATGGGCTATCCCATGGGAAAAAGTGCCAATCCTTACGTAGTTGCTATAAGATTGTAATATCTCTCATTTGTAAAGGAGACTTTTTATTTTACAAGAGTGAAACTCTGCCCATTTTGAAAGAAGAAAACTGAGACTTTGAACTCAGGTTGTAATTTCATTTTCATTTTTATCTGAATGAGAAAGCAGGTTTTTCACAGACTTTGTGCTGTTCTGACTTGTGTCATTTTAGAAGATCATTCTTATGTCTGTCTTATGAAGGTGTCCTTATTCATTTAATTTGGTAAGTAGAATTAGTGAAGGTAATAGGGAAGTGTCCAGAAACCAACTGTGGGAAGACTTTGTGCTCTCACAATTGCTTTCAGTCTATGTTTTTATTTTCTTTTTATGTTAAGGATTATGGGGTGACTTTGTGCCCCCATTATCCTTTGTGATATACTCTTTGGGCAGTTGAGGTGGAAACTTTGCATTCTGCTTCATCCTACCGTTACTACGCCCTCTAGTTAACTGGTTTCTTATCTTACTACCTAAAATAAATTCCTTCTATTTCCTGCAAGAACACTTCTAAAAAAAAGAAGTGCCTTTAGTGTTTACACCAAGATTTCTCCTTTCTCTGTGAGCATCATCTCTGAAAGAAGAGAGATGGATGGTTTATCCCACCCCTGTGTCTTACTTTCTACTTATTTATATTGTATATAGCTCCTATGTATCTATAGGGAACCTCCCCTTGATGAGAGGAGAGATTTGTCTCTAGTTGATGTAGTAAAGCTGCACACTTGGTTGACCAATCTTCCAGTTGTGGTTGATTAAACCTATTTTTTTGATCAGTACGTTGATTGACAAAATATTCACCCAATAGTTTTTGGAAACTCCACTAGGGACAATAATTTTATACAATTTGAAACCTCAAGTTTTAGATTGAAACATCCCCTGTGTCTTACCCATAATCATTACAACCCTTATCCATTGCAGACTCTGGTGACTCAGTTCTGTGTCTTACCCATTATCATTATAGCTTTACCATTTCCCTCCATCTCCATTATTTTATCTAGTCTACAAAATCAGAGCTACTGGAAAATAGTGCGTAGTTTGAAGCCTCAAGCCTCAAGCTAAAGCAGGGCCAGTTCTTTTCCATTTTTGTTCTGCAATCTGGCCACTCCACCCAGATTTGTTATCCCAATTTTTCATAATTAAATCATGGCAGTTTGAGGCCTTTGAGGTAACTCTTTTGGCCCACTCAACTTGACTCCACCTCTGCATGAAACAACTTCTTTAGAGATGGGAGAGTTCACCTTGATGAATACATTGTAGCCTTTAGAATAGAGTGTGGTGTGATAGGGGTGGAATTTGAAGACATAGCTGTTAGGCTATTTGTAGAGACACTACAAGGTGTTGCTACAGACTAGTTTTGCCATCTACAAGCTGGATCAGTGACTGACTGGGATACACTCAAAGCTAAGTTTGAAGCCAGGTTTAAGCCTATAGAGGATGCACATGTTTTGCTGGCCCAACTCACTCAGATGAAGAAGGAACCCCATGAACCTATGAGGGATTTCATTCCCAGGTTCAACAAGTTGAGGCACAGGATTCCCATGATCACCCAACTGACACTTCAGAATCTCATGTGTTTCTTCATCAACTCACAACTGCTTGAAGTGAGTTTTCTTTTGAGATGGGATAGACACATAGACCTTGAGGCTGGTCAGGACTTGGCTACTAAGCTAGAAGATGACCTTATCTTGGCAGAAAAGATAAGGAGATATCCTAACAGAGGCAAACCCTCTTCATCTTTTGAATACTCACCCACTGCCACCACTGACCTAATGGTGCAAAATCTAGCAAATGAACTACTAGCATTGAAAAGACAAGTGGCACAAGGTATGTCTTCTATTCCTTCCTATAGAGATGTACCAAGAAGGACATTCCCCAATCAGCCATATCAAGGCAACGCTGCTAGAAGTCAAGGGCAACCAAATTGTCTTCCTTCCCCATAGAGGAACCTTGCCCTTGAAGCACCTCCAACTAACTCAGCAGTGGGATATCTGGAAACAGAACATGTTTCTTATTTCCAACCTATGTTTGAGCAAGGAAATGATGTTGGTCTCTTCATGGAGGATCAAGAAGAATCAACTGGTGACTCCCACAATAGTTTTCTGAATTACCAGGATGAACCCAGAAGTGAAGGTGAAGCAGATGAGGAATCATACGCAGTATTCACCCAGTCTAAGAATTAGTCAGCCTAGCAAGCTGATAAAGAAAGAATAGAGGAATGAACTCAGCTTGCAATTCTAATTACTAAGTGAGGAACCACTCTACCTTTCTAGTCAAAGGACCCAGTGATTGCCAAGAAGGTTAGTACATCAAATATCTCTGCACTTTCTACTTCAACTTCGCAGATCAATCTTCCCCCTCCCAAAAACCAAAAGGATGAACTTCCATCCTCTCTTCCAAGTCTATCTCAGTCATTTGACATGATTGATCATGTTAAGAAATTTGAAATTCAAATGACTGAGTTTGAATCTCTGTAAGCCAATTTTGAGCAGTTAAATATTGGTGATGAGCTAGGTGTGGACCTATCTGAGGCAAAGATTGTGGTCACCCAAATGTCAGCTCCTACTGCTCAAATTTTATTTAAGCCTTTAGGTAGGGGTAATTACTCCTTAACCATAGAGGATGCTCATGTCTCAGCTAATCAAGGTCTTGTGGTTTGCAATCTAGGATTTGATCCAAATTAGGCATCAAAAGAATTGGTAGGGCGTAGTACAAATCAAGAAGGATCTTCCATCTTTGATGAAGAGAAATCTAATAGAAGATCAACTTATAATGATGCTTGGATCCTAGAATCTAATGGAAATAATTCTTCCACTCATGTTGGATGCAGATCTCTATTGCTTAGATTGAAGACTGCTTAGGATGAAGAGATCGAACTCCTTCACACTAAAGGGGATGCAGAGTTGATGGTTTGTCAGGGGTCTAATGCTAACAATCAAAATAAGTGCTAGAGTGAACTAGTAGAACAACAAGCTATGGTGGTGGACCATAATTCTATACTCCAAAATCAACAAAAGGAGCCCTTCGCCAATAGAGCAAGGAGTTATGGTTTTTAATTTGAAGACCACGTCCTGCCATGGGGCAAGAAGAAGAAAAACCAAAGAGGAAGATGCAGAAAATTGGTTTCCTAGTGGAGAGCTCCTTTTGACCATCACCATTTCTAGGGACAAAATGGTTTCTTGCTAGTTTATTAGGATGGCATCCCCTTTTCTTTGCCTCATAAGGAGCAACGTCTGAAGTACTTCAATTCTTGAAGTACTAGATAAGTTCACCTATACATATGTACATTTGTATAGTCTTTTGTTTCTATTTTGTTCTTTTGTTTTGATTTTTTGGAGCCTTTCTTCTTGGGTAGCATGACTCTATAGCCCAATGGCACACTTCAAGGCATTGGAGATTTTGGTTTCTACTCCCCTCAGCTGTGTTTTAAGTTTTCAACTGAAGGAAGTTCCCCAACTAGAGCCAGCTGTTGTCCCTAAAAAATGTCACTCATTTTTGGGACAACCTATGGAATATTTTGGCCTTGTACAAACCAAAATTTCTCTCTTCCCTTCTCAAAATTTGATTTGAGCTTTCAAATTCCTCTTTTTTTCAAGCTTTCAAAAAATCTATGGACTCTACAGGCTTGAATCTACAGACTCTGTAGGCCAAGTTTTGCGGGCTTCACAAGTTGATTTCTATAGACTCTACAAATATGTTTCTATAGACTCAACATGCTTGAAATTAGTAGGTTCAACATGTTTAAAAGCTTCTACAGGCGAGTTCAGTCAAAATAACATGCTTCTAATACTTAGTCATTTTCAGGGTTGGTTCAACGACTAAGTGGACTCAACGTGCTTGGTGCAAAAGATCAAAAAGACTTAGCCAAATAATGAAGAATGAACTGATTTAACCATTGAACCATTGAACCAAAGTTGGTTCAATCGACAGGTTCAAGGGGTTGCCCCAAAGTGAAAAAGGTAAGTGCCCTTGCGGAGGGCAAGCAACATTGGTTCGAAAGTCAAAGAAAAGACATAATTCCTTCGAATTTCTTCAAAGGCCCGAAAAGGAACAATTCTTTCAGACTTTTTGTCTGATGGAAATGGTAAAGTAAAAGAAGTTGAAGGAATTCTTTCAGGAAGACTTTTCTTATAAAAATTTTAAGGCAAAATTCCTTCAGACTTTTTGTCTGAAGGAATTCTTCTGGGCTTTTGATTTGAAGGAAAAGCCTGACAGAAAAAGCTCAAGAGCCAAAAGCCCACTGAAGAGGCAAGAACCTGCTAGGAAAGTTGAAGCCTGAAGTCTACCCAAAAGATCCTAAAGGGTAGATACCCTTGTGGGGGACACTTAACATCAAAAAAGGACCTTTTCCAAGGACCTGAAGTGACACCTTCCCTTCGAGATGTTCTAAATGCTGAACAAGGACACAAAATGAACCAATGAACCGATTGAACTTTGAACCTAAATAGTTCAAAGTTCAATGGTTCAACATGGTTCAAAAGTTCAAAGGCAGCCTCAGTCAAGGAAAAAGCAGAAAATAAGTGGTTCAACGGATGGTTCAACCAAGGGGCAAAGAAGCGATTAAACCAAGAAGCGATAGAACAAAAGAGATAAAATGAACTAATGAATCGATGAACTTTTAGTGGTTCAACAGGTTCACGGTTCAACATGGTTCAAGCAGCTGGCGACCATTGACGGCCCCTCAGATGTCAAATTTAAAATAAGGAAAAATTTGTGGAAATTCAAATAGAGCGTGAAACTTAAAGGAAGAACCAAGTGATTAAAAGAAAAGAGAGCCCAAAGATTTAAATTGCTATAGGGAAGAGAAGATCAACGCAAAGGGCCAGATAGTCCATACCAAAGAAGAGACATATTAGATGAAGGGACATGCCATAGTTATGGTAGTGCACTATTCTCAGCATGGTCTCTCCAAATAGGATGAAAGGCGCATTGAAGACATTGACTGCAGCATGGGCTGTCCCATGGGAAAAAGTGCCAGTCCTTGCGTAGTTGCTATAAGATTGTAATATCTCTCATTTGTAAAGGAGACTTTTCATTTTACAAGAGCGAAACTCTACCCATTTTGAAAGAAGAAAACTGAGACTTTGAACTCAGGTTATAATTTCATTTTCATTTTTATCTGAATGAGAAAGCGGGTTTTTCACAGACTTTATGCTGTTCTGACTTGTGTCATTTTAGAAGATCATTCTTACGTCTGTCTTATGAAGGTGTCCTTATTCATTTAGTTTGGTAAGCAGAATTAGTGAAGGTAATAGGGAAGTGTCCTGAAACCAACTGTGGGAAGACTTTGTGCTCTCACAATTGCTTTCAGTCTGTGTTTTTCTTTTCTTTTTGTGTTAAGGATTATGGGGTGACTTTGTGCCCCCATTATCCTTTGTGATATACTCTTTGGGAAATTAAGGTGGAAACTTTGTGTTTTTCTTCATCCTGTTGTTACTATGCCTTCTAGTTAACTAGTTTCTTATCTTACTACATAAAAAAAACTCTTGCTATTTCCTACAAGAACACTTTTGAAAGAAGAGAAGTGCCTTCAGTGTTTACACCAAGATTTCTCCTTTGTCTGTGAGCATCATCTCTGAAAGAAGAGAGATGGATGGTTTATCCCACCCCTGTGTCTTACTTTCTACTTATTTATATTGTATATAGCTCCTACATATCTATAGGGAACCTCCCCTTGATGAGAGGAGAGATTTGTCTCTGGTTGATGTAGTAAAGCTACACACCTAGCCGACCAATCTTCCTACTATGGTTGATCATACATATTTTGTTGATCAGTACGTTGATTGACAAAATATTCACCCAATAGTTTTTGGCGACTCCACTGGGGACACAATAATTTTGTGCAATTTGAAACCTCAAGTTTTAGATTGAAACATCTCCTATGTCTTATCCATAATCATTACAACCCTTATCCATTACAGACTCTGGCGACTCTGTTATGTGTCTTACCCATTATCATTATAGCTTTACCATTTTCCTCCATCTCCATTATTTTATCTGGTCTACAAAACTAGAGCTGCTAGAAAAGAGTGTGCAATTTGAACCCTCAAACCTCAAGCTGAAGTAGGGCCAGTTCTTTTCCATTTTTGTTTCACAATGTAGCCACTCCACCCAGATTTGTTATCCGTATCTTTCATAATTAAATCATAGCAGTTCGAGGCCCCTGAGGTAACTCTTTTGGTCCACTCAACTTGACTCCACCTCTGCATGAACTTCCACACAGCTCAAGAAAGAACTTCCTGAAATTATTTGGGGATGGGAGAGTTCACCTTGATGAATACATTGCAGCCTTTAGCATAACTTGTGGTGTGATAGGGGTGGAATTTAAAGACATAAATGTCAGGCTATTCATGGAGACACTACAAGGCACTACTACAGACTGGTTCTACCATCTGCAAGTTGGATCAGTGACTGACTGAGATACACTAAAAGCCATGTTTAAAGCTAGGTTCAAGCCTACAGAGGATGCACATGCTTTGCTAGCCCAGCTCACTCAGATGAAGAAGGAACCCCATGAACCTATGAGGGACTTCATTCCTAGGTTCAACAAGTTGAGGCACATGATTCCCATGATCACTCAGCTGACACTTCAGAATCTCGTGTGTTTCTTCATCAACTCATAGCTTCCTGAAGTGAGTTTTTTGTTGAGACGGGCTAGACACATAAACCTTGAGGCTACTCAGGACATGGCTACTGAGCTAGAAGATGACCTTATCTTGGTAGAAAAGATAAGGAGAGATCCTAATAGAGGCAAACCCTCTTCATCTTCTAAATACTCACCCACAGCCACCACTAACCCAATGGTGCAAAAGCTAGCAAATGAACTACTAGCCTTGAAAAGACAAGTGGCACAAGGTATGTCTTTTATTTCTTCATACAGAGATGTACCAAGGACATTCCCCAATCAACCATATCAAGGCAACACTGGCAGAAGTCAAGTGCAACCAAATCGTCTTCCTTGCCCACAGAGGAACCTTGCCATTAAAGCACCTCCAACCAACTCAGTAGTTGGATATCTGGAAATAGAACATGTTTCCTATTTCCAACTTGAGTTTGAGCAAGGAAATTATGCTAGTCTCTTCATGGAGGATCAAGAAGAATCAGCTAGTGACTCCCACATTAGTTTCCTGAATTACCAAGACGAACCCAGAAGTGAAGGTGAAGCAAATGAGGAATCATACGCAGTATTCACTCGGTCTGAGAATCAGTTAGCCCAACAAGCTGATAAAGAAAGAATAGAGGAATGAACTTAGCTTGCAATTCAAATTTCTAAGTAGGGAACCACTCTACCTTTCCAGTCAAAGGACCTAATGATTGCCAAGAAGGTTAGTACATCAAACATCTCTGCACCTTCTACTTTAAATTCATAGATCAGTCCTCCCCCTCCCAAAAACCAAAAGGATGAACTCCCATAATCTCTTCCATGTCCATCTCAGTCATTTGACATGATTGATCATGTCAAAAAATCTAAAATTCAAATGACTAAGTTTGAATCCTTGCAAGCCAATTTTGAGTAGTTAAACATTGGTGATGAGCTAGGTGTGGACCTACCTGAGGCAAAGATTGTGGTCACCCAAATGTCAGCCCCTGCTAGTCAAATTCTATTTAAGCCTTTAGGCAGGGGTAATTACTTCTTAACCATGAAGGATGCTCATTTCTCAGTTGATCAAAGTCTCATGGCTGGCAATCCAAGATTTAATCTAAATCAGGCATCAAAAGAATTGGTAGGGTGCAGTACAAATCAAGAAGGATCTTCCATCTCTGATGAAGATAAATCTAATAGAAGATTAGCTTTTGATGATACTTGGATCCTAAAATTTGATGGCAGTGATTCTTCCACTCATGCTGGATGCAAATCTCTGTTGCTCAAATTGAAGACTACTCAGGATGAAGAGATCAAACTCCTTCACACCAAAGGGGATGCAGAGCTGATGGTTTGTTAGGGGTCTAATGCTAACAATCAAAATAAGTGCTAGACTGAACCAGTAGAACAATAAGCTATGGTGGTGGACCATACTAATATACTCCAAAATCAACAAAAGGAGCCCTTTACCAAGAGAGCAAGGAGTTATGGTTTTTGGTTTGAAGACCATGTCCTGCCATGGGGCAAGAAGAAGAAAAACCAAAGAGGAAGATGCAAAAAATTGGTTTCTTAGTGGAGAGCTCCATTTGACCATCACCATTTCTAGGGATATAATTGTTTCCTGCTAGTTTATTAGGATGGCATCCCCTTTTCTTCACCTCACAAGGAGTAGCATCTGAAGTACTTTAATTCTTGAAGTATCAGATAAGTTCACCTATACATATGTACATTTGTATAGTCTTTTATTTCTATTTTGTTCTTTTGTTTTCATTTTTTAGAGCCTTTCTTCTTGGGTAGCATGACTCTATAACCCAATGGTACACTTCAAGGCACTGGAGATTTTGGTTTCTACTCCCCTCAGCTATGTTTCAAGTTTTCAATTGAAGGAAGTTCCCCAACTAGAGCCAACTGTTGTCCCTAAAAAATGTCACTCATTTTTGGGACAACCTACGTAATATTTTGGCCTTACACAGACCAAAATTTCTCTCTTCCATTCTCAAAATTTGATCTGAGATTTCAAATTCCTCTTTTTTTCAAGCTTTATAGAAATATACGGACTTTGCAAGCTTGAATCTATAGACTCTGTAGGCCAAGTTTTGTGGGCTTCACAGGTTGATTTCTATGGACTCTACAGATATATTTCTATAGACTCAACATGCTTGAAATTAGTAGGTTCAACAGGGTCAAAAGCTTTTACAGGCGAGTTCAGTCAAAAGAACAAGCTTATAACACTTAGTCATTTCCAGGATTGGTTCAATGTGCTTGGTGCAAAAGATCAAAAGGACTTAGCCAAATAACGAAGAATGAGTCAATTGAACCATTGAATCATTGAACCAAAGTTGGTTCAATTGATTGGTTTAATCGATAGGTTCAAGGGGTTGTCCCAAAGTGAAAAAGGCAAGTGCCCTTGTGGAGGGTAGGCATCATTAGTTTGAAGGTCAAAGAAAAGACAAAATTCCTTTAGATTTGTTCAAAGGCCCCAAAAGGAACAATTCTTTCAGACTTTTTGTCTGATGGAAATGGTAAAGTAAAAGAAGCCAAAAGAATTCTTTCAAGAAGACTTTTCTCAGAAAAATGTTAAGGCAAAATTCCTTCAAACTTTTTGTCTGAAGGAAAAGCCCGATGGAAAAAGCCTGATAGCCAAAAGCCCACCAAAGAAGCAAGAACCCATTGGGAAAGTTGAAGCTTGAAGTCTACCCAAAATATCCTAAAGGGTAGATACCCTTACAAGGGACACTTGACGTTAGAAAAAGGATCTTTTCCAGAGACCCAAAGGGACACCTTCCCTTCGGGACATTCCAAAGGCTGAACAAAGACACATAATGAACCAATGAACCGATTGAACTTTGAATCGAAAGAGTTCAAAGTTTAATGGTTCAACATGGTTCAAAAGTTCAAAGGCAGCCTCAGTCAAGGATAAAGTAGCGAATAAGTGGTTCAACGGATGGTTCAACCAAGGGGTGAAGAAGTGATTGAACCAAGAAGCGATAGAACAAAAGAGATAGAATGAACCAATGAACCAATGAACTTTCAGTGGTTTAATGGGTTGAAGGTTTAACATGGTTCAAGTAGTTGGTGACCACTGATAGCCCCTCAGATGTCAAATTTAAAATAAGGGAAAATCCATGGAAATTCAAATAGAACACAAAACTTAAAGGAAGAACCAAGCGATTAAATGAAAAGAGAGCCCGAAGATTTAAATTGCTAAAGGGAAGAGAAGATCAATGCAAAGGACTAGACAGTCCATACCAAAGAAGAGTCATAGTAGATGAAGAGACACACCATAGTTATGGTAGCTCATTGTTCTTAGCATGGTCTCTCCAGACAGGATTGAAGGTGTATTGAAGACGTTGACTACAACATGGGTCATCCCATGGGAATAAGTGCCAATATTTGCGTAGTTGCTATAAGATTGTAATATCTCTCATTTGTAAAGGAGACTTTTCATTTTATAAGAGCAAAATTTTGCCCATTTTGAAAGAAGAAGACTGAGACTTTGAGCTCAGGTTGTAATTTCATTTTCATTTTTATCTGAATGAGAAAGTAGGTTTTTCATAGACTTTGTGCTGTTCTGACTTGTGTCATTTTAGAGGATCATTCTTACATCTATCTTCTGAAGGTGTCCTTATTCATTTAATTTGGTAAGCAAAATTAGTGAAGGTAATAGGGAAGTGTCCTGAAACCAACTATGGGAAGACTTTGTGCTCTCACAATTACTTTCAGTCTGTGTTTTTCTTTTCTTTTTGTGTTAAGGATTCTGGGGTGACTTTGTGCCCCCATTATCCTTTATGATATACTCTTTAGGTAGTTGAGGTGGAAACTTTACATTCTGCTTCATCCTGCTGTTACTACACCCTCTGGTTAACTAGTTTTTTTATCTTACTACCTGAAAGAAACTCCTACTATTTCTTGCAAGAACACTTCTGAAAGAAGAGAAGTGCCTTTAGTGTTTACACTAGGATTTCTCCTTTGTCTGTGAGCATCATCTCTAAAAGAAGAGAGATGGATGGTTTATCCCACCCCTGTGTCTTACTTTCTTCTTATTTATATTGTATATAGCTCCTACGTATCTATAGGGAACCTCCCCTTGATGAGAGGAGAGATTTGTCTCTGGTTGATGTAGTAAAGTTGCACACCTGGCTGACCAATCTTCTTGCTATGGTTGATTAGACCTATTTTGTTGATTAGTATGTTGATTGACAAACTATTCACCCAACAGGTCCATATAATCATGATCGACAGTACATGAATGAAGGAAGATTGGACCTATTCTTGTGAGGCACATAGATTTGGGAGCATGATGATTAGGTTTTAGACCCATAATTCCAAATTATACACATGAAGGTAATGGTAAAGGAGCTAATTTTCTTCTCGAGAAGACCTGAGCATTTGATTACTTTCAACTATAGAAGGGAGCTATCTAGGAATTAAAAGTATATCTGAAAGCTCTAATATGTACACAATAGTTTCCCATTTGATTTAGGGGAAGTATTTATAAATTATTGTATATATTAGGTTAGATTTCAAATTTTCCTTTAAGTGTTTTTGCATATTTTTTGTTTCCTAGGTTAGTCATTTCTCTTTTTAGGTGTTTACAATCACCTGTCTTATTTTATTATTTTAAGAAGTTAAGAAGGATTGATTCTATGGCTAATAAATCAAACTAGTACAAGGTTCTCAAGCATAACAGACATGATCACCTATGAGTCATCAAGAATGTTGACCATTTTTGGCCCACATATCAAACTAGTGCCCATTGGCTAACAATCCTGATGCAGAGAAAGAGGCAGAGTTCTCGACTAGTGGTTTGAACAAAATATAGATGGTTATGAGTGGAATAGTGAGATATTGAATCTCACAATTTTTTTTAAACACTTGAGGTATGCCTAAAGTGTAAATTGTCAAATTTTTAAGGACAGGTCTTGAGATGCAAAAGCTCCATGGGATATCTAGGATGCTTGTGATGAATATGGGTTTCTTCACATTTCATCTGCACCAAGTTGTAGCTCATGTGATGAGGCAAGATAGAGGCTATGTAATTTTAGAGAGTGGCTCCAAAAACTAAGATAATCAAGACTTCACACTTGGCCATTTTCAAATGAATATCAAGTAGGCTGGCCAACTTGTACATTTGATAGCTTCACTCAGGAAACCTTCTAGGCCAGTGGATAAAATGGGTTTACTCCTTATAGAATTAAAACCATCCCTTGAAATTTTGATGCCTTCATGAGTTCTTCACTTCAGGTCATAAGTTTGCAAAGTTGGCCAAAATATAAAGGACATCCATGAAAGTGTCAAATTTATACTCCTGCAAAATCCATGAGTTTAAATTTGATGATCTACGGGATGATAGAAAACATTCTCACTAACGTCAAATGATGTTCATGTGAACATCAAATTTAAGATCCATGAATTAGCCATCAGGTTTAGAAGTCCTTGGTATAAACCTAGGGAAGAGTGCATGGCTGACAAGTGTCAAAATCAAAGGATCTTGAGCAAGTCAAACAATCAAATTTCCAAGAGTTATAGTGAGGAGGCGAGTTGGGTTGATCATGACTTGAAAATCAAGAGAAACAAAGCTTGATACAAATAGGACTGACTGTTAGATAAGGTACTATAGGAAAACCAATGTCCTTAGATTGGTTTTCCTCTATAATTAATTTGGTTCAAGACCCAAGGCATAGAGTAAATATGAAAGGATCATTTCAAGTCATGCCTCAAAAATCAACTATTCATAACATACATGATGTGTGCCTAGTGGGTATGAGGATTTTATCTTTTCAATGAAATTTGGTGGAAAATAAATAGTCCATAAATTGGGGATTTGGAAAGTAGTTGGGGCATTCAATTCCAGTAAGATCAAGACTTTACACCTATGGTTAAATTTTGTCTTCCAATGTACCTTATTCAATCAATGGATTTATTTTGAGGTGGATCACATATATGTATCTCATAATAGCCTATACTGATTGAACCAAAAGCATGATAAAAATAGCTAAAAGCTGACAGATAATTGGTTACCAACTTTCTCCCCTCTCTCTCTTTCTTTGCTATAAATAGAGGCCTTAGGGCCAAGAACAAATATCTCTCACTTATTTTTATAGTTCATTAGATCTCTCTCTATCTTTCTCTTGGTTCCTTCCCTTGGTTAAGCTAGACTTTGCCAAGAAAGAATTTGTAACCTCTTGAAGTAAATAAAAGGTTATGCTTTAATTTTATTATTTTGGTATAATGTGTATTTATCTCACCTAACTAATAGCTCATCTACTTATATATGTTTTATTCTATACCTCTTGGTCAAAGATCGTATGTGGATACTATAACTTGTTAGTGTCTTACTTTAGACCTCTCCTTTCGTTTCCCTCAGCCTAGATCATTTGGCAAGCCTCTACATGGATGTATAGTAGATATTTATATTTTTAACTCAACCTCTACTTATTTATTAGTGTTCTTTGGGTAGCAGGGAGGATTGACCTATAATTTTGGTGCATCACCTGTTAGCTTTCCTAGGAACCCTTATCCCCTTCTAACCCTTTTCTCCTGAAACACTAGGCTTAGTTTTAGTTTAGGTGAGCATCAAAGAGGAACCAACCTACTCTGGAGGTTCAACCCCATCATGGGATACCCAAAACCTTGGGTCATTCCTAGTTTATAGCTCAACTAAGGGAAGCCTTCAAACCACTTATCCCAAGTGTGTGAGTTGAAGCTATAATAGGTCCACTTATCACTTATCCTTCTAGTGCTGACCTTATTTTTACCAACTATGGTAACCTAGTCAATACATGATCTTGGATATCGTACTTAGTCACATTTTGTGCACATGTTTACATTTCAATTCCCAACATATCACTGACTTTGTCACCAATTCACCCACTCATTAAACTCGCACTTAATTCTATTTTACCTCATCAAATCTCAATTTGAGAGGCTCAGGGTAACCCAACCTTTGAACCCTAATCTATTTTTTTTTTGTAGCTTGTTGATACAAACTAAATAATAAAAAGGGGAAAAATGTAAACACTAGAAAACCACATATGATGGTTTTAGATGTCGAACTAACCACTAGAACACCCTCATGACCACTTAACAAAGCTCAATCTCTAAACCTAAGTCAAGCTAACTAACTGTGACCAACTTAACCTTTGACCTATTGACTATTGATGGTCACCCTAACCATCAATGATTAGGCTTGACCATCAATGGTCAGGTTTTAACCAACTTAACAGTTAAATCTAGCTCAACTCCACCATGCTTTTCTATTCTTAGCTATTCACATAACTATGCATGTTAAGACTAAAATTAAATGACCCCTTGACACCTTGTTGAAATTATTATTTCACTTCTCACTTCTTTCTATAAAAAGAGAGGAAGAGGAGGTGATAAGGGATCCAAAATAAAGCACAATCAAGCATTAAAGAGCAATCAAGCATAAGAGCTTCTTCTATCAAAAATTCTTTTGCAAGTATTCTTCCAGCAATCAAATCAGAGATATGAGGTGCTATAATTCATCAATCACAACCAAGACACTGTCACTCTACCAAAATTACTCTAAACTCCACCAATAAGTTTTTTAGCCAACTACCTCCACATTATTCAATCCATCAATCTAAGTATCTAGATTTTATTAGATTTAGTAATTAGTTTCTTTATCTTATCTTCTATCCCACCTTCTAGAATCCATTCTATAAACTCACCAACTAAACCTACCTTTACCCAGACCAAAACCTATAGTAACTACTAACAGTCACCCTAACCATCAAAAGTATGTCTATAACCACTGGTAGTTACCCAACCACCGATGGTCACCCTAACTGTCAATGGTCTTACCCAATCGTCGATGGCCACTATGTGACAATTCTAACAATAAGCTAATTTCACCTATCAAACCCTAATCAAATCTCACTTTTTGACCTTTTGCCTGATCATAAAACATCACCCTATTTTCTCAATCATACCTTATTTATTTAGCATTAATATTCTATCATTTATTTCTATAATTAGTCAAATTAATCTCTTTCAAGCATTTCTTGTATTCGATTTCAATATCTTCTATTATTTTTGCAAGTAATTTATCTTTCATTTTCAGAACTTGATTGTTTAAAAGTGTGGATCGATAACCTCCAAGGAAGCTTGTGCTTCTTAGATCTAGCTTGCTGGACATTCTACCCTAATATCTAACTAATCAACCATTTCTTTAGTTCTTTCTTATCTGTAGGTCATTCCTCCCAAGCCAAAGAGGAGTATCTACAACCATTTGGATCATGGAGTACAAACTAAATCTAGGTTCTACTAACCTCACCCTTCTTTCAAGTTTTAAAACTTTCTTCTAAGAAAATAAGCAAAATTTACATGAAATAATTAGTTATAGGGATAACCCATCTATAAGTCTGAATTACTCAATGAGCATCGCATGAGCCATGCTTTACAAGTTACAATCTAGGCACTCTACGTACTTACTTATTGTACATTACATCTTTATGCACACATAAGCCAGCATGTAGGGAAGAAATACATAAGTATAAGGCCCTATGTAGTGTATTCAATATGTAGGTATTTACCATTGATAGAGGGGTCCTTTGGGTAGTTTTAAATCATGTTTCCACTAACCCATTTTTCCCATAGTCACTCAAAGGGTGAAGAAGTTAGGGTTTGATCATTTCGTAAGGAGTGACAACCTATGCATGAGATATGAACACACTGCAATAAAGGTGACATAAAAAATAGAAGGTGTGAATAAGGAATACATAAAGGGGAGGTTAGTCTTATGTTAGTCCAATAAAAAAAATCAAAATAACACACTAAAATCCTAACACCTCTGGCTTATACACTAGGGAGAGAATATGTAACAAACATACAAGTAAAAACATAACTAAAACATAAAAGAAGATACTCTTCTACATTCCTTGGAGCTCTAAATGGCTTGTTGAAATGGATTTCTCAGTTTGTGCATCAATAAGTCTTTAACAATGAATCTTTCTTTGCTCCTCTCTCTTTGGCACCTTGGTTGGCTACTTATCTTATGAATTTAGCATGGTAACATTGATTGAAAGGTTTATTTGCATCTATTTGATAATTATAACATTACACCAAGATAAATTTTAAGACTTTTAGGCATAATAAATTTACACCAAGAGAGCTTTGAAGACATTTAGGCATAATAAATTTATACCAAGAGAGATTAAACATCGATAGGTATGGCCTTGTATTTATAGTCTAAAAAGTTAACTCTCACCCAAGGTGAGTTAAGGTTGAGTTTAAACATGGAATGGGTTAAAACTAACCTTAGGTGGGTTGAGACTAATTTTAGTTGAGTTAAAAAATTTCATGTAATTATGATTTTTAATTACTAGGCATGGCTCTCAAATTAGATATTTTGGGATATTTTGGAAGAGCTTGACAACTCATAAAGGCTTGATATTTTGATTTTTATAATTTTGATTTTTATATATTCATTAATTACAAATGGATAATTCAACTAAGCATTTAATTTTGTTTAATTATATAGCTAAATTTTATTAACATTTTATCTCTTTAAATTTTTTTTCAAGTGCCCCACTTAATGGGTCCATAGGCCAAATTACCAGTTTTTAGGTCGTAAGGTGATTAAGGATGAATCTGTCAGAGATTATAATTGCATATGATACAATATGCCAAATAGGGATGCCTCAACTTTATTTTGAGTATTGATAAATGATGCATGACCAAAATTGGGATGTTCAGTGATTCCTTAGCTTAATTTACAATGTTTGGTAGGAATCAGTTTAAAGTCTAGTCCAAAGCTAGTTGTGGCCAGAATTGGGTGTCTATAGAAGGTTCTAGGTGTTCACATACATATCCAGTCAATATTTCATACCTAAAACTTATGTCTAAGTTAGATAGGTACATTTATGCAACCATTTAGATTCGATGCAAGCATTGGTGGCCATAGAGTGCAAGTTTATAGAATCTAATAATTAATCTATAATCTAAATCCAATCCACTTTCGGCCTATTTCAGCCTAAATCTACTTGTGCAAAAGAAAAAAACTAAGCACTCTTTTCTTCCATTTCTTATAATATCAATCAATAGTTATACTTACTATTTTTAGCATATCTTAGCATTTATATTCAAAATATTGCTTATCTAATTTTGTAATTAATTGGCCTGGTATATATATGTTTATCACCCTTGTGATTATTCATTTCTATATTATTAACCTTATACTATATTGATCCATCTCAATTTAGGGTTAAACACAGACCTATAAAAATACTATTTCTATGGCTGATTTAGAAAAAAGGAAGAATATGGTAGTATAACTCAATTGTGCAAGTAATTTTTAGTAGTGTAATGTGAGCTTGAGAGGTGTTTACTTGGTATTTGCTAAATATTACTTGATTGATAAAAAAAGATTTTTTTTTTCATATTTATACCACACCTTTTGAAATAATCTCATGGGAGGGTTAAGGAAGACAAATAGGTTGACCCATACATGTTGAAAGATTAAAAATTTAATTGTTTGACAAGTGGGGACACTAGCATCAAATTCAGAACACTAGTGTCTTGATCTAGATGCTAGTGTCCTAGAGGGTAAAAAGTTGTTGAGGATTTGTAATTATCTATGCATGATAAAAATTAAGTTTTTATGCAGACTGAAGGTTACAGGTGCTTTGAGTCATCAGAATGTTAAGGTCAGACTATAGGAAAATCAATTAGGCACAATGAGATGGCAAACACAAGCCTTTTAGCATTGTAAAGGTCATGAACTGAAGGGTTGAGCCATGATCTATATTTTTCAAGTTTACAAGACTAGTATATCATATGCAATCATATTTTAGTATCTACACTTGTGTATCCTATAATAGAAGGGTGGTTGCATGTTTCTTAAAGAAAATTATTGACTTTAAAATTATGCATATTGATCTAATAAAATAATGGCAATAAAATTCAAATCTATTGGCTTTAAAAGTAATAATTTTGTTTAGTTTTTATTTTAGTTGAATCACCATTAATAATAAGGTGTTTTACCTTATTTTATATTAATTTTAATCTTAAATAAGATATACATTGTGTGTATATTTTAGATTACAATATATGACAATTAAGCATAAATCTAAATGTAATAGGTTGTAGGTGATTTGATAAACTTACTAAAAATATCAAAGAGAATAAGATACTTAGCATTATTATGTTTTGTGTAGGATGAGATAGAGTGTAGATGGCAGAAAAGATGCAAAACTAGACTGTAGGTCACTTAAATCATAATCTAGAGATCTGTACACACCTAGACGGTATTATTAGCCACATGTATGCGTAATAAAATGGTTGGTTTTAACTATGATGGTTCCATTTATGTATATTTTTTTCCTATTTTATATAGGTATTTTTGCCTACTTATTTTTCAAGTCTATGTGCAACTTTGAGATTTGATTATGTGCACAACTTGTAAAAATCCTTTTCCTTCACTTAAAAAACCTGGTCCACCTGTAATGATAGAATTATGTTTGCAATAGGGGAAAAAAGGTGGGTTGATTTGACCTCAACCACTCTTCATCAACTAGTTGAGCATTGTCCACATATCCAATACTTCAAATAGGGAAGTCAAACCATACTTACCCTGTTAAGTGGATGTGCACAATAATGCTCATCAAATATATGTAACCTATGATCTAAATCTTGATACTATATGATTGATAATATTGACTTGGCTCTTGAGTGTCTTAGAATTGATAAGTATGCCCTTAATGATTGATTGAAAAATTGGGATAAATAAGGTAGTCCTCTTGAGTGTGCAAGTGTTTGAATAGGCTTGATATGTGCTTGTTAGATATGTGTTAGGTAGGTAATATCAAACTTATTTTTTATTTATAGGTGACTATTTGGGTACTTTCTCATGCCATTGATATACAAAACATATGGGCTGACCCGTAGGGAGGATTTAAATTTGAATCCTTGATTCTTGATTAGCACAAGATAAAACTGACAAACTTAGGTGACACAATCATAAGGTATGTTCTGAGTTTGAGATTATTTTCTAGGAGATATGAACACTAATTAGATGATCTAGATATGTCTGGGTAATATAAATAGTTTATTTGACATAAAATATGAGGTTATTATTATAGACACTTTATTTTGGACAATCTCATGCCTAAACCAAGATTCAGTTTAATTTCTAGCACACAATGCAATTTAAGCATAGAAATCACTTGAATTATCTAAATCTATCCATGTAAGGGATTTAATTTCTCAAAAATGTGGTGAGGCATGCTTATTTTAGGTATTAACCTGTATGTATCAATATCTTGGTTTAGTTTCAACCCTAGTCAAATTATGACCAAGTAATTTGACACTTTTGGCCTGTCGAGCTATTAATTAAAAATATTTAAAACAAATTCCAAAAGCCAAAAAATGACTAAACAAGATTAATTAAATTAAAAATATTAATTAACTTACCTAAGTAAAAATTCTAAGTTGAATTAGTGAATTTCATTTATCAAAAATGGATTTTTTAGCCAAATGTGAAGTTAAAGGTCAAAGGAGATAACAAAGTGATTTATTAATTCCTAAATATTCTAGAAAGGTGAGCCATAACCTCAAAAATATATAAAGTGAGTTGTCATGGCTCATAAATATCTAAAACTAAGGTGTCAAGATTTCATGAGTGCTTTGACCCAACCTAGGGTTAGCCTGAATCAATGTAGGCTATTTTAAACTCAACCAAAGTTAGAATTTAACCTAACCTCCCTAGGGTTAAAATTAGTTATTAGAGCTATAGATACAAGTGCCCACACCATATGCAAACAAGATTTTTTGTATAAGGTTATTCTGCCAGAATACCTTCAAGAAGCCACTGATAGTAGTGTTATAATGCCCATTTTATGCAAAGCTTCAAACCAAGCCATAAGTGACCATTGGAGAAGTGCTACCACCATGGAGAAACACTACTATAAGAATCTAAGTTTCATAGTATAAGCATGAACATCCTTACGCAAATAAGTAGACATCAAATTTGGTAAAGGAGGTAAATTATTTGTGTTGTTTTTATCTATATTTTATTATCATTTACTATGTTATCCTCTCCATAGTTCTTAGGCAAGAGTGTATTGTTATGCTTGATTTTTTTTCATTTGGACTAACAAAGAATTGATCAACATTTTGTGTGCTATTAAAACATCTAAGATATAATTAGAGGTGACTAAGAGTAACTTGGGAAGGTGAAGACCTATATAAGGCATGATTATTTGAGAGAATGGTGAATGGGATTCATGTTTGTACACATGAATCATGTAGGGTGAAGGTAATTCAAAATTAACATTGTCAAATATCAATTATAAGATTTTAGCATAGACTACAAATGACCCCTTTTTGTTTTATTATTTAAATGTAATAAAAATACTAGAGTAAAAAGATAAATATGTACCTAAGTGTGTACAATGCACTTTATCTTTGAGAGAAGGCTCCAAATGTGCAAGGTGCTTTGGTAAAACCTATAATGAACATATGGTAATTAATGTCCATAAAAAGAAATTTAAAGATGCATAAATTAAAAACTGAGCTGAAGAGCAAGGAAAGAGTACACTTTTGCCTATTAGGGTTCACTATCACCTTTCAAGCTATCAATTTAGATAACATGCACATATTCTTAGAATCAGACTAAATATCATGTGCATTAATAAATGAAGGCATGAAACATGCTAAGTTTGATTCATACACTAGGAGTCTGGTGACCATAAAAATACAAAGGATACATGCTTACAATAAATACAAAGCTATATAGGCAAATAGTTGAGATACTAATATCAATTCATGAATGTTATATAAACAAATAAAGTAAAATAGACCTATGTTCCCACAATAAGTTCCCTGTTCCTTAAGACCTCTTACAAAGCCATAAGTCTACTGTGAAGATTGGGTATTTGTGTGAGAAAGTATGTAACACTTATATATATATATATATATATATATATATATTTTATTCTCCTATCCCAATCTACTGGCCTACCACATCCCAATGGACCTTGACTCTATCATGAGGTCAACTATGGAGTTTGAGATTCACTTAGGAAGAGGAGATGTGCTCTGAATCATGTCTTCTAGTGTGAATGGACTTTTGAATTGTATGTTGCCTTTTGAATCACTTCCTTTTCTTTAAACAATTTGGATTTTAACTTTTTTTTATGGCTTTTGTGATTCCTCCTCCATATGGATTTGGAATAATCAAAATGACACACACGAATGAGATTTAGTCTTTGGTTTAAAGGAAGCTAGGTAATCAGAGATATGACTAACTAAAGAACTTAAGCTTATCTGTGAACCGATATGTAATCTCACATATTAGTCATATGTATGTTTAGTATGTGAAAGGGAAATAAGGGAAGAAATGAGATCCAAATATATCAATGTATATAATTAGTATAATGAGAAGTTTTTTTGCTAATTAATCATATGGTAGAGATAAAATACTAAGGTAATTAGGGTTGTATAACCAAGTCAAAATAATAATTATCTTTATTTTGAGTGTAAAAGATAACAAATAATCATTATAGAGAAAATAAAGGAGTCCATGAAAGAAGTGAAATCATAAACATAAGTTTGCATTCATGAAAAGAATGATAAGAAGCCATAAGAAAAAGTGAAAGAGAATGAAACCATGTAAAACACATAAACCATTATATAATGGTCCATGTAAAATAGATAAGTGAAATCAAATTTAACACATAGTCAAGAGTATAAGAGATATATAAATGGATCACAAATACAAGCCAAATCATAAAATATAAAAATGTGAAAGAACACCATGCCATGTTCACAAGATTAATATATTTGACCAAAAATATTATCCATAACATTTGAAACATCTTTATGAAGCTGAATTCTGATGATAGCTAGAGTCTCATTAATCTTCACATAAAGTTATACAAAGACTTCATTCTGTATCATCTCAACTTAAAAGGTATTTGTAGTAGACAAAGAGAAATGCACATGTGGTATCTCTTGTGTGGGATACTTAATATGAGGAATGGATATCTAGATGGCAATGGTATCTATGGAGCTACAAGGAGGTGTAACTAGCTAATAAGGAGGAGCTTTTTTACACAAGTGACTTGTAGGAGGAGGAATAACTGCTGCTAGTGTTAAATATGTGAAATTGCAAAGATGCTACTAAAACACTTGACATCGATTGGTATGATATGTACCACACTAGTGTTAAAGATAATATACTTCATTGTATTTGGGGATATACTCTTATAATAGCTTAAGAGGATGTAGGGTCTTATTTTTGGGCTAGGCAGTGGTTGAACATAATGTGTCGATGTATTTAGGGATATAATCTAGTGATAGCTTAGGAGTATACTATCTTTGGATCTAAATAAAGAAGATTCTTTACCTACAGGAGGAGGATGATGTATGTTCATTTCAAACAATAATTTCATCAGGTGGTTGTGATGGTGGGGATAAGTTCCCATTAGTTTTAATAAGGGGATTTGAGATCAGAGATGCGAATATTTTGCAATATAATCCCATTCATCATATCCCATGTGAAGATTATTAGATATAGGTGCATAGTGTTTCAATATCTCATGGGAAGGGGGGTTAGAGGTATAATTAAACTTGTGTTGATAGGGAATGGTTGGTTTAGGTTGGTTGTAAGTGGGTTGAGTTAATTTAGGTGATGTGGTTGTTGATTGAGGTATTTGTTGTGGTTATGTAGAAGAAATACTATTGGAAGTTTGAAGTATGTTGTCTTATGGTATGGAATTTTGGGGAAGAGTAGATGTTATATCAATGATATGAGACATATGATCAATTTCTGTAGTTAGAAGTGGTGCTTGTATGGGTAATGGTATCTCTTGCCCCAATTCCATGAGGTTAGATAGGGAAGTGTATTGCATGATGTAGAATTATTGAGAGGTGTGATGTGTAGGTGTTATATTTGAGTCAATGAAAGCAACTAATCTTCTCATATTAGTCATATTAACTACATTTTCATTATTGGTGTTAAAGTTGATAAGGCTTTCAACATTGTTATTAGTAGGATTAGGCTGTTTAATGTTATCATGGTGGTTGGGAATAAGATCTTTTTAGATAAATAAATGAGAATTAGCTTGGTTTAAAGCTTGGTTTTTATTTTGCATTTCATGAGCTTTAAATTTATGTCATAAACTTGTTGACATTTTTAGATAAGGAATTCATGATCAAAGTTAGGACCAAGAAGAAAATCCATATCAAGATTTCATAGTTATCTATAAGTCTCATGAGAATGGCCCTATCTTGCATGAAACCAACATAATTTATTTGGATCATACCATGATTTCTTAGGATAAGAGGGGTCGAGATCTCATGGTAGAGGTCTTGGAAGACATTTTTGAATTTCTACTAGGGATAATAGTTTGTGCACATTAGTGTGGTTGTGTTGAGAAAATGTGGGAGTAGGATTAGAATTGTTGGTAGGGGAGGGGCATGATCCATGGTGTTGTTTGGAGAAATAGCTTGGATGCTGTTAGTGCCCAAAATTACATTGGAGCAATTTGGGCCCCTGTTAGTAAAACTATTATAATTTGGCCTAAATGTGTATATGATATTTTATGTTGAGGTCTCACCCTTTGTTTTGATAACCCTTTTTCTAAATTAGTGAGACCCGTGAAAGTATAATTGAACTCCCTGTGTTGATTTGTGGTAACATTAAAAGTTCATTCCCTAAGATGTTCAAAGTTTATCTTGTAAGGTACAATTGTGTTCTAGATCATGTAAAATGGGTGAAAGCTCTGATACAAACTTGGGTAGTAAGAAGTTCACCCCCCAAGCCATACATCCATTTTTCACCATTGGAATATCTCAGTTGCCAAAGGGAGGAATTGTCTTGTAAAATGGATGAGGGACACGTGAGCATCTCCTAAAAAGTAACTTCAAGTTAAATTCTTTTATAATGTAATGAAGCCTTTTTGGGGGATGGAAGAAGATTGCACTCTTCCTCAAGTTGGTTAATGATGAAAAAGGTAAAAGGATGGTTGAAAGCTTGAGCATCTCAGACCAACACATTGTAGCATCCCAAAATTATTTTGGTTTTGATCCTTTCTTCAAAAGATGTCTCACTTGCCTTTGGATGGGAGAGGTACAAATAATTTCTAAGGGTCAGATCACTCAAATCATGCCATATGGCAATCACTTGGGTGTTTTAATTTTTGGTCCCATTTTGAAGTATGCCTCATCTAAATGAGGTGAGGAATTGTAATTGTCCTCAACATTCTAAAATGCCCAGATCTTTGACACATGTCAAGCTGTGCATCTAAGGGGAAAAATCCTCATATGCACAAAGGTTGAGGGATATGAGTGATGAAGAAGAATCAAAGGAAAATAGGCCAATTGTAGAGATGATAAAGCAACCCAAGGCATTCACTCCTTACCCAATGAGGATCAGTCAAAAAAATATGAGGGAAAGGTTGTAGACTCCTATCAAGGTTCCAACAATAGGATTGTTTGGGCCATAAGCACCCTTGGGAGGGGAAGGCAAGGGTGATGAGAAGGATATACTAGCCTTAGATGACCCCTTGTCCTTCAAAGATGTGATATAACTTGGTATCAAGGTGGTCATGCAGAATAAGGCTCCACCTAAAAAGGAAACTACCTCCCTACACATGAAAGCATTTATCCAAAATATTCTCACTTAGCCATTGAGATAAGATGTAGGAAGTGAAATGAGGAGTGTGAAAGAGTCCAAGGAGGGAATTAAGAAAGAGTCAAGGTGGGAGGAGCAATCCCCCACTCGTAGTGAAAAAGTGGAGGCTCAAGGAAGTCAATAACTAGATGTTAAAGTGGCTATGAAGACAACCCCACAGGACCATCCCTCTCTAGTAAAAACAAGTTCAATACAAGAAGGAGAGGTTGCATCTGAATGAGACAAGGGATCAAGCCTAAAAATGGGTACCCCTATTCCTTTAGGTATAAATAAGGAGGTAGACCAAGGTGATAAAGTTGCAAAGGAGGGACCTTCAATAGGTACTACTTTTATTAAATTACCCTAGGGGCTCCTTCCCCAAATAAAGGTCCATGATCTTGTTGGGCATAGGAGTTTTGAGGCCATCATTAGTGATGAGCCACCTAGGGGTGAAAAAGAAGACACCATAGCCTCTTCCTAGCTCTCCAAACTAATTGCAAAAATCAATTTGGTTGTGAAAGTACCTCTTCAACATGCAAGATAAGAAAAATCCATTGATGGATTGCTCCTGGGCTCCCAACAACAAATTGGGTTAGATATTGAAGTCCTAGAATAGATTGAACCAAGCAAAGGAGGAGAAAAAGAATATGGAAGGAAAGAGGCTGAGTTAGAGAGTGATGAAGATACATAGAAGATAACAATAGGCTCACACACAACTCCTACCTCTAGTTAATGCTCCAATCACACCACCATTCAGTGCATCCAAGCCAATTTTAAGGTCCATGACTCCAATGGGTTTTCAAACTAGGCCCCTCTTATGGGTTTAAGAATAGATCAAGGATAAATGTGAAATTTAATGTAAATTAGGAGATATAGACATGATGAATATTTCCCAATCATACAAGGAAAAACCTCCCAAGAAAGATAAAGCACTCTCTTGGACCACTTTCACTAGTACTGGGGAGAGAACACAGAAGATAACTATCCCCCCATAAGGTGTTACAAATAAGGATGCTCCCCTTGAAATCTATGTAGTATATAGATATGATTTGGGGTAGCTATCAAGGAATTAGATCAAGCATAGCTCACAAGTTTTAATGAACATGATGGCTCATCAAATGGATAAAGACAAAACATCGATGGAGGGGTTGAAGATGTACAACTAGGAAAAGATTTAGTACTTGCAAAAGTTACTAAGCAAGCCTAAGGCAGTGAATCCAACTACTAGCAGGGCCCCAAGCACACCCATTCCCTCTTGGGATACACTTGACTTTGGCCTCGATGAGGATTTGAAGACCAGAGGATGGGCAACAAAAGATTGGTAACAAGACTTGACAACTTGAGCCAAGGAAGTCATCCATACAACCATGGAATGGCTTGATAAGAAGATTGACATATGAGGAGAGTGTAGCTCCCTAGAATTTATCTATGATGTAGATATAAAGAATTGGGAGGAACTCAAGCCCAAAGTAGATGAGATATGTAATATGGGTAAAGATGCATTAGTAGCAAAAAATATTGTCTCTTCGGATGATCCTAAAATGCCCAAAGAATGTTAGTTAGCCATAAAACACAAGATAGCAATGCTCCATGATGACATCTTTGATATAAAAGGATAAGAGTAGTCTCTCAAGATTGTGAAGATAGAAATTGAGGCCACTCTGAGAACAATGGTGAAGCTTGATGGTGTGGTGGACTTGACAAAAGAATTGTTGGAGGACACCTTGAAGAACATCAACAATGCCCATTAGAAGCACATTCTCCCTTGAAATATTCTTTGTAAAGTTATTTGTAAAATAAGGGGAATGTTTTGGGTTGGTTATGAAAATGGACAAAGGTTTATTTTGTCCTTTTTAGGTTGTGTTCCACGTGGCTGACAAAAGGAATCCCACCCGGTTGAACTATCATATCTGTCACTTTCATCAAAGTGCATGCATAGTCCCAAGAATCATTCTTGTTACAACTAATGAGCTCTAGGCCCGTGAATGATTTTTCCAATTGGAGCACATTTTTGTGAGATGCCATGTATGGTTAATGTTTTATAAGTAAAGGGGTTTTGTTCCTTTATAAAGGTCAATTAATTTTTGGGTACATAGTTATAGCTTAGGAGAGTTCTCCTCATATAATTTTCTGATGCTAAATTGATTCCTCTTGTATAATAATTGGAAAGATTTGAGAGCATTAAAAATGTCTCCCTTGTTATATAAATGTTATGCATGGTGTTTTGATATGTAATTTTCAAGATACATTGTAATTAGCTTTGTTTCAGTTAATATATGAAATTTACTCATGGTTCATTATTTCTTCCTATTATTGAAATACAATGCTCTATTTTACATGCATAGTGGATTGGTTATCTGATCCATGCCTCTTGATGGTAGTCATTTAGGGTTTGAATCTAGAATATAAAATCCTTTTCATTTTGATATGCAAAAATAGGGAATTGATAACCTTCTTAAGGGTAGTCTTGGGTTTATGAATTCAACTTGTAGGAGATTTTGAATAGTTATTTGTAGAGTTGCAGATAAATTCTTAAGGACCATTTATGCATGATTTCATCTTATCTATTTTGAAATAGAAAGCATTTATTAAGTAAAGATAACATAGTTATTAACGTCTCCATACTCAATGATAATCATCCACATCCTTATTTATATTTCAAATTAGCTTGGTTTTACCCCATCCTACCCTGCATATAACATGCCCTTTAGATATCTAAAATTTTATTTTCCTGTAGATGCATAAACATTGTGTATTTAACATGTGTTTGCTCTTTTTGCTTTAAAACCCAGTATTGCAATCTCTTATTCATTCCATGTATTTTGAAAATTCTTCATGGATGAAAGTTGCAATCACATATTCATATCTATCTTTAGTAGCTTGTGCTTGGCTTAGATCATTTTCCTATTCCATGTGACAACCCTTCCTAGGAAGAGTGAGCAATTTTGGTTGTGTTTTGGTCAGATTTATGTTCCTTTGTGCCAATAAACCCCATGGAGGCTAAATTGTATAATATCTCCATGTGAGCTAGCTACCCCATAGGTCCTCTCACCTTGTTTTAGGTAGAACAAGAAGTAGTAGGGAACTGACCATACCCTTTGTAGGTGCCCCTTAATCGTTTTATCCAATCTGGTCTATTCTTGATGCCAAACCTTGCCCTGACTACAATGACACTCAAGTGGGTTTCTCATCACTATTTTCCATTTCTTTTAAAGTATGTAAAGACAAATTAGGGAGGGTATACAAATGATAACCAACACTTTTCTAGTGACATTGGTAGGGAACGTTCTAGTCACCTATGATTACCAAGGACTCTTGTAGAGAGCTGAAAGTGCTTTATGCTATCACTCCAATGGAATATTTATGTTGAGTTCATTGATGTCCTTATAGTTTTTGTGTAAATCCACTGAGGATATTCATTCTTATTTAAGTAAAATATTTTATATCCTTGATGTTATCTTCAATATTTGGGGGTGATATTTCATCAGTTATTATGTATCTTTTTTTCTAGTCTAGAAGTCTTGCTTCTAATGGTGACTCCACTGGGTTAAGGTTTGAAGATTAGTGCCTACTGTATGTTCCCTTCTCTGAATTAAGAAATTATCTTTATATCTATAAAGCTAGAGGGTACTACATCTTCCTTTCAAAGGAATCCATCAAAAGAACTTATCCCAGAATTAAAAATCCCATCCAAAAGAAGGCAAGTGTGGAAGCCTATTATGGGCTAACTCTCAGACAATCAGGTAAGACCAGATTAGTTTTTTACCCATTGTATTTTCCCCTTCTTTTCTAATATCTCTCTGGTTGAAGGATACCAAAATGCCTCAGACAAATCAAAATTCCTCATGAGTTAGGATCCCTCTTCATAAAGTAGTTTTTCTCCTCCTTCCAGACCATTAAAGATTCACTCTATTTCCCCTTTTTTAGGCCCTTTACATAGTGTTTATCGCCAACCATCCCCTAGTTCATCTTCATCTCCATATTTAGAAATGGGGGATCGTGACTTGAGGAGAAGAATGTTCAATGTTGACAATGATAATGATGGAGAGGATGATCATGATTTGACTAAGACATAGACCTTTTTTGATTTTGAGGTTTCAACCTATCAAATTTAATGGTATGCCTGGTTTCTCCAATGAGGTCCCTATAAAGGTTAGAAATATAATAACTAAGTTCCAAGGGAAAAAAGTAGCATTTGGGGAGCAACATTTGAAGGCTTTCTTAAATATCATTGAGGATTATGAGATAGATCTTGAAGATGTATATATTAAACTCTTTGTGAACACACTTGAGGATGAGGATTGGGAATGCTTCAAATCCCTCCTTGATGGATCCATAGACACTTGGTAAGCTATGCTTGATCCTTTTAAGATGCAATATGGTGATAGCATTGATCCTAGATTCTTGCTTGCTAAGTTTTAGAACCTAAAGAAGAATCCAAATGAGTGTGTGAAAGATTTCAATTCCAAGTTTAGTAAGGTATTAAGGAGACTGCCAGAGGATATTAGGCCTAGTGGTGTTGCTTTTTTGATTAAGTATTGTGATGCATTCAACAAAAAGGTAGCCTATTATCTCTAAGACAAGACTTACATGAATTTAAGAATGGCTTTCAATTTGGCTATCCAGATAGAAACTAATATAAAAGCTATAGGTAAGCCTTTGAAAAAAAGGGCTGATGTCAAATTGGTGAATCATGAGAAGCCTCAGTCATCTCACAAGATTGTTCAATTAGAGGAGATGGTGAAGACTTTAGCCATTGTAGTAAAATAAATTTCTTACAAATTGGCTAGAGTCAAAAAGGGATTGTCTTAGGGACTTGGTAACCATGATGACAAAAGGGATATTAAGAGAGATGAAAGGAATCATCCTCAAGATCGGGGTCAAGGTAGGCCATAGTTTCAAGATAGAAATAATGATAAGGGGAAAGGACTTGTGAAGGATGATAGGCATGAAAGAAATTAGAATAGGGGAGGTGGAAAGGAAGTACCAGATCCTTTAACTATAAGAATTAACATAATCGATTGTGACATCGACTGGTGTGACAAGTGCTTCCTTTCTCATCCCCCTTATGATGCTATTGATGATGGTGGTCAAGATGTAAAAAATTTTGAGGTTTCATCCAATAAAGATGACATCTACATGGTTGAATTATGGGATATGGAAAACTATATTTTCAAAGAGGAAGATATGAGTGCCTCAAAGGTCTCTATTTTTGAGGATACTCTGGCATATGAACATTTTACATTCCAAGTTAGTGAACCAGTTGTGATGGTAACTTCTCCATCAATGGAGCTAATGAGTGCTATCACTACTCATGAATTTTGGATAGCAAGTGAAAAGGTAGGGGCACCTCTTTCAAATTTTATTTGTGAAGTAAATATGATGCATGAATATGAATTATCAACTCATGATTTTGAGTTCTTAAGATCGATGATGAAAGAAAATTATGAGCATTCCCCTCCATTGATTGAGGATCAGTAATTCATGATCAATGATATCATTTATTAATAAAAAAAGGAATACAATATAAGGATTAAGGACCAAGATGCTCCTTAAGAGGAAAAGGACCTGACCCCCTCTATAATAGAGACTAAAGAAAAGGGGACCACAGGGAGGAAAGAAACCCTAGGTTCCACTAGGCTTGGCTCTATACCTTATAGTATCAAACCAAGAAATACCCAAGACAAAATATAAAATCCTTTATTATATAATATCCCAAAGAAAGATGAACCCAAGAAGCCTTCCTTGAAAAGTGAAGTTAAGAGTGCTGGTCCCCTTGCATTTATTCCCATGACTCTTTAAGGATATATCCTGAGTGGGAAAGTTACAAGCGTACTTGCTAATACTCCATTGCCCAAATATAATATTTGTGATGAGGATCAAGTATTAAGTTAGTTGAAATTCACCATACCATTTGTGGAATTACTTAGAATCCTTAACCATAAGAAAAGAGATTTTGAATATTTGGGGTTCACTGAGAAGATCATTACCAATGTGGTTGTTGAAGTCAACCCTTTTCCCACTCTCTCTATAGGAGGAGAGAGTGTATTAAGGTCTCTTAAATAACACTTATAAGTATACTTGGGAACACAAATAGTAGCAAGTCAAATGGATGTTGATCCTTTTTACACCACCTTTCTAATTAATGGGGTAGTTATCCATAATTACATGTTTGACTCTGGTGCATCTTGTAATGTCATGCCATTGGCAGTGTTGAAAGAGCTTTGTATAAGGATAAATATAGCGTATGGATGATGCCTTGATATGGATTTAAAATAAGTACCTATTGTTGGTATAGTCAAAGGATTGGTGGTATAACTCACATAATACCTCAAATTTTTTTTGAGTATGGACATTTTTGTTGTAGATTATCCACCAAAATGGGGTATGCTACTATCTAGAAAATGGGTATCTAGTATTAGAGGAAGTGTTCAGATGGATTTATCCTATGCAACTATCCCCTTAGATGGGAAGATGGTTCATTTGAACTGTGAGCCATAGATGCTCCATGTTTTAGAGGATCCCAAGCATCAATTGAATGAAGTATTATATCTAGATACAAACATTGGTGGTTTTGTTGGAAATATTAAACACATTGAAATGCCTCCTGACTCTAGTACCACTAATGAAGAATCCATCTAGATCATGCATTTTGATGGAGAATTTTCAAGTGTCAAAAATGGGGTCAAGGTTGTTTTTTATGCCCCTGATGGTCAAGTTTACAAGTATTCTTTTCAATTAACTTTTGAGTGCACTAACAACATTGTAGAATATGAAGCACTCTTGATTGGTCTCTAGATCGCTAGAGAATATGGATTCAAAAAGTTGTTGGTCAAGGGTGACTCTAATTTAGTGGTGAAATAAGTCCAAAGTGTTTACATCATAAAGAATAAGAGATTAAAGGAATATTAGAATGCTATATGGGACTGCTTAGAATGGTTTGAAGCTTTCAATATTCAGTACCATGCCTGAGAGCTTAATCACTTGGTACATATGCTGGCAAAGAGGGATATAGAATTTAAAGTTAAACATGAGAATTTTCCTTGTGAATATGAGGTTGATATATTGGTGAGACCCTCTATCTTGGATAACATCGATAATTGGCAAGTCTTTGATAATGATACATAAATAAAGAGGTTTCTGTGCTACATTAATGAATTTTAAGAAAATATCATAGAGTGGGACTCTAAGTTACAAGTCTGTGATAGAAAATAAACCTTGTATGGGAAGGGAATAATCAAGTTAAAGACTAATACTATCCCAAGAGGATTGGTTAGCCTAGAAGTAACCTTCGATGGAGCTGACAGAGTCAAATCCAAAAACATTTCCATGCCAAGGAACATGACTAAGGTTAACATTAGGACAAAAGAAAAGCCAAGGAAGATTTGGGTAGGCACTAATTTAAGTGACAAAGAAAAGGGACAATTTATTGTGTTAATAAAGAAGTACCAAGATTGCCTAGCATGGTCATATTTAGAGCTGAAAGCTTATTGGGAAGATTTGTTCCAACATGCTATTCCTCTTCACCCTAATGCAAAACCATTTTTCCATAAGTAGCATCCTATCAACCCCATATTGGCCACTAAGATGGCGGAGGAGTTGAAAAAATTAAGAGACAGTGGGATCATTCAACCTGTCAGATATTCATCTTGGGTGGCAAACTTGGTCCCTGTCAGGAAGAAGAATAGACACATCCAACTTTGTGTTGATTTCATAAATTTAAACAAGGCATCTCTAAAAGATAATTATCCATTTCCTAACATGGATAACATGCTCTAAGATGTCATCAGATTTGAGTTGCTGTCAACTTTGGATGATTTTTTTTTGGTTACAACCAAGTAGTGGTAAAGGAGTCTAAAAGATCCAAGACTGCTTTCACCACCCCATGGGGAACTTACATGTATATCTAAATGCCTTTTGGTTTGATGAATGTAGGCACCACTTTCTAAATAGCTATGGATATAGCCTTCATTGGATTAATCAATCAGTTCATTGTTGTATATTAGGATGGTGTTTTAATGTACTCTAGAAGGAGTTACCACTTGGTGTATTTTAAACAAATGCTAATCAGGTGTAGAGATTTTGGGATTTCCCTTAATCTTAGAAAGTGCCATTTTTGGGATACAAAAGATGAAGCTGCTAAGACATATTGTGTCCCAACAAGGTGTCATGATAGATCTTGATAAAGTGGAGGCCATTAACAAAGTACCCATCCTATAAACTAAGAAAGGTATTTAATCTTTCTTTGGCCAGATTAATTTTGTAAGAAGATTTGTTTCTAACTTTATAAAGATTACATTGCCTATCACTTCTATGCTAAAAAGGGATCAAATAATAAAGTGGGAGAAGAAGGCCACCCAGTCTTTTCAAGATATCAAGGTAGCTTTAGAAACTACCTTGGAGCTTGCTAGTCCAGATTATAGGAAAGATTTCCAAATATTTTCATTCACCTTCATGCATACTATTACCATAGTATTACTGTAAAAGAATGATAAATGCCATGAGAAGCCAATTGCCTTTTTCAACAAGGCATTACAAGGATCTGAGCTGAGATATACCATAATGAAAAAATAAGGCTTTACCCTTTTTAAAGTTGTCAAGTAGTTCAAACCATAAGTCTTGAGTTTAAATATTGTGGCCTATGTTCCTCATACCCTGGTGAAGGACATATTGACCCAAAATGAAGCCACTAACAAAACATGTTGATAGGTCAACAAGATTCAAGAATATGACCTAGAGATATGGACTATGAAGTTAGTTAGAGGTATGTGTTTGGATAACCTGATGATTGAAGAAAATCTATAGGCAGTAGAAGTGAACAAGGTAGAAAGGGTGGTTGATAACCCTGAGTCTAAATACAACCAATCTCCATGGTATAAAGATATAGTCTATTATCTAAAGAATCTAAATTACCCATCCTATTTAGACAAAAACCAAGGAAGGATACTGAAGTTAGTATCTCAAAAAAATATTCTATTGAAAGATGATTTAGCATGGAGAAACTCAAATGGTATCCTCTTGATATGTTTGGTAGAAAAATAGATTTCTTCAGTAATTGCATAATTCCATAATGGTGTATGTAGTGGTCATTTCACTCCAAAATTCATTAGACACAAGATTTTGAGGGATGGGTATTAGTGGCCTACATTATTTAGGGATGTTAATGTCATGGTAAGAAGATGTGAGGAATGTCAATGATTTTATAGAAGAATGAAGGCATTCAAAGCACTTCCCCTATAGCTAGTCTCTATTAAGAGACCTTTCAGATAATGGAGGATAGATTTCACAGGTGAAATATTAGATGCCTCAAGTGCTGACAACAAATGGATTTTAGTGTCTATCCATTACTTTGCAAAATGGGTCAAAGTAATCCCTACTAAAAGATTGACTCACCAAGTGGTCATTGATTTCTTATTAAATAACATAATTTATCAATTTAAAGGGCTAGTCAAAGTTGTATGTAACAATGCTATGTTATTTAGAGTCAAATAACTAAGTGCATTATGTGAAGAATATGGGATTTATTTAGCATAAAAATCTAATCATAACTCGTAAGGAAATGGGCAGGCTGAGTCTAGTAATAACAATCTATTAAAAATCATCAAAAGAACCTTAGATGCTAACAAAAGAAAATGGGGTGAGAAGTTGAAGTTTTCCATCTAGGTGGATAGGTTAACTCTAAAGAGATTTACTGGGAAGAGCCCTTATAAACTTGTTTATGGAATTTAAGATGTCTTACCCCTGAATGTATAGTTGCCAACTTACCAATTATTGCAATAAATGGCTGAGAATGAGGCAAAAATGAACCACTATGAAGATAGGATTGATCAAATAATTAAGCTTGATAAGTCTTGATGACAAGATCATGAAAGGCATGTAAATTTTAAGGAGCACCTCAAAATGATCTTTGATAAGAAAGTCAACCCAAGAACCTTTCAGGTCAATGATTTAGTTCTATTGTGGGATAGTAGGCACGAGGAGAAAGGAAAGCATGGTAAGATTGATTCCCTATGGATAGGCCCTTACACTATTAATTATCAAATATGGGATAATATATTTTATCTTAGAGATATTGATGGAGAAATTCTAGAATTTCCAGTTAATGGTAGATACCTCAAGCATTTCTTGGATTGAGTCCATGATTGCCTTTGTAAATATGTACATAATTTGTTCTCCTTTCTCATCTTTGTGGTTTGACTATTGTCTATGTTTGTGTAGTTTCTTGACCTTCTATTTTGGTTTGTTGGTCATCTTAGGTTGATCTATTGTAACTTTGTGTTGAAATCTTTTCACTTTATAACCCACTAGATAGGCAATCAATCTGGTGTTCTCTGTGTACTTGCTAGGGTACCCATCCTTGAGTAGGAGCCTATGTTAGTGCCCAAAATTACACTAGAGCAATTTGGTTCGCTGTTATTAAAACTATTATAATTTAGCCTAAATGTGTATATGATGTTCTATGTTGAGGTCTCACCCTTTATTCTGACAACCCCTTTTCTGAAGTAGTGAGAACTATGAAAGGATAATTGAACTCCTTGTGTTGATCTATGGTAATAGTAAAAGTTCATTCCCTAAGATGTTTGAAGCTTGTCTTGCAAGGTACATTTGTATTGTGCATCATGCAAAAAGGGTGCAAGCTCTAATCCAAAATTAGGTAGTAAGAAGTCTATCCCCCGGGGCCATACATCCATTTTTCACCCTTGGAATATCTTGGTTGCCAAAGGGAGGAATTGTCTTGTAAACCAGATGAGGGACACATGAACATCTCATAAAATTTTTCTTCAAGTTAAATGCTCTTGTAATGTAATGAAGCCTTTTCAGGGGATGGAAGAGTATTGCTTTCCTCCTTAGGTTGGTTAATGATGCAAAAGGTAAAAGGATGGATGAAATCCCAAGCAAGCATCTTAGACTGACATGTGGCAACATCGCATAATTATTTTGGTTTTAGTCCTTTTTTCAAAAGATGTCTCACTTGGCTTTGGGTGGGAGAGGTATAAATAATTTCTAAGGGTCAGACCACTCAAATCATGCCACATGGAATTCACTCAATGGTTTCAATTTTTGGGCCTTTTTTGAAATATGCCTCATCTAAACGAGGTGAGGAATTGTAAATGTTCCCAACATTCTAAAACTCCCAAATCTTTGACACATGTCAAGTTATGCATCCAAGGGGAAAAATCCTCATATGCCCAGAGGTTAAGGGATATGAGTGATGAAGAATACTTAGAGGAAAATAGGCCAATCATGGAGATGATGAAGCAACCCAAGGCATTCACTCCTTCCTTAATAAGGACTAGCCAACAAACTCCAAGGGAAAGGCCATAGACTCCTATCAAGGATTCAGTAATAAGATTGTTTAGGACACAACTGCCCTTAAGAGGGGAAGGTAAGGGCAATGAAAAGGACATACTAGCCTCAGATAACCCCTTATCCTTCAAAGATGTGACACAAGTTGGTATCAAGGTGGTCACATAGACTAAGGCTCCACCTAAAAAGGAAACTACCTCCCTAAACATAGAAGCATTTGTCCAATTCTCACTCATCCATTGAGACAAGATGTGGGAAGTGAAATGAGGAGTGTGCAAGAGTCTTAAGAGGGACTTAAAAAAGATCTAAGGTAGGAGAAGCAAGCCCCCACTAGTAGTGAAAAGGTTGAGGTTCAAGGAAAGTAGTTATTGGATGTTATAACAGCTATGGAGATAGCCCCATAGGACCATCCCTCTCTAGTATAGACAAGTTCAATATAATAAAGAGAGGTTGCATCTGAAGGAGACAGGGGATCAAGCCTAAAAATGGGTACCACTTTGCCTTTAGGTGTAAATAAGGAGGCAAAAGAAAGTGATAAAGTTTCAAAGGAGGGACCTTCAATAGGTACGATTTCTATTGAAGTACCCTAAGGTCTCTTTCCCTAAATAAAGGTCCATGATCCTGCTGGGCACATGAGTTTTGAGGCTATGATTGGTGATGAACCACCTAGGGGTGATAAGGAAGACACCATAGCCTCTTTCTAGCTATCCTAACCAATTGTAAAAATCAAGTTGGTTGTGAAACCACCTCTTCAACATGTAAGACAAGAGAGCTCCATTGATGGATTTCTCCTAGGCTCCCAACAACAAATTGGGTCAGATATTGAAGTCTTGGAATAGATTGAACCAGGAAAAGGAGGAGAACAAGAAGTTGAAAAGAAAGAGGCCAAGTTAGAGGGTGATGAAGATACATAGTAGATAATAATAGGCTCACACCTAACTCCTATCATGTTGCCTCTGGTTAATTCTCCAATCACACCACCATTCAGCACATCCAAGCCAATTTTAAGGTCCATGACTCTAATGGGTTTTCAGACTAGGCCCCTCTTATGGTTTGAATAATCGATCAAGGAGAAATGAGATGTCGAAATAAAATTGGGAGATATAGATGTGATGAAGATTACCTAGTCATATAGGGTAAAACCTCACAAGAAATATAAAGCACTCTCCCAAACCACTTTCACTAGTACTAGGGAGAGAACACGGGAGATAGATATCCCCTACAAGGTGTTACAAAGAAGGACACTCCCCTTAAAAGCTATGCAGTATATAAATATGATTTTGGGGAGCTATCAAGGAATGAGATCAAGCATAGCTCACAAGTTTTAGTGAGCATGGTAGTTCATCGAATGGATAAAGACAAAGCATCAATGGAGGAGCTGAAGATGTATAATCAGACAATGATCTAGTACTTGCAAAAGTTACTAAGTAAGCCTAAGGCAGTGACTCTAACTAATAACAAGGCATTGAGCACACCTATTCCCTCTTGGGATACACTTGAATTCAATCTTAGTGAAGATTTGAAGACTAGAGGATGGGTGATAGGACTTGAAACCCTGAGCTAAGGAATTCATCCATATAGCCATGGAATGGCTTGATAATGAGATAGACAAATGAGGAGAGTGTATCTCCATACCATTTATCTCTGATGTGGATATCAAGAGTTGGGAGGCACTCAAGCCCAAAGTAAATGAGGTATGCAATATGGGAAATGATGCTTTAGTATCAAAAAATATTATCTATTTGGATGATCCTAAAATGCCTAGAGAATGTCAGTTAGACATAAAGCACATGCTAGTAATGCTCTGGGATGGTGTCTTTGATATAAAAGGAGAAGAGTAGTGTCTCAAGACTATAAGGATAGAAATTGAGGCCACTCTAAGAATAATGGTGAAGCTTGATGGTATAGTGGACTTGACAAAAGAATTATTGGAGGACACCTTGAAGAACCTCATCAATGCTCATTAAAAGCACATTCTCCCTTGGAATATTCTTTGTAAAGTTGTTTTTAAAATAAGGGGAACATTTTGGGTTGGTTATGAAAATGGAAAAAGGTTTATTTTATCCTTTGCTAGGCTATGTTCCATGTGGCTGATAGAAGGAATCCCACCTAGGTGAACTATTAGATCTGTCACTTTCATTAGAATGTGTGCATAGTCCCAAGAATTATTCTTGTTACAACTAATGAGCTTTAGGTCTATGAATGATTTTTCCAGCTGGAGCACATTTTTGTGAGATGCCACATATAGTTAATGTTGAATAATTAAAGGGATTTTTTCCCTTTATAGAGGTTGATCAATTTTTGGGTACATAGATATAGCTTAGGAGAGTTCTCCCCATGTAATTTTTTGATGCCAAATTGATTCCTCTTGTAAAACCATTGGAAAGATTTGAGAGCATTCAAAATGTCTTCCTTTAATGCGAAAATGTTTTGCATGGTGTTTTGATATGTAATTTTCAAGATACATTGTAATTAGCTTTGATTTAGTTAATATATGAAATCCACTCATGGTTCATTATTTCTTCCTATTATTGAAATATAATGCTCTATTTTACATTCATAGTGGATTGGTTATCTAACCCATGCCTCTTCATGGTAGTCATTTAGGGTTCAAATCTAGAGTATAAAATCCTTTTCATTTTGATATGCCAAAATAGGGGATTGATAGCCTTCTTAAGGGTAGTCTTGGGTTTATGAATTCAACTACTAGGAGCTTTTGAATAGTTATTTGCAGAGTTATAGATAAATTCTCAAGGACCATTTATGCATGATTTCATCTTATCTATTCTGAAATAAAAAGAATTTGTTAAGTGAAGATAAAATAGCTGTTAATGTCTCCATACTCATTTGCTAATCATCCACATCCTTATTCATATTTTAGATTAACTTGGTTTTTCCCCATCCTACCCTACATATAACATGCCCTTTTCATATCGAAAATGTTATTTGCCTACATATGCATAAACATTGTTCATTAGCATGTGTTTATTCTTTGTGATTTAAAGCCTAGTATTACAATCTCTTATCTATCCCCTGTAATGTGAAAATTCTTTACAGATGAAAGTTGTAATCACATATTCATATTTGTCTTTAGTAGCTTATGCCTAGATTAGAAAATTTCCTCTTCTGTGTGACAACCCTTCTCGAGTGGAGTGAGCAAGTTTGGTTGTATTCTAGTTAGATTTGTGTTCCTTTGTGCTAATAACCCCCATGGATGTTGAATTGTATAGTCTCTCCATGTGAGATATCTACCTCATAGGTCCTCTCACCTTGGTTCAAGAAGAGTGAGAAATAGTAGAGAACTGACCATACCCTTTGTAGGTGCCCCTAAGTCATTTTATCCAGTATGGTCTATTCTTAATGCCAAACCCTCCACCAGCTACAATGACACTCTAGTGAGTTTCTCAACATTATTTGCCATTTCTTTTAAAGTACATAAAGCTCGATTAGGTAGGGTGTACACTTGAGAACCAATAGATGGTATGTATAGTGTCATATGTGTTGCTAATACCATCATTGGTTGCATGATAATTTTTATTTTTGATGAGCATGCGAGAGCCTGTTATAGGTTGAGGTGGTTCAAATTGATATATGAGGAAGTCTTATCATTTGGCTTGGTTAAGAGCTTCTTCCAAAGTTTTTGGAGAGAGGGTGTTAATGTGATATCATAATTTAGGGTAGAGAGTATTGGTAAATAGGTGGAAATAGTTGTCATCTGCCATATTATGCTCACATTTGTTAGACAAGTTTTTCCAACATTTAATGAAGGCTTGTGCCATTTTAGTTTAGACTTGTTTACAATTTATAAAATGGGCTAAGTTATTTTTAGGAAGGTCACTAATTTGGAATTCTTAGACTAGTGGGTTGACCAAGTCTTTTAGGCTAGTGATAAAGTGGGTTTTTAATTGATTGTACCTATTTAAATCATCTCTTGAGAGCATTTTAGCCAAGAGTTTGTTATTAGTGAAGGTATTAATCTTAACCCAATATTTATAAAGGTAACCAAATGTTTTTAGATGTAAGGTAGGATTGGTAGACCATTATAGGTGATGGTGGGGGTGATACCTTCTATGTTAATGTTATCAATTTGAGGTACTATAGGTTTGTTTTGTAAATGTTTGATGGTTTTACTGATAAATAATGATTGTGGTATGAGGTTACCATGGGAATCCCTAAGGTGGGGTTGGGGGCATTAGGATTTTTCACTCCCCATGGAACCTGGTGAGGTTGGTTTTGGGGATGTATGAGATGATTTTGCATTATTGGTTTGAAAAGTATGCATTTAGTTAAGAGTTTGTAAGATAAGTAGATTAGTTTGAGAAACATTTTGACTAGTGGATGCAATATGTGATGCATTAGTATTATGGGAGGTATTAAGAGTTTTTGATGCATTATGAATGTGTGATGAGTTAGTATAATGAATCATACTAGTGGCATGAGTAGCATTGATAGAAAAAGAAACATTGGTAGCATGGTTATGAATGTGGGTGTTTTGAAGAGGCCCATTAGAAGTTGAACCTACCATGTTGGTAGAAATACTTAGCATGGAGGTTGAAGAAGACATATAAGATGATGTCATAGGAAGGATACATTATAGAAGGGAAATATTGGGATGCAAAGAAAGGGGTTTCCTTAAATCCTTGGGAAAAAGTAAGGGAAGGTGAATGGAGTTATCCTATATGAGGTTTCATCTTGAGATTATAAATGGTTGTAGGATATTTTCCTTTATATTGAGGGTTTTTATTGATGTAGAATATCATTTTCATTGTGTATCCAAGATCACACCCACCTTATTAAAAAAAAAGAATTAAATTTTGAGGAAGAATTGGTAGGAGTCCCATAGTTGGTAGTGCAGGTGGTAACATAGATATTACTTTGATCCATGATGGGTGCCACAAGATGTGTCTTAGGGAACCTATTGGGATTAGTAAAGCTCATTATGTTTGATTGATTCAATTATGTATTATCCTCAAGCAAGAAATTCATTATGAAGGAGAGAGACTAAAAATTTGGTAAAAAGTAAGGTCAATTGGTAGGATATAGGGTCAAACCAATCATTACTATCTTTTAGGATAATAGACATAATAGGCTACAAAATACATAGTCAAACTGGTCGACTATGTTTTGTAGATGGTAAAACTAAAAGAGTCTAAAAGACACAGTTAGATAAGTTGACTATGTGTTGAAGGGAAATAGAACAAGAAGTCTATAAGAGATTGGGTTGAATAGAGAGACTATATTCTATGGGAAAATAGAGACAGTAAGAGACATAGTCGAGTAGATTGACTATGTTTTAAAGGTAGGTATAGGTTTTGACAATTATGATTGTAGACGATCTAGTGTTATTATGCAGAATACTTGAAATAAACATACAAACAACTGTATAAATCTAATCGATCTAGTTGTGGCACATAAAATAAAACTTGCACCAATGTTGTCTAATACAAGTTTTATAATATAAAATACACTTTTTAGAGAGCAAGCAAAAAAGATAGAAATGCTAATCTATGTGGTTATTTTTGAATGTTTTAAATTATAATAATTTTTAGAAATAAATGTCATAGAGAGTTGGTGATAATAAGGAACTATAAAACTAATCTAAAAATGGTTTTAAGTAGTTGAGGATGAAAGAGATCTATATTGGTGATGGTATTGGCTTGATATTGGGGCTTACCCCCTCACTTCATAATCCTACAGTGATAAGGGTGTCAGGTGATTCACTAATATACACCATCGAACACATATTTATACTTGGTATAAAACCAAGTCAGCTTCTTCCTTGGTGATGAAATTTAAGTAGATGTACCTTGGGTAGAGTTTATTTAATGTTATGTGGGTTAGAATTGTGTAAAAAAGAAAAATGGTGTGACTAAATTGATAAATTATAAACCTCATATTTAGTCTATGTGTGCTACTCTAAGTAATCAAGAAACAAATTGAAAAGTTAATTAACTACTAACAAGATAGGTTAATTCCCTTGCTTGAAGAGTACAGGGTTAGTTTAGGTGACCATGTATGCAAACAATACATAACATAATCAACATGGTTGATGTTGTCTGTTGAAGTAAGAGTTAGAAGAACACAATCAAATGAGTCTATTGAGTCTTCTAGGTAGGAAAATAAGCTACATACCCATGTTAATCTAGTTGACAAGTTCGTTGTAGGGTTACAATTTTATAGATTGAAAACTATGAAAAACAAGACTGCAAATGAAGAACATAAATGACTAAGAAGGTAAGAATGAACCTAATATTTTTTGAAGATGCTGAAGTTACTATTTTCATAATGTGTTATTTATATGATGATTTTTATCTTGCTAATAGATTTGATTGGGTTGACTGAGTCTAAAAAATTATATGTAAATAAGTGAACTGAGTTGAATTGATTGATCTAGTTACTTATGTTTGAAGATGACCTACATAAAGAAATATAGAGTCGATCATAGTGACTATGTGTTAAACCTACACATAAAATTTTAGAATGTATCGATAGATTTAATTTAGTACTATAAAAATAAAAATATATAATAAATTATAACAAAAGAAAACATGAAGGGATATTAAGTATGTCTTGTTGGTACATCTAGCTAATAGAAATCTACATCCAAGATAAATCAGGGAATGAAGGCATCTATACTTTTTTTGATTTAGTAATGTGAAAAAAAATGAAGGCATAAAAGAAACCTAAGATTTATAAATCCAAAATATTATGCTAGTTATATCCTAGGTATCCTAAGATATTTTGATGTTTTTTAAATGACACCATAATAAGGACACTAGCACCACATGGTACTAGTGTCCCCAAAATGACACTAATGTCCTTTGCCCTATCTTTTCCCAAATGGATATCTTTTCAAAACTAAAACTTCCCAGGGTCAGAATAGACCTCTTTTATCACATGCACAAGCATAAAAACAATATATATACATGATTTTTATCCCTTTAACCACTAAATGGAAATTAGATGCAAAATACATATTTAAACTCAGAACTAAGTTATGCACAATTAAGGTTATCAATCCCTATTATACCCTACTTCTAAATATTATAATATAGATTTACTATATAGATAAATCTGTTCCCTCTTTATGAATGAATCAAAGAATCCTAGGTATCCTAAGTATCTTGTTTTTATTGCTTTATCTCACATAGATGTATTTTTTATCTTTAGCATCATGGTATAATAAATTCAGTATATGTTTATGTGAGTTTCATAAATAATTGGTTTGCTCTAGAGATAGTCTACTATCATTGTGCCTTAGGCTATCTCTTCCCTCTTTAACCCTAGATTCCCCATATCTATATTTTAGGGTTAAACATGTTCATTCCTTTCTCACTACACACTAATTCACCAGCTTTTTTAAGATACACAAAATGGGATTTATCTATCTACAACAGTTGGCTCCCTTGAGTAGTGTGATATAGATTTAATGGCCTTGATGATATTCAAAATAATCATATTTCAAGTTTATATGGTCACACCACTTGACCTTGGCTAGATTGAATAGATTTTGTTTATATTTGAGTAATATGATTGATCTTTAGTGTTGTCAATGGCCTTGGCATAACTCACCCTTAAACTAGATTGGGGGAATGATCACCCTTTAATTCCCTCTTCACATCTCCAAGGTTAATTTGTGAACTTCTCTCTCCAATGCTTCAATAAGGAAGCATCATTACTAAAGCAAAGTACCAAGTGCTAACATAATTGCATTGACATAAAAGTGTATTCTTTCCTTGTTATCTTTACTTTCAAGCATTTTTATTATTCATTTTTAGATTATATGCCTTAGTTACATTGTAACATGTTCTTAGTTGTAGGTAATATACAAACAAAAAATTTAAATGAGACTCAAGCAAAATTAATGTGTGTTTTACACACTAGAGTACACATTTCTTTCCTTTAAACTAGTAATTTCATCTTTATGCATTACTATGTTAAAACAGAGCAGTGGGGAAAGGGGGGAAATATAGATACTAAAATCTAATTTTATATGATATATTAATATTGTACACTTGATAAATATCAATCATGGCTCAACCCTTTAGTTCATGACCTCCCTGCTACCAAAAGGATCATTTTTGCCATCTCACTATGCTGAATTGCTTATCATATAGTCCAGCCTTAATATTTTACTTACCCATATCACTTGTAACCTTCATTCTACATAAAATTTGATATTTATTTTTCTTAAATAATTATAGATCCTTGGCAACTTTTACCCTGAAGGACACTAGCATCCATATTAGGACACTAATATCGATACTAGTATCCCAAATCAGACAGTAGTGTCCCTAATTTCTAAACGTTTGAATTGAAAAATATTTTGCTATGTATGGGTTGGCCTATTTGTCTTCCTTAATCCTATCATGAGATTATTTCAAAAGGGGTGTTATAAGTTAAAATCAAAGGTGTTTTAACCTTTTAGGACTTAGTGAATGTAAATCCTATGTTTTTTAAAGAGCTAAGTAGACTAAATCAAAAAAATAATATGTAATAAATATAATCAATGATTTGTTATATAATTGAATAACTTTGAATTTTTTAAAATAGTAATAAATAGTGTAAGTAAGAACTTAGCTAGAAAATAATTGATACAAATGATTTAGGTGCTAAAAATTGAGATGGAAGATGGTCTGAGTGTCATAAACTATATCTCAATGTCAGAAACCCTCTTGGATAGTAGTGACATTATTGCAAAAGTGGTGGTATTGTCTTGATATTGATGACAGTGTCCTTTGTGTAAGACTGTCCTAAGCTTCTAGGTGCACCTGTGTCTAGATATCTAAAGTTTGTTCTTGCATGCATGAGTCCTTAAACCCTATATTTTGCATGTGATGACTGATTTACTATGAAAACCCTATTCCTCCATGTGAATAGGGAGTTTGATTGATATGATCTAAAAAGTGTGTTTATTAGTAGGGTAGGTTGGACATCCTCAACACCCCACTATGAATAGAGTTGCCGACATAACAATACTCTAAGGAGGGATCAATCCCAATGTAGTTTTCTCTAGCTAAGTGTTGGTGCAAAATCAAGTGATACTAATATTATAATGGCCTTAACTACCTTGAATGTGATTGGGACTGGAAATATAGGTAATCTAAGCTTAGAGCTATTGTAGATGGTAGTATGTAGAAGTAAGGTAGAATAAGGATTGATAACCTTAATTGTACACAATTTGTTTTGAGTTGGAATGTGTATTTTACATTTGATTTACATCTAGTGGTTATAGGGTTAAAAGTCATGTAAATATACTATTCTAATACTTTTATGGGTGATAAAAGAGGTCTAGGCTGACCCTAAAAAGTTTTAGTTTTGGAAAGATATATGTTTGGCAAGAAATAAGGTAAAAGATATTAGCAACATTTTGGGGACACTAGTGTCATGTGGCATTGGTGTTATTATGAAGGATTTATCCTAAGAATAATCATCAATGACATAGTATGTAAGTATGATAAAAACCAAAAATTCACAATACTAAGTTACCTCTCAAGAGAAAACTATAAGTGACAAGAGTTTTAAAGTGAGAAATTGAATGTATTAGAGAAAAACCCACATGATCTTTTTAAAAAGCTTACAACCAAAATCTCTACAAGTACAAGATTGAATAAAGAGCACAAGAGTAGAATAGAAAGAGTTATGAAATTTTTAGAGACGAAAAGAGGAGAGGAAAGGCCCTTTTTGAGATCTAGAGGAGGAAAATGGGAGTTACATAGAACCCTATTATGACCTTACAAGCTCTCTAAGCGTGTGCCACTTATGTCCTAGTCCCTTACAAAGAGAAGGAAGGTGTGTGTCATGTGGGGGAAGGAGTTACTAATGCAAGTAACTCCCAAATCTTAAAATAACATAAAGAGGTTAGTGACATCTCATAGAATCTAGATTTATGTGAATTAATAAGTCACATAAATATAAATTCTTCACATAAGAAAAAGAAATTTAGCATAAAATAAATTATCCTAAATAAAGTGTAATTCTAACATTCCCCCTTAAAATTTATCTGAAGTTTACAAAAAATAATGGAGGAAACATCACTAAATATCCCCCTTGATGAGAAATCCCTTCAATCCTAAATTGTTATAAAAGAAAGCAAACTTGTCTTTAAATAGTGTCTTAGTAAAGTGTGATGTCCCTTACTTAGGGGCTCCTTTTTTCCTATAAAAAAGCTCTGATCAACTGTGCTATCCCCTTCATACAGGGAATATAGAAACACAAAAGCTCTGAAAAAAGATACGAATTTGCAGAATAAATTCAAATAACAAGAAACCACAGTAAATCTCTTAACTGGCAAATCACTAATCTTATTATTGTCTAGAAGGTTACAATAGATGTCCTCAGTCATGCATAAAAGGAATATTTAGATACGGCCTTAAAACCTTGATTAACTTTTGCAAGTCTAGTACTTGAGCTTGAATCTGTATGTCTCGGCTTGCTGTGTCAAACACACAGTCACCGACATCGGTCGATATACTGCCGACATCAGTCTCTGTCGGTCCTTCACTGTCGACGTCGGTCTCCAGTCAGCCGATGTCGGTCACTGGGGATCTCTTTCTGCCATGGTCGGTCTCTGCCTGGATCTGTACGGACCTGTACAGACTTCGTACGGCCACCCAATAAGCACAACTTGTCTGTTTTCACCCCTGATCTGAAGATATACAATTCTAATACATAATATCTCTATCTGTATAATTTATTGAATAATAACTAATAAAATAAATACCTGAAATACTATGATAACTTTTGTGTGAAGTTATCTCTCAAATTCTCTGAAATACTGTGATAACTTCTGTGTGAAGTTATCTCTCAAATCTATAAACCTCTGTGATAACTTTTGTATGAAGCTATCTCTCAATTTGGCAATAGATCAGCTGATATTTCACAGCCTCTGAATCACACATAATGAAGAGTTGACATTCTCCACTGCAGATGGAATCCTGGAACCCTTGGCTCAGTCTTCACAGAAGAATTTCTTCAATATCAAAATCAATAATCAATTCATAATTCCAAACTCTCTCCCATGAGAACTCTTATACCCTTCCAAAGGTGTGCTTGCTAAAATTAGATTTCCTCAAATTAGAACTTGGGGTTCTAAAATTAGAATTCCTCAATTTAGAACTTGGGCTTCTTAAATTAGAATTTGGGTCTTAAAATTAGACCAATTAATTAATAATTAATAATTAATTAATATCTAATTTAAAATTAGACCAAATAATTAATTAATTAATTAATATCTAATTTAAAATTAGACCAAATAATTAATATTTGATTAAATCAATCAAATATTAATATCTCCCTCAATACATGTTGGATCCTCAAACCGTCTGAAGCTGGTGAACCAGGGAGTGATTCTGCACATGACCATATCAAAACAAGGGTGCTCCGCTGTATGTCAAATATCCCTAAATAATAGGAGCTCAGGCCCAATGTGTCTAAAATAACCTGAATGATAGCCAACTATAGGAATTCTGTAAATCAAAGCCAAGCCAATCTCCATCATGACCCTCTATCCATCTAATCAGCCTACGACGGTCGCATAATAGGCTAATCATCAAGCTTGTCAATGTCCATGAAAAAGGGGACATGACAATCCGCCCCTCTAGAAATTGCTTGTCCCCAAGCAATCTCAGAACAATGAACTACTCGATCCACCTAGATCCTAAATGTAGTTATGCTCTGCACTGCTGTGAATCAATGCAAGTACCTAAAATATCAGCAGAAGTAGAATAAAGAGGAACCCATAATCAAATTGGCGAATGCAACTCAACCAAACTCTAAGAGCACACCTGCCATAGTCAAGAACACATGAGAACCAAACTCTCGAAGCATCATAACCCAAGTAGAATGGACAACTCAAACTGCCAATTCCATCTGCAAGAGATGGTGCCAATCCATCCCGTAATGGATGGTAAGAAACTAGAGCCGATCTACACCTGTGTGAAATCAAATCTTCTCTCTCTGGATCAAAAGAAGAATAATGAGCATACCCCACCTCAAAATCCTTGTGAGGTAGCATAGTAGATAGGATCCCTATAATCTCACCACCCAATCTGCTAATAGCACCAGTACCTTGGATGAGAACACCTTCTGTCACCCTATGCGAATCCAGATGAACACCTGCACTATCCAGCAAATACTCCATGAATGACTCCGTGCAGTAAAAATTATATGTGGAAGCATCAACGTACTCCCCCACACACCACAACTGATCTCTCTGTAAAGGTGGCACAACCAACTGGACCACACTGTCATCTGTGTGAGAAGAATCAATCTGGAGAGGTATCCCAAACTCATCAGAACTAGGTACTCCCAAATCTTGAACTGGTGTGTCAGCCTCAACAACATGTTCCTCAGCTACAACTATAGGAATGTACTCACCAACAACACTCAATGTACTAACCTTTGAGTCTAGGCCTGGTAAAGACCGTAAATGCTCTAATTCCATGGTCATCTCAGCCAAATGAAATTATGACTCCTCATAAGCTAACTGTGTAGTCTCAAGAATCTTAGAAGTCACCTCTAGCTGCTGAGTAAGCTCACTCATCTTATCTTCCTTGACTAACAATGCATCATATGCTGTGCTACCCCACTCCATAAGATAATCTCTGTCGGTGACCAATTGCATATAATCCTATCTCAAAATCTAGATAGCCTCCCATAAAGAGTGGATCTCTATTAAGGACAAATAACTACCTCCCTGCTCGATGCTAGTAGGAGAACCCCATCCATAAACTACTAACAACTAACGAGCAGCATCGAAATGCTTACAAGCAGTAGCAATGTCTCGCTCACTAACTCTCAGTTGACTAGACACATGGTGGTAGTGGCTAGATTGTCTCCTACAATCCTCCTCTGATGCATGGTCCAAAAGAGTAGACTCAAAATCACTGATCTCTAGAGTACTACCATCCATACTCTGTGAATCAACTCTAAAGCTCATATCAACATCCAGAGTATCAAAAGTTGTAGCATCACTGACTAACTCTTCCGTATCGAGAGAAACGACTGGTGAAACTAAGTCCTCAAAACTGTCCACTGCATCCCCCTGAGTATCATCTATAATAATCGGATCCTAAGACTCTTCTACAATCTCTATCATAACTGAGAGATCATCAACCCTCAGTGCACTAACATCTGAGCACACCTCTACACCCTGAGTGCAAGCATCAGACTCGTCCTCATCTTCATGATCCTCTATCTCATAATAATCATGGGACATGCTGCGCTCTTGTCTAAGTGATCTGTAGTGGTCTCTTCTCAGCTTAACAAAGCGATCATAAGACAACCTCCCCTGAGCTCGTGGAGTTAATAACTCCCACTCATCCTTTGCTGTCATATATCATGTGGATTTGTCTTTGAATGTAGGGTATGAAAGAATTTCATTCATCCTCCTCTGGGTTTCATCCAACTGCTTCAAACTATGTTCCACCTTCTTCATATCATTGTCCCACTGTTTCTGAGTATATGAAGGCATCATGATACTTTGCTGATTCAATCTACCCAAACTACCCAATAGGATGGCAAGACATTAGCTCTGATTTTCCCAAACTATCCAACAGGATGGTAGGAATTTGGCTCTGATTTGCCCAATCTATCCAACAGGATGGCAGGAATTTGGCTCTGATACCACTGTGAATGTCCCTTACTTAGGGGCTCCTTTTTTCCTATAAAAAAGCTCTGATCAACTGTGCTATCCCCTTCAAACTGGGAATATAGAAACACAAAATCTCTGAATAAAGATACGAATTTGTAGAATAAATTCAAATAATAAGAAACCATAGTAAATATCTTAACTGGAAAATCACTAATCTTATTATTATCCAAAAGGTTACAATAGATGTCCTCAGTCATGCATAAAAGGAATATTCAGATACGGCCTTAAAACCCTGATTAAATTTTGCAAATTTGGTACTTGAGCTTGAATCTGTATGTCTCGGCTTGCTGTGTCAAACACACAGTCGCTGATGTCAGTCGATATACTGCCGACATCGGTCTCTGTCGGCCCTTCACTGCCGACGTCGGTCTCCAGTCGACCGATGTCGGTCACTGGGGATCTCTTTCTACCGTGGTTGGTCTCTGCCTGGATCTATACAGACCTATACGGACTTCGTACGGCTGCCCAATAAGCACAACCTATCTATTTTCACCCCTAATATGAAGATATACAATTCTAATACATAATATCTCTATCTGTATAATTTATTGAATAACAACTAATAAAATAAATATCTGAAATACTGTGATAACTTCTGTGTGAAGTTATCTCTCAATCCCTGAAATACTATGATAACTTTTGTGTGAAGTTATCTCTCAAATCTGTAAACATCTGTGATAACTGCTGTATGAATCTATCTCTCAATTTGGCAATAGATCAGCTGATATTTCACAGCCTCTGAATCGCACACAATGAAGAGTTGACGTTCTCCACTGCAGATGGAATCCTGGAACCCTTGGCTCAGTCTTCATAGAAGAATTTCTTCAATATCAAAATCAATAATCAATTCATAATTCCAAACTCTCTTCCATGAGAACTCTTATACCCTTCCAAAGGTGTGCTTGCTAAAATTAGATTTCCTCAAATTAGAACTTGGGGTTCTAAAATTAGAATTCCTCAAATTAGAACTTGGGCTTCTTAAATTAGAATTTGGGTCTTAAAATTAGACCAATTAATTAATAATTAATAATTAATTAATATCTAATTTAAAATTAGACCAAATAATTAATTAATTAATAATTAATTAATATCTAATTTAAAATTAGACCAAATAATTAATATTTGATTAAATCAATCAAATATTAATATCTCCCTCAATACATGTCGGATCCTCGAACTGTCTGAAGCTAGTGAACCAGGGAGTGATTTTGCACATGACCATATCAAAATAAGGGTGCTCCGCTGTATGTCAAATATCCCTAAATAATAGGAGCTCAGGCCCAATGTGTCTAAAATAACCTAAATGAGAGCCAACTATAGGAATTCTGTAAATCAAAGCCAAGCCAATCTCCATCATGACCATCTATCCATCCAATCAGCCTACGAAGGTCGCATAATATGCTAATCATCAAGCCTGTCAATGTCCACGAAAAAGGGGACATGACATACAAATATCAATAATTTGTTCTTTGGTAGGACAAAAAGATAAAAGAATTTGATTGTCTCCAAGAAGTTTGCACTGAATGTGATGTTGAATCTCAATGTACTTAGACCTTTCATGGAAATTATATTTTTTTCTAAGGTAATAACACTTTTATTATCACCAAAAATCATAGTAGCTGAATGTTGTGGGTGGCCCAATTTCAGCATGATTACAAGATTTATACTTAGCTTCTATGAAAGATAAAGGTATAATAGTTTTATTTTTACTATTCCATGAAATATTGTTGGAACATAAAGAGAAATAATAACCACTTGTGGATCTATAATCATTATAATCACTAGCCCAATCATAATCTGAATAACCTACCAAGGAAAAAGTACTATTTGAGGTATAATCTATGCCAAAAGTTAAAATTCCTTTAATATAATGAAGAATTCTTGTAAATTTTTTAAAATGAGTGGATTGAGGTTTAGACATAAAATGTGAAATCAATCCAATAGAAAAGGCAATATCAGGATTTGTATAAGTAAGATAATTCAAACTACCAACTAATTATCTATATATAGTTGGATCAATAGTTTCTATTTCCATGTCATTAAGTAATTTAACATCAAGTTCATAAGGAGTAGTAATTGTTTTGAAATCTAACATATTAAATATATATAATAAATCATATGCATATTTAGATTGAGAAATAGAGATGCTATCCTTTTATTGCCAAACTTGAATGCCTAGAAATTGATTTAAGAGACCCAAATCTATCATTTCAAAGGTTTTATTTAAAGCATTTTTAGTGAAAGAATCCATTAAACTATTACTACCAATTATGATTAAGTCATCAACATATAAAACAATGATAACTATGCCATTTGGAGTATTTTAGACAAAAAGATTACGATCATTAAAAGTATGAGTAAAGTCTTCAGCTATAAAAAAATGATAGATTTTAGAGTACCATTCTCTAGGAGATTATTTTAAACCATAAATATCTTTGTTTAACTTGAATAAAAGATGTTCATTTCCTTACTTAATAAATCTAGGGGGTTGATACATGTAAATTTCTTCATGCAAGTCACCATTTAAGAAAGTACTCTTAACATCCAATTGATAAATATGCCAATGCATGTGAATAACTAAAGCTAAAACAATTTTAATTATGGGCATCTTAGTAACAAGAGTAAAAGTTTTATTATAATCAATTCTTCAATTTGAGAAAAACCTCTAGCAACTAATCTATCTTTATATTTTTCAATTTTATTATCAGAATTGAACTTAGTTTTAAACAACTATTTACAACATACCAAATGATGTCCTTTAGATAGTGGGAATAAGTCCCAAGTGTTATTAGAAATCAAAGAGTTATATTCATCATGTGTTGATTTTTACCAAAGAGGGTGACCTTGAGATTGTTTTAGAGTTTTAGTATCATTATTGTGAATAAATTTAGACATCAAAGCATAATTACAAAAATGTTTCCTAGTTCTACAGTATCATTAAGATCGACATTAATTCTTAAATCTCCTATAGTAATCTTAGCCCACTTAGGCATAGCTTTAGGTGGAGAAATAATAGACAAAGAAGAGGGAATTTGAGGAACAACAACATTATGTAACACATCATTATGATCATTATTAGTTTCAAATAGAAAAGAAGCAAAAACTAAATCAAAAGAATCTGAATTGGAAACACAATCAAGTACACCATTTTCAGTAATGTTGATGTTGTAGGCTTAATTTTCACTCTTGGAGAGGGTTATTTAGGTTCTCTCTAATTAAGATACACAATGAGAACAATCCCATCCTGTGGATATCCTATGGTTGAACCTCTGAATAAGGCTACCTTCCTCTTTATGGATCACCTAAACTAATGCTACTTCTAGAAAAAGGGTTAGAAAGGGGGAAATAGGGATCCTAAGAAATCTAAAAAGGTGATGCACCAAATTTAAATGAGACATTAATATGATTGAACCCAAATTATATCAACATAAGATAATATTGGCTCACACAACCTCACCAACTAGCTAATTGCATAAGTATTTCATGAACTAGGCTCACCAAGTAATCAAAGAAGCAAAGAAGAATTATAAGAGTCACACAATGAATTTATCAATGATAGAAGAAAACAAATATAGACTTGAAAATAACTTGAAAACACCTTAGAAGTGACAAGAAAGAAGGTAAATGGCCCAGGAAGAATCTCCTTCACAAGGTCATCATGCACAAACTTACTAAAGCACTAGTCAAAGGCAAGAGATAGGTAAAAATTATCTTGTTGCATCAAAAGGTAGTTCTTATAAAATTTGATAGGGTTTAGCCTAGTCAAATGAGAGTCTCATGCTCTTCAAAAAATGAGAAAACAATAATTTCTTATCCAAAAAATGAGAAAGAGTCACAATGTGGAAGAAAAAGGAGATATAGGAGAAAAGGGGAGAGAGAGAGGAAGCACACCAACCATAAATGACCTATCCCCTTTCAATGAATGCTCCATTATATTTTGATCCAATCAGAGTTAATACATCATAGACAAAACAACCTTCATTCATCCCAATAGCCTTTGAGCCCTTTCATTGTCTGATAAACATACTAGAAGACAAGAGTGTTCTTAGGATGATGAGTCATGATTTTGTTATGAAGAAAAACCCTTAGAGACCTTAAAAATATATTAAATTCTACAACTACTTTCTCCAATCACTATATGTCCATCTTGGAATTCTACACCATCTTCCACTTGACCTACTTATGAGGACAAAATCCTTATAAATTTTAATCTGATAGAGCCATGACTATATCTATTTTGAGTGGCTATAAGTACCCATTTTTTGAAGAGCTAACCATGAAAAAATATAAGACACTCATCTATATCTCATTTATATTTTCTTCTACTCCAAACCTAAATGAAGCTTTACTATAGATTGAAAACCAATTCATTTATTGGTTTTCCTATAGTTATCCTATCAATGAAAACCCTATAGGCCACATAACTTACTTCTTGATCTCTATTAGATCTAAATATACCTATCCTACCTCTAAACCCTATGGAAGCTAATAATTCATTTTATGCATAGATCTTCTTTAAAGAGTAATGATCACAAGTGTAAAATAATATTACAACCCTAGAAAATGGGCTCTATAAGTACTAAATATTTAAACCAAATGTTGAGATTGACATTTAATGGTGATAGAAGTTCAAAATTGATAACCCTAACCATATGACTGTGTCTTATGCTTTCAGTGCTCCAACTAAACTCTAATGGTGGCATATGCCCTTGCCTTAGTTTGACCTGGCTCATATTTGTTCTTCATTTGAAGTCTCCTATCTTTGGCTTTTAATGCCAACCACTAATCTTGATTTGGGTTTCCCAAATTATGCCACTTATCAATCCAACATCCTTTTTGTGGGTTCTATAGTCATTTCCTATCCAATTCTTGCACTTTCACCATTTGGTGGCCTCATATTCAACCTGTAGTCATTGACTTTTTGACTTTGATCTGCATTGTTGATCTAGTTTTACATGGTTTGAATGTGCATCATTGATTTTTTTAGGAGTAAACCATAATCAAAACACTTGGTAGCTCTATGTTCATCCTTAGGATTTGATGACTTGTTAACTTCTTTCTTGACATCGCCCTACTTTTGTACGATTAAATGTGCTCCATTGATTTATCTCAACCTATTGACTCTATTCTCACCCATACACTGTTGATATACTTTTAGGAATCTAAGATTATGACACTTGTCAGCTTCATGTTCATCCTCAAGAATATTTGAGTCCAAATGAATACTTCCTATTGGGTAAATTCAATGTCCTGACACATGTCCCACTATGTTAATTCAACTTTGAGGGTTTATATCTTGAGATAGAGAAGTCATCAAGACTCTAGATTTATAGAAGATGATCTTGGCATGAAAAACATCATCTTTATGTAATACTTTGGACTTGATAGGATTTTCAAATTAATTTATAAAATGCATAAGTAAACTGGCTTGTTTAAATTTACTTGACATGCCTTGATGGTTTGGTTGCTCTACGCTTGTACTAATCATCCTTTGATCTATCAAAGCTTTGAAAAATCTTTGAGACCTTCTGCAAGCTTATTTCATGCCATTTGAATGCTATGAACACCATGGAGACCTAATATAAAACCTTCACTTGTAATTATAGACCTATTTCAAAGATATTTGATTGTTTATTCAATAGGAACTATTTTTAGCTTCTCACTATACTCTAGGACTTTCAAAACACTGATCTAGTCAGACAAAGTTTTGTACGTAGGACAAAATTGGCCAACATTTAACATACTTTTTAATCTTGATTTTTTTAGTTTTAGGATCATACACCCTATAATTTTTAGATGATTCATTATAAAAAACAAATATAAAAGTATCTGCTTTAGAATCTAACTTACGCTTTTCAATTAGAATATGAACAAATACATCACAACCAAAAACACATAAATATTTTAAACTAGGTTTTATACCACTCCAATCTTCTTTAGGTGTAATATTTAAAACAATATTAATGGGAGTCATATTAATGATATAGACAACACAATACATAGCTTCAACCCAAAATATATAATACATATTTTTAGTATGGAACATACACCTAGCCATTTCAGGGATAGTCCTATGTTTACGTTCACCAACACTATTTTGCTCAGGTGTGTAGGAGATAATTTTCTCATGATTAATTTCATGTTGCTTACAATATGAAAGAAAATAATTGTTAAAATATTTAGTACCATTATCAGTGCGTAAGATGCATAAAGAAAAATGAAATTATTTTTCAACAAAGACATTAAAGTCAATAAAAGTGTCTAAAACTTGATCTTTAGTTTTCAAAAAATAAATTCAAACTCATCTAATTCAATCATCAACAAAATTTAAATCATTCTTAGCATAATTAATATAAGGAGTTTGCATAGGGCCTAAAAAATCACTATAAATTAAAGGAAGCTTTTCAGTAGTACGCTAAGAGTGACTTTTGAGAAAAGATTCTCTATGAATTTTACCAGCCATACAACTATTACAAGTAGTAGTGGGAGAAATTTAGGCAAACCTTGCACCATATTAAGTTTGTTCATAAGTGAAATAATTTAGTAATTGGTATGTACTAATATTTCATGCCACAAGTTAGCATTATTAGAAACAAATCATCATAAGAAGAGAATCTAGTAAATTTGAATAAATTATCATTGTCTATAAAAGTAGTAGAAACTACTTGAAAATCTTTCTTAGTAGATTTAATATAACAAGTATCATTAAATATTCATGTTTTCATAATTGAGGTACGAAAAGTAAATTCAATTTCAAATCGGGAACAAGCAAGACATTATGCAATTCATCATTAAGAATTTTAAAATTTTCTATGGCTTCAACATTGTAAGAAGCATAATTTGAAAGACTTAAATGATTTTAAGAAATATCTAGTTTTAAAGAAGTAAACAATTGAGTATTATATATCATATTTTGAGTGGCACCAAAATCAATAATCCATTCAATAAGAAAAATACACAAAGCATAAGTAAAAACACATCTAGTATTAGACTTTTGTTTTGCTTGATTCTTATTGTTACTAGTGCTAGCATTATCTTTGACCTTAAACTTTTTAGTTTTGATATCATGTTTCTTTTTAAAGTAGTGATATTCATCATGAGTGTTTTTGTCATAATAATTACACTCTAACTTTTTATTAAGTTTAGAGTTATTTTTTTATTTTTATTTTCATGTGTATTATTGGACTCAGCACATTCTTTGCCATTCTTATGTTGGTGTTTAGAAACAAAAGCATGTTCATTAGTATTAAGACTACCAGATTGAATCAAATTTTATTTTTATCAATGCAACAAACTACAAAATAAGTTAAAGGTCAATAAAGTAGATAAATTAGGAAAAACTAGTTGTGAATGAATATTTATAATAAATTGCTGAAAAGGTCAAGGCAAACACTTTTTAATGATAATATGAATCAACTTCAAATTTGAAAGTTTAACACTTAAAATAGCTAGTTGAGAATGCAAAGAATGAACTTTAATCAAGAAATCATCCATAGTTTTGAATTCATTATACCGTAAATCAGACAATTGATCTTGAATTTTAATTTTATGAGATTTGTTCACAATGTCATAAACAAATTTAAGTTCAGACCAAGTAGTGGGGGCAAGATAAAAATTATCAATATAGACATGCAATTCGAGGGTCATGGCCATGCCAATAAATCATAAGGCCTCATCATTTTTTGCTTTTCATTTATTCTAAATTTTGGTGGAGGTTGTCTTTGTATCTGGTTGAGGGTCTATGCATTTACTATGCACACTAAATGTTTGAAAGTGAAAATATATTTCATATGCGATTTTCATAAATGGTAATTGATGGATGTGAGTTTAAATTTGGGTAACAATTGAGTTATTATGTCTTGAAATCTCACCCAATGAACAAAAAGTGAATAGGTAAAAAATCACTTAGATAACAAAGGAACGATTTTGATAAAATACAAAAGAGATAGCTAGTGATAAATGAGAGCTAGAAAAAGGATAGAAACTTGTAATAAAAAATTTCCAAGTTGATACGAAAAATATAATATCAAATAAAAAAGGTTTATTTTTTAAAAATAAATAAAATAAAGTCAAGGAATAAATGTCTTCTTCAAAGGACTTAAACAATTGGATGCCTTGATTTAAGTTAAAGAAAAATACACTTATTGCTCTTATGATAGTGTATTAAAAAATAATGTGCTTGAGACAAAATCAAGCTGATGAATATGATTTGAGTGGTTAGTTTTTTTTTTATTTAGTTATTTAAACTCATACATTACTTAATAGAAATCCCACTTAGAGTTTTAGTTTCAAAGTGAGAATTAACTAAAGTGATAAAGTGAAATTTTAAAAAACTAAACTAAAGTTATAAAAACTAAGACATGAAGTTTTTTGACCTTTAATGTTAAAAAAATGTTTTTTACCAATGTTAAAAAATTGACATTCAAAAGCATAACACATTTAAAAAATGTAAAGTGAATTTAGAAAAGGCAAAACACTAATACATATAAATCATATGACCTAAGAGGAATAACAAAGTTTTATTTAGTTTTTAAAAAACCAAGAAAGGCATTTTACTTAAATTAAGGAATTAAAGGTAATACAATTAAATAAAGTAATAATGAAATAAATTATATATAAGTTAAAATGAAATGAAGTAAAATAAGATGCACTTATAGCAGAGTGTAACAACCCATGGCACACCAAATCTGTAAAAAAAAAAAAAAAAAAAAAAAAGGAAAGGCACCTTTAGGAATAAAATTATTGATAGAGACTTGGAGAGCCACCTAGGAAGACGCCTTACTGATTAATATGATGCAAAAGAGATAAAAAGAAAGGGTGAGCTGCCAAATGTGATGATAAAATTAGAAAGGGTAATGTTCCAGTAGTTCTCTCTATATAAAAAAAAATGTTGCAGACCAATAAGAAGCCAAAATAAGATGCTAAAGGGTAGAGAAGAGACAAAAAAATTAGAATGAAACACCCAGTTGAAGGAGGGCAGTGATGTGAAGAGGAAATAATAAAAGGATACTTAAGGAAGTCGTATAACTATTTAAGGACAAAGTAGTGAAAAACTAGTAAGGTGTCATGCACATTAAAAGGATTATTAGCATAAAAATTAAAATGTCTTGCATGAAATCTATCAATGCCAAGGGACATAACAATTGCTTTAGAAGGATCACCTGCATAAAACTTAGCAAAAAAAACTTACCAAGATCTGGATAAGAATAAATCATTCTAAAAAAATTAATAAGGCAATAATAAATTAGTTTAATGAGAAAATAAAATAGGTATGTAAATAAAACAAAGATATTACAAGATTTTAATGCTCATTAAAATAATAAATAAATATGAGTAATAAAGTACTTAAAAAAACCAATTTTAAAAAACTAGAGGATTATTTTTTTAAATTTTAAAGTGGCTAAAAAACCCACAAAAATGAGTTAGTAACCACAAAATGTAATCAAGGAGAAAATAATGAATTTAAAGAGGTAGAAAGTGTTAGAGTCCTTACAAAAATCCATGAAATCTCCTTAAAAATTTTCACACTTTTCAAAAAATGTCAATAAGATGACTATAACTCTAATACTATGAAGTATTTATCCCAATAATAATCATCAATGACATGACATGAAAGTGTGAGAAAAACAATAATTCACAAAAATAAGTTACCTCTCAAGAGCAAATCATAAGTGACAAGAGTTTTAAAGTAGAAAACTAAACATAAAAAAACCCCATATGATCTTATTAGAAGTCTTGTATAACACTTAAATATCATTTAGTGTCGAAACACACCTAATCTATTTAATAATTCTTCTTAAATTAATAAATCATATTTCCTCCTAAATTCAAATAATTAAATAATTCAAAATATTGAATAAGTCAATTATGGAGCTTTAAATCTTTATTTTAAATAATAAAATCTAGATTTTCCACCTCATCAAAACATCTCCCACCGTTTTCTCCCTCATCCTAACTAAATCTATAAAATTCTCCACCTCTTATGACTCATCCCCTAAGTTGTCAAGTAAAGTGACTTAGTCTTGTTGAGTCAACTAACCAACCCCATATTTTTCTCAACCATTTTAAAATGGTCTTTATCCTCATGGGTGAGGACTCATTAACCACAATTGATCATTTGAATCATTGAAAAAGTTTAAATGATCCTCCACCATTGGATGTTTCTCCAAACACCTATAAATAAGCTTGCAAATCTCTATTTTCAATCATCAGAATCACATCATAAAAAGATAGAGATCACAATCACAATCAAGAAATCAAAGCTCTACACACAAGTGAATCAAAACAAATAAAAGTGAATTAAAGACTTTTTTTTGCACCAAAATGCTGTCTGTTATCTCTTTGCATTGGAGGAGTGAACACCACATACTTGAAAGAGCAAATCGAATATATATTATAATGGATAAATCTTGTGCATTCAAAGTGTAAAGTTTGTGATTATTGTTTTCTTTATTTGTTACTCTAACATAGTTTGAATTCTAGCTTAGATTAGGATTAGTTTACTTTATTTGCACATATAAATTTAGTTCATACAAAGTTCTAAGTGTTAATAGGTTATTTGAAAGAAATAATTAATTAACGTTTGATCATTCTAATGCTTTACCTTTAGGTTTAGAGCATAACCTCCCATTGTATATAGAGGTTACTATTTCTAAGCACAAAGAAAAAAAGGTTTTTATAGATAATCATTCAACCTTTAATCTATGTACACTAAGACTCATAAAACATATTTTGTATCCAATAATAACACTAGAGGAAAATATCATAACAATAAAATCATGTGATAATAATGAATGTTAGTCTATCGACATAATCCATATTTCTTGATGGTAGGGTATGTCATTAAAGAAACACTTGTTCATGTTCTCTATCTTGATTTATCGTACACTATACTCCTTAGATGCCTATGGATCCATTTCATGAATGCCATCCCATCCACCCTCCATCAGTGTTTGAAATTTTCCCATGTAGGAATGGAAGTAACTATTCAAGGGGATCCTCATCCCTTCCAATATTGGAAACTTTTGGGAGGTAAATATTAAAATTCCAACTATCTACCAGTCACATAAGACAATTTTACCCCTGTTGAGGATTATCCTTCATTTAAAAACTATGCCAATCCTTAAAGTTTATTTCAAACACCTCCCCTTGGTGTTTGGATTAATACTCCAACTCCCTTCGTATCTATTGAAAAAGCATTAACCAATTAACCATCCATTGAGCAAGCTTCTAATAGTCCATCCATCGAGCAAGCTTATAATAATCCATGTGTTGAGAAAACATCCAATCCATCATCCAAAAAAACATCATCTTCTGCTTCTTCCCATTTCAAAGTCATTGATCAAGGCATGAACGAATACATTATTCAAGATTTTTATATAATCACAATACACACCAATCCTAATGAATATGGAAGACCAAATCATCTAAAGGATAAAATAATGGTTAAAAAGCTTGGTCAGACAAAATTTATCAAAAAAGGTTTAATTTTTAATGAACATATTGATGATTCAAATTCCTCTTGGATTTATTCTAACAAATTAGCTACTTATTTTTCCACCAATAGATATCTCGTTGCAAAGTCCATCATGTGCAAAATAATGAATTATAAGGGTAAAGGTCTTGGTCTCTATGAACAAGGTGCCATTGAACCAATAACACTAAAATATAGTGAAGGGAATCATGGTCTAGGATTTAACCCACTTAATGTACATATAACAATTTTCTAAAGTGATTATTCTAGTGAGTCAGAAGATGATTCATCAGATAACAAGATAGGTTTTATCATTAGCCATTTTGAAGATGTAACCCTTACCAATCTTTTCCATGAAAATGTTACTCTAAAAATTAACCTAGCATATCCTTCTCTCATCCAATAAGACCAACAATCTACACCACAAATTATGAAGCTATATCTGAGTTCTTGAGAATCGGGAATCAAATTCCTATAGGTGATCATAAGAAAGGTTTTCTAATACAACTAGTAGATTCCACATATTTTAGGTGACAAAAAATAAAACACTTTATTAGTTCTGCATCTACATCAAAACAAGAGGAGGTTGAAGAAGATTTTCATCTTCCTACACCACCCCTACATCATAAAGATGAATCAAGTCTACTTTTTGAAGAAACCATTCTTATAAACATCAACATTGAAGCTGATCTAATGATTATAAAGCTTGATATATCAATCAGTTCAAAAGAAAGGGATGCCTTTACATTACTACTTTGTGAGTTTTTTGATGTATTCACATGGTCTTATGTAGATATGCCAAGGTTAAATATAGAATTAGTAGTTCACCACCTTGTGGTGCATTCAAATGCAAAACTAGTAAAATAAAAGCTCTAAAAAATGCATCCCAAGATAGTGCTGCTAGTAAAGAAAGAGCTAAAAAAATAATTGGTTATATGTTTTTTACACCCCACTGAATACTCAAATTGGATATCAAACATTATACTAGTGTTGAAGAAACTTGAGGGGATTACAATATGCATGAACTTGCATGATATAAATAAAACATATACAAAGAATGACTTTCCATTACCTAACCTAGATATGATCATTGTTTCAATTGTAGGTCATGAAATGCTATCTTTAATGGATGATTTTTTAGGTTACAATCAAATAAAAAATGCTGAAGAAGATCAACATAAAACAAACTTTACAACTTCATGGTGGACATTCTGCTATAAGGTGATGCCTTTTGGGTTGAAAAATATTGGGGTAACATGTCAGAGGGCAATGACCATTAGCTTTCATGACATGCTTAATGATATTATGGAAGACTATGTGGATGGCATTCCGGCTAAATCTAAATCTAGATCGAATCATCCTCAAGGGCTTCACCATATTTTTGAGCATATGCGAGAATACAACATGAGGTTAAATAAAAAAATGTGTATTTAGTATTACATCAAGAAATTTTCTAGGATTTAGTGTTTCACATTGTTGCATTAAGGTTAATCCCTCAAAAGTTTTAGCTATCATGGATATGCCTCCACCTAAAAATGTTTAGTAGTTTAGAAGTTTACAAGGAAAGATACAATCCATTAGAAGATTTATTTCTTAGCTTACAGATATCTATCACCCATTCACCTATTTATTGAAAAAGGATATTCCTTTTACCTAGATAAAAGATTATGAAAAGACAATCAATAATATCAAGCATTATCTTTTCAATCTATTGGTATTAATGCCACTAGTTGTAGGTAAAATCTTTTTGCTTTACATCTTAGCTACTCAATACACCCTTGGAGCATTGTTAGCACATCTTGATGATAATGGAAAAGAATGAGCATTATACTACTTGAGCAAAACATTAATATCTTATGAGTTAAATTACTTTCAAATTGAAAAAGCTTGTCTTGTAGTTTTTTTGTTCTCCAAAAACTATGACATTACATGCTTAATAATCAAACAAAAATCATCGCTAAAATTGACCCTCTTAAATATCTCCTATCTAAAATTGCTCTAATAGGTAGGATGGCTAAGTGGGTTATGATTCTTAGTGAGTTTGATTTAGAGTATGTTAACCAAAAGATAATCAAAGGACAAGTTATCACAAATGTATTAGTGGAAGCATTGCTCAAAAATAAGGCACCTCTCATTCCAAAATTCCCAGATGATGCAATCATGTCTATAGATGAATCCCTAATTTGTCAACTTTTTTTTGATGGCTCTTTTACAAATCATGGCTCAGGGGAAAGCATCTTATTTTTAGCACCTGATGGGGATTGTATTCCTAAGGCATTCTAAATTGAATTCCCTTGTACAAATAATATAGCAAAAAATGAAGGTCTAATAGAAGGCCTCAAGATGGCAATTCAGTGGGGGATCTAACATCTTCTTATTTTTGGTGACTCTAATCTCATCATTAATTAAGTAACTAATGAATTCCAAGCATGTGATGATAAGCTAATACCTTATAATAAAATGGTGGATAGCTTGAAAGCATGTTTTGAATACATCTAATTCAAACAAGTGCCTAAAATCAACAATCGAGTAGTAGATGCTATGGAAACAATAGGATCCTTACTTGACTTAAACACAAAACACAATTTTTTTTGGTTAAGTATTTAAGGATGCCTGCTTATGATATGTTAGAATCAGAAATGGTTTGTGAGGTGGTTGGTTCCACTTATCCCTAGTACTCTAATATCTATACATACCTCCATAACCATACCATTTAATCTAATCTATCTTTTAACCTACATAGATCCTTTATTCAAAGAACATCCCACTATACAATCTTTGGTAACACCCTATATCATCATTAATATGATGGAACCCTTCTATGCTATTTAAATATTGAAGAGTCTATTTTTTCTATTCAAGAAGTTCATGTGGGAATTTGTGGAGCACATTCAAGCTATATGATCCTGACAAAAAAGCTTCTTCAAGTTGGTTATTATTGGACATCAATGGAATTTGATTCATGTGCTTGTGTAAACAAGTGTATACCCTATCAAGAGCATGGAGTTCTTATCCATATCCCTTCACAAGATTTAAAACTTATCACAACACCTTGTTTATTTTACACATGGGGGCTCAACCTCATTGGGAAAATAAATCCTAGTTTTTATGATGGGCATAAGCACGCTATCACTACAACCAAGTATTTTTCCAAGTGGGTAAAAACAATATCACTTAGTTATGTGACTAGAAAGAAAATTTTCAAGTTTATCCTTAACCACACTATCTGTCATTTTGGTATTCCCTCCACTCTCATTTTTGACAATGGAAAATCCTTCAAAAATAAAAATGTTAAGACTCTTTGACATAACTATCATATCAAGCATAGATGCCCCACTCTTTATTATCCACAAGGAAATGGACAAGAAGAGGTAACAAATAAAAATATTTTATTCATTTTTAAGTGAGTTGTTAATGAATTTGGTCATGATTGGCATAATCAATTATATCTTGCCCTTTTGTCATACCAAACTAGTATTTGCACACATATGGGGGCAACTCTTTATTCCCTTGTTTATGGTAGTGAGTCTATTTTACCCATCAAGGTTGAGATTACATCTTTAAAAATATATTTACAACAAATCATAGATGAATAATCATATCAAACATCAAACTTAAGTGAATTTGAACTCTTGGATGAGAAATGACTCAATGTTTTAAACCACCTACAAGTTTATCATAATCACCTTTGCTTTAGCTATAACAAATGGATTAAAGCTAGGGAATTTGAAATTAGAGATCTTATTCTAAAGGAAAATTAGTGAAACATTAATGCTAAAAGAGAGAAGGGAAAATTTGAACCTAATTGGTTAGGTCCATACATCGTTATTGCTAAATATGAATTTAGAGCTTACAAATTAACCACATAAGATGGAGAGGAGCTTGATGAACCTATGAACATCATGCACCTTAAAAAATTATATGATTAAAACTATTTCTATATGCTATTATTGATATATCCATGGTTAAAAATCAAACAAAAAAAATATTTAAAAAAAGAAGAAGCAAAAAACACAAAACAAAACATGTGTACATAGATCATCTGAATGTGAAAACTAGTTTACTGGCACTTTGGATAAGTACCATGGTGAAAACTAGGCTTTTAGTACCATGTGTAAACCATTGTATATAAATACCCTAATTACTTGAGGGCATCATCTTTTGATCATCCATTGTATATTTCCCAGTGTGTCATTTTGTCAATTGTTCATCATTTATGCTATAACATGCTAAAGTTTGAGGTTAATATCACTTTTATGTAAACCTAAATTCTTGCTCATGATTTCAAAAAATTTATTACACCTTATTTCACATAATACCTTAAAAAAAAATGAAAAAGCAAAAAAAATCATAAAAAATACCAAAATACAAAAAAAACCATAAAACAACACAAAAGCCAAATATTCAAGCATTCTAAAAAAATATCAACTTCAACACACATCTATCTTCCACATCATTCATTTTTTATTGGGTAGGTCACTCAAATATCATTCTCATCAAAACACTTAACATCATTCATCAATCATCCACTTTCTCATCACTTCTTATATTGGGTGAACTACATCTGGCTTGATATCCACACATAGACTTTGTCTAAAGTGGATTATATAGACAACACTTAGAGACATGGGGTGTCTAGGGTCAGATCGACCACTACCTTTCCCATCATCCATTTCCTTACCTTTGGATTATCTTATCTTTTAGCTTGTACCTCACTTATTCAATATTTATCCTCGCTCTTGGCTATACATGTTTAGTATACGTTTCACTTGTCCTTGTTTACCACTTTTTCAAACTTTTTCCATTTTTTATATTTATTTTTCTTTATTATTGTCTTGTTTGTTTTCTATCCCTAGCCATTCACTTGGTTGTTTTTATCTTTATCCTTAGCCATTAAGTTGGTTCTTTTCACTTCAGTTTTATCTCTAGCCATTCCCATGGTTATTTTTTTTTTCTATCTTTTATTAAGTGTGTTTAAAATTTTGGGTTACTCTTTGTTTAGTTATGTGTGTCATTCTTGTTTCTAATTCTTGCACATATAAACATTATCATTTTCTTACGATCATTTAGAATAAATTTGTTTGCATTAAACATTTTGTGTGTGTTTTAATCACTTAGCTTAAATATTTTGTTTTGACATCTTTTTACTTATTATTTTCTATTTGTTTATCAAGATTATTTTGTGAAAAACATATATAGTATGGTTATAAATTTATCATGACATACTTTTCTAAAAATACAATTTATTCTTATCTTTTGTTCAAAATGATTAAAACATCAACATTCATCATGATTTTTCAATATCATTATTGGGTTCAAAATGATTAAAACATCAACATTCATCATGATTTTTCAATATTGTTTTATGCTATATTAAAAATTAGGTCGCTCATAACACTCCAATTTTTTTGAAAATCCAATACAAAGAATGGAAATATGAAATATGCAAGAATATCATATTATATAATCATGAACATTATCTAATCATATGTTAGTCATGTCATCCATAATAACTATGCCAAAAAAAATTAAATACATGCTAATGTAAATTAAAATGAAGGAAATAAAATTAGTGATATCATCTATCCATGCATATATCCATCAAATCCATGTAAACCAATAGGTAATCCATCAATGTCCATAGTCCATAATATAAATCATCATCATCATCATCATCATCATATATATATATATATATATATAATGTGTCTATATATAAGATACATCTCAATATATGTATACATCAATGAAATTCATCTATCATGATCCCCCCTATATATATATCTAATCCTATCCTTAGATGAAGTATCTAGTCTTGAGAATAGGTCTCTATGTCATGGTATACCTTATGGAGGACCCATCACATGTGGAACCTAACTTACTGACCTCTCTAACCCCACTAGCTAAATAGATCTAGCAGACATTGATCATCTCATAGAGTACTCTTTGAATGACATTTCCATCTAGTCTTATGGTACATCCCCCTCACATAAACTCTTGTAATATGTAGCCTACTCCATAGCTTGCATCACCCTATCCACATTAGATATTTGTCTCTCTCTAGATAATTGTACTCTAGCCTCTACAAGATTAGTTTGAGCCATGTCCCTATCCCATCTATAGCACTATATGAGTGATGCATAGTTTGGAATCTATGTCTCTATATCATGGGTAACCAATCTTGTATCCATGACATCTCCATCCATCCCATTAATAATACCATACAACCTATCTACCTCAGCCTATAATTATCTAATATTTATAGTTTGATCCCATTTACCATTGAATACACCCTATAATCTAGATACTTCTTGGTGTAATCCATTTATCTCTGTGTCCTAAGCCATAATATCCTCTCAAAGTCTATCAATAAGTGCATGCTACTTTAGAGATCTTGGAGCATGTGAAGAGCCAATAACATCCCCTCTCTTTGCCTATGTAACCTATGCTACTCTCATAGTAATAACCTATCCTATCTCATCCTCCTTGATCTTCACCTCTATCAATGGATTTTCTCTTCCAACCCTCTTCTCTATATCAACATCCATCTCAACCCCTACCTTTTGAAAAATATCAATATCCTCCAAATCTATGACATGCACATCATGAAGATGACTAACATCCCTAGCCCATCCTCTACCTCATACTCATGGTCATGATCATCCTTTATCTCCTATAATAGCCCTTCTAATTTGGGATCTTAAACTTGTACCTCATGACTACCTACTCAAGATAACCACTAACCTCTGCCTCCATGTCCATGGTGGTGCATATGGCATCGCCAATCTTAATGGTCTCTATCAAGCCCACCAATCATCATATCCACCAACCACTCCTATGTCAATAACATCTCTCTTATCCCTCCATCTCATAGTCTATAACTATGTCTAGCTATGGTTAGTAATAGTTGGATCAATTTTCATCCCCCAATGAGGTCTCTCCCTCAATGAATGAGCAAATATGTGTGGATTAGCTGGTATATGCTACATCACACCAAACTACCTCATCACCATGTTTGGATGATATCTCTCTATAATGTACAAGTGTCTCCTAATGATGTATCAAGGGGTCATCATGTAATCCACACAAATTTTTTCATGAGGACACTACCACATAATCTCTCTATATGGTATCTAGATGATATGGTCATCACCTAGCTCATATACCAATCTCTTATAAAAATCTAGATCACCTAAATTTGGTATACATACCCAAATAATCACATGCCATGCGTATGATAATGGATCATCTCCCTCTCATGTGATCAGATGCCTAATAGACCTCTCAATCATAATGTGCTCCCAACACCAAACTTATAGTAATGGATAAGGCCATATCTTTATCTGACCTGAATAAAGAAAATGATATAAATCATAATATATATGTGCTAAAATGCATGGAAACCATGTAAACCTCTCTCCCATATTCATCATATCCCTAATCACATCTAACAAGTCAAACATAGTCTCCCTCTCTTGTCAGGAAGCAAAATCCCACTAATAATAACCATGAGTACAATAGTTAAAAAATCCATATCTAAATCTATATAATAGTCTACATTGATCCCATCTCTAACAAACAAGATCAAGTCATCACTAAAAATCTAGTATAAAGTAACATCTTGAGGACCTTGTCCCCAGTAAACTAGTCTACCCTATATAGGGATACCCAAAATTTGATACACATCCTCAAGTGTAATAGTCATCTCCCCAATCAACAAGTGAAATGTGATCATCTCACTATGCCACCTCTCTGCTACTATTGTTAATAGATATCTATCAGCTTGAACCTCCATCATCTATGTAATTTAAGATAAACCACTCACCTCTAACCAAACTTGTACTCAGTGAAGCTATCCATGCACAACATAGCTATAGATCTCTACTCCCACATCACCATCATTGGTAATACCTCCTGCAAATCAACAATGTTAGTAGTTTATTAGTTTTAAATTAGCATTATGTTCTTCATTTTACTTACCATATAAATACTTAACCATATCTAATAATAAAATCAACTAAAAAACATCTTCATTCATTACAAAATCACTCTTCACTTTCACAAAATCACTCTTGGCTTTTACAAATTTGCTACTAACATTCTCTTTACAAAATTGCTGTTAACCTTAATGAAATCACTTCACATAATGACAATTTTGCTATGCTATTTATAAATTTTAATGCAACCCAAAATAGAAAAATTGAAAAATGCATCCTAATCAAAATTAATACCCTGTTTGATGATTTCACCTCAAGGTTTAGTGATATTACTATTTACCCTAATGAAATCACTAAAATTGATGCCAAAATCACTATTTTCAAAATAATGATTTTTTTTCTTCAATTTCAAACCCTAATAAATGATAATAAATGTCAAAAATTTCAAAACCCAAATGACTTACTAGAGGCCCACTCATCTCAAGTCTCTATAAATGTCTCACTCTCTATAAATGTCTCTATAAAGGCTTAGCATGAATATCTCTAAAACAATTGTTAGCTATTAACCATGAAGATTAATTTGAACAAATGATTTTCTAAATCACCATTTCTTCTACTTATATTTTTATATCTCACCAAATATTTTTACCCCATCTAACCTATTATTTCATTCCTCTAGACCATTCAATCAAACATTCAATCAATTTATTCTAAATTTATATTCAAAATCTTGCAACAATCTCTTAGCATAAAATCAATAAAAACATTTGCAAAATCAATATCTTTTTTTTGTTTATAGATTCATAGTTTATTATTACTGGGATATATCATTCTCACAACTTCTCAATTGACCCCTACATCAGTAGTAACAACAATAATCATTTAATCTTCGAATGGTTAAACTATTATTTTTCAAATCTATACTCTAGTTTTTTTCAACTAGGGGCAAACTTTTTATGCAACCAACATCTTGAAAATTTGATATTAATTTTAACATAAATTGATTTATCATTTCTCCAAATTTATTTGTCCACTTCTTATTTTCATCGATTTCAAGCATTTGTTTGTTTCTTGCACAAACCCTTGAGGGGGCATCATTACACTCATTTTCATTCATTTGGGGCAAATATTTCCTTTTCTATCATTAACACTCTAATTCTTCTACTATTATTTGAAATAGTATTGCTTCATAACACTATTTCAAAGAGGGGTAAATGTAGACACCTAAATTTCATTTAGTGTCAAAATGCACCTAATCTATTTAATAATTCTCTTTAAATTAATAAATCACATTTCCTCCCAAATTTAAATAATTGAATAATTCAAAATATTGAATAAGTCAATTATGCACCTTGAAATCCTTATTTTAAATATTAAAACCTAAATTTTCCACCTCATAAAAATATCTCCCACCTTTTTATCCTTCATCCCAACCAAATCCATAAAATTCTCCACCTCTTATAACTTATCCCCTAAGTTGTCAAGGAAATTGAATTAGTCTTTCTAAGTTAGCTAACCAACCCCATGTTTTTTTCAACCATTTTAAACTGGTCTTCATCCTCATAGGTGAGGAATCATTAGCCCACATTGATTATTTGGATCATTGAAAAAGTCCAAATGATCTTCCACCATTGGAACTTTATCCAAGCATCTATAAATGAATTTTAAATTTCCATTTTCAATCATCGCAATCACATCATAAAAATATAGAGATCACAATCACAATCAAGAAATCAAAGATCTACATACAAGTGAATCAAAGACTTTCTTTTGCATAAAAACACTACCCACTCTCTCTTTACATTGGAGGAGTGAGCACCACATACTTGAAATAACAAATTGAATGTATATTGCAATGAATAAATCTTATGAATTCAAAACATAAAATTTATGATTATTGTTTTATTTGTTTATTGATCTAACATAGTTTAAATTTTAGCTTAAACTAGTATTAGTTTACTTTATTTGCACATCTAAATTTAGTTCATACAACTTACAACCAAATTTTTCTCAAGTACAAGATTGAATCAAGAACACAAGAGAAAAATAGAAAGAATTATGAGATTCTTAGTGAAGAAAAAAGGAGAGGAAGAGCTCTTTTATAAATCTAGAGGAGGAAAATGAGAGTTACATAGAATCCCATTATGACTTTACAAGCCCCATAAGTGTATGCCACTTGTGTCTTATCCCTTACAAAGAGAATGGAGGTGTGTGCCATATGGGGGAAGGAGTTACTCAAGAAAGTAACTCCCAAATCCTAAAGGAGCACAAAGAGGTGAGTGACACCTCATGGAATCCATATTTATGTGAATTAATAATTCACATAAATATAAATTCCTCACATAAGAAAAATAAACTTAGGATAAAATAAATTATCCAAAATAAAGGGTAATTCTAACACCTTATTATGGAATTAGTGTCAAACTTGTAGAACACCAAGCATGAAGGGCCAAGATCTAGAAATGAGGGTCTAAGACTAATTTGGAGCTGATTAGGGATGCCTATGGCCAACATAAAAGATGTATAATTTTGAAAATATACTCTAAGATAGGTCTAGGGTTAAGCTAGGGATAGGTAGTCTCAAGTAGTACTCTTAGCACTCAAATACCACTTGTGGGTGATTACATTTCCCCCCATGTTATTTTATAAGTACAATGAAGCAAAATGATTAGGATAAATTAGTCCTTACTTAAGAGATATCAAAAGAAAAAGACTAAACTGAGTAAAGAAGTAAAATTGAGTAAAGAGATAGGAAAGAGGAAATGAATGAATACATCACACTGAGTACATGAACTAATGCATGAACCTAGTGAAAACCTATGTGTGTGCATGTATATAGTGATCAATAAATGAATAGCTTGGAATAGCTTGATAGAGTGGTCAATCCTCATGTGTGGGTGGCTCAAGAACTCAATCTAGTTTTGAATCCATCATTATGTACCCTTATTTGGTGGATCATGACCTATGAATAACTTAGATTAGATTGATAGTATGTCTAACCCTCTCATGTAGGTGGCTCAATAACTTAATTAGGTAATGAATCCATCATTTTATACCCATGTGTAGTAGATGCATCTAAAATTAAACTATAAAAATTAACTATAAATGTCTAATTGGGTTTGTTGTCTTTGTGGCCACTTGGGTACATTAGGTGGCTCTAGGCCACTCAGGAATGCCAACCACTACAGATGGAGTTAAGCATGAAAATGGTGTGAAAAATAGAATATGATGGTAGGTGTATATAATGTATATAATGACATGGAATTTATCATTCCATCTAATTAATTGGTGTGTAAGTGGGCATATAAAAATAATGTGTCATGCACATGCTCCCAAATATGATATCTAAGCATATGGATTTTGGATTGAGTTATAATAAACTATTTATAAGTATATAAAATAAATATGAGAATGGTAATAACATGCATAATGTCCCTAATCTAAGTAAACTAATATGAATCTAAGCTGAACTAGTATGAATCTGAGCAAAACTAGGCAAAACTGATAAATCTATAACTAAATCTATGCAAACTTGTACTATACCTACTATACTTTTTTGGCCAATATAGGTTATTTTGAAACTAAGGCTATTGGATAGTAGCACCATGTCTTGGATAGTAGTTTCATTTTTGGAAATATGTCTCTAGTGTCCCAATTTGGGTGCTAGTGTCCTTCTAGTCTGATTTCTATGTAATTATAATGCTTTTTGGGTCACTATTTTCCCACTGTGTTTACCCAAGTTTAATTTTTTTTAATGGAGCCTGTGTGATAAAAATTTACTATGAGTGAAATATGGGAGCCTGATCTATATGAAAAACCCCTGTAAATTCCCCCTCTTTTGAGGGGAGTTGTTGAACCTATGCAAGAACTGCCATCAAAAGAAAATAAAAAAAGCTCTACAAAATGTGTGTTAGCTGGAGTATATATGATATCTACATAATAATCCAATATAATGTGTATACATAACATCAAAATGTAATTTAATCTAAACATATGCATGTAATTTAAGATATATGTCATGTGTATCATTCACAAGGGTGTCAAGATAGATATAACAATGTATGTAATAGTAAATCTAAGTAATAACTAGGTAGCTACTTAGGAGGATGAGCCATGCTGTTCGTCATGACACCCAAGTAGGAAAGGTAGATGCATGAGGTCCCTTATGACATCAAAAATTGGTGTGTGTAATAAGTAAATATAAGTGTTATGACCATTACACACAAAAAAAATACAAAACACATTAAGTACACAAAGTAGGCAAAGGGGACATAATACAAGGGACACGGGCACATGTCACTAAATCTAAGAAAAACAAGACATACAAGGACATGTTCAAATGTTCACATATGCAAGAAATAAGGAACTTAGCTTAGAGCCACATAGAAGGATGTTCAAATGTCCACATACACAATCAGGAAGGAACATACTAATATATGGGCACATGTCCAAAGCATACATACCATGAATAAAAGTGGCATATAACCAAAGAACAATGGCATATTCAAATGCCTCAAATAGAAGAAGCATAGAGATATAATCAAGTCTAAACTAGGTAAGCTAAAAATGAAAGTGTGCATAAATATGTAATACAAATATGTGTAAGAGCTAGGATGTATATATGGTGAGTCTAAAGTAGTAATAGCTGGCAAAAAATTTGAGTAAGAGTAACATGATCAATATCAAGATATAACAATGTTAAAGCTGGGATGTTTTAAGATAGAACCTTAGAATTAAAACTATGTGTAAGATGCCCCCAAGTAGGTGAATGTGTCAAGTGAAGATGCATGTATCAGTGTATATGCTCCTAGTGGGTAGATAATATGAAGTCTAGTTTGGTGTAGTATACCTGAGTCTTGTAGTAATTTGTAAGCAATTGACAAGAATAAGTAAAGCATGTATGTATGATAAAACTAACTATACTAAGATAGATAACATATGTAGTTTCTAGAAAATATAAAAATGTAAACATAGCAATGCATATAATCAATAATTTTATGTTTTTTGAGTAATATTTGAATGTTTTTGTGTTTTTGAAATATTATAATGTTTTTGTATTTTTTGGATTTAAGCTATGTACAAATAACATGAAAATGAACTATGTATAAGGAGCAAGAGATAAGGAAAGTATGTCTAAGTAAATGTTGTAAATAAATGAGATAGTGTATGATTAAAGTGCACTATATCTATATACCTAAGAGCACATCCATGAGACGTGGATAATCAAATGGTGGATCTGATGGGACATTATCCAGTGTCAGATACTAGATTTATCTAATCTCAAATAAGTCATCATCATCATGATCATCATACCATTTTATTTTATCAATGAAATCTTATCCTTGGCATTAGTTTAGAGTCTATGCATTTAAATAACATGTTTTTTGACTGTGTTAGATGCTTCTCATGTAGTCCTATGGTAAACCACATTAGACTATAAAGTATTTGTATGAAACATGTGGTTCTCATCTATGCCATCATGTAAAATGTGGACCATGTGTCCCACATGACTGAATGTCAAACATCTATCTAATCAATCAACTATGGTATTAATTTCTTGTAACCATGTACTACCAAGTGTAACCTATAAATTAGTTCTATTGCTCATGATAAATAATAATGTGTTAGCCATCTTGGGGCCATATGCAATTGGTAGTGTGATATGTCCAATGGAATCTTGACAATGTATGGCATGTTGTAGCTCATTTTTTTAATAGCCTATGTGTTGTAAAAATTATAAAGTATAAGTATTAGAATTGAAATCCTCATCTATAGCCACATGGGGGATGTATCTATTGACAACAAAAATCTAGATAGTTAATGGATCATTTTGTGAGTATTTATGTTATCAATAACTTTATCATTGTGCTTGTATCTGTGGAAGTGATCATATCTATAGAGGTGATCATATCTATGAGGTGGAGGATGTATGATCTAAATAGTGCCCTGAACCTTGAATTTATTCCATTTATGTTGTAATACTTAGAATGTATCGATATCATATCTTGTAAGTCTATAAAAATGACAAAAGAACCGTGACTTTCTTGTGGTGACAATCTATTGATGGATCTATGCTGAATTATGGGTAATACCATCAATCCTTTATTAAGTAATATCTATAAAATATGAGGTGGTCTATCATATGAACTCCCTACCTTAATTTGTATAATTGAGTCTATATCCACATATGTAACCATATGTACTAAATGAATAGAAGGATCTGCCACTGACTATAACTAAGTAGGAGAGCCTATAGCTATATGATTCTAAAAAATGGTGTTACTAGTATAAGAAGAGGTATACGTGCCTTAGAATCATCTCTATACTCTCTTAGGACCACTGGTGTGAAACTTAATCCACATAAATAGTCATTAATGTTAATAAGGTGGCTTAAGAATCTATATAAGAGTTATGTATGTATACTTCTAAGTTAACAAGTGGCAACTATGCTATGAGAATATCATCATCTGCCTTGGGTGGGGATATTTATACTATGGGATGTTTTTCCTCCATCATCAATGAATTTAACTATGCTATAATAAGATCTAGAGGAGGTGTAGGAATAGATTTATAGACTCCCCAACCTCATATGTATGCATCTACTCAATTAGAATCTTGTGAGGTGGGGATTTTATGAAAACACGAGGTATCCCATCTAAATATGTATTTGGGGTAGTAAGCTCAGCGAGTCTGCAATATCTGAATGGTTTATTATCTATTGGACATGTGTATAAGTATCCATCATGTAAAAACTTGATGCATATATGTAAAGTAAAGGGCATGACCTCTATAGCATGTATCCAAGGTCTCCTAAGAAATAAGTTGTAGTGAAAATGATAAGGCATTAGTTAAAAGTGTGTAGGTAAGGTTTTTGGCCCTATCGTAATGTCCAATCTAATATAACCCAATTTATATCTAAGAATGGCATCAAAACCTATGATATTCTTATATTTCTTCTAGATAGATGCTATATCAACCCCCGTGGTCTGTAGAAATGTGAAGTTGCATATGTTAAGTCCTGAACCATTATCAATTAGAACTCATTTAATAGTAATGGTATTGATTTGTGCTCGAATGAAAAGTGGTAAATTATGAGCAATTACTGACTGTGAGGGAAAGTCCTCATTAGAAAAGTATATAACATCCTTAATGTCCTTGATAATGTTCATGACAGATGCAAATTAAGTTGGATCTATGTCATGAGGTAAATCTGTATGATTGATTGTTTGAAAAAGAATATCTTTGAAAATATTTACCTTTTGAAGTAATTCCAATATGGATATCTTAGCTAGTGTATTTGTCAGCTGATCTACAATATCAAATGTTATTTGCTGATTTTTGGGTCCAGTTATAGTGTGATGGGGATGAAGAGGGATGGTGGGATTATGATTCTCTTATATAGGCTAAGGAGGCACCCTATTCTATTTAGTAAAAACTTGAACCACAAGATATACTATTTACCAGGGTGAGTAGTAGAGGTAGAATGGGAGCGAAGATAGTAAATTGGTATAGGTGGAGGTGGAACAAAAGGAGTCCTTTGAGCCCTTTATCATCTTGTAGTAACTAGAGGTAACTCAAAGTGAGCCATGTAATGATTATCCTCATAATAATGGGATTAACATGAGGGAAAACTAATGTTTAAAATAAGATTAGATCTAACATGATCCATGAGAGGAGTGGCATACATGTGCACTTTTATACTAATGTTAGTAATAAACATGCTAATAAAAGCATAAGAATTTATACCATAAAGTAAAAAATGGCATCCAAAAAGATAATCCTTATGATAGGTTGTAAACTAAAAATTGAGCATATGCTAGAAATGTAAACCCTAGGGTTATCTAGGGTCAGGGTTTGTACGATATTCAAAGTAAGTTGGGTTTACCAAATTTTTTAACCTTTTAAGACTTAGTGTATGTAAATCATATTTTTATTAAATAACTAAGTAGACTAAGTCAAGGAAATAATATTTAGTAAATAAAACCACTAATTTTCTATAAAATTGACTAGCTTTGACTTTTTAAAAAATAGTAATAAATGGTACAAGTAAGAACTTAGCTGGAAAATAAATGATACAGGTACTATAAACTAAGAAGGAAGTTTGTATGAGTATTTTAGATTGGATATTGGTGTTAAAAACCCTCCTAGAAAATGATTCCATAATTAGATAGTAGCACCATTATTAGAAAAGTGGTGGTAGTGTCTTATATGTAGGACTATCATGAGCTTTTGTGTGCACCTATATCTAGATCTCTGAAGTATGTTCCTACATGCACAAGTCTTGAAACCCTATATTTTTATTGTAATAAATTATTATTTTTAAAACCTTAATCTTCCATGTAACTAGGGCATCTAGCTGATAGGAGATGAAAAGTTTGATTGTTAGTAGGGTAGGTTGGACATCCTCAACACCCCACTATGAAGAGAGTTGACTACATACCAATACTCTAAAGAGGGATCAAGCTCAATTTAGTTCTCCCCACCTAAGTGTTGGTGAAAGTGTAAGTGATGCTAGTATGATAGTGGAATTGAGTGCCTTGAATGTGATTGAGATTAGAAATCTAGGTTTAAACTTAGGGTTACTGTAGATTATAGTATGTAGAAGTAGGGTAAAATAGGGATTGACAATCTTAATTGTGCACAACTTGTTTTGAGTTTGAATGTGTATTTTGCATATAATTTCCATCTAGTGGTTAGAGGGATAAAATTTATATATGTATATTATTTTGATGCTTGTATAGGTATTAAAAGAGGTCTAAGTTGAGCATAGGAAGTTTTAGTTTTGAAAAGATATCTATTTGCAAAAAGATAGGGCAAAAGACATTAGTGTCATTTTGGGGACACTAGTGCCATGTGGTGATCATGTCCTTGTTATGGTGTCATTTTAAATAAGGAAGTAAAATATACCTACAAATATAGCTAATGTAAATCTAGATATGGAATTAGAAAAAAGAAGACTAGATATATATTCTATAATATTTACATGATTCTAGAAATTATGACTTTATAACATCAGACACTTGCATCAACTTGGGATCATTTAATTGATGTTATAGTCTAAATTGGATGAAAATGTATAGTATAGAATACATACTAAAATTAGATGTAACCACTTGGATGCTTTTGGTTTTTGTGTCACCTTCACTCTAATACATTCAGATTTATGTCATGGACTATCACTCCTTGTCAAATAGGAAAAACCTAGTTCTTCATCCTCATATTAGCTATGGGAAAAAATGGGTTAATGGGAACATGGTCTCGAGCTACCCCAAATATACCTATATTAATGATCATTGCCTATATAGCCAATATTTTGAAGAGGGCCTCAAACCTATGTAATTTTCCCTTACATGTTAGCTTATGTGTAAATCATGCAATGTATGATAAGTAAGTACAATAATGACCTAGATTGTCACTTGAAAAATATAGATCTTAGGCTATTTATTTAGTACTTCAGATATATAAATGTGTTTTCCCTATTAATGATATGGAAATATGAGAAAATAAGGAAGCTTTGCTCACTTGAGTGATTGATATAATGATTTTGGTAAGTTACCTTGTTAGTATGTAAGAAGTTCATAGATGAAGAATGAATGAGGGTTGATATTTATTTATACCAATCCCCTTAGAGAATATATCACTTTAAAACACTTAGGATGACCTTTAGAATATATTTCCTTTAAAAATGAGATGACTTTAGGGTAATGGACACTTGCGTTAGGGTAGGACACTTGCATCAACACAAGCGTCTGATTGGGATGCAAGTGTCTGGGCAGTTGGAAAATAGGTGCATGTGAACAACTTATAGATATGGAAGATAAGTAGGTTTATAAAATTCTAGGTAAGATGAAATGTTTGAGTCATAAAAATAACAATCGTTGGATTAAGAGATAATTAATTAGACACATAGAGATAGTGTATGTGAGTTTTTTGACAATGAAAAAGGTATAAAAGCTGAAAGTACATCCATGATATGTATTTTTAAAGTGTACAAGACTAAGGTGATATATAATTTACAAGTTATGCATACATTCCCCCCTTTTAATCTATTAATAGCATTGTTAGTTTAAAGGAAAAGGAATGCATACTTGGTTGTGTATAACACACCTTGTATTTTCTTAAGTCCAACTTGAGTGCTTTGTTGATAACTGAGCTATAATCAAGAGCATATTACAATATATAATTAGTACATATAATATGAAATTTAAATCATTTAAATGATTTATATTGAAAGAGATCAAGGTTTAAGAATACACATGTGTATCAGTACAATCATCTTACCTTTTAGAAATTTGATTTGAAAGATATATCATTATGAATCATTGAAACTAAGATTAGGATAAAATATAAATCTAGAAAGTGCATATATCTAAAAATGTATAGAGAGATATTTGAGGTCATATTCCTCCAACCTTGGAGAAAAGATTAGTTGCCACCTAACAGTTGAGATTAGCTCAACCGTGCAACCCACTCATATTTATAACCTGGTGAGTGTGAGTAAACCAATTTAACTCACATTATAAAATTAGTAAGGCTAGATGATGAAATCAAGTCCACCCTATAAACTTGGAAAAATTGAGTGATTTAATCACCTCAACAGTAACAAAAGGTGAACCAACTCTACAATAGATTATGTTAATATGATCTATAAAAGTCCAACTTGGTGGGTGGTGATAGTCCCTAAAAGTGCTTAGAATCTAAAACTAATTAGATTTTGTAATGTTAGGCACACATTGCATAGTATATGCAACTTAGATATGTCTCATGTTGAAATTATGTATAATAATGGTAACAATGTATATAATTATACTAAAAATTTATATCTAAATCATATAACATTGTTACCTAACCTCAAAAGGATAAGATAACCATGTAAATTATGAAAGTACCATGCAACATATAGAGGGAACATGTCTAGGTGTATATATCATGGAAGCACAAAGAATATGATCACATCAAATACTAAGATGCATGATGTAGATCATGATAACATCTAGATAGTGACAACACAATCTCAAAAAGTAATTAAGCACACACATAAAAACAATCAAAAATAAAAATCAAGAGACAAAAGTCCAATAAAGACCACAAATAAAGTGCATATTCAAATGCTACACAATTAAAGGGACATGACTTTGTTAAATGCCCACAAAGTAAGAAATGACATATTCAAATGTCAAAAAGGCAAACAATGTAGCATATTCAAATAATCAGACAACCAAGACAATATCAAGGAAATACACTCAAGAAAGTACATAAATGAAATCATAATAAACCAACATAAACATATCATACTAGTCCCTAGATGTATGTGTTAGTAAAAAAATGTCAAGCACATAACATATCAAGCACACTATGAAATATATAATCATGGTTAAAAGCATGTGTAAGTACATATATGATCTCAAACATGATAATGTAAAATGATTATAAAATGATATAACCTAGGTGTATTGTGATCATAGAGGTGGATGCCCCCAACATCCTGGTGATGTGAGTAGATGGAAAGTCTAACATCCACAAGTGCATAGATCATGTATTTGCATATGCTTGAATCACACTTAAAAGATTTTTAAAACACATGAACATATGAAATATTGACATGCCATCTACCAACATGTAACTAACAACATATATGCCAAGGAATTAATAAGATATGTAAATACTAAAAATGTTTTTGGATATTTGAAGGTTTTTGGTTTTTTTTGTATTTGTTGAAATATTTGAAAGGAAAAGACTATCTTATGATTGAATCCAAAGGATGGTCACAAATATCCCTCCATTATGAACTTGGTGTAATAAATTAGTGATGTTATCAAGGATCATGTGTAGGTGAAACATCTATCATTATAATATTTATGATGCTTCATGTATGTAAATATGACTCTATGGTTATGAATTAGAAGTAGTAGGAGTAGGGGTTTGTGGAACCCATCATGGAGTGATTTGTGGTATATTTAGAACATGAGTAATAGGAACATATGTAAGTGCTTTAGATATTTGAATATGGTGTGTAGTATATGGGGATTCCATAAAACACACTATAGACCTTTGATGCAGTGGTCTTTCAAATATTGGTCACCTGGTAAATGGGATCACTTTTTGTTTACCTTTTGCATAAGATTAATTGTAAGAGGTTTCATAATTAACTACCTGGGTATCAATTTATCTTACTTAAGAGGATGTTCATATGTAATTCTAAAAAATATAATTACCCAATAAACATGAATGCATTTAACACACCCGTACATTGTATAAGGTACTGCTCAAAGTGTATGTATCCAAGGTTTTCCAAATAACATATCAAAGACACCCATGGAAGGTATAACTAATAAAATAATAACCATATGGGCAAGACCCACCTATAAAGGTAAGTAAATATCACTAAGAACCTATTGTGAGGTCACATCAAATGTTCTAACTAATCTAGTTAAAGGATGTAAATAATTCTTTTTATAACCTAAATACATAATTAATGTCATGGTACAAACATTTTTGATTACACCATTATCAATAATAACACTATGTATAGGTTGGTGATCAAGGTATACTCCAAGAATAAGGAATGAAGATTTGAGTCATCATAATTAATCTCACTGTCATTGAAAGTAATATAAGGTATTTGAACCATAGGAGTTGTATGCCATGTATAAGTACTAATAATCCCATCTAGTGGGTGCTCATTATGAGATGGAGGTGGGTGTTCATTATATTCCATTTGCACTTCTTGATCTTTATTTTAATGATCTTATAAAGGATTGTTAAATATTTTTTATTTGTGGTGGTCACCAAGTTGTGAACCTGATTCCTTTAGAGGATCATCAAATGTAATATTTTGGTCATTGATGAGGTCTTAGATCTTATGATTCAAGGTGAAATATATGTTCATAGAATGCCAAGGGCCTTGGTGATAGTCATTATAAGAATTTTCATCATACCCTTTGGGTATAGGTATTCTCATATCAACCTTTATATGATGAGGGAGAGATATAAGATGACACTACAATTCATGAGAGTAATGAAGTGGGGACTCAGGGAAATGTGTAAATTATCTCTGTGGGGCAGTGGATAAGATAAGTCAATTAGGTTGTTGTGATACCACATTAATGGTGTTATTTTTTTCTTTTTTAGGCTTAGGGCGTTTGACCTTATAGATTAGTTTGATAGATTTTTTTTATTAAATGTATATGTAATTGGTATATTTACTACATATTTAAGTTTGTTCAATGAGATAAGTTTCATTTCATGATCACGAATATAATATGGCATGAGTCATCAAAATATTTGAACTTTTTAAATACAATGGAATCATGTAAAGGAGCAAACAAAATTTTCTTGAAAATATCTTGAAGATCTTTATCTACCATAGGATTGGTCATTTTAGCTAACATTGTCTTATATCTTAAGACATATTCATTGATAGGTTCATTGGTTCCTTGTTTGATTTTTTTAGTTTGGGCATAAGAATTTTTTTTAGAAATTTTAATAGAGAAGTGTGCCAAAAAATAATCCATAAGGGTTTTGAAGGAATTTATTGATTGAGTTAGTAAAACATATAACCACCTTAAAGCATAGTATTTGAGGCTCCATAAAAATAATTTGGTCAAAAGTTTATCATTAGAGGCATAATCAAAGCATGCCACATAAAAGGATCAGAGATGTTGTTCAAGATCACCCTTTCCATCATAAAATGTGAACTTAGGTGCAACAAAATTGGTTGGTAAGGGGTTCAAAGGTATTTCTAATGCAAGAGGATCATGCAACACCTTTTATGAATCAATAACATAAGGTGATTTCATAGAAGTTTGTTCAATATTTGTAACCTTAGTTTTCAAAAGTTTTATAGTTTGGACAAGAGCTACACTTCTTGGCATTCTAGGTTAGAAATTTAAGAATTCACCAAAGGAGGTGTACCCGTAAGTTGGGTAAATATAGGCATTGAAACTGGTATTTGAGTTTAAACATTTAGATTTCCTATGTAAGATGTGATGATAGTAGTTTTAGGGAACAAAAGTTTAAATACATATCACGTGCCCCCATTAGATGTAGGTAGATTGATTAATATGGAATCACTTGTACTATCTTATAAAGAGTCACCATCACTAGGTGAGGAAGCCTTAGCTTTATCATGCTTACTAATTTCATCTTTTATAACATACAAAAATACATCTATTAATCCCTTGTTATTATTGAGATGAGTGATCACTGCTTCTTTATCTTCCATTTGAAATTGAGTTCTTTTATTACTATTTTCCATTACTTAGAAATGAAAAATTATAGAATCTAAACAACAAGCTAAAACCCTAACTAACTAAAAACCCTAAGAATTAGATTTTTTTACATTCATATGAATTAAGTTCACTAAATGTTTAACCCTAAAATATAAATATGGGGAATATAAAGTTAAAGGGGGAAGAGATAGCCTAGGATATAAGATGGTAGACTATCTTTAGGGTAGGCCAATTATTTACAGAAATTAGATAAATATAGACTAAATTTATTATATTGAGATGTTAAAAATAGAAAGTACATCAATTTTAGATATAAAAATGAAATTAAGATAATTGGTTTTGATTATAACGTAGATCTAGATCTAAAACATGCAAAACGTGGACTATATATGGATTCTAGAATAATCACCTGATTCTAGAAATTATGCCCCTATAGCCTTGGACACTAACATTGACCTGGGAGGGTTACATCAATGCTATTATCTAAATTGAATGTAGTTGTCTAGTATGGAATACTTGGTAAAATTATATGTGACCACCTAGATGATTTTGGGTTATATGTCACCTTTGATTTAGTGCATTCAGATCTGGGTCATGGGTTATCACTCCTTGTCAAATAGTAAAACCCTATTTTTTCAACCTCATATTGGATGTGAGAAAAAATAAGTCAGTGAGCATACATTTTTGATTTTTCTTAAAGATATATTTGTCGATGAGTGTTGCCTATATAGCTAATAGTCAGAAGAAGGCCTCAAACATATATATTTCTCCCTTACGTGTTGGCTTATGTGTGAATCATCTAATGTGTGATAAATAAGTACAACAATGACATAACTTTTAACATGGTAAATATAGCTCTTGGATTACTCCTTTAGTATTTTAAACCTGTAGATATATTGTCCTTATGACTGATATGGAGATATATGAAAATAGGGAAGCTTTACTCGAGTGCTTGATAGAATGTTTTTGGATAGTTACCTTATAAGTATGTAAGAAGTTTTTAAGTGAGGAATGAATAAGGGTTGATCTTATATTTATACCAACCCCCTAGGAGAATATCTATATTCAATCACTTAGGATAACCTTTAGGATACATTTCATTTATAAATTGGATGAATTTAGGGCATTGAATACTTGTATTAGGGTAGGACACTTGTGTCAATGCAAGAATTTGACTAAGATGTATATGTCTAATTAGTTTTAAAATAGGTACAAGTGTATAAATTGTAGAGATGAAAGATAAACATATTTATAACATTATAAGCAAAAATAAAAAATTTGATTCATAAAAATAACATTAGTCAGACTAAGAGATAAGGAATTAGGCACATAGAGATAATGTATGTGAGCCTTTTGGTAGTGTAAAATGTATATAAATTGAAGGTACATCCATGATAGATATTTTCCAAGTGTACAAGAATGAGGTGCTATATAATTTAGAAATAGTGTCTAAAAAACCCTATTCATTCCCCCTCATCAAATATGTTGTAAGTGATGTATAATATTAATATATATCTATAATTTGGTGTATTTTTATAGAATATGCACTTGTAATCTATTTTAAGATGAAGTATCTATTAAAACATAACATTTATTCTATAAATTATGTATAATACATGTCACAAATCTAAAAACACTATCTCAAATATGTGAAAATTAGTGGAAATTGCATAAGTTTAGGTCCCCAGTGTATATATGAATAATGTAAACTATATCAAATTCTATCAATTTTTGTTGAAACTTAATCTTATTTAGGTTCATGTATTCCTAAGTCTATTTATATGTGTAGGATTTTTTATTATGTTAATTTATAATTTATATAATCTAGATTTTACAAGGTGTCACATACCTTTTGCCTTTTTGTATGAATTCTTGGAGTTAGATTCACATGTAACTCACTTCACACTTTTCACACACATCCCCCTCACCCTTACGGGGATTAGGGACATTTGACACACACTAAGAAGGGTGTGTAAGTCATGATATGATTCTTTATAACTCCCTCTTCCTTCTAGCTCTATTTATTGAGATTTCCTCTTACATTCTACTCATTTACTTATGTTCATCTTGAGATGTATTTTAACCTTTTCAAACTTAGATGAATATAAATCCTATGTTTTTTAAAGAGTCGAGTATAGTAAATTAGGTTAATAATATGCAATAAATACATCCACTAATTTGTTACAAAATTGACTAATTTTGATCTTTATAAAAATAGTAATAAATAGTGAAAGTAATAACTTAGTTGGAAAATAATTGAGATGGATGATCTAGAGGATAGAAACTGAGGTAGTAAGTAGTTTGAGTGTCATAAATAAGATTCCAGTATCATAACCCCTCTTAAATAGTAGCACCTTGATTAGAAAATAACACCATTATTGGAAATGTGGTGGTAGTGTCCTTGTATTGGCAACAATGTCCCCTATAAAGGACTATCCTAAGCTTTTGGGTGCACCTATGTTTGGATATATGAGGTATGTTCCTATGTGCATGAGTTATAAAACCTTGTATATTATCTATTTTGACTAAATTTATGAGCAAACCTTAATCCCCCATATTGTTAAGTTAAAAAGTTTGTTTGTTAGTGGGGTAGGCTAGACATCCTCAACACCCCACTATGAAGAGAGTTGCCTACAAACCAATACTCCAAGAAGGGATCAAGTCTGATGTAGTTTCCCCCACCTTAGTGCTAGTACAAGTGCAAGTGAAGTTAGTATGATAGTGTAATTGAGTGATTTGAATATACTTGAGACTAGAAACATGCATAATTTGAGTTTAAGAATATTATAGATGGTAATATATAGAAGTAAGGTAGAATAAGGATTAATAACCTTAATTGTGCACAACTTGTTTTGAGTTTGAGTGCATATTTTGCATATGATTTCCATCTAGTGGTTAGAGGGATAAAATTCATGTGTATATACCATTTTGATGTTTATGTGAGTGCTAAAAGAGGTCTAGGCCAACCCCAGGAGGCTTTAGATTTGAAAAAATATCTATTTGTGAAAAAGAGAAGGACATTAGCACTATTATTAGGACACTAATGCCATGGGATGCTATTGTCCTTATTATGGTGCTAGTATGCAAGTGGTAGAACACTAGGCATAAAGGGCCAAGATGTAATAATAAAGGTCTAAGACTAATTTAGATATGACTAGGGATGCCTATGGCCCACATGAAGACTAGATAAGTGTGAAAATAGTCTCTAGGATAGGTCTAAGGCTAAGCTAGGGATAAGTAATCTCAAGTAGCACTCTTAGCACTCAAATACCACTTTTAGGTTATTACATTTTCCTCCTTTATTTTATAAATGCATCAAAGTGAAATGACTAGGATAAAGAAAAAATAAGTGTAACTAGACTTACTTAAGAGGTGAAACATGTGAAGCTGGGTTTGAGTATGTGAATCATGCTCCAATGCAGTCTTACAAGTGAAAAATGCACAAATCAGTTCTTACTTAAGAGGTATCAAAAGCAAAGATAAAATTGAGTAAAAAGATAAGAGAGAGGAAAATAATGAATACACCTTATTGGGTACGTGAACTAATGCATAAACTTGGTGATAACCTATGTGTGTGCATGTATATGGTGATCAATCAATGAATAACTTGGATTGAGGTGATAATTTGCTTAATACTCATGTATGGGTGGCTCAAGAACTCAAGTAGGATATGAATCCATCATTATACACCCATGTGTAGTAGATGCATCTAAAACTAAAACTGTGTGATGTAACTAGAAATGTCTAACTAGGTATGTTGGCTCTGCGGCTACTTGGGTATATTAGGCATCTCTAGGCCACTCGAGAATGCCAAACACTATAAATGGAGTAAGGTATGAAACTACTATGTAACCTAAAATATCATGTTGGTTATATAAAATGTAGAGAATGACATAAAATCTATCATTCCATCTAATCAACCAGTGTGTAAGCATATAAAAATAATGTACCATGAACATACCCCCAAATATGATATCTGAACATATGTATTCTCGACTGAGTTGTAATAATTTATATCTATATATCTAAACTAAACATGGGAATGGTCATGCTACATATGATGCCCCCAATCTAAGAAAATTGGTGTGAATCTCAGCTAAACTAGTATGAATATGAACAAAATTGGTAAATTTATAACTAAACTTATACAAACTTGTACTATACCTACTCTACTTTTCTAGCTAATCTAGGTTTTTTCTAAAATTGAGGCTAATGGATAGTATCACCATATCTTAGATAGTAGAATCATTATTAGATATGTGGTGCTAGTGTCCTAATTTGGGTGCTAGTGTCCTTACACTTTAATTTCTATGCAACTATGTTGATATCTGTCTCACTATTTTCCCATTGTGTTTACTTAAGTCTAACTTCTATAATTTGAGCTTGTGTGTTAAAAAATGGTACTTTGAGTTCATTATAAGAGATTGATCTTTTTGATAAACCCTTATGAATTCCCCCTATTTTAAGGGAAATTATTCAACCTATGCATGAACTATTCTCAAAAGAAAAATCTTTGTAAGATGTGTGTTAGCTAGAACATGTAGACACCTAAAACTGGCCACTGATAACCTCCCACTAGGCCTTTTGACCAATTTCCACCAAAGTGCACAATTTGGATTAAAAACACTAAAATGCATTAACTGAATTGAAATTGATATATTCAAGTGCTAATTTTGGCTAGAGTATCATTAAATAGGGCAATGTAATTTATGGGCCAACTAACTTTGATCAAAACATTTTGAGTCAAAATGATAATTTTGCACCTGGGTGCTCTATATTGCTCTTTTCTATCAAATCTGTTACACAAGACACATGCCTTTATTATTTAGTGTTGGTAACATCCTAAATGGGATAATGGATCCAATGCATTTGACATTGACTTCAAATTCCAATCCATTCAAATTTTGGACCAATAACAAGACATTTTGACCAATTTGATTAATTTATGCACCAAGCGCCAAAATTTGCACCAAAGTTGACTAATCATGTTTTAGGATAATTAAACCAAATTAGGATCTTAAGTTAATTTTCCATGGAACTTGTTGAATAAATATTTATTGTAAATTGATTTTTGTTAACTATATTATTAGGTGACATCATCATATGGGGTGGCATCCATAAGCCATAAATGCTTAAAATATCAAGATTATGGGTCTCCCATACCTCATTAAGACTCTCCACGCCTCATTAAGACCCTCCATGACTATTAAATACCCATATATCCCAAATATTAATGGGGATATTTGTATAATGAATTTCATATTTAGATTTATTCATGACCACACATCTCAATCTTGAGATGGATGGTCATGATTGATCCTCAAATCATTCCAAAAATCTATAAATAAAATGCCTTGCCTATTGAATTTTAAGCTCTTCTATGAAAAAATTATAATGCCCAAATGCATTCAAAAATCATTTCATCTTAGTGTTATAATTCTAAATTATTGAGTCAAACCAAGCCAAGCCAAAGCTAAAGGTGTCAAGAGGAGATGAAAGTAGCCACACTCCATTGAAGAAGATCTCTTGAAGCACAAGGTGAGAAAGCCAAAGAAGGAGCCTCTTGGAGAAATCAAGGGTTTGGTAAGAAATTGGTGTTTTGCGTTCACATTTTTTATTTCTTTCCATTTTTAGTTGTGTTTTCAAATGGTTTTCTCTCACTAAGCTCTCCCTAGTAACTAGGCCTAGAGATGTATGCTAGCTAGTTTGTTGATTTTTCAATTTGATTTTATTTTGTAACTAACAAGATACTAACACCTCTCTTGATTAAAATTCATATTTCAAATAATGGCATTCCTGGTGGGATGATCTTCATGAGTGCGCAATCCATGAACTTTTTTGTGTTTCATAGTTTTGATTCTTTTTTTTTTGTTGTTTTTGCTTTGAGTAAAAATGGCCAATAAAAAAGTCATAACTTTTTATTTAATTAATATTTTTATCTAAATTTTTGTATGAATATATATATATATATATATATATATATATGTAATTTATATTATCTAAAAATTTGAAAAAAAAATCTTTTATATTTTATAAGTTATATCTATTTTAGTGACTGTCATTTTCTATTTTATATTTTTATGGTAAAAATGGTTAGAACAGAGTTGATAATTTTTTTTGTATTGAATTTTTGGACCTAAAATTTTTCATAGATGTGTGCCCTGGAGTTATTGACAACCTATAAAAATTTAGTGGAAAAATTATCTATATTTTAAAATATATGTTAAAAATACTATCTGCAAGTGTTTATGTTTTATGTGTAGGCTTTTATGTGTTGTGTTATGTTTTATTTTTAGCCTTCTAATTTATTGTTCGTATGTATTAATATATTTAATATTATTGTTTTTAAGATTTTATGTATATTTGTGCTAACATTTTCTAATCTAACATGTTATCTTTCTTGAGATTTTTTCTTTGGGTTGATAGATTTTGCCCTTTAAGGTTACCTCATTTGATGAATGTGCTTCAAGGCTAAACAAAGTGATAAATTTTTTATTACAGGATCTACATGGAAAATCATCTAAGAAAACTAAATCAGTGCCTTTCACACTTCATTTGAGTGTTTTAAAATAAATTAAGAACTTTCTTTTTGGGCTTAATGAAAAATTTAGATGCTTAAATGAACGCTTTGATAATTATACTTTCAAAGTTACAACTGTTTCTACTCGTTTCTTTGCTTTTCACATTCAAAAGAAATAAGAAACTAAAAGGTAATGGTCAGGGGTTAGATGATACCTGAATGAAGTTGCACACCGTATCCAGATGATTGAAGGAGCTCCTGTTTGGCTGTGGAGGATGACACCTATAGATAGGAAAGACTTAAACAAATAAAAAGTTAGATAGATATATAATGGACTGCCAAGCAAAGCTCGGTCTTAGAAGTGTAAAAACTTCCTAGAGGGATGACAGTCCACTAGTTGATAAAAATAATGTCATAATGGAAAGAAATAATGAAAGACTTAAAGAAAGAGAAATAGATAATGCATACCTAAATCCTCTAATCAGTCTTCCATAGTCATCGACATCGGTAGTTTTGCTGGCATCGATCGGTCAAGGTTGCCGACATCAGTTAGTCTATCGACATCGATAGGGGAAATGGTCGATGTCGGTCAGGGCAATGGCCTTGGATGGGTTTTGGATGGGTTTATGGGTGACAGAGGAGTCTGGGAGGTCTGTAGGATTTTGGAGGTTCGTGTAAGATTGCAGGGAAGTCAATAGAGTCTTAAGAGGGACAAGGGGTAGAGGATAGGTTGTCAAAAGGAGTAAGGATATGGGGAAGGCCTCTCAGCCTCTCCAGGAAGAAAGTCAAGTCTAGTTGATGATATTTAGAAATGCTAAATAGAAGCTAATTTCTAATGCTTTCTAAATTACTGAGATGAAATAAAAGAAGAATACTTAGCTCTTGCTTGCTGAAGAATCAGGGGTGTGAACACTTGTTCTCGATGCGACTAATGTAGAAGACTTCCTGTAATGTTTCAATCAAGTGTGGAGTGACTGATGTAGAGTTCCTATAGCTTGTGATGCTTGGTGTGTATCGGGGAGAGAGAGAGAGAGTTTGAATTTTAGGAGCAAGAGAATTAGCATTCGATCCAAAATTCAGGGTCAGAATTTGGTTTTAAGCAATCAATGTTGACGATACCACCGGCGTCAGCCGACTGGTAACCAATGTCAGCGGCTAGAAGATGGGTAAAAAGACTATTTTTAGCCTTTTGCCCATTCTTCCATTTGCCAAGTTCAGCTGCCGTTGGTGAATGATCCAAATGGTGGGTTTAATAGGCATGAAAATTAGTGGGGGAGTTGAAATAGGTCTTAGGTAATTATGATTAGTCATAGGGTGATAAATGGGGGTATCCAAGGGCAAGGTGAGGTGTCATGGGTGATGTGTCAAGGGTGGTGTTATTAATTTAAAATAGGTAATTTATTTTAAATTAATAAGTGTGTGGGTTAGAAATGTTTAGAAGTGGACCAAGGGGACCAAGGGGAAGGGTTGACCAAGGAGTAGACACAATTTTGGTGTCTACATTTGCCCCTTTTTGTCTTGTTGGTTGTTCTTGATGAACTACTAGACAAAAATAAGAGTAAGTTGCCCCAAGTATGGGATGAGGTCATTTTTGTCTTGTTGGTTGTTCTGATGAACTGTAAGACAAAAATAAGAGTAAGTTACCCCAAGTATGGGATAAGGTCATTTTTGTCCTGTTGGTTGTTCTGATGAACTGCAAGACAAAAATAGAAGTAAGTTTCCCCAATTATGGGATGAGGTATTCCCCCTCAAAATGGGAGTTGAGAGAAGGTAACCTAATATCAGGTGCTGATTTGATAGATAGTGGATGGATATGGTGAAGTTTGAGTGTGAATGCTGCAAAAGTTGAGATTGCATGTATACCACTTCATGTGATAGGTAGGTCAAATTGTCGCAGTCAAAGGTTGAGGAGTGCTAAAATTGAAATAACCGGTCCCCAGCATTTAGTCATAGCTAATTGGGTTAAACGATCAAAGCTATAACTCTAATGGTCATCGTGTTCCAAGTATCTTGGGCTCAAGAAGTGCTCCTGGAAAACATGAAAATGTTACAAATATTGGGGATCAACTTGCTTGTGATCCAACAATATGTGTGAGGGTCATAATGTGGGTTGCACACAATTTGCTATCTATTCATGAGGTAGCATATAGGCAATCAAAACAACCAAGGCATAGTTGTCTCAAAAGTGGTCGTGGTCTAAGGAAATAGTCGTGATCTCCAAGGTCATTGGTTGAGTCAAGCTGAGATATAAGTGATCTCAAGTGACATTTGCTGTGGTAAGGGAGATGTACGTGATCTCCAATGTGCCCCATGAGAAGTTTAGGTAACTCATTCAGTGTTAGGGCTGATTGTTTGGTCATGATTTTGGGTTGGTATAGATAATTGGTCCATTAGATGGATGGATGAAGGAATGGCCGAGCTAACCTCAGAAGACCCCATGTCAACTAAGTGCTGCCTACATAGCTCCTATTTGAAGGGCCTCAGGCCAATGTAGTTCTCCTTAAAAGGGAGGAAGAGGGTCAATTATGGATTGTGTTTGACTAGGTTAAGTCATGGTTAAAGGTGAAATGGTTTGTCCATCAGGTAAATGAACAAAGAAATGGCCAACATTTTTAGGGAGACGAACAGACAAATAGATGGCCGAGCTAACCTCAGAAGACCCCATGTCAACTGAATGCTGCCTACATAGCCCCTATTTCAATGGCCTCAGGCTGATGTAGTTCTCCCTGAAAAAGGGAGGAAGGGTCAAAGAGGTCAATAATTGGTTTGGTCATGTTAATGGTTTAGCACTTCCCATATATCTGATGGTACATGCTTGAAATGATGAAGGGTATGATGATGTTATAGCCTTTTCCATATTATGTGATGGTGTATTCTGTAACATTGGTGATATGGGGTTTTCATCCCTAGTGATTTGCCATATTAGTGATGGTGTATGCTAAAAATGAAATGAGCATATTTATGCTTCAGCAAGTAATGGTTTATGCTTGACATAAATTGTGTGTGGTTGATAGTTTCCATGTGTATTGTTTTCCACAGAAACTAGTGTGGATAGGCTATGATAATGTTAGTGGTCTGAAAAAGGTATGGTTGGTTTGGGTTGGAAAATGATTTATTTGAGTTTGGATTGGTTGTATGTGACCAAAGTGTGTAAGAAGTGAAAGGCGTGTTGCTCTTTCATTGACAAGGACCATAATGATAGCATAGATAGGGTTATTGTAAACAAAAAAACCCCATTCATGCATTACGTCATTGACCATTGTTTGTGTTAGAGAAGTATTCAAATCACTCAATGTTAAGTGAGCTCAAAATCCCTTGAGTATGTTGGGGTAATAGGTGTGATGATGTGATATGTCAGGATAGCGTAACCCTTTTTAGCAAGGATAGTTTTGCCCCTTTTATAGGTGACCCTGAGAATGACTATAGGCAAGTCCATGACTTAATAGTTTGTTAGTCAATTTTTTTTATTAGACTGATCAATGTGGGAAGTCTACGTGGGGATGTTGTTTTGTTTTGTGGTCATATGTGAAGCTGATTGATGCAGAAAGCTTCTGAGAGAGTGCTATTTGTAACAAAATTTGGGTATAGCCATCCTTCGAGGGAGTGGTCTATATTTTGCTTTGTATATTTTAATGTCTTTGAATAGTTGTCCTTTAAGGGAGCAGTCTATTAATTACAACAATTATACAGCTATCCTTCAAGGGAGCAGTCTACATTTATAGTTTTATGACCTTTGAATAGGTATCCCAATTTTTTATATTGTTTTTGTTTTTGACTAAACTTTTGGTCATGGACTTGACTATAGAGGTTTGGGGGTTTCCCTTTTATTAGGACAAAGTATTCATGCTTTACCAAAGGGTTGACTAATATTTGTAGGGAAAAAAGGTTGAAAGGAATAGGAATGACGATGACGGGGGTTGCTCAAGGGACGAGCTCAAGTTAAATATCAAGTGAATGAGTACTTGATTAACAGTATAATGATCAAAGATGCAAGGCATTAAGGGGCTTAGGTTTTGGCTAGCCTTCAAGAGAAGACAAATGATAAGTCCTTGATCCATACTTATGCGTTATGATATAAGGTCGGAGCCAATTAGGAACAAACTTGCCTTGTTTACTTCTTTCCATATTGGTCATGTGTTAAAGATGATTAAGAAGCTGGTTGATGTTTGGTTGATGCTTGGTTGGTTGATGTTTGGTCAATGCTTGGTTAGTTGATGTTTGGTCAATGCTTGGTTGGTTGATATTTGGTCGATGCTTGGTTGGTTGATATTTGGTCGATGCTTGGTTGAGGTCATGATAGTCAATATAAAGTTGAATTCCCCCAGTCGCTTTTGTGATAAGGACAATGTTTGACACCCATTGTGGATAATCAATGGGTTAGATAAATGAGATGTAGAGAAGATGATGAAGCTCCTCTTTGTCAAGGAGTGTGACGCGAGGATGTATCTTGTGAAGCTCCTCATAGGCTTAGTTTGAGAGGGCGAGATCTTGATCTTCCAGGTTGGAGTTTGAAATCTCAGAATTAGGGACGGTGACGGAGGTGATGGTTGGTAATGTTTTGATTAAAGAAGCTAGTGGTTGGGGGTCTTTGAGTTGGACCTTCACTGTTTGTAAGGCTTTGATCAAGGTTTGAGGATGTTGTGGAGAGATTTGAATGAGGTCATACAAAGACATCTTCACAGTGGTTTAGTAAAGTTGTTTCACCATGGAGTTATGAATTGGCTTGGAAGATGTTGATTGGGATGTGCCCAAGATTGAAATCTTGGGTTTTGATGGTTGAGAAGGCTTGATGAAAGGATATGTTGAAGGAGTAGAAATTTTCTTTTTTCCTTTATCCTTCATGGTTTGTGACCTGGTGGCCACATTGATGGTGTTGATTTGGAACAAAGGGGGAGAAGGTGGTAGAGGGACCATAGTCTTGTGTTGAGATCCCGATTTAGGTGAGGATGTTTGGGAGGCATGAGATGGTGTCGATGGTTTGTTGAAAGGGTTGTCAAGAGGATCCTTAATGAAAAGGGTGTCTTTTTTCAAGTGTTGATGAATGACAGCTTTAAGAGCATAGCAATGCTCAGTGTCATGTCCAGGTGTATGATGATATGAAAAAAATTTAGTGTCATCGAACCAAGATGGTTTTGATCTGAGAGTTGATGAGTGTGAAGGTGAAGGGGGTTGGGAGACATGAGATGGTGTTGGAGATTTATTAATGAAATCTTCAATAAGCAGGGTGTCTTTTTCTAAGTAATGGCGAATGAAACCTTGAGGGCACAACAATTCTCAGTGTCATGCCCAGGTGTGTGATGATATTAGCAAATTTTAGTGTCATCGAACCAAGACAGTTTTGGTCCGAGAGGTTGAAATGGTTTAATAGGTGGAAGAGTGATGCTAAAAGTTTACAAAATTTGATGTAGTATCAAAGCATATGAACCCACTAGTGAGTCCGTGCTTGTTGATGCACTAGGTGTTGATGACTTTTGTTTTGGAGTTGTTGAGGGAGATTTTCGTACCACCTTTTTAATTGGTGGTGTGGCCACGCATGTAGATGACACTTTCTTGGTAGGAGGTGCCGAGTTTTTTGGAGGAGGTATATTTTTGGTGGGTAAGGGGAGTAATGGTGGCAACTTATTTTTGTTAGGTGTTGGAGTAGGAAGCACTCCTTTTAATGTAGAAGGGTGTGGGCCCAAAATGGAGGGTAATGATGATGGTGGAGGAGGAGTTCACCGACGTGGTTTAGTGGCCTTATTTGATACGACATGAGGGCCACTATTATGGGGAGTGAGATTCAAATCAACCTTCACTTGTGGGTGAGTGAGGTTCGATATGTGGTGAACGCCAAGGGATTTAACCAGTTTTGGCATGATAGAAGTTTGTGAGGGTTTAGGCTCAAATGTGGATGGTTGGGCTTCTAAAGATTTGGAAGTAGAAGCCTGATCTTTGTTGGGGACTTTTGGAGATTTTGGCACAGATGGGTCAATAGTACAAGATGAAGTGGGATGTGTAAGATAAGGAGCTTTAAGTCACTCCCATAATGCCTCATGCTCTAAGTTCCTCAAATTGAGAAATCCTAAGTTCTCAGCCAATCGAGAGAATGGTTTTGAAGATGTTAGATGAGGCTTTGGTTTTTTAGAAGATTTGGGTGGTTGTGAGAGTGGGAATGTGTTAGATGCAGCAATCTCAAGCCAAAGGCGTGAGAGAGCCATTACTAGATCATCTTCAGTCAAAGTAGGTGAGGAGACAAGTTTTTCTCTTGGTGGAGAAAGAATTGGGGAATGTGACTCCTCAAGAGGATAGAGGGTAGGGATGATTATACCTTCTATTGACGGTTGAAGAGTAGAAAAGGTATGGTCCTCCATTGGTAGTAGGAAGGATGAAGGTGGGGTTAGTGGCATTGGTATGGTCAAAGCATCCTCTAATATAAGAGAGGTTGATGGAGAACTAATAGGAGAAGAAGGTTCTTCCACTTGTGGGGAAGAAATAGGAGAAGAAGGTTCTTCTACCTGTGGTGGACAAATAGGAGAAGAAGGTCCTTCTACTTGTGGTGGAGGGATAGGTTGACTAACCTCTTCAGTTTATGGAAGAGGTTGGTTAAGGATGGAAGGCGAAATCATGTTGACTGTGCGTATATTACGCTCTTAGGGGTCATTGGCCATGGTTTGAATGTTATTTTGACTAGGGGGATGGTTAGGGAAAGGTTGTCTAAAGATGTCTATGTTTTGGTTAGGTGGCGCGTTTGGGTTATCCAAGACAAGATCACCTTTATCTAACATGTCCTGAATGATATTCTTAAGGGTTTTACAATTGTCTGTGTCATGGCCTTTGACACAGTGATAATGACAAAATTCATTTTCCCTATACCATGTAGGGATAGCTTTTGAAGGGTCAAATTGCGGTGGTGGTCAAATTTGGGAGGTTGAGGACTCCATGTTTGACTAGTTTATCCAACACGGACGCGTATGATTCTCTTATTGGAGTATATTGATGCCGTACGTATCATTGTTGGAATTGTTGTGTAATGCTTTGAGATGTGGAAGGTTTGGATTGGTTAGTTGTGGTCGATGATGATGATCTAAGTACCACAACATTTGCTGATCCCTTGGATTTGGAATTATAAGACAAAGATTTGGATGAAGGGTCATTTGATTTTACATTAGTATTTTTACTATGCAATTTGACTTTATTTTCTTTGACAACATAGAGTTCAAGCTTCCTGGCCATGGTGAAAGCTTTGTCAAATATGCGGATGTTTGGACCCACAAAGTAGATGAGATGTGTTTTGCACATGCTTGTGAAAAGAGCTCAATGAGCTCAGGCTAAGGTAAAGAAAAGGAGAGTTTGTTGATTAAACTTCTCCATCAAGCACGAAATTAGCTATGGATTCATTGTCGAATTATCTGATAGAATGTAGGTCCGTGATGGAGATCTTTTTAGTTATGTTGATTGAAAAGTGGTCGAGAAATAATTGGGTGAGTTGAGTGAAGGAAAATAGAGAGTGACTGGTAATAGAACTATACCAATTAAGGGCAGCACCAGAAAGTGACATGGGAGATGTTCATAGTAATAATGCATTATCATGTGCTATAAGGTAACAAGCATGTCTAAACGCTCATAGATGTTGCTGTGGGTCTTTTTTACTCTAAAAGTGAGTAAACTTGGGAAGTTCCCACTGACTAGGATATGGTCAGATTGGGACTGAAGGATGAATAGGTTCATTACAGATTTGTTCATATGAGAAAACAGTTCTTGACCTTGAAACAGATGTCTCAAGATTAGACACCTTATCCATCAACATCTTAATTAGATCAGTTGATGGATTTGCAGGTGGGGTGCCCCCTAGGTTGTAAGGCATTTAGAAGGTGTTAGATGGAGTGTATGATGTACTAGGTTGTGTTTGTATCGGTGCAACATATTGGTAACTAGTCATAGGGACTGATGTTGAAGTCAAGGGTGGTTGTGTCATGAAGTTAGAAGGCAAAATTTGACTTGATGTCGCCAAAGGTGGTTGGATGGTGGCAACACTAGCCGAAGGATAAGTAGTCACTCTTGTATTTATGGGTGCAAGAGTAGGTGGGTTGGAGACAATTAAGTTTTGGAATGGTGTAGAACTTTGTTGAATGGTTTGTGGTTGAAGGGGTATAGAAACCCCAAAGGGGGTAGGTCTAAAAATAGAAGGAGAGGCCACACTTTGAAGATTGGTCATGGTTGGGTTTTTAGTTGAGGCAATGGCCTGGGTGTCTATGGGTTGAGTTATAGAGGCCATTGATATGGTTACCGTTTCAACTAAGGAAGTTGGCATCCCATAAACTGGGTTGCCTGAAGGATCTCGTGTTTGAATTCTCATGAGATAGTGCTGAAGAGCCTTGACATTGAGGTCAAGGAACCTTTCAAAGTCTTGATCCCCTTCAGGAACAATTGGATGTTGATTGGGGGTTGGTTGGATAGGAGTACGTTCAGTTTCTGAATTATACTTGATTTGGGGACTTGATATAGAAGGTGAAGGTGGGAGTGGTTGTTGCCTTGCGTGGTCGACAAGAATTTTGGTTTGACTATGTGTCAAAACCATCTAAGGCAAAATAGATCTAGGTTCCAAAAACTATATGTTTTAGCCTCAAAAAACTAGATTGTGTTTTTGATAGCCAAAAAGTCAGGTTTTGAACTTGCTATTTTGAGAAGAAATATTTTTGACAGTGACCGACGTCGGTATAAAAATTGATGTCGGTGAAGTAAGTTGTCGATGTCGGTGAAGATAGTTGCCAACGTCGGTGGAAAAACTGATGTCGATTACTGTGTATTTCTAGAAACTTAGAAAACTAAAAGTTTTTGGAAGAAAGAAGAAAGTCTGAGTTGTTTTTAGATCTCAGAATTCGACCTCACCAGCTCAAAAAATTAGATACAGATAGAAAAATAGATGAAGGCAAGCAAACACTAATTGTTAATTCCTAAGAATAGAATTTTAGATTCATATTGGCTTATGCCTTAGAAAAATATGTTTGGGAAGTTGGGCTTTTAGAATGGGTACTAAAAGAGGCAGTCTAAGGTTGGTTTCGGGTTAAGTTTTGGTGCTCAAAATCTATATTAGGTTCCGTACATGGCTTGGTGCTAGGAGCTTGCTCCCCTCACTTCATGAGCCCAGAGATAAGCTGGGTCGCTTAGCTAGTATATACTTCCCCTAGAGTTTATACTCTGCTAGAGAATAGAGTGGGTTCTCCCCTTGGTAGTGAAGTCTAAGTGGGATTGCCAAGAAGGGTAAGGTATCTGCTAGGTGATGAAATCCTAGTTGAGCCTTGTCTTAGGTATGTTTAGATGTTTGATTTGTAAATGTGGTTAAGTTGTCTAACATAAGTGCACTACGCTTTATTCATAATGCATTTTTAATTACTAGATGAGCTAAAAATGCATTCAAGTAGGAATGAAATGCAATAGATTTTTAACCCAAATTGAAATGTTTTTGTTCATATGCAAACAAGTGAGGAAAAGGTTGAGAGTATGAATTTCACTACTCTAAGATGCAGAAAAGAAGTGACAAGAAGAAAAGGTTATTTTTAACTTGTGCTAATGGTGTCTTTTCGAAATAAGGAGATATAAGAAGGATACAAGGAAAGAAAATTTCCTAATGCACCTATATGAAAGTTTGCCTTTAGAAGAAAAATAAATGAACCCAAGGAAAACTCCAGGGTCCCACTAGGCATACCAAAATGTTTTTACTCATTTCTTCACTTTTCACATTCAAAAGAAATAAGAAACTAAAAGGTAATGGTCAGGGGTTAGATGATACCCAGATGAAGTTGCGCACCGTATCCAGACGATTGAAGGAGCTCCTCTTTGGCTGTGGAGGACAACACCTGTAGATAGGAAAGACTTAAACAAAGAAAATGTTAGATAGATATATAGTGGACTGCCAAGCAAAGCTTGGTCCTAGAAGTGTAAAGACTTCCTAGAGGGATGATAGTCCACTAGTTGATAAAAAGAATGTCATAATGGAAAGAAATAATGAAAGACTTAAAGAAAGAGAAATAGATAATGCGTACCTGAATCCTCCAATCAGTCTTCCACAGTCACCGACATCGGTAGTTCTACCAGCGTCGGTCAGCCAAGGTTACTAACGTCAGTTAGTCTGTCGACATCGGTAGGGGAAATGGTTGATGTCAGTCAGGGCAATGGCCTTAAATAGGTTTTGGATGGGTTTATGGGTGACAGAGGAGTCTGGGAGGTCTGTAGGAGTTTGGAGGTTTGTGCAAGATTGTAGGTAAGTCAATAGTCTTAAGAGGGACAAGGGGTAGAGGACAAGTTGTCAAAAGGAGTAAGGATATGGGGAAGGCCTCTCAGCCTCTCCAAGAAGAAAGTTAGGTCTGGTTGATGATATTTATAAATGCTAAATAGAAGCTAATTGCTAATGCTTTCTAAATTACTGAGATGAAATAAAAGAAGAATACTTAGCTCTTGCTTGCTGAAGAATCAGGGGTGTGAACACTTGTTTCCGATGTGGCTGATATAGAAGACTTCTTGCAATGTTTCAATTAGGTGTGGAGTGACTGATGCAGAGTTCCTATAGCCTGTGATGCTTGGTGTGCATCCAAGAGAGAGAGAGAGAGGTCAAATTCTAGGAGCAAGAGAATTAGCATTCGATCCAGAATTTGGGGTCAAAATTTGGTTTTAAGCAACTGACATCGGCGATACCACTGGCATCGACTGACTGGTAAGCGATGTCTGCAGCTAGAATATGGGTAAAAAGGCTATTTTTAGCCTTTTGCCCATTCCTCCATCTGCCAAGTTCAGCTGCCATTGGCGAACGGTCTAAATGGTGGGTTTAATAGGCATGAGAATTAGTGGGGGAGTTGAAATAGGTCTTAGGTAATTATGATTAGTCATAGGGTGATAAATGGGGGTATCCAAGGGCAAGGTGAGCTATCATGGGTGATGTGTCAAGGGTGGTGTTATTAATTTAAAATAGGTAATTTATTTTAAACTAATAAGTGTGTGGATTACAAATGTTTAGAAGTGGATCAAGGGGATTAAGGGGAGGGGTTGACCAAAGAGTAGACACAATTTTGGTGTCTACAACAACTTAAGACCAAGGGGTCAAAATAACACCACCACATCTTTCATTTGGGTTCTAAAATTGAACACACTTGTCAATTCTTATTTTAAATAGTTGGTTAATTAAAAATTGTTTAGCAAAGATAGGGTTTGTGTATGTATGCTCTTTCATTTATCCCCTTTAGAGAACCCTTGGAATCAAAAGCACCATCCTTATTGTAAAAAGCCTAGTCCAAGGCTTAGAAATAATGTCATCTAAAGCACTCTCAAAAAACTCAATCAAAGTTTGGGTGACCTTGAAAATGACACTAAAGTCTTTATATTAGTCTTTTATTTCATACAAAGTTAGCTTGCGAGGGGGACTTCATTACCTCCCGTGAGTTCTTTAGGGAAGCTTTGCCTTGGGGTTTCATCTCATGGCATTGACTTCATCCACTCCTTCTAAATTACACATGGGAAGTATTTGCATTTAGACATCATACTACATTGAGTGAACAACAAGATGTAGTCATTGTAAAAAGGACTAGACCTTTTTACAACTAGCCAATGCCACAAACACCCAATTTTTGTGATTTTCTTTTACATTATTCGATGTGAAAGTCATTGTGCAATTGATTCCCCTAGAAATGTTCAAAATCTTGATAGTTTAGTCAACCCCACATTTCCATACCCTTACTAGGATTTGGATGATTATACTTAGAGTATTTTGGTCATTTTTGCTTGGTATGTTTTGAGACTAAAACTTGTTTATTTTTACATAAAGCCATGGAAAAATCAATTTGTTTATATGTCATTATTTTGTCTAAAGAGGCGTTATGCTAGCCATTTTACACCACACTTGTGCCTTAAAATTTTTGCTAAACTTTTTTATGTTTATATAAATTTGAGTTATAGAGGGTAGTGTTATGCTACCAAAATCATATCAAACCATTTTGCCTTTTAAGTCTTTGAAACATAACATAGATCACATCATTCGATCATGCTTACACCATTAAACTGCTCAATTTGTTTCAAGACTAGTTTACCTTGTATCAAAAACTATTTTGTTTCAAACCATGTCATGCATACCATTTGGACCTTTGTCTTGTGCCATCATGATATCCAATCTTATCTATCTTGTTTGGTCAAATCCTAGTTTTCAATATTAAGTTTTAAATTAACATTGTCAAGTTTAGATTCAAACATTGATTGATTTCTATTTAGGTCTCAATTCATGGGGCTGATACACAAATCTTTCTCTTTTGGGTTGCATAAATTTGATCAATCGATTACCCAAATTTGAAAACTATTGATGGTTTGCTTGTTTAAAACCTATCCTCATCATCATTTGGCCTTTATTTAGGAGAACACAACCTTTCTCCAAAAGCCTTTTGCCTCATGCCTTATGCCAACTGATCATGTTTATGTTTGATTTCATGTGTTAGGTTTATGTCAAAGTTATTTCCAAACTTTTTAGATTAAATTAAATCACATGATACCTTTGTTTCAAGTATAGATTTTGATACCATTTGGCCAAAAGTCTTAGCATAGCTTGTTTGAGCCTAGATTTTGACTCCATGTTTGGAAAAAAGACTAACTCTTTTCCCTTTCTTAGTTTAGACCTTATTTGGAACACTTTGACATAGACATTTAACATGCCAGTTTTTATTTAGACATTTGACCTTTTTGTGTATGATATTTGACATTAGACATTTAATATTAGACTATTTTATGCCAATTCTTAGCACAAATCATTTTGGAGATACAACTCCACTTTTAGACCATATTGGAGATATAGCCTACCCCTTCGACCAAGTTAGACCAAGTTTGAACCATTTGTCTTTGGATAGTTTTTTAGATTTTATATAACTCTAAGCCATTTTGTTTTAGAGCTTTCATCATTTACATAGATATGTATAGCTACACTTATGGTGGAGTCACATATAATCCAACTTATGATAGAATGGCTACACAAAATCCCATTGGAACCCTGTAATGAAATTACTTAGATACTCACCCATAATGATTTTATATTATGTAGAATAAGAAAATATGAGAGATTACACAATGATAATTGATAGTACAACATAATACTAGATAATATATCAAAGCCACTTCAAGGGGGAAACCTACACAACAATGCACTAATAGTAGAATTCTTCACATTAAAGACTAACCACAACCTCTTATGTATAGTCTACTTATCCAAGGTTATTCCATAGGGTGACCTATCTAAGAACATAGAGAACTATAACAAGTAAATAAAAGAGGCATGTAAGCCACAAGTCAGCCACACATATCCCTAGACACACCAATGGTTAAGGGCATAACAAGCCCTTTCCCTTCAAAACAACATTGTCCTTAATGTTGTGTCAACTTTGGATGCTACTTCACAAATGATTGATCCTCCCAAGTGGCATCTTCACATGGCATATTCTTCCATTTGATCATGTATTTTATAATTGCTCTAGAATGTAGTTGCTTGGTGCACCGTTGAAGGATCACCTTAGGATTAAGAATAACTCTACCTTTTTCATCCAATTTTGGTAATTCTATTTGAATGGTAACTCTATGTCTAATGATTTTTTTTAAGCATGATACGTGAAATACTAGATGTATGCGAGTGGATAAAGGAAAATCTAACTTGTAGGCCACACTGCCAATTTTCTACAAGATCTGATAAGGCTCATAATTCTTAGGGAATAGCTTGTTATCCTTTTTTTGTTACTTTAATGACATCTATTTATATGGTTGTAAGTACACAAAAACCCAATCACCAATGTCAAAATGCCTCTCACTTTTATGTTGATTTTCTTGTTGCTTCATGTGATTTTGGGCCATAACTAAATTTTCACGCAAACTTGCAAGGACCTCCTATTGATGGTGAATATGTTCTTCAAATACATGAACCTTAGGATGGACAATCAAAGTTGAAGTGATGGATGGTGGGTGGTATCCATATAGTGTCACAAAAGGTGACATTTTGGAAGAACTATGAACAAAAGTATTATACCACCATTCAACAAGTGGTAGCCAATGAACCCATTTATCTTGTTTATCACAAATAAAACAATGGAGATATCCTTTTAGACATTTGTTGACTACCTTAGTTTGTCTATCAGATTGAGGATGATAGGATGAACTATGAGCCAATTGAGTGCCTAAACATGTAAATAAATTAATCTAAAAACTACTAGTAAAAATAGGATCTCTATCACTGACAAGGATCTTAGGGGTCCCATGCAGTTTTTGAACTGTATTGAGAAAAGCAAAAGCTACTATACTAGAAACAAATGGCTGGGATAATGAACAAAAATGATCATACTTATTGAGATGATCTACAACAACTATGATAACATTTTAAACATCATATCTTGGTAACCTTGTAATAAAATCCATAAATACCTCTTCTCAATGTTGGATAGGGATAGATAAAGTCTATAAAAGACCTAGAGTTTTGATAGTTTCACCTTTGATTCAGCCACATATTTTTGGACATCCCCCTTGAGACATTCCCAAAAAAATTCCTACTTGATCCTTTGATAGTTTTAAAAAATCTTGAATGACCCCTAATTAGAGTTACATGAAGTTCTTAAAGGATTTTTTGTTTAAGAAGAGAATTCTTACATAGGTACAATCTATTTTTGTACCATAATACATTACCTTTCCATGTGATTTTTTCAAATCTATCTAAACCTTGCTGAAGATTTTGAATCAAATCATGAGAAGTACTATCATGTTTCCATTCTAATCATGCTTCCTCTAGCTAATCTGCCTACAAAATGGTTATGGCACATAACAATGCCTCAACTAATTCATCTTTTCTAGATAGTGCATCTACCACCACATTGTCCTTGCCTTTTTTTGTAGACTATTTCAAAATCATAGCCTAACATCTTAGTTACCCATTTTTGTTCTTTAGATGACAACCTTTTTTTTAAAAAATATTTAAGACTATCATGATCATTTTTTACCTAAAAATGATGACCCATCAAATAAGGTCTCCATTGTTTGACTGCATGTAAAATGGCCATCATTTTCTTCTCATATATGGGCTTATGATGATTTTTACCCTTGAGTTGATGAATTTCAAATGCTAGTGGTATACCTTCTTGCATGAGTATAACACCCATACCATACCCAGATGCATCACATTCAACCACAAAAGTCTTAAAAAAATTAGGAGTGGCCAATACTAGAGTAGTGCACATACCCAATTTCAATTATTCAAATGCCTAGATAGTTGCATCAGTCTGCTAAAAGGAGTATTTGTTTAACAAAGAGGTAAGTGGGGCTGTAATACTACTTTAATTTTTGACAAATCTGTGATAGTAACTAGTAAGCCCCAAAAATCCCTGAAGTTACTTGAGTGTCTTAAGAATTGGATAGTCCACCATTGCTTGGATTTTTTTAAGATCCATTTTCACTCCATTATAAGATACCAAATGACCCAAATATTCAACCTCACTAGCCCCAAAAGTACATTTGAAAGGTTTGGCATATAATTGATTTTGATCCAAAATGGAGAGTACCTATTTCACATGTTGCAAATGGTCTACCCAAATTTTACTATAAATTGGGATATCATAAAAGAATAACAAAAAAATTTTCCTCAAAAATGGCTTAAAAATAGTATTCATCAAAGTCTAAAAAGTAGATGGTGCATTTGTTAGGCCAAAAGGCATAACCAAAAAATCATAATGGCCCTCATGAGTCTTGAAAGTGGTTTTGGGTATGTCTTCATCATAGATCTTGATTTGATGATACCTAGAATGCAAAACTAACTTGGTAAAATAAAGAACACCATTCAATTCATCAAGAAAATAATCAATGATAGGAATTGGAAACTTATTTGTGATAGTGTACTTGTTGAGTTATCTATAGTCAGGGCACATCCACCAAGTGTCATCTATATTTCTCACCATGAAAAATGGTGAAGAGTATTCACTTTATCTATGGTGAATGATTCTTACATCCAACATCTCTTGTACCATCTTTTCAATTTCAATTTTTTCGGCATAGGGATACTTGTATGGCCTAATGTTGGGTGGTGTACTACCAAGAGTAAGTGTGAAAGCATGATCATGCATGTGGCTAGGTGGAAGTCCTTTTGGCATGTCTCTAAACACAATAGAATGAGCATCAATTATTTATTGTAAATAAAGAGGTGATGGCTGAGTTAGCTATACTTCCATAGAAAATAAGTGAGCTACAAATCCCTCAGCACCCTTATGGAGAATATTTGTCATTTGATAGGAATAACAAGTTGGGGAGATTTAGCTTTTAATCCTTTTATCTCAAATTTCCTTTCTTCATAATGAAAATGCATGAATAATTCTTGAAAATTCATCTCAATAGTGCCCAAAGTGGTGAGCCACTAGACTCCTAGAACAATATCAACTCCACCCATCAGAATAAAAAACATAGGCAAATCCAATAAGTAGTCTCCCATGGACAACTTAATATTATGATATTTTCTTGAACATTTGATAGTACCACCATCTGCAATCATAACCTAAAATTTTGGATCTAGACAAATAGAACAGGTCAAATGAGCAGCCAACTTACTGTGGATGAAGTTGTATGTGCTCCCAGAATCAATCAAGATAGTGACCTATTTCTTAAAGAAACCCATCACCTTAAGATTTTGGGGATTAATAATACCTGACAAGGCATGGCATGAAATAGTAGGCTAAGAGTCTTTAGATTCAACTTTAGGAACTTCTACCTTCACATCATGTACTTTTGCATCATCTTCTTCATCATTAGCACCTATAATGTAAAATAGCTTCTTTTTAGCACAACGATTGTCTTTGTTCCATTTTATATCACAACCATAACACAACCCTTTGGATTGATTCTCCTCAATTTATCATTATGTTAATCTAGTGGGCTATAGAAATGATGGTACTAGAAAGTTGTGATCATGACCAGTAGTGAAAGTTTTCTTTTTGACCATCTCTTTTTCTTCTATCATGTGTGCTTTAGGGATAACTTCTAATACAAATGTTGGGCCAAAAATTCAAAACTCGTATTGGATTCTATCTTTGAGGCCACCCAAAAATAGATCCATTAAATTTATCTATGATATTTTCCATCTGTAAAGAGAGATTTCAAAATTGATGAATATAATCCTTCATAGGTCCTATTTGTCATAGCTTTGCTAATCGGTTGAAATAGTTCTCAAAGACATTATTTTGATAATGAACTGTCAACTCCTCAATAAAAATAGTCCATGTAACAAGAGAACCATTCTTTTTCTTTTGAGCACATAACTAATGATACCAAATGAATTGCTCAGGTTCCATATATAGGGATACCACCATCACCCTCTAAGAATAAGGGGTTTGATGCAACTCAAATAAATTTAAAATTTGGTTAATCCAAGTGAGAGGATCCTTACCATTGAACTTATGCATGTCCACTTTTGGCAACATCAGTTTCATACCAGCATGGGACTTGTTGAGAGGAGGATTTGAATGTTAAAGTGGAGGGTTGTTAGGCTAAAACTAAGATGTGAGGGTAGCCAATTACATAGTGATATACTATAATTCACTGTGAACTCCATTAATCTCTCCATGAATCTGTAAAACATTAGCTTGGACTAGAACAAAGTCATCATGCCTCACCAAGTTTTTTATGTCCTTTTGAATTTGAGAAATTACTAGATATAAAGTTTCAAATTTCATGTTGTCAATAGGAGTCTTAGGAGTTTATGGTGCCCCTTTTCTTCCCTAAGTTAAAGGACCTACCATAAACAAACCCTAGGAGGGTTTTGACCCCCCAAAAAAAGTGTACCAAGAAATGGTACCATTATGATCACCTTGTCAAGATGAATCCAATGATTACCTTTACGTACTAGAGTAAAATTTTGGTACCAAAAAAGTGTACTGATAGAATATACCATTATGATCATCTCATTGAGATGAGTCCAATGACTGCAAGTGTACAATGGGAAAAAAAATTTCTAGACTTTTTTTTAAATATTTTTTTTCAAAAAAGTATTTCAAATAATACTATGCTAATGAAAAAAATTATTTTTTCTTGGATTGTAAGTTATGTTTTTTGCTTTCACTATTCCTAGAAGCCATGCCTCGCCAGATCTAAAAAAAATGCCATAGGAAACTTGACCAAATCAAAGCTATGATACCACTTGTAATGAAATTACTTAGATATTCACACATAATGATTTTATATTACACAAAATAAGAAAATATGAGAGATTACATAGTGATAATTGATAGTAAAACTAAATACTAATAATATAGCAAAGCCACTTTGAGGGGGAAACCTCCACAATAATTCACTAATAACAGAATACTACACATGATGATTAAATAATAACCACTACCTCTTATATATAGTCTACTTATCTAAGGTTATTCCATAGGCTAACCTATCTAAAAACATAGAAAAATATAACAAATAAATAAAAGAGGTATGTAAGCCACAAGTCATCCACACATATCCCTAGACACACTAATGGTTAAGGGAATAACAAACCCCTATAGAGAAATATTTTCTAATGAGTTTTATTATTCTCCCTATAATACTCCATATGGGGATCCAAATTAAGACCTTGATTGGCATGAAGAGGCTTGTGAGGAGGACTTTAAAGACCGAAATATAGATAATGTTGTTTGGGATATGGATCCATACCTTCTTTACAATAATCAGTACATGGAACATAGTCAAGAACCATCTTATGAGCCAACTCATGACTGGGATGATATGCTTTATGAGGAAGACTTGGATGCTTTAGTTTGTGTAAGAAATCAAGTTCCATGATGTCTTTTTTTTATCCAATCATTGACTACCCCTAAACTTCTTTTGGATTATACAAGCTATAAATCTCTACAATATCCAAGGAATAACATTACCATTCTTAGACCTAGTCCTTTGGGTTGTGTGAGAAACTAGACTCCACAACAACCTTTCATCATTCTAGGACCTATTCTTTTGACTTGTGTGAGCAATCAAGCTCCGCACCATCCTATCATTACCATCTCAAGACTTTATCCTTTGGCTCATGTAAGTAATCATGCTCCCTAATGCCCTACCATTATCCAATTGTAGGCCATTCCTCCTCCATTACCAATCCCATCCAAACCTCAATTGATCCAATCATTCAAAGACTAATCTATGTTCAAAATTAGTATTATTTAACTCAATGGAAACCAAGGCCATGAGAACCAACCAATCTGAGATGTTTCTATTAAATCAACCATTTTTGATAAGTCAACCTATGATGAATACCTATTGATCTTATACCAGTTGTCAAGGAGTCTCAATCTGACAAGCCAGTATTTACTGAGTCATTTCTTAATGATTGTAACTACCTTTGGGAAAATCATTACCTTGATTATATGATTATTTTTCAAGAGTCTCCTCTTGATAAGCTAGTCCATGAGGAGTTGTCTCTTAACCTATTTCCCATTATGGAAGAGTCTCACTTTGACAAATCAGTGTTTTTGAAGCCCATTATGCCATCACAAGTCATTACTTGTCCAATACCAAACATTCAACAAGACATCATTATAATAGAGTATCCATTAGATGAAGAATCAAAGTTAGAGTTAGGTTATATTCTTGGATTAACATCATATTTAGCATCAAAATTAGAATTAACATCAGTCTCAACATAAGATTCAAAGTCCCTTGAGTTAGAATCAAATTTAGAAGAAAAATATGTTTGTGAATGTTACAACATTGGTTATGCATACCTTATAGATCAATTTGAATACATTTGTGATCCTTCTAAAGTTTTTGAGGATGAGTAATTCAACATTGACATAAGTTCTCCTAGTATCTTCTACAAAGATTATGATGCCAACACCCATTCCATTACCATTCCACATTCCATTACCATCAACCAAAATAGCTATATTATTGACATTCTATCTCCCATAAGTGTCAATTAGGATAAAAAAATCACATTTTGTTGAACTGCATCCATGGTGACGTAGCAGTTGAAGAAGATCAAGGAGGCTAAGACCACATTCATGTACCAGAAGAACACTATCCTAGTGAAACTTTTTTAGAGGCACTAGGATATAATCAAAGTTCCAACTCAACATCTTTTAGTGAAACATTTTCAAAAGTGCTAGAATAAAATCAAAGTCAAAAGCTAATGTTCATTAGTGAAACCTTCTCAAATGCACTATAGAATAATCAAGATAACTTCGTTGGTGAAAACCTCATTAAGGCACCAATAGTTGAGCACAAAAGTTATTCACTGCTTAATGAAGACAAAATCAAAGATCAAATAAAAATAGCTTCCTATCTATAGCTTAATTAGATGGTAGTTACTCTTAGGCGCAATCAACAAAAAAATTTGATGGTCCTATCGAGAGAACAAGTCCTCAACCCCATAACAACTAAAAATATGTTGAATCTAGCATCAACAACATTACGTGTGACTGAACATCATGATCTTCATTTATTTCTAAACCATTCCACATTCTATTATCATCTACTATTCCATTTCATAATCAAACCTACCATCCATTATTTGTCCTTTTTTACCATCCATGGTTGCACTTTCCTTTGTAGAGGCTATAAAGATACCTTGTCTCAATGCTTGAAGGAATCAAAATCAATGATCAACAGCTATCACAAAAGCATTCTTGGCATCCAAATTTGTAGGTAGTTATTGATAGAGCAATTATTCAGATGAGGTGTCATCTAGTAATTAACATGATCAAGTATTTTGTTTGTATAATTTGTTGATTTAGACATGCATCTCCCCATCAGTAGGAACTGTTTCTACTCATTTTCACTTTTTACATTTAGAAGAAATAAGAAACTAAAGATAATGGTCAGGGGTTAGATGATACCCAGATTAAGTTGCGCACCGTATCTAGACGTTGTGGGAGCTCCTCTTTGGCTGGGAAAGATGACACCTATAGGTAAGAAGAAAACTAAAACAAAGAGGATGTTAGATAGATATATAGTGGACTGCCAAGCGATATGCTTGGTCCCAAAAGTGCCAAGACTTCCTTGAGGGATGACAGTCCACTTATTTGACAAAAAGAGTGTTGTAAGAAAAGAAATGGTGAAAGACTAAGAAAGATAAATAAAGATAACACGTACCTGATTCTTGCTATCAGTCTTCCACAGTCACTGACATCAGTAGTTCTACCAGCGTTGATTGGTTAATGTTGTCGACGCTGGTTATATTACCGATGTAGGTAGGGGCAATGGGCCTTGGACGGGTTTCTAGTTGATGTCTTTGGTCGACAGAGGAGTCTGGGAGGTCTGTGGGAGTTTAATGGTTTGTGCAGGATTGTAGGATAGTGAATATGGTCTGTGAAAGGACAAAGGTAGGGGATAGGTTGTCAAAATGGGTCAAGATAAAAGGAAGGATTTTTAGCCTCTCCAAGAAGAAAGCCAAATTTAGTCTCAACAATACTCAGAAATAGCCAATGGACTAATTACCAATATATTCTAAAAAATACTAAAATATAAACCAGAAGAATACTTAGCTCTTGGTGGAGAACCAAAAGTGTAGAAGACTTGTTCCCATTATGGCTGATGTAGGAGACTTTGTACAACCTTATAATCCAATGTTTGGAGTGAATTCTATAAAGTTTCTTAGCCTAGAGAGTGATGATAGACTGCTGATGCTTCATCCCAAAGCCTACCTTTGATATGCAAAGAGTTGAGGAGCAAGAGAAGTCAGATTCAGGGAGCTAGAGAATTCACCTTCACGGCTCAGTTGAGGTTAGAATTTAGTTTTAAGTAACTGACGTCGGTGATCCCACTGGCATCGGCTGACGGTTGACCAACATCGATGGCTAGAGAATAGGTAAAAAGGCTATTTTTAGCCTTTTGCCTGTTCCTCCATCTGCCAAGTTTAGTTGTCATTGGTGAACAATCTAAAGGCAAATTTAATAGGTGTGAGAGTTAGTGAGAGAGTTGGAATAGGTATTAGGTAACTATGATTTGAAGGACTTAGTCATAGGGTGATAAATGGTCTAAGGGTGAGGTATCCAAGGTGAGGTGTCTAGGGTGATGTCATTAATTTAAAATAAGTAATTTGTTTTAAATTAATAAAGTGTGTAAGGGACCAAGGGGAGTCGACACAATTTTGGTGTCTACATTTGCCCCTTTTTGTCTTGTTGGTTGTTCTGACGAACTGCAAGACAAAAATAGGAGTAAGTTGCCATAAGTATGGGATAAGGTGTAGGTTGCCCCAAGTGTGGGATGAGGTATTCCCCCTCAAAGTAGGAGTTGAGGGAAGGTAACTTGATATCGGGTGCCGATTTAATAGGCAGTGGATGGGTATGGTGAAGTTGGAGTGTGAACACTGCAATAGTTGGGATTGCGTGTATACCACTTCACATGATAGATAGGTCAAATTGTCATAGTCAAAGGTTGAGGAGTGTTAAAATCAAAATAATTGGCCCCCAGCATTTAGTCATAGCGATTGGGTTAAACGATCAAAGCTATAGCTCTAATGGTCATCATGTTCCAAGTATCTTAGGCTCAGGAAGTGCTCCTGGAAAACATGAAAATGTCACAAATATTGAGGATTAATTAGAGCATGATCTTACAATATGTGTGAGGGTCATAATGTGGGTTGTGTACAATTGGCTAAATATTTATGAGGTAGCATATATGCAATCAAAACAACCAAGGCAAAGTTGTCTCAGAAGTGGTCATGGTCTGAGGAGATAGTTACGATCTCCAAGGTCATTGGTCAAGTCTAGTTGAGTCATGGTATGATCTCAAGTGGCATGTGTTGTGGTCAGGGAGATGTATGTAATCTCCAATGTTCCCCATGAGAAGTTTAGGTAACTCATTCAGTGTTAGGGCTGATTGTTTGGTCATGATTTTGGGTTAGTATAGATAGTTGGTCCATTAGATGGATGGACGAAGGAATGGCCGAGCTAACCTCAAAAGACCCCATGTTAACTGAGTGCTGCCTACATAGCCCCTGTTTGAAGGGCCTCAGGCCAATGTAGTTCTCCCCAAAAGGGAAGAGTGGAGGGTAGGTTGTGGATTAGATTTGACTAGGTTAAGTCATGGTTAAAGGTTATATGGTTTGTCCATCAAGTAGGTGAATAAATGAATGGCCGATGTCATTAGGGAGATGAACGGGCAAATGGCTAAGCTAACCTTAGAAGACCTTGTGTCAACTAAGTGCTACCTACATAGCCTCTATTTTAAGGGCCTCAGGCCAATGTAGTTCTCCCTAAAAGGGAAGATAGAGTCAAAGAGGTCGATAATTGGTTTGGTCATGTTAATGGTTTAGCACTTCCCATATGTCTGATGGTACATGCTTGAAATGATGAGTGTATGATGAGGTTACATCATTTTCCATATTATGTGATGGTGTATTCTGTAAAATTAGTTATATGGTTTTTCATCCCTAGCAATTTCCATATTGGTGATGGTGTATGCTAAAAATGAAATGAGTATATTTATGCTTCAGCAAGTTTCCATATTTGTGATGGTATATGCTTGACATAAATTGTGTGGTCGATAGTTTTCATGTGTATTGTTTTCCATAGAAACTAATGTGAATGGGCTATGATAATTTAAATAACACAAATTGATATTTGCATTAAATAAATCATGAGGTTATGTTAATGGTTAGAAAATGTTTTGGTTTGGTTTGGTTTAGAAAATGATTTGGTTATATGTGACAAAGGTATGTAAGAAGTGAAAGGTGTCTTGATCTTTCATTGACAAGGACCATAATGGTAGTATAGATAGGGTTGTTGCAAACAAAATCCCCATTCATGCATTATGTCATTGACCATTGTTTATGTTAGAGAAGTATTCAAATCACTTAATGTTAAGTGAGCTCAAAATCCCTTGGGTATGTTGGGGTAATAGGTGTGATTATGTGAGGTGTGAGGATAGCGTAACCCTTTTTAGCGAGGATAACTTTGCCCCTTTTATAGGTGACCCTGAGAACGACTAAAGGCAAGTCCATGACTTAATAGTTTGTCAGTCAATTTCTTTTTTTTTGGTAGACTGATCAATGTGGGAAGTCTACGTGGGGATGTTGTTTTGTTTTGTGGTCATATGTGAAGCTGATCGATGTGGGAAGCTTCTAAGAGAGTGCTATTTGTAACAAAATTTGGGCATAGCCATCCTTCGAGGGAGTGGTCTATATTCTGCTTTGTATGGTTGAATGTCTTTGAATAGCTATCCTTCAAGGGAGCAGTCTATTAATTACAACAATGATGCAGCTGCCCTTCGAGGGAATAGTCTACATTTATAATTTATGACCTTTGTATGTTTTGTTAAGCATCCCAATTTTATATGTTTTACTGATTGAAGTTTTAGTCATGGACTAGATGATAGAGGTTTAAGGGTTTCCCTTTTAGTAGGACAAAGCATGAATGCAAAAAGGATTAACTAATGTTTATGGGGAAAAAGGGTTGAAAGGAATAAGAATGATGATGATAGGGGTGGCTCAAGAGACGAGCTCAAGTTAAATATCAAGTGAATGAGTACTTGATTAATAGTAGAATGGTTGCAGATGCAAGGCATTAAGGGGCTTAGGTTCTGGCCAGCCTTCAAGAGAAGACATAGGATAAGTACCTGATCCATAGTTGTGTGTTATGATATAAGGTCTGAGCCAATTAGGAGCAAACTTGCCTCATTTACTTCTTTCCATATTGGTCACGTGTTGGTTTTCTTTAAGGATGAGATCCCCGATTTTGAAATATCGCTCTTTCAAATTTTTGTTATAGGCACATTTGATGCGATTTTGGTAGATATGAAGATGATTAAGAGTGACAAGATGATGTTCGTCAAGTAACTTGAGTTGAGCTAATCGATCTTGACAAAAGTCATCGTTAGAAAGTATGTTGTGTAAAGAGATGCGTAGAGAAGGTATTTGTACTTCAAGAGGCAAGACAGCCTCAATTTCATACACTAAAGAGAAAGGTGTAGCACCGGTAAGGGTTTGAATGCTAGTGCAGTAGGCCCACAAAGTGAAGGGAATGTGAATGTGCCAATCCCTTCCAGTGTCGTTGACCACCTTTATGAGGATTTTGGTTAAGATTTTCTTAGAAGCCTCTACCTGTCCATTGGCTTGTGGGTAATAAGGTGAAGAGAAGTTGAGTTTAATGTCAAAAGAGTTGCAAAGTTTTTGAATGGTTTTATTTTTGAAAGATTTGCCATTATCAGTGATGATTTTGTGAGGTACATTGAAATGATAGATGATGTGGTGGTTGATGAAGTCGATGATGTTTTTGGCTTTAGTGGAGATGAGGAGAACAACTTCCACCCATTTAGTGAAGTATTCAATTGTGGTGATAATGGACTGATGTCAGAGAGATGAATGGGTGTTAATCTCATCAATTAGGTCTAAGCCCCATTATGAAAAGGGCCAGAAGTCCTTAGCAACTTGTAGAGCATGGCTAGGGATGTGAAGTAAGTTAGCATATTGTTGGCATTTGATACAATACCGAACATAGTCGCTACAGTCTTGGTGAAGAGTGGGCCAATAATAGCCCAAGTGAAGAATGCATTTTGTAACTGAGTTACCACTGAAGTGTCCTCCACAAATCCCATCATGAACTTGTTTAATGGCATGAGATGTTTTAGTGGAGGTTAGACATCGTAGAAGGAGGCCATCAAAACCTCTTTTGTAGAGAAGACCCCTAACATGGTATATCGAGCAGTACTCTTGATAAAAGCCTACCGTGTATTGCTAGAGAGATTAGGAGGAATGATAGAAAAAGTTAAGTAGTCAACAAGTTGTTTATAACAAACATCGTGTGGACTAGAGTCGATATTGCCAACAAAGTTGATGTCAGTAGAAATATATGAAGGCAATGCCAAATGATGTACCATGACATAAATTATTGAAGAAGAAGATGAAGATGGTATGCATGAGGCGAGAGAGGCCATAGTGTTGGCAAACTTATTCGTAGAGTGAGTAACTGTTTGCAAGAGATAATGGTCAAAAGACTCTAGTAATGTGTCAACACGGTGTTTATACCATTGTAAAACTTCATTTTTGTAAAGGTATGAACCGTTAACCTAATTAACGACTAGTTGTGAGTCACCAAAGATGTTGATTATCTTGATGCCTAACGAAATGGTAGTTTGAAGTCCCAAAATTAAGGCTTCATATTCAGCCATATTATTGGTACATTCAAAGTCAAGCTTAAAAGATAGAGGCATGGGCTCACCATCATGAGGGATGAGAATGACCCCTGCACCTCCACCGAGTTGACATATGGATCCATCAAAGAACATTGTCATTTGATAGAATATGTCATCAGTGGAAAGTGTGGCGATAGATTCGTCGGGGAATTCACAATGAGAGGGTTGGTTGTCAGGTAGAGGGGCATCCGCTAGTTGGTTAGTGATTGTTTGCCGCTTTATATATTTTTGTTAGATGAATTCCAAATCAAACTCAACAAGAAGCATGAGCCAATGAGCCATACGTTGGTTTTGGTATGGCTTGGAATGCATGTATTTGAGAGGGTCGGTATGAGTGATGACGTAAGTTTTGTGATTGAGGAGATAATGGCAAAGTTTGGAGGCAGTAAAGACTAATGCCAAGCAAAGTTTTTTGGTATGAGTATACCGAGTTTCATAGTCAATGAGCATTTAACTTATATAATAAACCGCTTGCTCATGATGTTTTTCATCTCGATGTGCGATCATGGCACCTAAAGAATGATTTGTTGTTGAGATGTAAAGATAGAAAGGTTGGTCATCTTTAGGTGGAATAAGGACTGGTGGAGAGACAAGATATTGTTTAAGAGACTCAAAATCCTCTTAGCAATTCTTATCCCAATTAAAGGAGACATCCTTCTTAAAGAGGTGATGAAAGGGTTGACATCAATCAAAAAGCTGTGAGATGAAGTTACGAATAGATTGAAGCTTCCCTTGCAGGCTGTAAAGTTGCTTTAGATTGGTAGGTGGTGGCATCTCGAGTATAGCTCGAATCTTAATGGGATCAATCTCAATGCCATGAAGGGAAATGATGAAGCCTAAAAGCTTCCTAGAGAGAACCCCAAAGATGCATTTCTTGGGGTTGAGTCAAACATTGTATTGTAGGAGGCGAGTGAAAATGATTTTGAGAATAGTTAAATGGTCATGGTGGAGTTTGGATTTCCCAAGCAGGTCATCCACATAATCCTCCATGATTTTGTGGAGAAGGTCATGAAAGATATAGGTCATGGCACATTGGTATGTGGCACCTACATTTTTAAGGCCAAAAGGCATGACCCTATAGCAAAATGTCCCCCATGGAGTGATGAAGGTGGTCTTATGTTGATCTTCTAGTGTAATCAAGATTTGATTGTATCTTGAAAACCCATCCATGAGTGATAGCATCTCATGACCGGCTATAAGATCAACAAGTTGGTTGATGTTAGGTAGAGGAAAGTTGTCTTTTGGGCAAGCTAGGTTGAGGTTGCGATAGTCGATATAAATTCAAATTCCCCCAGTTGCTTTTGTGATAGGGATGATGTTTGACACCCATTGCGAATAATCAATGGGTTGGATAAAAGAGATGGAGAGAAGATGCTGAAGCTCCTATTTAACAAGGAGTGCAATGTGAGGATGCATCTTGCAAAGCTTTTGCCTGATAGGCTTAATTTGAGAGGGCGAGATCTTGATTTTCCAAGTTGTAGTCTGGAATCTCAGAATTAGTAAAGGTGATTGAGGCAATGGTAGGTAATGATTTGACCAAGGTGGCCAGTGGTTGAGGGTCTCTAGGTTGGACCTTTGCTACCTGTAAAGCTTTGATCAAGGTTTGATGATGTTGTGGAGAGCTTTGTATTAGGTCATACAAAGATGTCTTCATAGGGGTTTGGCAGAGTTGTTTCACCATGGAGTCACGAATTGACCCCGAAGATGTTGGTTGGGATGTGCCCAAGATAGAAATCTTGGGTTTTGGTGATGGAGAAGGCTTGACAAATGGATAAGTCCAAGGAATAGAGACCTTCTCTTTTCCTTTATCCCTCATGGTTTGTGACCTGGTGGCCACATTGATAGTGTTGATTTGGAACAAAGGGGGAGAAGGTGGTAGAGGGACCATTGTCTTGCATTGAGATCTTGATTTAGGTGAGGATATTTGGAAGGCATGAGATGGTGTCGGTGGTTTGTTGAAAGGGTTGTCAAGAGGATCCTTAATGAAAAGGGTGCCCTTTTTCAAGTGTTGATGAATGACAACCTTAAGAGCACAACAACGCTCAGTGTCATGTCCAGGTGTGCGATGATACACACAAAATTTAGTGTCATCAAACCAAGATGGTTTTGATCTGAGAGTTGATGAGTGTGAAGGTGAAGAGGTTTGGGAGGCATGGGATGGTGTCGATAGTTTGTCGAAGGGGTCCTTAATGAGAAGGGTGCCCTTTTTTAGGTGTTGGCAAATGATGACTTTAAGAGCACAACAATGCTCAGTATCATGTCCAAGTGCACGATGATATGCACAAATTTTAGTGTCATCAAACCAAGATGGTTTTGGTTTGAGAGGTTGGTATGGTTTAATGGGTGAGAGAGTGATGCTAAAAGACTGCAACAATCAATGTAACAGTGAAGCATAGGACCCCACTAATGGTTTTACATTCATTGTTGTAGTAGGGGTTGACAACTCTTGTTTAGGAGTTGTAGGAGGAGTTTTTCATACCATATTTTTGTTTGGTGGTGTAGCCATACATGTAGATGGCACTTTTGTGGTGAGAGGTGTTGGATGTTTTGGAATAAGTATGTTTTTGCTAAGTAAGGGGGATAATGGAGGCAATTTGTTTTGGTTAGGTGTTAGAGTTGGAAGCACTCCTATTAAGGTGGAAGGGTGTGGGCCTAAAATAGAGAACGATGATGATGGTGGTGGAGGAGTTCTTCAGCGTGGTTTAGTAGCCTTCTTTAATTTGGAGTGAGGACCACTATTATGTGGAGTAAGGTTCAAGTCTACCTTCACTTGTGGGTGAGTGAAGTTTGATATGGGGCGAACACCGAGAGATGTAATTTGTTTTGGCATAGCAAATGCCTGAGGGTTTGGATGAGGTTACATGAGGCTTTATAGTCAGTTGTTTGTAGGATTGGGGTGATTTTGAGAGTGGAAGCTTGTTAGACGTAATAATCATGGGTTAAAGGTGAGAAAGAACCATCACTGGATCTTCCTCAGCTGAAGTGGGTGAGGTGACAAGTTCTTCTCTCGGTGGAGAAGGGATTAGATAATATGGCTCTTCAGTTGGATAGAGTGTAGGGATGATCATGGTTTCTACGTGTGGTCGAGTAGTGGGGAAAGTATGATCCCCCATTGATGATAAGAAGGATGAGGGTGAGGCTACTAGCGTTGGTGCCAGAACATCCTCCAATATGGGAGAGGTCAAAGTAGACTCTCTTACATGTGAAAGGGGGTTGGATGGAGGACTATCCTCCATCAGTGGAGGACAAATAAGAGAAGAAGGCTCTTTTCCCTATAGTGGACAAATAGGAGAAGAAGGCTCTTCTACCTGTGGTGGACAAATAGGAGAAGAAGGCTCTTCTACCTGTGGTGGACAAATAGGAGAAGAAGGCTCTTCTACCTGTGGTGGAAAAATAGGAGAAGAAGGCTCTTCTACCTATGGTGGACAAATAGGTTGACTAACCTCTTCAGACTATGGGAGAGGTTGGTTAGAAACATGTCAATTATGCGTATATTACACTCTTGAGGGTCATCGACCATGGTCTAAATGTTATTCTAACTTGGGGGATGCTTAGGAAATGGTTGTCTAAAGATGTCTATGTTTTGGTTAGCCGACGCATTTGGGTTATCCAAAACAAGATCCCCCTTGTCTAGCATGTCTTGGACAATGTTTTTGAAGGTTTTACAATTGTCTGTGTCATGACCGTTGACACAATGATAATCACAAAAGTCATTTTCCCTATACCATGCAGGGGTGGCCTTTGAGGGGTCAAATTGGGGTGGTTAAATTTGAGAGAGATTGAGGACCCCCTGCTTGACTAATTTATCCAACACGAAAGCGTATGATTCTCTTATTGGAGTATATTGATGCTGTATGTATCATTGATGGAATTGTTTTGTGATGCTTTGTGATGTGGAGGGCTCAGATTGGTTAGTTGTGGTAGAAAAAGATGATCTAAGTACCACAACATTTTTTGATCCCTTAGACTTAGAATTAGAAGAAGAAGATTTGGATGAAGGGTCATTAGATTTTGTGTTACTACACAATTTGACCTTATCTTCTTCGATTGCGCAGAGTTCAAGATTTCTAGCCATGGTGAAAGCTTCGTCAAATGTGTGAAATGTTTGAACCCACAAAGTGGATGAGATGTGCTTGGCACATGCTCTTGAAAAGAGTTTAATGAGCTCAGGTTGAGGTAATGAAAAGGAGAGTTGGTTGATCAATCCTCTCTAATAGGCGACGAAGTCAGCTATTGATTCATCATCGAATTATTTAATAGAATATAGGTCTGTAATGGAGACCTTTTTAGTAATGTTGATTGAGAAATGGTCAAGAAATAATTGGGTGAGTTGAGTGAAGGTAAAAAGAGAATGACTGGTAATAGAACTATACCAATCAAGGGCAGTGCCAGAAAGTGACACGAGAAATGTGCGAAGTAATAACGCATTGTCATGTGCTATAAGGTAGTAAGTGTGTCTAAACGCTCGTAAATATTGTTATGGGTCCTTTTTACTTTGAAAGTGAGTAAATTTAGGGAGTTCCCACTGACTAGGATATGGTCAAATAGGGACTGAAGGGTGAATGGGTTCATTACAGATTTGTTCATATGAAAGAACATTGCTTGAACTGAAAATAGATGTCTCAAGGTTAGACATCTTATCCATCAACATCTTGATTAGATCGATTAGTCGATTGGCAAGAGGGGCACCCCCTAGGTTTTAAGGTACCTAGAAGGCATTGAGAGGGGTGTATGATGTACTAGGTTGCATTTGTATAGGTGCAACATATTGGTAGTTCATCATGGGGACTGATGTTGAGGTTAAGGGGGCTTGTGCCATGAAGCTAGAGGGCACAACTTGACTAGGTGCTGCCAAAGGTGGTTGAGTGGTAGTGACACTAGTGAAAGGATAGGTAGTCACTGTTGTATTTATGGGTGCAAGAGTAGGTAGGATGGAGACAATTAAGTTTGGGAATGGTGTAGAACTTTGTTGAATGGTTTGTGGTTGAGGGGGTACAAAAACCCCAATGGAGGTAGGTCTAGAAATAGAAGGAGAGGCCACACTTTGAAGATTGGTCATGGTCGGGTTGTTAGTTGAGGCAATGGCTTGGGTGACCATGGGTTGGGTTACAGAGGCTGTTGATATGATTGCCATTTCAACTAAGGAAGTCAGCATCCCATAAATTGGGTTGCCTGAAGGATCTCATGTTTGACTTCTCACAAGATAGTGCTGAAGAGCCTTGACATTGAGGTCAAGGAACCTTTCAAAGTCTTGGTCCCCTTCGAGAATAATAGGGGGTTAAGTTGGGGTTGGTTGGATAGGAGTACGTTTAGTTTTTGAATCATACTCCATTTGGGGACTTGATATAGAAGGCGAAGGTGGGAGTAGTTGTTGCTTTGCATGGTCAACAAGAGTTTTGGTTTGACTACGTGTCAAAACCATCCAAGGCAAAATTGATTCAGGTTCTAAAAACTATATGTTTCAGCCTTAGAAAACCAAAATTTGTTTTTAACGGCAAAAAGGTTAGGGTTTTAGCTTGCTGTTTGAGAAGAATTTTTTTGACAATGACCGACGTCAGTAGAAAAATTGATGTCGGTGAAGTAAGTTGCCGATGTTGGTCAGATAACTAATGTTGGTGAAGATCAGTTACTGACGTCACTGGCAAAATTGATGTCGGTTACTGTGTATTTCCAAAAATTTAGAAAATTGAAAGTTTTTGGAAGAAAGAAGAAAGTTCTGCGTTGTTTTTGGAGCTCAGAATAATGCATCCTTACCATCTCAAAAAACTAGATAAAAATAGAAAAGTAGATGAAGGCAAGCAGCCTCTAAACGTTAAATTCCTAAGAATAAATTTTAGAGTCGTGTTGGCTTATGCCTTAGAAGAGTATTTTTGAGAATTGGGCTTTTGGAACAGGTACTAAAAGAAGCAGTCTAAGGTTGGTTTCAGGTTAAGTTTTGGTGCTCAAAATCTGTATTAGGTTCTGTACATGGCCTGGTGCTAAGAGCTTGCTCTCCTCACTTCATGAGCCCAGAGCCAAGCTGGGTCGCTTAGCCAACATATACTTCCCCTATAGTTTATACTCTACTAGAGAACAGAGTGGGTTCTCCCCTTGGTAGTGAAGTCCAAGTAGGATTACCAGGAAGGGTAAGGTATCCGCTAGGTGATGAAATCCTAGTTAGGCCTTGTCTCAGGTATGTTTAGATGTTTGATTGTGTTTGTGGTTAGGTTGTGTAACATATGTGCACTACGATTTATTCATAATGTGTTTAAATTACTAAGTGAGAGGGCTAAATATGCATTCAAGAAGAAATGAAATGCAATATATTTTTAACCCAAATTGAAATGTTTTGTTTAGATGCAAACAAGTGAGGAAAAGGTTAAGAGCATGAATTTCACTACTCTAAGATGTAGGCAAAAAGTGACAAGAAGAAAGACATTCTTTTCAACTTGTGCTTATGGTTTCTTTTAGAAATAAAGAGATAGAAGAAGGGTACAAGAAGAGAAATTTTTCCTAATGCACCTATATGAAAGTTTGATTTTTAGAAGAAATAAACCCTAAGAAAACTCTAGGGTCCCACTGGGCGTGCCAGAATGTTTCTACTCATTTTCGCTTTTTACATTCAGAAGAAATAAGAAACTAAAGATAATGGTCAGGGGTTAGATGATACCCGAATTAAGTTGCACACCATATCCAGACGTTGGAGGAGCTCCTCTTTGGTTGTGGAGGATGACACCTATAGGTAAGAAGAAAACTAAAACAAAGAGGATGTTAGATAGATATATAGTGGACTGCCAAGCGATATCCTTGGTCCTAGAAGTGCCAAGACTTCCTTGATGGATGACAGTCCACTTATTTGACAAAAAGAGTGTTGTAAGAAAAGAAATGGTGAAAGACAAAGAAAGATAAATAAAGATAACATGTACTTGATTCTTGCTGTAAGTCTTCCACAGTCACTGACATCAATAGTTCTGCTAGCGTCAGTTGGTTAATGTTGCCGACACCGATTATATTACTAATGTTAGTAGGGGAAATGGGCCTTGGATGGGTTTCTTGTTGATGTCTTTGGTCAACAGAGGAGTCTGGGAGGTCTGTGGGAGTTTAATGGTTTGTGTAGGATTGCAGGATAGTGAATATGGTCTGGGAAAGGACAAAGGTAGGGGATAGGTTGTCAAAATGGGTTAGGATAAAAGGAAGGTTTTTTAGCCTCTCCAGGAAGAAAGTTGGATTTGGTCTCAACAATACTCAAAAATAGCCAATGGACTAATTACCAATGCATTCTAAAAAAATAATAAAATATAAACCAGAAGAATACTTAGCTCTTAGTGGAGAACCAGAAGTGTAGAAGACTTGTTCCCATTATGGCTGATGTAGGAGACTTCGTACAACCTTCTAATCCAATGTCTAGATTGAATTCTATAGAGTTTCTTAGCCTAGAGAGTGATGATAGAGTCGAGGAGCAAGAGAATTTAGATTCAGGGAGCTAGAGAATTCACCTTCGTGGCTCAGTCGAGGTTAGAATTTAGTTTTAAGTAACCAATGTCGGTGATCTCGCCAGCGTCGGCCAACGGTTGACCGACATCAGTGGCTAGAAAATGGGTAAAAAGGCTATTTTTAGCCTTTTGCCTATTCCTCCATCTGTAAAGTTCAGTTATCATTGGTGAATGGTCCAAAGGTAGATTTAATAGGTGTGAGAGTTAGTGAGAGAGTTGGAATAGGTCTTAGGTAATTACGATTTGAAGGACTTAGTCATAGGGTGATAAATGGTCTAAGGGTGAGGTATCCAAGGTGAGGTGTCTAGGGTGATGTCATTAATTTAAAATAAGTAATTTATTTTAAATTAATAAAGTGTGCAAGGGACCAAGGGGAGTTGACACAATTTTGGTGTCTACAAGAACAACATAATCAAAAACCACACCTAGGCCAAAAACATGTACCATACCATTTTATTGCCATGCCATTGCCATTGTTACATATCCTTTTGCCTTTATCACATATCCCAGCTAATCACCTTCTCACTTGGGGGTAACCCTCTTACCATTTTATCCAATTTATCAAACCATCATCATCCTTATCAAGACCATGCCATCTAACCATTCCATTCCTATCTAGACCAAAGCCTATTTTTAGTCATCCTACCCAATCCTATTTTTATCTTGGCTAATTTGGTTCTTCTTACACCTTTTTTGAGGGGATTTTGATCAGGTTTCAAATCTTATCAAATTCATGTTTACAATGACAGTCTATGAAAGTAGTGTGATAATTGATCTGGTAAGATATCTTTCATCATATCAAGTTTGTTTATGTGAGCCTAATTATAACTACTTATGGTTAAATTAGTGTCTCACCAATCTTGATACTAATTATAACTACATATGGTCAAATTAGTATCATTTACCTATTCCATCATATCCTAGTTATAACTTCTTGTGGGAAAAATAAGGGCAATACTTGTTTACCATGCATTGCTGCATCACCTTGCCATCCATGTTTTCATTTGACTGACCATTTTTTAGATTTGAGAACTTGTTGGGACTTACTTGGTTTTTCCTTACCTTTTGTGACGATAGAATTACTATGACTTTAGGTCATTTTAATAGTAATTAGGTCATGCTCAATTCATATTGAGGTTACCTTAGTCCCCCTTTCCATATGTTCTCTTTATTTTATGAGCAACCTAAGCCAAACGCTCTTGCAATTTTGTAAGTAGGTATCTTATCATTCTCTAATGAGTTAAGATACCTCAAAATTCCAAAAAAATTCATAACATTTCAAAAATCCAATCATATTTGTGCTATTTAAGCCTAGTTAGTTATCCTTAATCCATCCTATTAGGGCAAAGTCATTGTTAGGATGCTTTCTTTTGATTTTGTTTTCAGGATTTTTGTTTGTTTATTTATTTCAAGTTGTTTATCTATTTTTGTGCTTTTTGTGTATTTTATTTATTTATTTGTCTTCTTTTTTGATTGTTTGCTTTCAACACTATTGCCTTGACTCAATCTATATGTGTTCATTGGGTGATTCCTTGAGCACATTATTCTTGAGTCCATCCATATTCATACATCAATATTGTCATCATGGTTTTTATCATTGGTGAATTATTTTTGAGTGTTTATTGGATTGAGAGTTAGTATTTACACATATTTTGGCCAAATCTTTATGGTTTTCTATCATGAAGCCTACCATCACATGCCACAATAAAAGTTAGCTTCAAGAAGGTCTATAATCAATGGAGCCCTAGAAGTTTCTCCTTAGCACCTTGGAAAATCCTCCCATCCCACTCTTAATCAAATCAACCCATTAACCATTCTAGTTGTATCATTTTTAATCAGGATGAACATCTCCTCATTGGCAGGTAAAACTAAATCATTCACATTGATCAATCTTATTCTTCTATTCATCTATTTCATCACTTTACACCCACTCATATTTAATCTATATTCTAGGTTATATCCTTGAGTTATGCTTGCTAATCAACCCTAACTGGGACACAATCATCTTTAGCCAATCTAGGTCCTCTTAATGATTATAACCACTTATGGGCAAATCATTATTTTGACTTTCAATCTTGATTATAACTACTTTTAGGTAAATAAATATCCTTTTTACATCAATACATGCAATATTTTTCTCATTTGGATTAATCTCAACCATAGGTTAATTCCATCTTTCTTCTTATTTCTTTTTGAGGGACTATCCATCAACAAATGTGATGATCACTCCCTCAAGGGGACATCATCCTAGGCTTCCCAAACACCATTTGGAGCTTTGTTCTTAAACCATCATCTTATTTTTGATATACATGCCTTTTTTCAGTATTTGAGAAGATATTGCTTTGTCTACAATTTGCAACATATTCCTAAATAGGGGCAAACTATAGACACCTAAAATTGGCCACTGATAACCTCCAACTAGACTTTTGACCAATTTCTACCAAAGTGCATAATTTGGCTTAAAAACACTAATATGAATTAAATGAGTTGAAATTGATATATTCAAGTGTTGATTTTGGCTAGAGTATCATTAAATGGGGAAATGCAATTTATGGGATAGATAACGTTGATTAGATCATTTTGAGTCAAAATGATAATTTTGCACCTAAGTGCTCTAGATTGCTCTTTTCTATCAAATCTCTTGCACAAGACACATGCCTTTATTATTTAGTGTTGGTAACATCCTACATAGGATAATGGATCCAATGCATCTGAAATTGACTTCTAATTTCAATCCAACCAAATTTTGGATTAATAACAAGACATTTTGACCAATTTGATTAATTTGTGCACCAAGAGCCAAAATCTGCACCAAAGTTGACTAATCATGTTTTAGGCTAATTAAACCAAATTAGGGCCTTAAGTTAATTTTCCATGGAACTTGTTGAGTATATATTTACTAGAAATTAATTTCTATTAACTACATCATTATATGGGGTGGCATTCATATGCCATAAATGCATAAAATATTAGGATTATGGGTCTTCCATGCCTCATTAAGACCCTCTATGCCTATTTGATACCCCTCTATCCCAAATATTAATGGGGATATTTGTAGAATGAATTTCATATTTGGATTTATTTATGGCCACACATCTCAATCTTTAGATGGATGGTCATGGTTGATCCTCAAACCATTCCAAAAATCTATAAATAAGAGGCCTTGCCTATTGAATTTTAAGCTTTTTTATGCCAAAATTATAATGCCCAAATGCATTCAAAAATCATTGCATCCTAGTGTTATAATGATAAATTTTTGAGCCAAGCCAAGCCAATCCAAAGCTAAAGGTGTCAAGAGGAGATGAAGGTAGTCACACTCCATTGAAGAAGATCTCATGAAGCACAAGCTGAGCAAGCTAAAGAAGAAGCCTTTTGGAACAATCAAGGATTTGGTAATAAATTAGTGTTTTATGTTCATATTTCTTATTTCTTTCCATTTTTAGTTGTGTTCTCAAATATCTTTCTCTCACTAAGCTCTCCCTAGTAACTAGGCCTAGAGATGTATGTTAGCTAGTGTGTTGGTTTCTCAATTTTATTTCATTTTGTCACTAACAAGATACTAACACCTCTCTTGAGTCAAATTCCTAGTTCATAGAGCATATATGATATCAACATAATAATCCAATATAATGTGCATATATAACATCAGAATGTAAAATAATTTGAGCATAAGTTTGTAATGTACAATGTATGTTATGTCTAAAATTCACAAGGCTATCAGGATAGATATAACAATGTATGTAACATCAAATCTGAGTAGTAATTGAGTAGATACCTAGGGGGATGGTGTATGATGTCCATCAGGAAACCCAAGTAGGAAAGGGAGATGCATGAGGTCCCTTATGTCATATAAAATTAGAGTGTGTAACAAGTGTCATGGCCATGACCCATACAAGAAAGCATACATAAAACAAACATGAGGTACACAAAGTAGGCCAATGGGACACAATACAAGGGACATGGACACATGTCACTAAATTTGAGAAAATAAGATAAACAAAGACATGTTCAAATATCCACATATATAAGCAATAAGTAAGTTGGCTTAGAGCCACATAGAAGGACATGTTTAAATGTCTACATACATAATCAAGAAGGCACACATAAGGACATGGGCACATGCCCAAATCATACATAAAATGAAAAGAAGTGGCATAAAGCCAAATAACAATGACATATTTAAATGTCTTTGAATAGAATAAGCATAGAGATACAATCAAATCTAAATTAGGAAAGATATAAATGAAAGTCTGTATGAATATGTAATACAAATATGTGTAAGAGTGAGGATGTACATATGCCGAGTGTAAAGTAGTAATAGTTGACAAAAAATTTGAATAAGTGTAGCATGATAAATATAAAGATATAAAAATTCTAAAGATATGATGTAGAGTATTGAAAGATATAACCTTAGAATTGAAACTATGTATAGGGTGCCCCCAAGTGGGTGAATGTGTCAAAAGAAAAACCCATGTATCAATGTATATACCCCTAATGGGTAGATAATAAAAAATCTATATCAGGGTAGTGGACATGAGTCTTGTATCAATCTAAAAGCACTTGAAAAGAATAAGTGAATCATGTATGTATGATAAAATTGACTATATGAAGATAGATAGTATATGTAGTATCTTACAAATATAGGAAGTGTAAACATAACAATGCATATAATTTTTAATTTTGTGTTTTATGAGTAAATTTTTGAATGTTTGTGTGTTTTTTGAAATATTATATTATTTTTATATTATATATATATAAGATATGTACAAACAACATGAATATAAAACTATATATAAGGAGCAAGAGAGAATGAAAGTATGTACAAGAAGGGAGGAACAATACTAACCGATGAGTCTCATAAGAGACTCACTATCAATGTGATTTATGTCAAATAAATAAACTATGATCATGTGTATTTTATAAAAGGGTAACTATGGTCGTAGAATCTACTACACTAAGTGATCTATAACCCTACATATTGAGTGATGCTAAGAACATGTGACACTGATTGTGGTGTCTTGTGAACTGTATGGGTCTTAATGATCCATCTGGTAGAAGACACTATAGGTGGCATAGGTGCATTGTGATGAGAACATTGAGAACTCAATAAGATCATTCTACAAAGATAATGAGTAGAGGGAGGCCCTCTAGAATATGAAACACATCTTTGACACATGTCTCTCTAATAATGGTATCCATGGGAGAGTATGCATACATGGTAATACTATAGTAATATACCTCACCTATATAGGCAGCTCCAATAAAATCTATGGTGTACTAATAGGAATTATGCTCAGAGCTATAACTAATAACTATGTTGTAATTGGTAACTATGATGTAACTGTTTGTGGGATAGATAGAGGATACTCATATGAAAGACCCCTCAACTATGACCACTTGAATTACATGTATATATTTTAGGCATTTAGGCATTGTGAATTAGATTGATTGTAGATAATGTATACATGTAATACCTAGTAACATGTCAAATATGCCTACACTTGGTATAATTAATAATCTAATGGACACATGTGCTAGTCCAACCTATAGTGGAAGTACAATCTTTTTGATGGAGCTCTAAACATGGCCACTAATAACTATGTTTTTAGGATATATATCCTACTCTAAATACCTAAAATACTATAGAAGTGTGATAGTGTACATGATAATACTTGACCTAGTGTCAACCATAACACTCTAGATAAGGTGATGATCTATGTAGATTCATATAAAGAGTGAATATAAATATGAATCATCATCAATAATATCCTAATCTAAGAAGGTGATGAGTGGTCTAGATAGAACTATATTATGGTACACACCAATGATATTGTGTAGTGGGCATGCCTCTTCTATAATAGTATGATATGATGCTGGTGGTGGATATGCCTAATACATGTAGTGAACACCTGAAGTGCTCCCTACCTCATTTGTTTTATGATTTGGAAATGGATCTAATAATATTTTCAATACCTTAGCTTACATTTTTTTCACTTTGGGTGCCTCTATGGGTGTGCATACATCAATAATGTCAGCCTAAATCAAATCTTGTATCTTTAGTTTCAAGATAATGCATCTTTTTATTGTATGGCCTAGTGCTGTGTGATATTCATATAATACATTGGAATCATAATTATTTGTAAGAGAACATGTCATATCAACCTCTTTGATGGGAGGGAGAGATATGAAATTGCAATCTAAGAGATGCTATAAAAAATGTGTTGGTAATTCTAGAAGGTTGGTGAAAACTCTATGTGAAGAAGCTAATAAAACCAAGTGAGGAGATGGATTTGAAGTTGCATTAACTATGGGATTTGGATCATTCTTAGTGGCCTTTACCTTGTATAGAGGCTTACTATAACTCTTAGCATTTGATTTTGGTGCACTGGTATATTTTAGTTTTCCCATTGAGATAAGCTTGAATTCTCTTTCTTTCATTATGTGGCATAAATCTATGAATGTTGGAAACTTATTAAACAAGATAGCTTCATGTAATGATGGTATAAGAATCTATTTGAAGATGTCTTGAAGCTCTTTATCTGTCATGGGGCTAGTCAACTTGGCCACTATAGTCTTATATTTTAAGACGTATTCTGTAATAGGCTCATTTGATTTTTGTTTCAATTGTGAAATTTTTAGCATATGAGATCTTATCACTAATGTTTATTGAGAGTTTGATAGAAACATATCTTCCAATAGTAGTGATAGACTGATTTAGTAGATCATAAAACCACGATAAGGCATAATCCTTTAAACTTCATAGGAATAACTTAGTGAGGAGTCAATCATTAAACACATAGTCCAAACATGTTGCATAAAAAGCTTAGAGATGGTGTTCTATGTCACCTTTACCATCATATAATGTAAGCTTAGGTGCCATGAATACAAATGGAAAAGGAGTTGCTGCTATGTGATGTGCCAAAGGTGTATATAAGAGAACATGAGAATCTAAGGCATGTGATGGTCTAATGGATCCTTGTTCAAGATGTAACACCTTAGCCTATAGAGTATGAACCTCCTACATAAAGGATTGTACATATGGAGTGGAAAAACTAGCCATAAGAGGTTGTTGAGTTATAATTGGTTGTTGTGTTGAGTTGGCCCCAATGTAGGTGTAAAAATGTTATTATCTGGGGGAGTAGAAGATTGACCATTTTTTGATTTTTGAATTTCTTCATGAATAATATTTATAAAGTCATCTTTCATATCTAAATGTTTAGAAACTAATTCTTACAATTATCTCTTATCAGTTTCATCAAATTGATTGTTAAATTATGCCATTGTAATTTGGGAAATTGTTGTATATTTTAAACCTTTAAAGAAATTTAATCTATGAAATATTGCAAAAATTAAATATTGAAACAAATATGAGATTTTAAAACTAATATTTGAGCATAGAAACAAAAAGGATACAAACACTAAGATCATTTAGGGTAGGGTTTGAGAAATGTTTGAAGTATGTTGGGTTCACTAAATGTTTTAACCTTTTAGGACTTAGATGAATGTAAATCTTATATTTGTTAAAGAGTTAAGTATAGTAAATCAAGGTAATAATATGAAATAAATATAGCCATTGATTTATGATAGATTTGACTAATTTTGACCTTTCTAAAAATAATAATAACTAGTGAAAGTAATAACCTAGCTGGGAAACAACTGAGATGAATGTTCTAGAGGCTAAAAACTAAGGTAAAAGCTAGTCTGAGTATCATAAATAAGATCCCTATGTTAGAAACCCTCTTGGATACTAGCTCCCTAATTGGAAGACACCACCATTATTAAAAATGTGCTTGTAATGTCTCTATATTGGTGGTAGTGTCCTCTATGCAAGACTATCCTGAGCTTCTAGGTGCACCTATGTTTGGATCTATTAGGTATGCTTCTATGTGCATGAGTTTTGAAACCCTGTATATTGCCTATTTTGATTAAATTTATAAAAAAACCCTCATCCTACATGTTGTTTAGGAATTTGGTTGATACAAGCTAAAAAGTGTGTTTTTTAGTGGGGTAAGCTGGACATCTTCAACACCCCACTGTGAAGAGATTTACCTACATACTAATACTCCAAGGAGTGATCAAGGCTGATGTAGTTCTCCCCACCTAAGTGCTAGTGCAAGCACAAGTGAAGCTAGTATGATAGTGGAATTAAGTGCTTTGAATGTGTTTGAGATATTAAATCTAGGTAATTTAAGCCTAGGAATGTTGTAGATGGTAGAGTGCATAAGTAGGGTAGAATAAAAATAGATAAACTTAATTGTGCACAACTTGTTTTGAATTTAAATGTGTATTTTACATCTAATTTTTATCTAATATTTAGAGGGATAAAATTCATGTATATATACCATTATGATGCTTGTGTGGGTGTTAAAATAGATTTAGGCCAACCCTAGGAGGTTTTAACTTTGAAAAGATATATGTTTGGGAAAAAGAAAGGGAAATGACATTAGCATCATTATTGGGACACTAACACCATATGGTACTACTATCCTTATTATAGAGCTAGTGTCCAAGTGGTAGAACACTAGGCACGAAGGGATATGATGTAAGAATGAGGGTCTGGGACTACTTTAGGGATGACTAGGGATGCTTATGGCCTACACTAAGGCTGAATAAATGTGATAATTGGCTCTAGGATAGGTCTAGGGCTAAGTTAGATATTGGTAGTCTCAAGTAGCACTCTTAACACTTAAATACCACTTTTAGGTGATTATAATATGCTTGGTTATGGATTGAAGTCATTATTATTTCACTTTCTCTTGTCTTACATTAAATATTGTACTTGGAGATTTCTACTTTATAAGTCTTCTAATAGATGTGGGTTTTTTCTCCATTTGATGGTTTTCCCACTTGACAAATTTCTCTCTCTCATTTTGTAGATTAGTTTTTATGATGTGATATTGTTTCATTTTATGCATTTATTTATTATTGTTTTTAATTTTAATCTATCAATCTTAACATAAATTCTAACATGGTATCATAATAAGTTTCCTTTTAATGTTGAATTTGAGTGTGTGTAGGCTTTTTGGTGGAGAAATTTATTTTTCTTTCATTTTTTTACAAGGGTTTAAACCCTTGCAAACCAATTTTAGTATTTTTAACCATTTATCTTAATCCATAAACTAAGTCTTCTTAAATGTTTAACCTATTTTAATTATAACTTAATGTTGTAGGTAGCTCAATCAAGGAGTTTTGTGAACATTTTTGTTTTTAAGCTATTTTTGTTTTACTAAAAACCCATTTAAAAAAGGGGCCATATTGTTTTATTAGAAAACTTATTTTTTACATTTTTTTGGAGTTTTATTAATATGTCATCTGAGAACACATTATTAAAATTTCAAAAAAACTCAAATTACCACTTCTTAGAAATCATAAAAAAAGTAAATGTTTTTTTTTAAAAAACCGTGATGCATTTTTGGTTATGAATGATGTTTTAATCAGTATTTTCATTCTGATTTAGACACACATTTTCTTCTTAGTATAAAAAAATTTCAACTTAAATAATAAATTTTTAAACAAGTGGATTTTTTAAATTCATTTAGAATTAAATTTTTAATGCCACTCTTTGTTTAAATTTATGTTTTTCTATTTTTTAAATATTAAGTTGGTAAGATTTAAAATCTAACCTTTTTATACTTAATATAAGTTTATTATGCCTTGTCCCATGACATTATAAAAGATTATTTATAACTCGTGTATTTTGGTTTTATTTATTTTAATTAATTTGTCAATTACTTTATAAAATTTTAATACATTTAATTATAGTAAGCAGATTGGTATTTATTAATGTTTTTTTCATTTATGTATTAATCCTCTCCATATCCATATAAGAAATTATCTTTAACAAGTTTGGTGTTTTAACCTTTTAGGACTTAATGAATGTAAATCCTATGTTGTTAAAGGGCCGAGTATAATAAATTAGGGTAGAAATATGTAATAAATAAAACCACTTATTTGTTATATATTTGACTAAATTTGACCTTTCTAAAAATGACAATAAATAATGTAAATAAGAAATTAGTTGAAAAATGATTGAGACGGATGATCTAAAGGTTGAAAAATAAGGCAATCAAATAGGATCCAAATGTCAAAACTCCTTCCAGATAATAGCCACTTATTTGGGAAATAGTTCCATGTCACATTAGTGTCCCTATTTTAGTAGTAATATCCTCTATACAAGATTGTTCCTAGCTTTTGGGTGTACCTGTATTTGGGTTTGTCAAGCTTGTTCCTACATGCATAAGTTCTAGAACCTTATAAATGACCTATTTTGTTTGAGTTTATGGGAAAAACTTTATCCTCTATGTTTCTAGGGCATCTGATTGATACAATCAGTAAAATATATTTGTTAGTGGGGTAGGCTAGACATCCTCAACAACTCACTGTGATGAGAGTTTCCTACATACCAATGCTTTGAAGAGGGATAAATCCTGATGTAGTCCTCCCCACCTAAGTGCTGATGCAAGTGCAAGTGAAGCTAGTATGATTATAGATATGAGTGCTTTGAATGTGTTTAAGACTAGAAATATGAGTAATCTAAGCTTAGGAATGTTGTAACTGTTAGTATGTAGAAGTAGGGTAGAATAGGGATTGATAACCTTAATTATAAACAACTTGTTTTGAGTTTGTATGTGTAATTTAAATCTCATTTCCATCTAGTGGTTAGAGGGATAAAATCTATGTATATATTCTATTTTGGTATTGGTGTGGGTGCTAAAAAATATCTAGGCTAACCCTAGAAACTCTAAAATTTGAAAAGATATCTATTTTTGGGAAAAGGAGGGAATGGATAGTAGCACCAAAATTGGGACACTAACACCATGTGGTGCTACTATCCCTATTATGGTGCCACTATCTAGCTGGTAGAACCTAAGGCACAAAGAGATAGGATGCAAGAATGAGGGTTTGAAACTAATTTAGGGATGACTTAGAGATGCTTATGGACCATACGAAGGCTGGATAAGTGTGAAAATAGGACATAAGATAGGTCTAGGGTCAAGATAGGGATATGTGGTCTCAAGTAGCACTCTTAGAACTCAAGTGTCATTTTTTAGGTGATTACATTTATCCCCCCTCTATTATAAAAATGTATCAAAGAAAATTGACTAAAAAAGGAAAAAAAAAGTGTACTTGGACTTACTAAGAAGTGAAACCTATGAGTCTAGATATGAGTATGTGAAGCATGCTCTATTATTTGTACTGTAAGTGAAACATGTATAAATCAATCCTTACTTAAGATATATAAAAATAAAGACAAAACTAAGAAAATAAGTGAAACTAAGTAAAGGGATAACATAGAGGAAAGGAATGAATATACCTCATTGGGTACATGAATAAATGCATAAACCTAGTGAAAACCTATGTGTGTACATGTATATAGTGATCAATTAGTAAATAGCTTGGACTGAGCTAATGGCTTGCTCAATCCTCATGCATGGGTGGCTCAATAACTCAATCTAGTTTTGAATCTATTATTGCCCACCCCTATTTGGTGGACTATAACCTATAAATAGTGTAGATTAGGTTGATGGTGTGTCTAAACCTCTCATGTAGGTGGCTCAAGAATTTAAGTAGACTATGGCTCCAACATTACCTATCCATGTGTAGTAAATGCATTTAAAACTAAAACTACATGATGTAACTGTAAATGTCTAACTCGAGACGTCAACTTTATGGCCACTTGGGTATATTAGGCAACTCTAGGCCACTCGTGAATGCCAACCACTATAGATGAAATAAAGCATGAAACTATTGTATAAATTAGAAAATGATGTCAATTATATACAATGTAGATAATTACATGGAGTTTGTCATTCCATTTGGTCACCAGTGTGTAAGTGAAGCATACATAAATAATGTGCTATACACATGCCTTCAAATTTGATATCTGAGCACATGGATTTTGGATTGATTTTTAATAATATGTATATGAGTATCTAAAATGAAAATGTGAGTGGTCATGCTATGCATGATGCTCCCAATTTGAGCAAAATGGTAAATATGTAAATAAACTTATGCAAACCTAGACTGTCCCTATTATACTTTTCTAAGAAATTTAGATTTCTATGAGACTAAGGCTACTAGACAGTAGCACCATACCTTGGATAGTAGTACCATATGGTGTTAGTGTTCCAATTTGGGTGTCAATATCTAAATATTCTAATTTATATGTAACTGTACTAATCTATGTGTCACTATTTCCCACTGTGTTTACCTGAGTCTAATTTTTGTAATTTGAGCTTGTGTGTTAAAAATTGTACTATGAGTGTATTTTAATAGCATGATTGTTTCACTAAAATTTGATTTATTTTCTTTTTTAAGAAATAGTAAAACTTAAAATAAGGGCGAGGTTAGTAGAACCTAGATGTGGTTGTGCATGCATGATCTAGATGATTGTTGATACTCTTCTTTATCTGAGGAGGATGACCTATAGATAAGAAAGAAATATAGAAAATGGTGGATTAGTGAGATAGTAGGGTGGACTACCTTACATGAGATAGATATAAGAAGCATAAGATTATTTGGAGGCTGTCAATCCACACTTTTAAAACACTTAAGTTTTGATAAACTAAAAATAGACGCTTGCATGAAATAATAGAAGGTACTAAAATCAAATACAATAAATTATTGAAAAGAGATAAGTGGTTTTGATTAGAAATAGTAATAAATGACTGAATATTAATTCTAAATTACTCAAACTTGATTCAAAAAATAAGTTTTTGTTTTGTGATAGAACATAAACTCATAAATTGGGATTTGGGTATGGGTAGATGGGTCAGATTAGCTTTCTATTGTAAAATAATACATAGTGACCATTGGTGATTAGGTATGACCATTGGTGGTTAGGTGAATATCAATAGTTGTTAACTATTGGTGGTTATGTAAGACCATTGATGGTTACTATTGGATTTGGTTTGGGAAGATAATTCTATTGGGGAGGTTGCAAAGAGGTTCTAGGAGTGGTGTTTGGGTTAAATTTTGGTTACAAGATAGAAACTAATACTCAGGGGTATTTGGTTTAGGGATTGGGTATTCAGGTGAGGAAGAATGGTTTATGGGTGGTTTTGGGTAGGAGGTGAAATGTCTAGAGTTGTAAAAATTCAAGACATAAAAAGGAGATGAAAGGGAAATAAATGGGAATGACACAAACAATGAAACAAATAGAGCTAATTAATGAATCTTGATAAAAAAACATAGATACTTAGTTTTCAAGTATTGTTGGTTTAAGAAATGTTGAGGTGGGATGAAAGGTGATGTGAATCCTAAAGTAATGTCGGTAGAGTAATGGTACCTTGGCTAAAGATAGTGAGTTGCATAAGCACCATAAGCCTCGGACCTAGTTCTTGGTTTGATAGGAGGCTTTTGGATTTACCTAGGAGTCAAAATATCTTACAACTAAATTCTCATTTAAACCTTATCTTCCTCTCTTAATATAGAGGAAAGGAGAATTGAAATGAAGATTTTAACAAATGGTTTATCAAATAGTCTAACTGACATTCTAATCATGTATTGATCATGTAGACAACAAACTAAAATTAGTTAGCTAGTAATCAATGAGTGAGTTGTAGTCAAGTTATAATTGACTCCTTTAATCATGAAAGAGTTTAATTAACCATCGATGGTCTGGTCAATGAAGGGGACATAGTCAAAATTAGCTAATCCACTAATGACTGGTGGCCAATTCCTTGGGATATGGTCCAAGGTTAATAATAGGAGAATTGGTAAATAATCTAACCCAAAAGAGGCAAAGGGGTGGTTTAAAGGTTAATATGACATCTAGAGCTATAGTGTATAGTTTTATAGAGTCTACATTTTCCCCCTTTTTGTTATGTAGTTTGTATCAACAAGATACAAAACAAAAAAATGGAAGGTTAGTTAGATGCCCCAAGTACGAGAGGAGGTATTCCCCCTTAAACCAAGAATTGATGAGGTGAAACAAATTTTATGGTAGGTTGACAATTGGATAGGTGGGTGTCAAGGTTTGTTGGGTGGGAATTTAAGTGTGAATAGATGCATAGAATATGATTAAGTACGATATCATATATTGCACATAGATTAGGCTACCATAGTTGAGGTAGGTGGTAAAATTAGGTTTAAATAGAAGTATAAGTGACAGGGTAACTAGGCCATAGCATTAGGTATAGCTGATATGGGTTAATCCTATAAACTCAAGTCTCTTAGGCAAGGTTGGTGTATTCATAGGTATCCAAAAATTAGATGTGATCTTAAAAAAGTAGAAATAGTTATAAGTGTTAATATCACAAAGGTTCATGTTCCAAGGAACCTAAATGGTTGGTGCATAAAAGTGACATAATTTAATTCAAATTTTGAAAGGTAATCAATGCATTAATAATGACCAAGGTAAGGTTGGGTCATGCAAATAAAGGTGAAGGCATCATGATGTGATCATCACAAATAAAGGCATATAAGTGGACTAAATGCCAAAATGTGAACTAGGGAGGTAAAGGCATTATTGGACTAGATGGTCCTTTGGGAAAAAGAGATGGTAGGATGGAAAAACCCTAGAGGGATCAACCATCAATGGTCAGGGTCGACTATTGATGATCACCTAGTGGCTATTGATGGTTAAGAGAAAACCCTAAACAGGCAATTGTAAAAGGTCAGAGTGGGTTTTATTTACTCATTTGCAAATTGACCCACAATGTTTTACCTTAGAATTTGCATAAATAATAGTGATTTATCTCTTTGAGTCTCATACAAGCTGAGTCAAGTGGGGTTGACTGAGGTAGGCTATGGTAGAGGAGATCTAATGAGGAAGCAATGCGGTAGGGGTAGAGCATGGGGCTAAGAAGTAGCAGTGGTTCTGAGGGATCTACCATGATGAAGGACACATACTGGTAGAGAATGCCTTGAATTTTGTTTATTATGTTATTTGTTTATTATGTGGGTGGGTAGGCATAAAAAATTGTTGGTTTTGAGTACGAGGTATGAAATTATTAAAGGGTTAGAAACAAGTTGAGGTAGTAAATGTAGAGAAGGGGTTTAGAGGTTTTAGGCATGATTTTAATTACTATGCTAATTACTGTTAGGTATTAGTGGGTTAGGACTAAGGTGTGGTTATTGATAGTCACTATACAGTGATCATCGATGGTCAATATCGATCATCATCAGTTAATAAGGAACCATCAAATGGATAATGTGTAGACCATCAGTGGTTCACCAACCTAACCATTGATGGTTGAGGGTTGATCAGGGATAGTCCCATAAGGAACCATTGATGGTCAACACTCAACCATTGATGGTTGGTATAAGGTTAAGGAATGGGTTAGAAAAGGGTAGAGGAATGGGTGAATGTGGGGGTTGAGAATGGGTGAAGTTAGGATAGGGTAAAGGGTAAGACTTAGTTTAGGTAGGAATAGGTAAGGGTTTGGTTAGGACTTAAAAATGGGGTAAGGTAGAAGTGAATAGGGGTAGGTTTAATAGGTAAAATACATAGGTCATGGTTGAAGGGTAAGGAAAACTAAGGGATACATTTTAACTTTGTAAGTGAGGGAAAAATTATAGATACAAGATTGAGTGCCTTAGCTTCTAGATGAGGTATATAGGGCTATGATAGACTAGAAGTGGGAACATATGACTATAGTGAGGCTAAGCGGTATGAGATTTTATCAACATGTGCTGAGAGATGTGGTGATATTGGTAGCCCTCATTGAGAGATGGGACCCAACTAACAACACTTTATTTGTACTAATTGGAGAGATTACCATCTTACTAGAGGATATTCATCAAATTTTGTAGCTACCAATATGAGGTGTGCCAATAGAGCATATTGATAGTGAGGAGTGAGATGCATATATGGATCAGTTATTCAATACAAATTTTATTCATGTGAGGTGGCATGTAAGAGGCTACCATTATGATCCTATGCATGACATAGATAGGGGAGGGAGATGACTTATGATGATGATGATGATAGCTATTACCTACAATGCACTTCTAGATTTTAGTAGTGGTAGATTTCCCTTTTTATTTCTAAGTGTTCTTATTGACACGATGATGGGCTAAAAAATGTTTGATTAGGCACTATTTTTACTAGTGCACATATACCATGAGATATGTGGATACTAGATACATAAAATATATGGAATTAGCATTGACTTGTGCTACACTACTAGGAATATGAGCTAATTAAGGTGCTTTGACCAAGTGGACTTTAGTGTGAGATTCATGAGGTGGAGAGGTAATTATGCACTTACAACACCAGGGGGAGTGGTATGAGATTTGGAGTGGTATAGGGATAGGTTAGAGGCACTATTTGATGGGGAGGTTATCTAGCAGTCATACACTAGATTAAAAACATGGGCTAGTTATTCTAGGTAGACCTTGTCACTACAACATTACAGGTGGATATATGGGAGATAGGAGCATGAGGTGGATTCATCCAATTTGATAGGGTGAGGAGATAGTTTGGGCTTGTTTAAGGTGTCTTAGGTGATTTTTTAAGGTATAAGAGAGAGGATGCTGAGGAAACACTACCTTCACCATAACCTAAGGAGATAGAGATTAATCATGAAGAGTTACTAGTGGCTACTACTATTGATGATGCAAGGGTTATGTAAGAATACCTTGTATGGTTTTAGGCACATTATGTAGTGGCAGTGTTTAGGGGACATGGTGTATAATAGGCTCCTAATGTAGACATGGTGGAGGGGGTGTGGACAAGATGGATGTGGATGCCCCTAATAGGTAGGCACTCATCATAGAGAGAGACCAGGTAAGGGTTGCACTAGCCACAACATAGGTAGCTCTAGCAGTGATGACTATAGAGAGAGATAAAACATAAGGCTAGGTGGTTATACTTATTTAGGAGAGGGATATAACATGAACATATGTAGCCTTGGTGACATAGGAGAGGGATACCTTGAGATAGGCCGGAGGGTGGGAACCTACACTTGCAAGACCATTGAGTACCATATCTATGGTGAGGTATGTGGCCACAGTCGAGGAGATCATATAATATGAGACACTAGTCTTTAGATAGATTCCAAATGATCCCTAATATGCTAATTATAAAGTAGTGGTTATTGGTGTAGCAAGTAGTGCTACACCAAGTCAATGGGAAGCATCTATGGGTGCATAAATAGATCTCAAAGATGGATACGCTATAGGGAGTAGTAGTGCCCCTTCACCTTAGACTCCTATGAGATGCCTATTTTGATGTATTATATTATTTTGATACTAGACTACAAGCTAATGCAGTGAGATGTACACATTTTTGTGAGAGACATGGACATTATTAAGATATATGATTATGAGCTTATTGATGTGATTATGGGTTATGGTTAGTTATTTGATGTTCATGATGTGATGATTTTGTTTATGATATGATAATGATGTTATGATTAACATTTCTCTTATTAGTAGATACATGCTTAATTAGATGTTATAAATGTGGATGTTTGAAATTAATGAATCTATGTTCCACTTTATCTAGATAGACATGTGATGGATAACATATGTGATGACTCATTGGTTTATAAATGGTTATAAATGTGATAAATGATGATTATTAATGGGATGTGATTGGTTATTTAGATAGATGAGATGACTTTTGATATATGAGATGGTTTATTTATTAAATTTTTTTATGGTTAAAACACTTAAACAAATAAGGTAGAAGTAAATCATGAAATAAAACATAAAATGTTGTTTAATGAATTGTATTTAATTAAATGAAGTTGGATTAACATTAAAAACACATAGATTAAGTTTGGATAAAAAACCATATGTGAGAAAAGACAAGAAAAGATAGAACAAGAAAAAAGAGAAACATCTTAATGAATGTAGCAACAAGTAGGTATGAGAAAGAGAAAGGAGATACAATTCTCTTTTATTGGCAATGACCAAAACAAAAGGAATATAAGGTAAGATTATGAACATAAGCCCTCCACATGCTTCACAACAACATTCGTTGGTTGGTTAAAAAGTTTCTTGATCACACAGTGTCAAACATGCTCAAAATCCCTTATTTTATAAAGGGTATAAAGGGGAGATGGATTATAAATGAACCTTCATGTGAGGTTAGCTTGCATCTTTTTTAGGTTGTCAAAGATCCATTATAAATAAATATTTGTCATAGATGGTGTAGAATGATCGGTGCAAGAAGTCTACTCATGAAATCCAATTGTGACTTCCCAAATAATGGGTCTTTTAATATTTTTGTTATTATTTTGAGTGGTTTGAGGGAAGCTAATAAATACAAGAAGCCTCTAATAAATTGATTGATGTTGAAAAATGCTTTACTTATCCATCCGTAAAGGAAATGGTCTAAATTTTTCGAGACTTATGTTAGGCTTTTTGATAGCTATCCTTTAAGGGAACAATCTACCTTATATGAAGCAATTTTATTTAGTTTTGGTAGCTATCCTTTCAGGGAGCAATCTACTAATGCTAGAGATGACCCATAGGATATATGAATTTTAATGATTTTGATTTTGATGATAGATATGCTTATATAGGCTTAAAGGCTTAGCTTTATGGAAGCAAAACTAAAGCACAAGGAGGTTGAAATAATGGGTGAGAGGATTCTTTGAGAGATAATGACCATGGGATTACATCCTATTAGGGACAAAAAGTATCCATGAGCATCATGCCATGGGTAGATCCATGGTACCCATCTTTAGGATTAAGGATATAATTGTGACATATAATCACTTGATTATTTTCTTTAATCAGTTATCCTCAAAGTGAGGTGATAGAATGAAAATATTTGATCACAATGATGATAGAATGATGTTACTATGAAGAATGGGGGTTAATTTCACTAATAATATCCAATACCCATTATGAGAAGGGCCAAGAATCCTTGGATACTTGGAGGCTATGACTAGGTACATGATGTAAATTAGCATGATGTTGAAATTTATCACACTTATTGTAACATACCCTCCTAATTCTGCTTTGAATTTTTTTCAAGTTTGATTCAACGACATTTTTTGAAACAGTTGGTGTGCAAAGTTATATTTGATATTACTGAGTTCTTGTGTAGATATTACAATACTTCTCTATAAATGATACGATTGCTGCTACTCGCCATTTGATATTGAATATCCAATTTGGCAATTTTTGAACTGTCCTTGGTGTAGGTCCTTACTACGTCCAGGAGCAAGCCATATGATATGGAGAAAATATATATAAATTTTGGATGCAACAATGGCTACCGAAATTGACTAATTTTGAAGTGCCCAAGTTCTAGCAATGCAACAAAGTTGGCAGCATGTGATTTGGTCCAGTAATGATGGACTTAAGACCCCCAATGTGTCTCCAGGTAGACTTAAAATTTCATCAGTTTGGCACCAACTTGCAATTGATGTTAACCTCGAATGATGCTGACCAATGACTACCCCCAAACCAATTCAAAGAATCTGAAGACCATCTATTTCAATGGCGTCAGGATTTCCAGCTTGGAGGGATTTCGTCCTTCAAGCTATTGAGATGTAATCTGCAGAATAACATTCCTTTTTTTTCTTGATTTTTTCCAAAAAGCCCCCAATCAGAGCTGTCCTCATTCTTCTTAATCTTCCCTCTAAAAAATCTCTATTATCTAATCAAAAAATAGTTATTTTATTATTATAGCTTCACACATTTAAAATAGTATATCAAATAAACTTGAAATCCCACATAGCTCATCAGGAAGAGTTTGATAAAATGCATCACATCCTGTCACTAAAAATTGAAGGTACTGCATCCCCTGTTGGCTTACAAAAAAAATATAGTCTTCTAAAAAACCCAACAAATGAACTCCATTTGACATTTAATTAAATTTGTCTAGACCAAAAACCTCAGGATCCCTTTTGAAGTCTTGGTTAGCCCTCAGGACCATAAAAATGGGCTAACAACATCATATCTCTAGATTAGCTAAGTGGGGGACATTACAGTCTGCCCCTCTTGAAATTGTTTGTGCCCAAGTAATCTCAACTCAAGATGTTGAAGAATCTGCTCAGCCTCCCATGTCGCATCCTCAACTAGTAGGTTCCTCCACTTCACTAGGTACTCCTTAATAGTCTGCCTATGAAGCACCCTCTCCCTGGAGTCAAGTATAGCCTCAAGAACCAAGATAAACTTCCCCTCATCATCAAGAGGTGGCAATACTACTAAAGGCACCACATTGTGCCCCAATGCCTTCATAAGGTGTGACACATGAAACACATTATGCACTTTATTGTCTGCAGGCAACTCCAACTCATAAGCTACTTCACCCACTCTCCTGATTACTTTGAATGATCCATAGTAGTGTGGTTTCAATTTCTCTACTCCACTCTTCTTGAGAGAGGACTGTCTATATGGCTGTAATATGAGATACACCATGTCTCTTACCTCAAAAGACCTCTCAATCCTGTGCTGATTGGCATATTGCTTCTGCTGATTTTGTGCCTTTTGCAAATTTTCCTTTAAGGATCACATAATGTCCAGACACTCCTGCAAAATATCCTTGGCCTTAGGCATCCTACTGTCCCTAAATAACAAATCCAAAAAATTAGGAGCATCATACCCATACAGTGCCATGAAAGGCGACATTTGAATAGACATATGGAAAGAGGTGTTATAACAATACTCCCCTAGATGTAACCACTTCACCCAAGCCTTCTGCTACCCTGCAATGTAGTTTTGAAGGTACCCCTTAACCCATTTGTTCACTATCTCTGTTTGCCCATTAGTTTGGGGGTGGTAACTAGTACTTAGAGTGAGCTCGGTTCCACACAACCTAAACAACTCTTGCCAAAAGTGGCTCATAAACCTGCTGTCTTTATTGCTGACTATGTTCTATGGCATCCCATGTAATCTAAATACCTCTCGAAAGAATAGCTCTGCTGTTTGTGCTGCTAAATATGTAGATGTGATTGCAAAGAAATGTGCAAATTTTGTCAATCAATCTACCACAACAAAAATACAATCCTAACCCTATGCCTTTGGAAGGCCTGTGATAAAACATAGAAATGCTATCCCACTTCTTCTCTAGTATAGGTAGGGGTTGTAGTAATCCACCCAGAAAGAAATGTTCCTATTTGTTCTACTGACACTAGGCATTCCCTAACGAACTGTAGCACTTCAGACTTGAGCCCCTTCCAAGTGAAGCAGTCTCTCACCTGCCGATATGTCTTAAAGAATCCCGGATGTTTGGCTAATGGTAAATCATGAAATGCTCTCAAGATCTTTTGCTTCATAGCAGACCTAGGTACCAAATAAATCCTCCCCTTGTAAATGATCAGATCATTTACAATAGTATATCGACTATCCTAAATAGCCCCTTCAATAACACTAGATGCCCAACTATCCTTGGCATACTCTACCAATATTATCTCTCTCCAATCATCCATGACTATCCCAACAACAAGCAAATGCGGCCTCCTTGATAAAGCATCTGCAAAAATATTTTTCTTCCCTTTGACATAGGTTATGTCGAAATCATAGGCCTATAACTTACTCACCCATTTTTATTGCCTGTCATTAAGATCCTTTTGTCTAAGGAAATTTTTCAAGATATTATGATATGTTTTTATTGTGAATCAGCTTCCTACTAAGTACTACCTAAACATAGCTAGCACATGCATGATTGCTAGCATTTCTTTGTCATAGATGCTATAAGTTCTCTCAACACCTCATAATTTTTTGCTTTCATATGCAATGGGATGTTTGTCCTACATGAGGATAGCTCCTATGCCTTCTCTCGAGGCATCACACTGTAGCTCAAAAGGCCTAGCAAAATTTGGAATGGCTAAAATAGGACAGGAACTCATAAGCTCCTTGAACCTGTCAAAACAAACTTGAGCCCTCTTTGACCACTCAAAACTATCTCTTTGTGTCAAGTCTATAAGTGAAGCTACTATTTGTGAAAATCCTTTCACAAATCTATGGTAGAACCCATAAAGCCCAAGAAATCCCTTGAGCTGTGAAGTGTTCCTTGGTGGTGGCCAATCCATAATGGCCCTGATCTTGTCTGGGTCAACCCGAACGCTTCCTACACTAATAATATGCTCTAGATAGAGCAACTTTGTCATCCCAAACTCACATTTACTCATCTTGGAATATAATGACTCCCTCTCTAGAATATTAAGTACTATATTGAGATGCTTCAGATGTTCCTCCCAAGTACTACTGTATATCAATATATCATCAAAGAATATCAACACAAACTTCCTCAACTGATCTCTAAACACTCTATTCATACAGGACTGGAAAGTGGTGGGGGCATTAGTCAACCCAAAGGGCATGACCAAAAACTCAAAATGTCTGTAGTGGCATCTGAAAACTGTCTTCTCCACATCCTCCTCTCTAACCCATATCTAGTGGTAGATGGATCTCAAATCAATCTTAGAGAAGTGGCATGCACTGTGCAATTCATCAATAACCTCATCAATGCACGAGATGGGGTATCAGTTCTTGATTGTCTTCTTGTTCAGCTCCCTATAATATATGCACATCCTTATTATACCATCCTTCTTCTTCACCAATACTACTAAAGAAGCGAAAGGACTCTTTCTTGGCCATATGTGCCCCATGTCAATCAACTCATTGATTGCTTTTTCTATTTCATCCTTATATCTCTTTAGATGGTGGTAAGGTGTGATGATAACTGGCTTAGCCCCTTCCTCTAACTCAATAACATGCTCGATTCCCCTATCCAAGGGTCTCCCTGGAGGTATCTCACCAAACACCTTAGTGTGTTTGGTTATTAGTTCTTGCACATTAGGTGGATACTCTTGTTCATACTACTCTGTCATCTCAGGCATTGATCTGAACTTTGCTTCCCACTGCACCTGATCATGTCTAAAGAAACTCTACATCTACTTAAGCAACACCACTCAAAGTTTCCCATCTGACAAACCTTTGAGCACTATCTTCTTACCATTTTCCTCAAACCTCATTTCCATTTTTTGGAGGTTAAATGTAAACTCTTCCAGAGACTTCATCTAATTCATTCCAAGCACCATATCCTGATCACCATTATTGACCACAAAGAAATCTCCCACCATGTCATAATCTCCCAAACAAAGCTGTAAGTTAGAGATTTTCTTGGTATAGTCAATCTTGAAGCCATCAACAACCATCACCTTAAATCCCCTATGCTCCTCTATATGTAATCCTCTATGTGACACAAACTTTTCATCAATGAAGTTATGTGTTGCCCCTGTATCAATGAGTGCCACAAATCTCTATCCATCCAAAGTCCCTCTAACTTTGAAAGTGACGGCTCCCTATAAACTGGATAATTGAGCCACCGTGCTATCATTATGTGCTTCCTCATATGAAGAACCATCATCATCTCCATCAGATTCAGATGACTGCTCTGAATCTCCCTCCTTTGACTCTTCGGTGGAAAAATACTCCATCTGCTTAGCTTTTGCCTTCAATGGACACTTATGTGACAAATCCCAGGGTTCCCTACAATGAAAACAAAGCTTCTTCTTCCTAAGATCATTAAGTGTCTCACTATCTGGCCTCTTACTTTCCTTAGGTGGTGGAGCCTCTCTTTGAAACGGTTTCCTATCCTTATCTTTCCTTGAAGGGAAATTCCTTCCCTAGAATTTACTCTTAGAAGCTGAAGAGGAATCCATGTCCCTAGCTTTCTTAATGGCTTCCTACAAGTGGGAGGGTTGAGAGCCTTAATGCATCCTCTCAATGAATTAGCTAACCCATCCATAAATAAAACTAGTATCCTCCATTCAGATACATCTGTTACTAACACTGCAATTTTCTAAAACTCTGTAATGTATGTTTCCAATGATCCCCACTGTTTAAGCTGAGCCAACTCCTTGAAATGGAGTTTTGGATCCTTCCTATCAAAATGTTCAATCAGTCTCTCCGTAAACTCCACATATGAGGTAATGTGTGCATGACCCATAGTGACCATACCATGATGCCACCACTCGTGTGCTAACCCATCCAAATGAATTACTACATACTTAATAGCTTCTTCTTTAGGCATAGGGTTTAATTGAAAGTATGTGTCAAGCTTTTGAACCCAAGCTCTTGCTGTAGACTTCCCTGAGCCATCATAATATGGTAACTAAAGTTTCCCTACTTTCTTCCATAGCTCATAGTGCTGGTTCTTGTCATGTCCATGTGGCATATGTTTCATCCACACATCCATATACTCTCTAAAGGTAATTGTAGTAGTAAAGTCTGGTCCTCCAGCTTCCCAATCTCTCCTTAGCTGATCCTGTATATTAGTGATTTGGGGCTCTGGTACCGACTGTTTCAGAGCTCTAGGAGGAAAGGTAGGAATCATAGGCCTCAAACTCACTATGCTAGCTTGCTGGGTTGCATGATTGAAATTGTTCCCAAATTTTCCACCCCCATTTTATGTCCCTTCCTGATTATTCTCATTTTGATTATTACCATTTTAATTATTTTCTCCACCCATGTTAACATTCAACCCCATTTGACGAGCCATCATTTGCATCATAAGCTCCAATCTCTGATTCTATTCTTGTGCCCTCTGTTCTGATAATCACTGTCCCTATGCCAATGTCTCTAATAACTCTAAGAATCTTTCCTCTCTAGGATCCCCAGCATCCCTGTCTCCCATATTGCCAATAACCTATTCACCTATATCAATATGATCCTCTAGATTTCCCTGTTCCTCTTTCCTTGGGTCTTGACGGGCCCTGGTTCTTCTTAAATTATAGTGATGAGTAAAAGGTTGAAAACTCTGATCTATCATATCACCACTTATTCATGGTGTTTGTACCCACTAGGATGGTAGGATAAACAAGCTCTGATGCCACTATAACATACCCTCCTAATTTTGCTTTGATTTTTTTTCAAGTTTGATTCAATGACATTTCATCAAATAGTTGGTGTGCAAAGTAAGATTTGATATTACTGAGTTCTTGTGCAGATATTACAATGCTTCTCTATAAATGATATGATTGCTACTGCTCGCCATTTGATATTGAATATCCAATTTGGCAATTACCAAACTGTCCTTGGTGTAGGTCCCTACTACGTCTAGGAGTAGGCCGTATGGTATGACACGATATGGAGAAAATATATATAAATTTGGGCTACAACAATGGCTACCAAAATTGACTAATTTTGAAGCACCCAGGTTCTATCAATGCAACAAAGTTGGCAGCATGTGATTTGGTCCAGTAATGATGGACTTAGGACCCCCAATGTGTCTCCAGGCAGACTTGCAATTTCATCAATTTGGAACCAACTTGCAATTGATGTTAACCTCAAACGATGCTGACCAATGACTACCCCCAAACCAATTCAAATAATCCCAAGACCATCTATTTCAATGGCATCAGGATTTATAGCTTGGAGGGATTTCGTCCTTCAAGCTATTGAGACGTAATCTATAGAATAGTATTCCTTTTTTTCTTGATTTTTTCCAAAAAGCCCCCAATCAGAGCTGTCCTCATTATTTTTAATCCTCCCTCCAAAAAACTCTATTATTTAATAAAAAAGTAGTTATTTTATTGTTATAGCTTCACACATTTAAAATAGTATATCAAATAAACTCAGAATCCCACATAGCTCATTAGGAAGAGCTCGACAAAATGCATCACATCCTATCACTAAAAATTGAAGGTACTACATCCCCTGTTGGCTTACAAAAAAATAGATAGTCTTCTGAAAAACCCAACAAATGAACTCCATTTGACATTTAATTAAATTTGTCTAGGCCAAAAACCTCAGGATCCCTTTTGAAGTCCTGGTTAGCCCTCGGGACCATAAAAATGGGCTAACAACATCATACCTCCAGACTAGCTAAGTGGGGGACATTACACTTATTTACATAATCATAATAGTCTTGGTTAAGGGTAGGCCAATAATAGCTAAGGTGAAGGATAGGTTTAGTGATAGCTAGGCCATTAAAGTATCCCCCATAAATCCCATCATGCATTTCTCTAATAACATGAGAAATTTCATGATTACATAGGTAATGGACAAGGATACCATCAAAGCCACACTTATAAAGAATTATCCCTAATATGGTATAACAAGAGGCACTTTGAATAAATTCTCTTCGACCATTCCTAGAAATATTAGAGGGAATGATGCCTTGGTTGAGAAGTCAAAGGTCTGCTTATACCAAAGGTTAGGTTGGGTCTCCCCAACATTAAAGATAGGAGGGTTTGATTTGGTATAAGAATCTCGATAGGATGATGGATAGTGATAAATAGCTTAGAGTTAAAAGGTATGGATGGGATCTAGGAAGCAAGTGAAGCCATTGTATTGATGAACTTGTTCATAGATCATGGAGTGGCTTGGATAAGGTAATGTTAAAATGATGCTAAAAATACATGAATTAGCTATTTGTATTATTTCAATACTTCATTTTTACATTGATAAGATCCATTGATTTGATTGACCATGAGTTGGGAATCACCAAAAATATTGATCATCTTGAATCCCAAGGCTAAAGCAGTTTGAAGACCTATCACTAGGGCTTCATACTCAATAATGTTATTGGTATAAACAAAATCAATCTTGAAATATAAAAGAAGGGGTTCACTGTCAAGGGTGATGAGAAGGATACCAACATCCCCATGACATTGGCACTTTGATCCATTGAAGAACATAATCATTTGATAGGTGATGTCCTCTTAAGAAAGAGTCATGATAAACTCATCAAGAAACTCAAGGGGAGACGGTTGGTTTCCCACTAAAGGTGCTTTATCCAATTGGTTGGAAATAACTTTCCCTTTTATTGACTTCTACTAGAGGAAATCAAGGACAAAATCAACTAAAATCATGAGCCACCTAGCCATATAATGGTTTTGGTATGACTTTGATATCATATACTTGAGTGGGTCAGTGTTGGTTATGACATAGGTCTTGTGATTGAGAAGGTAGTGGTAGAGTTTAGAAGCCATGACAACCAAGGCAAGGTAAAGTTTCTTGGTATAGATGTAACAATTTTCTTAATCTATAAGCATTCAACTTATATAGTAGACAACTTACTCTTTATGCTACTCATCTCAATTTTCAAGCATTGCCCTTAAAGAGTAATCGATGGTAGAAATATAAAGGTATAAAGGTTGATCCTCTATGGAAGGAACAAGAATGGGTGGAGAAATAAGGTATTCTTTAAGTGAGTCAAAGGCCTTTTGATAGTATTTATTCCACTTAAAATATATATCTTTCTTAAGAAGTTGATGGAAAGGTTAACATCTATTAGATAGCTGAGAGATGAAGTGATGAATGGATTGGAGCTTCCCCTAAAAGTAGCAGAGTTGATTGAGGTTGGTAAAATGAGTCATGTCAAGGATCACTTTGATTTTTATGGGATAAAATTTTATTCCTCGAAGAGAGATGATAAATCCAAGGAACTTTATTGATAAGACCCTAAAAATATACTTCTTGGGGTTAAGGTGAACATGGTAATGGATGAGGCATTCAAATATAACCTTGAGAACTTCTAAATTATCTTTAAAACATTTATATTTACTAATAATGTCATCTACACAATCCTCTATAGTCTTGTGAATAAGGTCATGGAAGATATAGGTCATTGCACATTGATAGGTTGCATCAACATTTTTCAGACCAAAAGGCATGACCGTATAGAAGAAGGTTCCCCATGGGGTGATAAAAGTAGTTTTATGTTGATTTTTAGGGGAAATCAAGATCTGATTATAGCCCAAGAAAACATCCATAAGAGATAACATCTCATGGCTGGTTGTAAGATCAATAAGTTGGTCAATGCTTGATAAAGGGAAGTCATCCTTCAGGCAAACAAGGTTAAGAACATATAAATCCACACAAATGAGAAGTCCCCCTGTTACTTTGGTGATAGGGATGACATTCAACCCATTAGGGATAATCAATGGGTTGGATGAAATTCACGGATAAGAGGCATTGAAGCTCTTCTTTGATAAGAAGGGATATGTAAGGGTGAATATAATGAATCTCTACTTGACATGCTTGGCATCGTAGAAAGTAATGATATTATAAGTAGTTATGGAAGGGATGATTCCTTGCATGTTACTATAAGACCAAGTAAATGCTATGCTATGGTCTTATAGGAAGGAGGGGAAATCCTAAAGCTTTGAGGAATCTAGCGATTGGCCAAATTTGACAATGCATGGATTATCATGAGTACCCAAGTTGACATCTATGGTGGATTATTTCAACATGGTTGAAGTCTCAAGAGGGAGAGATTTATAGATAGAGGAATCTTATTCACCAAGATATGTGAGAAGGGAATCATCATCTTAATACCAAATGGTATGAATGATAGGAGAGTCATCTTCTACCATCTTAGGATGAATCAAAGGAAAGGTTATGGTCTACCCATCTTTTTGATAAGTTAGGGGTCTAAGGATAATCATGTTGATAAAAAAAATATAGGGGGAATGACATCAAAATCCTTAGATTTTTATGGGAAATGGGTTGGTGAGGAAGGAACTTCATCATCAATGATGGTAATGGGAGGTGAATTGGTTGGTTCTTTAGACAAAATGAATCCGAGACTAAATCTCTCACAAGGATTTTGGGTCTTACATGGAAATAACTTATGTGGTCCATGTTCATAAAATCCTATATCAAATCCATTCTAAGCACACCTATGGATGTATGTCTTGGTGAACCCCAGTTTATCTAGATAGGAGAAATTAGAGGTGAATGGTCAAGGAGAAGAGAAGGCAAAAAGCGGTTGATCAAGTCCCCAATATATAAGATTAGTTTAGAGATTGGGAGGCCTAAAAAGAATAATGGTTATGATGTTAGATTCATAATTAAGATTTTGGTCAAGGTTCTTATACTTATAGGGAGTAGATAAGGAATACAAGGTCAAGAGGTGATATTGTCCAAGTGAGAGACATTGGAATGTTGATTATAAGGGGTCCTACATAAGGATTTGGGTGGAAGGGATGGATGAGTTAGTCAAGGCTTGGTTGATAGAAGAGTTGAAGTCATCTTTGGTTAGTGAAGGTTTGGTTAATGGAAGATAGAGAACATCATTTGATCGGTACATCATGTTGTATGATGTGAAAAGACTTGGGTTAGCTTGTATGGTAACTAATTGACCCTCATGCTCAAACTTGATGCACTGATGTAGGGTAGATGACACATAATTAAGGGAATAGATCCAAGGGCATCTAAGTATAACATTATATAGGAATTCACCTTATACTATGTAGAAGAGCTTAGGAAGCATACGAGGTCTAAAATGAATGTGAAAGATGACAATTCCTAGAGTTGTTGTCATAGTGTCATTGAAGGAATGGAGCATTGCTACGGTTTTTGACATAATGTTCTCTGGAAATTTTAGTTGGTCATATGTGTGGGAGGAGATAATGTTGATGCTAGCTCCTCCATCAATCATAACCATTTTGATGTGGGTTTGGTTGATGCACATGATAATGAATAGGGGAATATTTGGATCATGGGGATGAATAGAGGGTATGTTTGAATCCTTAAAGGTAATAAGGGTAGAAAGTTGAAGGGTGTTGATAAAGGATGCTAGAGGTTGTGGATCTTCTAGTTTAACCTCTATGGATTGAAAGTCCTATATCATCACTTGGTGGTGATGGGGTGAGGTATTTATTAGTTCATATAAACTCATATTCATCGATGTTTGGTGAAGTTGCTTTAGAACTACTCTTTAGATTGATTTAGAAGGGTTGGATTGGGAGGCACCCAAGATGGATGCCTTAGGCTTGGGTGAAGGTGTTTGGGTTTGTTTGGATGATTGGGTGGTGGAAGAAGGGTATGTCCATAGAATGGACACCTTTTCCTTCCCTTTATCCTTTTGTTGGGCTTGTGATTATGTGACCACATAGATGGTATGGATTTGGGAAAGAGTTGGGATACATGACTTCTTCGGTTCCTCCCCACTCTTATATGAGAGTGTAGGAGTAGGTAAGTGTTAGATGGTTAATTTTGGTTATAATATTAGTAGTGGGTTCATGGGAGGATATTATGACAATAAGTCATCCTCATCACATAGTTGGTGGACTATGACTTGGAGAGATTTACAATTCTTCATGTCATGTCTTGGCATTTTATGGTATGAGAAAATTAGATTGTCATTAAACTAGGATGGCTAAGGGATATGGGGTTCAAATGGTTTTATAAGAGGCAAAGTCAAGAGAGAATCTTTCAATAATCTTTTCAAGATGGTTGAGTAATACTTGAGCAAAGGTGGCAAGGGTGTTGGGGTTTTGGCTTTGACTTTTAGGGTGGAAGCCTTCTTAGGAGTAGGCTTTGCAATGAGAGTTTTGGGTGGTGGAATATTCTTGGTAGGTGATTTTAGAGTAGATTTATTGGGGTTTAATGGTTTTAAGGTGGAAGGTTTAGAGGTAGATGGTTTGGAGGTAGAAGGTTTATAAATATAAGGCTTGGTAGTGGATGGTTTGGGGATAGAAGGGTTATAAGTATAAGGCTTGGTGGTGGATGGTTTGGAGGTAGAAGGCATGGAAAGAATAGGTAGAGGTGTAGTTAAAAGAGGAGGTTGGGTATGGGTTATCTTTGAAATACTTGTTTTTTTAATTAAAGGATGAGGTCCTAAGATAGAAGAAGGATGCAGTCTTAGAATGGAAGGCAAGGTAGAAATGGGTGGCAAGGTTTTAGTTTTTGGGATCCTAGGTGGCTCCACTTTCTTAGTTGTCTTAACTTGAGGTTTCTTTAGTGGGATAGATAGTGATAAATCCAAATTTAATGGAGGGTGAGTAAGGCTCTAAGTAGGGAGCACGCTTAGGTTTTTGACCATCTTAATTAGAATGGTAGAAGGTAATTTGCCTACTTTAGGTGGAGTTGGTTTGGTTGGTTAAACTATGGCTTAAGAGGTAGAGGTTTGTAATGGTTTGGTTGGGATGATGGTGGATTCACTAATAGAAGTGGAAGGTTGGGTTGACAATGGTATGATTAAGGGATCTTGCTTATTTGGATAAGGAAGCTCAAGATGGTGCCAAAATGTGGCTTGATCCATATTGGGTCTGGATAGGAACTCCAAGTTTTGAACTAGTCTAGAGAAAGACTTATAGACATGTTTGGTTCCTTTGGTATTGGACTCCAAGGAAAAACCCATGGGTTGATAAAGAGAAGTGGTTTCCTTGTCCTTTTCCTCAATCAAAGGCTCCAAGGTTTTGGAAGGTGATTCTTCCATGGGAGGGGTAGGTAAGGTGACCTCTTCCTTAGGAATGATTTCCAAAGGAAGAATGGATTTATCTATGATGGAAGAGCAAGGTATGGTGGTAATGGTTGCCTTCCAAAGGGGAGGTTGGTATCTCCACTACCTCAATAAGTGGAGAAAGGAGAATAATTGCTTCCTTTATTTTGATTCCTAATGGAATAGAAGGTGACTCCACTACCTTAATAAGTGGAGGGAAATAAGAAGTGGTTTGGGCAATGGTTTCCTCAACAATGAGCTCACTAAGAACCACGTTAACAGTATGGACCTCATGGTAGTGAGATGATTCCACTTTATTGTTTTCACTATTCACAAAAGGGGAATGGTTGGGGAATGGCTGCCTAAAAATATCAAGTGACTAATTTGGGGGTGCATTGGGGTTATCCAACATGAGTTCCTCCTTGTCAATCAATCCTTGGACAATGCTTTTTAAAGTATTGAATCTAATAACATCATGCCTAATGACATCGTGGTAACCCCATAATTTGTTCTCCTTATACCAGCTGGGTATAGGATGAAAGGAATCAAATTGCTATAGGGGTTTAATTGGAAGTTGTATGATATTTGATTTTAACATATTTTATAATACTAAATCATATGACTCCTCTAGCAGAGTATATTGATTTTGGTTGTTATGGTTTTGGTTTTAGGTATTCTAGTTGGAAGAATTATAATATTTGGGTTGGTTAACAATCAAAGGAGGGGCAGTCTTAAGGACAACTGCATTCATGGTTCCCTTGGTTTTGGTGTTGGTATTGGAGTAGTTGATGGTTTTAGAGGAGGAAATTTCATTTGAATTGAAACTAGAGTTCTTTTTTCTCAATTTTAGCTTCCCCTCATCAATGGCTCTAATCTCTAATTTCTATGCCATGGTAAAAGCCTCATCAAAGGTCTTGAAAGTCTAAACTTGTAAAGTGGGGGAAATATGTTTGGCACAAGCCCAAGAGAAAATCTCAATTAGATTAGGTTGGGGTAAAGAGAAAGAGAGTTAGTTTATCAAACCTCTCCAATGGGCTATGAAATCAATAATTGACTCATCCTCAGATTGCCAAATGGAGTAGAGGTCAGTAATGGAAAATTTATTAGATATATTTATGGAAAATGATCTAAGAAGGTTTGAGATAATTGGGCAAAAGAAAAGAGGGAGTGCTTGGTAATAACACTATACTAATCTAATGTGAAATTAGATAGGGACATAAGCAAGGTGTGAAGAAAGAGAGCATCATCATAAGAAATCAAATAACAAGAGTGTCTAAATTCTTTAAGATGTTGCTGTGGATCTTCCTTGCTCTAAAATCTTGAAATTTTAAAATGTTCCCATTGAGAAGGATAAGGTTTGGTTGGGATAGATGAATTATTGGAAATATTTTCATTGATGTCAAAGGTCTAACATTATTGGTGACAAAGGCCCCATAGCATTTAATGTCTAAAGGTGTTTTTAATGTTCATATTTTGGATAAAATATGTTGATATTAATTAAATATTAATGAATATATTTTTGGTTGCATAAAGTCAAAAGAGGGGCCATGGAGAATTCAAAGAGTCATGAGATAAAGACAAAAGAGGGAAATGATGTATTTTCCAATGAAGGGTCACCTTGAGGAATTCAAAGAGTCACCAAGTGAAGACAAACGAGGAAAGGGTGCATTTTTTATATGAAGAGCCACCTTGAGGAATTCAAAGAGTCACCAAATAAAGACAAAAGAGGAAAGGATTCATTTGCTCATGAAGGGTCATCATGTGACTTTTCAAATGAAAGGATTCAAAGGTCATTTTACATGTGGATTTAAGGGTCACAAAGGGTGAATTCTAAAGGTCTTTTGGAAAGCTATAAAGGGAGGCTTGGGAAGCCATTTTAAATATGCAAGAGAGTGCATGGTTTGTAATTATTTTATATAAGAAAAGAGAAGAGAATAGAAAGAGATATAGTAGAGTTCCATCATTTGTTGAGAAAGCAACATTGAGAGATATTTGTGTTTTAATAAGAGGAGTTGGTGTTCTTGTGGGTTGGTGCTCACAAATAGTTATTGTGTTGGTGCTCAAAAAGGGGGTTGGTGCTCGTGCAAGTTGGTGCTTGTGAACTTGTAATTTGAGTTGGTGCTCATTCATATACTTGAGATTGTTCTTCGTGGTTTTTCCCACATTAGGTTTCCACATAAAAAAAGGTTTCTCTCTCTCTTGTGTGGTGCATGTTATTATTTTAGTTTTATTGCATATCATAAATGTATGATTAAGTGGTTAAAGAAAAGAAATCAGATTAAGTAATATATTTAAAAGATATATGATATACTGATTTACCCCCTATCATTATATCTTGTGTTTAACATGAATGAATTAGTTCATTGCAAATTTGATCATATGATAAGAGGTTCTCATATTTTCATTAACATCTTAACTAGATCAATTTATGGTTGTGCACCCACACATTTGTAGGGTAAATTCTATTGGGGTTGGGTGGGTGAAATATAAGGATAACTAGTGGAAGGTTGGGAGATTGCCACATATTGATATGTGGACATGGGTGGTTAGGAGGATGCCGTGTATGGGTAAGTAGATATATGAGGTTGGGTAGAAGGTGGAGGTATATACCCTTATGGGTTAGGAATATAGCTTGGGTTAGGTGTAATGGACACTTGTTAAGGAATTGATGTGGGTTAGGTTAGAGGTATGGTTGGGTTGATAGGTTGAGGATGGGTGGTAACATTGGTACTAATGGGTGGAAGGGTAGAATGTATGGAAACTACCAAGGTTTGGAATGGAGTGGAAGTTTGTGGGTTAGAGATAACAAGAGGAAGGGTGGAAACATTAGTAGAGGGTACTCCAATGGTAAGTGGAGTATAGGTGACCAAAGGTTGGGTTGCTCTTATACTAGAAGATTTATTGGTTGGGGTGGAAGGAATTTGGGTGTTGGTTGGTTGGATGGGTTGGTTTTAGATGGTGGTATTAGAGGGATTATTGGTAGAATAAGATGTTTGGGTGACTAAGGATTGGGTGGAAATGGTGGAAATAGAGTTTCTACCCATAAGATGGGGTGGCATGCCATAGGGTGGCTCAACGGGTTGAATTGAAGTAGGGGTACAATAAGACACAGTATTAAATTAATGTTGAAGGGCTATAGGATTGTTATCTAGAAAGGTGGTGAAATATGTATCTCCTTTGGAAAATATCCAAGGTATAATAGGACTTCTAGAATGGTGGGGTGAACTTTCCACATGCTAATGGTACTCCATGGATGAGGAAGAAGAGGAATATGGGTGGTTGGGAGGTGGATCCTAATTTGCTTGGTTTCTTAGTTGTTATTTAGTTAGAACCATGAAAAGAAGGGGAAAAGGAAGATAAAAGTGATCTCACAAACTCAAAAGAGAAGCAATCAAAATAAAAAGATCTTAAAGAAAACAAGCATACACTAAAATATGTTTAAATCCTAGAATACCTTTTATCTCTCTTTAGGCTTATGTCTCAATTTTAGGGAGTTTATAAAGATCAACTTGGGCTTGTAGAGTGGGTATTAGAAGAATATGTTTAAGGATGGTTTCAACTATGTAAATGCTCTCAAGTTCTGTACTAGAACTTGGTATGTGGCTTGATATTGGGGCCTACCTCCTCACTTTACACACCATAATGATAAGGGTATTAGGTGCTTAGCCATAATATACTGAGTTGATAGAGATTATACTCAACCAATGTACTAAGTTGATTCTCCCCTTGGTGGTGAAATCTAACTAGGATAGATGAGGAAAGGTGACCTCTAGGTGATGAAATCCTAGTTGGGCCTTATATAATTTTTTTGATGTTTTATTGAATGTGTGGTTTGGTATCATATGTGTGATAATAAGTGAGACTACGATTAATTTATTTGTTTATATTAAGCTATTTGAGCTAATCAATATAAGTAAACAATGGATGCAAAGCCAATTTTAATCCAAAAGAAGATTTTGGTGTCTTTTCAAATGAATATAAAATAACTAAGATTCACCTAGATGCCATATGATGATGCAAATCCTAGTCCTAGAATGAGTAATTTTGATTTTGAGAAATGAAAGTAAAAATGACAATTTTTACTTTTTTCAAAAAAAGCAAAAGAAATTAGAATTTTCATTTTGGAAAGGAAAAAAGGAAATAAAGAACATTTAATTTTTAGAAAAGAATGCAATGAATGACTCTTCTCTAATACAACTAAATGTCCTATAACTAAAAACCCAAGAGAAATCTCAAGGGTCCCACTGGGCACGCCAAAATGTTTCAATAAAATTTTGCTTTATTTTCTTGTTTAAGAAAGAGTAAAACTTGAAAGAAGGGTGAGGTTAGTAGAACCTAGATGTGGTTGTGTATGCATGATCCAGATGATTTTAGATACTCCTCTTTGTCTAGGGAGGATGACTTGTAGATAAAAAAGTAATATAGAAAATGGTGGATTAGTGAGATAGTAGTGTGGACTACCTAGCATGAGCTAGATCCAAGAAACACAAGCTTCCTTAGAGGTTGTCAAACCACACTTTTAAAACATTTAAGTTTTGATAAATTGAAAATAGATGCTTGCATGAAATAATATAAGGTATTGAAATCAAATACAAGAAATGTTGAAAAGAGATTAGTGATTTTGATTAAAAATAACAATAAATGATTGAATATTAATGCTAAATTAATCAAACTTGATTCATAAAATAGGTTAAAGTTATATGATTAAAAAAAACTCATAAACTGGGATTTGGGTATGGTAGATGGGTCAAATTAGCTTGCTATTATAAAATGACACACAGTGACCATCAATGGTTAGGTTTGACCATCGACAATTAGGTGAACATCGATGATTATTAACTATTGGTGGTTAGGTAAGTCCATTGGTGGTTAGGTAAGACCATCAACAATTACTATTGGATTTGGTTTGGGAAGAGAAGTCTATTGGGGAGATTGTAGAGAGGTTTTAGGAATGGTGTTTGGGTTGAATGCTGGTTATGAGATAGAAAGTAATGCTCAGGGGTATTTGGTTTAGGGATTAGGTATTTAGGTGAGTGAGAATGGTTTATGGGTGGTTTTGGGTAGGAGGTGAAATGTTTGGAGTTTCAAAACTCCAACACAAGAAAAATAAATGAAAGGGAAACAAAGGGGAATGGCAAACAATAAAATAAATGGAGCTAATTATTGAATCTTGATAAAAAACATAGATACTTAGCTTTTAGGTGTTGCTAGTCTAAAGAATGCTGAGGTGGGTTGAAAGTTATTATGAATCTTGGGGTAATGTCAATAGAGTAATAGTACCTTGTCTCAAGATAATGAGTTTTAGAAGCACCCTAAGCCTTTGACTTAGTTCTTGGTTTACTAGGAAGCTTTTGGATTCACCTAGGAGTCAAAATATCTTGCATCTAAATGATCATTTCAACCTTCTCTTCCTCATCTAATATAGAGGAAAGGATCATTTAAATGAAGAGTTTAACAAATGGTTTATTAAATAGTCTAACCAATAGTCTAATCATGCATTGATCATGTGAATGACAGACTAAAATTAGTCAACTAGTAATCAATGAGTGAGTTGAAGCTGAGTTGCAGTTGACTCCTTTGATTATGCTAGAGTTTAAGTAACCATCGGTGATGCATTCAACCATCGATGGTTGAGGGTTGTACATCAATGGTTAAGGGGACATTATCAAAATTAACTAATCCACCAATGACTAACCACTAATTCCTTGAGAAATGGTTTGAGGTTAATAATGGGAGAATTGGTAAATAATCTAACCCAAAGGGGGCCAAGGGGTGGTTTAAATGTTAATGTGACATCTAGAGCCATAGTGTACAATTTTATAGCATCTATAATGGTCTCTGTGACAAACCCCTATGAATGTCCCCCCTTTTTAGGGAGTTGTTGAACATGTGCTAGAATTATCCTCAAAATAAAAAGCTTTGTAAGTTGTGTGTTAGCCAGAGCATTTTATAATATCTACTTAATAATCTAATAAAATGTGTGTATATAACATTAGAATGTAAGATAATATGACTTTAAGTTTGTAATGTGTGATGTATTTTATGTATAGCATTCACAAGGCTATCAAGATAGATACAACAACTCAATTAATAGAAAATATGAGTAATAATTGATTAGCTAGCTAGGTGGATGGGACACGATTTCTATCATGACACCTAAGTATGGAGGGGAGATGCATGAGCTGTCTCATGACATCAAAAACTATAATGTGTAAAAAGTAAGAGATAAGTGTCATGGCCATGACACATATAAGAAAGCATACATATAACACATATGAGGCACACAAAGTAAGGCAAGGGGCCACAATACAAGGAACATGGGTACATGTCATTAAATATGATAAATAAAGATATACAAGGACAAGTTTAAATGCCCACATATATACACAAAAAATAAGTTGGATTAGAGCCACATGGAAGGACATGCTCAAATTTTCACATACATAATTAGGAAAACACATATAAGGACATATGCACATGTCCAAAGCATACATACTATGAAAATAAGTGGCATAGAGCCAAATAGCAATGGCATATTCAAATTACCTCGAATAACATAAGCATAGAGATATAATCAAATCTAAACTAGGAAAGATAGAAATGAAGATATGCATGAACATGAAATACAAATTTATGTAAGAACCAAGATGTACATATACTGAGTCTAAAGTAGTAGTAGTTGGAATATTTTTTGAATAAGTGTAGCATGATCAATGTTAAGGAATAAAAATGTTAAAGTTGTGATGTAGAGTATAGAAAGATGTATCCTGGTAATCAAAAATGTGTATAGGGTGCCCCCAAATGGGTGAATGTGTCAAATAAGGAACCCACATATCTATGCATATGCCTCTAATGGGTAAATAATAAAAAAATTGGATCAGTGTAGTGGACTTGAGTCCTGTAGAAATTTGAAAGCACTCAAAAAGAATAAGTGAAGCATATATGTATGATAAAACTAATTATAATAAGATAGCTAGCATATGTAGTATTTGGAAAATATAAGAAATGTAAACATATCAATGTATACTATCTATAATTTTAAGTTTTTTGAGTAAATATTTGAATGTTTTTTGACTTATTATATTGTTTTTGTATTTTTTGGAAATAATATATGTACACACAACATAAAAATAAAATAATATATGAGTAAGGGATAAGAAAAGTATGTACAAGATTGGAGGAACAATACTAACTAATGAGTCTCATGGGAGAATCACTATTAATGTGTTATGAACCCATGATATATCTTTTCTTTATTCATTTAGTAGTTGATACGGATGCATATGCTTTGTAAGTCATCCCATGAGCATTTTGTTTTATCCCACATTCATGGGAACTAGTAGTTTCTTAGTTTAGACTTTATATATAAGTGTTGAGGCCATTTAAGGCATCCACAAAATTATTGTATTGAGCTTGCTTAAAGGAGGTTGCCCCCTCGAAGTGGTCTGTGATCAATTCAATATTTTAAAGTGTTCTTTATATTTAATTCATGTTGTTAATTATTATTATTTGTGCATTTTTATTAATATAGGAGGATCTTATCATCCGGTATCAGAGTACTTTCTAGAGCCACAATTTCTTTTTAAGCTTTATTCTACTACATAATTTATTTACAATTATTTTTTTCATACATTCATAACTCTATTCTACTGCATAACTCTACTATATATCACTATAATATTTTTTAGATCAGGTTAAAACTTGACTACATAACTATGGGAAGTGCTTGGGTGAAATCCCTAAAACTCATTGTGAGGAGTACCATAAGAACTCCAAAGTATTTGGTCCATTAAGAGGACCTACGAGTGAAATGGGCAACAACCCTTCCTGATTGAGTAGTTCCCATCCATGAGGAAAACCAAAAGCTATTGTAAAGAGATAAATCCATGACAATTTTTTTTTGGAGAGAGAATTTTTAAAAACCTTAGGCAACCATTAAATCTTGGGGCCCATTTCTATCAATTTCAAAACATTTTTAGTAGACTCAAAATATTCAACCAGTAGAGTATCCACAAACTATTAGAGGACTTACAAATAGATATTTGACAAAACCTAGAATTTACAAACTATCAATAGAGTCTCAGTAGACTCTCAGGGGACTTATCAGACCAAAAACCAATATATATATATATATATATATATATATATATATATATATATATATATAATGTTTTTTTTTTCATTTTTTTGCAATATCTCTCCATCTATAACCCCATTTATCCTCAAAATTTACTCAGACACCTAAAATTTCATTCCCTACATTTTATTCTTTGAGGTCCCATATCCCAATTCCACTCATAATTCCTATAAATTATAAAATTCCTTTTTTTTGAGTTTTACCATAACTTTTATTTTTATCTATTTACCTTGAAACTTTTCCTCTGTGTTCATCTTATCATTCTACTCCTTTGTCCCTCTTTGTATAATTTTCTAATTTTTCCATTTTCACTCCTAAATTTGCCCTCACCTTTATCAATCATACTCCCACTATGCAAAAAAATTATTAAAATCCCCTTTACCCCTTCCATTTTTGTCCAAATTCAAAACCTTCCTTACTAAATTTTTTTTAACTCTAGTTTTCCTATCCATTGGAAAAAAAATTCTATTAGTCAGGTCATGGTATTAACCTGAATAAGAGCAAAAAATATGGAGGATGACATTGCTACCCTCAAGTCCTACATCAAAGATCTTGATGAAAAAATTCTCTATCTCAGTCTGCAACATACCACCATGAACAAAAAAAGACATCCAGAGTCTTCTTCCAACACTACATTTTATTCTTCAAACAATTATCATGGGCAAAAGCTAAATTTCCCTTACTTCAATGGTACAGATCCAACTAGATGGATCTATCAGACTGAATAATATTTTAGTTTGCATAATACTTTTGATGTAAACAAGGTTCCACTTGCATCTTTTCACTTGGAAATTGAATCCCTTCAATGGTATCATTGGTATGCCAAGGCTCATGATGAACCCACATGGACCACTTTTTGCACCCTCATTTTACAATGGTTTGGCCCTACTACTTTTGATGATTTCATTAGAGCACTCACTAAACTTCACCAAATAGGAACAATGAGAGAATATCAAATTGAATTTGAAAAATTAGCCAATCACATAGAGGGATTGTCTGATGAATTCTTTAGGAGTTGCTTTGTTAGTGGATTGAAGGATGTAATTTGATCTGAGGTAAACTATTCTGGCCCAACATGATGATGGAAGCCTTAGGGTTGGATAAGTTGGTAGAGGACAAGATCGTAGCTTAGTAACTATTTAAATATAATTTCAATCCATTCAAAAATATAGCTCTACAATGTTCGTAAACAATGATAGTCACTAGAACCACTCCTATCAAGTGCTTTATTAAAGCAAAGATTCAAGCCCATAGAGAAAAAGGACTATGTTATAACTATGATGATAAATTCACTTGGGGACATTAATGTGTCAAGCAAAATATCTACCTATTGGATGTGAATTCTCCACTAGAAATTGAAGATTAGGAAGATGTTTAAGATATAATAGATGATCAAGAAGATGCTCATTTGATTGTGAAACCTACTTCTCAATAAGACCAACCAGAGATCTCTCTCCATGCCTTAGTAGGATTCACTACCCCATAACCATGTGAGTTAGGGGTTACTTTAAAAATCTCCCTCTCATAATACTCATTGATTCGGGCATCACTCATAACTTCATTGACCCTCAGATCACCAAATAGGTTGATTATTTTATCCATTCTTGTTCCAACTTTAAAGTCATGATTGCCAATGGGGGCACATTACCTTACAAAGGGAAGTGTCATAATGTGTGTATCTCTAATGGAGATTATAAATTGCACTCCAACATGTTTGCCTTGCCTTTAGGTAGATGTGATGTTGTTTTGGGAGCCTAGTGGTTATACACACTTGGACCCATCTTATAGGATTTTGTTGAACTTTAGATGTAGTTTTCAAATAATGGGCAAAAACATACATTGAAAGGCTTACAACCTAGATCTCTCAGCATCATAAGTTCACATCACATGAAAAATATTCTTAAGAAGAATTCACATGGTGTCATTACCCAGCTCCATTCCATTCAAATTTAACCCTCAATAGTCTCCACTACTCCTTTTGACCTCCAAACCATTCTATAGAGGTATGCACATGTCTTTGCTAAACCAATGGGATTGCCACCTTCATGACTAGATGACCACCATAGTCAGTTCCTTTTAGGAAGCATTCCTCCTAACATTAGACCTTATCACTACTCATTTTAGCAAAAGATCAAGATCAAGATGCTCATTCGAGGCTTACTATAACAAGGCATTATTCACCCTAGTACCAACCCATATTCTTCCTTAATTCTCCTTATTTAAAAAAAATATGGGTCATGGCATCTCTGGATTGATTTCCATGCACTTAATTACCTCATAATCAAGGATAAGTTCCTGATCCTTATTATTGATGAGCTTCTTAATGAGCTTCATGGTGCTCATTTTTTCTCCAAGTTGGATCTCCACTCTGGATATCACCAGATCCAACTACATGAAGATGATATCCCTAAGACAAATTTTTGCACACATGATGGTCATTATGAGTTCTTAGTCATGAATTTTGGCCTCACTAATGCTCCTTCAACATTCTAAGCATTGATGAATACAATATTTTGGCCCTACCTATAGAAATTTATTCTAGTCTTCTTTGATGATATCCTCATCTATAGTAAAACATGGTCTGAGCATCTCTAACATTTGGAGCTTGCATTGCAACTTTTCTCTGACCATCATCTTTATCCAAAATAGTCTAAATGTACTTTTAGCTAGGATGAAGTGCAGTATCTTGGGCATATTGTTTCATCCTAAGGGGTTTGAGTGGATCCTAAAAACATAAGTGCTATGACAAATTGGCCACATCCTAGACACTCAAGAGCCTCCATGGTTTTTTGGGGATAAATGGATACTATCACAAATTTGTCAAAGATTATGAGAAGATTATAGCTCCATTAACAACTATGTTGAAAAGGATGCTTTTACTTGGACAATAGTTACTGAGTGTGCATTTGAAGCATTAAAACAAGCTATACTACATCTATTTTATCTATGCCATATTTTACCAAGACCTTCACTATTGAGAGTGATGCTTGTGGTAATGGACTGAGTGTTATTCTCCTCTAAGAAGGATGCCCAATTACATTCACCAATAAATCCCTTTTTGGAAAGAATTTAGTGCTCTCTACTTATGAGAAAGAAATGATGGACATTTTATATGCAATATACAAGTGGTGTCCATACCTATTGGGTAATCATTTTTGCATCAAAAATAATCACCAAAGTTTGAAATATTTCCTAGAAAAATGGGTGTCTACCCCATCACAATAGAAATGCGTTAGTAAACTCATGGGTTATGACTATGAGATAACTTACAAGAAAGGTAAAGAAAATATTGTGGCTAATGCTCTATCTCATACATTTATGGATCAAGCTTCCCTTTCAGCTATTTCCATACCTATTCTAAATTGGTTGGACACTATACAACAGGGGTATGCTAATGAATCCTCATTATCTCAAATCATTCAATATTTGATTACTAACCCCTCAACTGCACCACATTATTCTTGGGATGGTGCTTTTATATGAGACAAAGGTTGTTTGGTGATTCCTAAAACATATATCTACAATAGGTTATATTATATGAACTCCATGTTTCTTCATCCATAGGGCACTCAAGGTTTCTCAAAATGTATGAGTGGGTATGACGTAAAATATTTTCGAAGGGAATGAAAAATGCAACTCAATAGATGATGGATGAATGTGATACATGCCAATGCAACAAGGGTGAAACAACACTCATCCCTAGGTTTCTCAAATCCCTACCCATACATACCACGATTAGGATAGATATTTCTATGGATTTCATTAAGGGGCTCCCTAACTCTGGAGGGAAAATGGTGATTTGGGTTGTGATTGATCACCTCTCCAAATATAGTCATTTTTGTGCCTTTAGCCATCCTTATACCACCTCTACAGTTTCAAAAAATTTCCTCGACCAAATTCTCTATCTTTATGGCATCCTTTTATCTATTGTCTTTGATCATAATGTAACCTTCACCAACCATTTTTGGATGGAACTATTTTGATGTACTAGCACTCAATTGAAGATGCGTTCTGGGTATCATCCACAAATAGATGGCTACACATAAATTATTAACAAATTCATGGAGACATTCCTCTATTGATTCACCTTAAAGCAACAACATTAGTGGGAAAAGTGGCTCCCTCTCACTGAATGGTGTTATAGTACCTCCTACCACACTTCAATGAAAATGACTCCATATGAAGTAGTCTATGGTCAAGCACCACTAGTGCTCCTTCCATACAACCTTAATAGTTTATCAGTCTAAGAATTATACACACTTCTTTAAACCTAAGATCATATCCTTATCACTCTATGAGAAAATATTCATATGGTACAAAATCAAATAAAACAACAAGTAGATCAACACCATTTTGAGTGCACATTTCAAGTAGGTGATATGGTTTTTCTTCACCTATAGACCTATAAGAAATCCTCCCTAAAACTCAAAGGGAATCATAAGGTATCCCCCAAGTTCTATGGGCCCTATAAATTTCCTCAAAATATTGGGTCAGTTTCTTATAAGTTGGAACTCCCACCTTCTTCCTATGTTCACCTTGTATTTCATGTCTCTTATTTGAAGAAAGTTATTGGCACAAACATCAAAATATAGACTATTTTACCTAAACTTGATAATGAAGGATCAATTCTTCTTGAACCAAAGGTAATCCTAGATAGGCACACATGCCAACTTCACTCCCACTTCATTACCAAGGTTTTAATTCAATGGCACATAATAAAACTAAAGGATACAACATGGGAACCACTATTTCAAATTCAACACCAATTCCCACATCTAAATATTTGAGGACAAAGCTTTTTATAAGAGGGAGGGGATGTTATGAACTTATGATATATATTTTATTTATTCATTTATTAGTTTATATAGATGCATATGATTTTTAAGTTATCTCATGAGCATTTTGTGTTATCCCACATTCATGGGAAGTAGTAGTTTCTTAGTTTAGAATTTATATATAAGTAAGAGTTGAGGATATTGAAGGCATCCACAAAATTATTGTATTGAGCTAACTCAAAGGAGGTTTCCCCCTCAAAGTGGTCTATGATCAATTCAAGCTTTTCAAATGTTCTTTAAATTCAATTCATGCTATTAATTCCTATTATTTGTGCATTTTTATTAATTGTTGTAGGAGGATCCTATCACAATGTGGCATGTGTCAAATAAAGGAACAATGATCATGCATGTTGTATGAAAAGGTAACTAAAGTACCAAAACCTAATGTACTAAGTGATATATAGTTAGCACTACCTATGAAGTGGTGCTAGGAATCCATGAAACTAATTGTGGTGTATTATGAACTATAGGGGTCTTAGGGATACATATGTTATAATATGTCATAGTTGGCATAGGTGCCCAATGTTGAGAACCCTAATAACTCAATAATAATGATCTAAAAAAAAAGTGAGTAGAGGGAGATCCTCTAGAATCTGCAACATATATTAGATGTAGGGGTCTCTCTAATAATGGTCTTTATGAGATAATATGCATACATGAAAACACTATAGGAGTAGACCTCACCTACACTGGTAGCTCCACTGAACTTTGTGGTGTACTGATAGGAACTGTGGTTAGAGTTGTAACTAGTAACTAAGATTTAACTACCTATGGGATAGGTAAAGGATATTCATATGAAAGACCCTCAACCATGATCATCTGATTTAGAGGTATATATTTAAGGCATATATACATGATGGATGGTATGGCTCATAACTACTATATCCATGGCCTACCCAATAACATGTCAAATGTGCCTGCACTAGGTACTACTAAGAATCTGGTGGCCACATGTGCTAGTCTAACCCATAGTGGAAGTACAATCTCCTTGATGGATCTCTAAGCATGGTCATTAAAACCATAAATAACTATGTCTATAGGAGATATATCTTACTATGAATACCCTAAATGTTGTATAAGTGTGATAGTGCACATGTTAATACTTGACCCATTGTCAATCATAACAATCTAAATGGGATGATGATCTATGTAGGATCATAAAAAGAGTGCATATAAATCTAAATCATCATCAAAAATATCTTGCTATATGAAAGTGATGAGTGGTCTTTATGGAATTTTAATATGGTACACACTGATGATATTATGTAGTGGGTGTGCATCCTCTATAGTAGTGTGATATGATACTAGTGGTGGATGTGCTTGATATGTGTAAAGAACACTTGAAGTGCCCATACCTCATTTTTTGTATGCTTTAGAAATAAATTTGAGAATATTTTTAATGCCTTAGATTCTATTGGTTGAATTTTGGGTGCCTCTATAGGTGTTCTCACATCAATTATGTTAGCCTCTCTCAAATCCTATATCTTATGTTTCAAGCTGATGCATCTATTTTTAGTATGGCATGGTGCCCTATGATAGTCACAAAATGCATTCAAATCATAGTTATTTTGAAGAGGCTGTGTCATATCAACCTATTTTATGGAAGGGAGAGATATGACATTGCATTCCAAGAGATTCTATAAAACTTGTGCTGGAGATTATGGAAGGTTGGTGAAAACTCTTCATGGAGGAGCTAATAAAACCAGATAAGGAAATGGATCTAAAGCTACATTAACTATGGCCTCTAGATCACTCTTATTTTAAGTGGACATTACCTTGTATGGAGGCTTACTATAAATATTAGTAGTTGATCTTGGCTCACTTGTATATTTTAATTTGCCCATAGAGAGAAGCTTGAATTTTCTTTATTTCATTGTGTGGCATAAGTATGTGAAGGTTGGAAATTTTTTAAACAAGATAACTTCATGCAATGATGGTAGTAGTCTCTATTTAAATATGTCATGGATCTCTCTATCTACCATGGGGCTAGTCATCTTGGCCAATATAGTCTTATATCATAAGATTTATTCTGAAATAGGCTCATTTGATTTTTGTTTCAATTATGCTACTTAAGCATATGAGATATTATCACTGATGTTTATTGAGAAGTGTGTTAAAAACATATCTACCAATGGATTGAATATGATGATAGACTGATTCGATAGATCATAAAACCATTGTAAGTCATAGTCCTTTAGACTAGATGGAAAAAACTCAGTGAGGCACCAATCATTGGACATATAGTCCAAAAATTTTGAATGGAAAACTTAGATATGGTGATCTAGGTCACCCTTATTATCATATAATATAAGCTTAGGTGCCACAAATTTGTATGGAAAAAGAGTTGACATTATGTGATGTACTAATAGTGTATGTAAAATAACATGCAAATATTTATAAGTCATAGTCCACCATCTATGTGATGAGTATGAATTATTGTTAGAAGATCCTCCCATTAGCCCACCACCAATCCAAGAACCAAAACTAACCATCCAACACTTACCTGCTCTGACACTCTCATCTAAGAGTGAGGAGGAACTAAAGCAGTCCTGTATCCCAACTCTTTCCCAAATCCATACCAACCATGTGGTCAGATGATCACAAGCCCAACAAAAGGATAAAGGGAAGGAAAAAGTATCCATTCCATTGACATACCCTTCTTCCACCACCAAATCACCCAACTAAACCCAAAAACCTTCACCTTTGCCCAAGCCCAAGGTATCCATCTTGGGAGCCTTCAAATCTTACCCTTCTAAGTCAATCCAAAGAGTATTTATAAAGTAACTTCACCAAACACTGATAAAGATGAGTTTATATGAACTAATAAATACCTTACCCCATCACTACCAGGTGATGATAGAGGCTTTGCAGTCTATAGAGGTTTAACCAGAAGATACATAACCTATAACATCCTTTATTAGAGTCCTTTAGCTTTCCACCCTTATTACCTTTAAGGATTTGAAAATACCCTCTATTCATCCCCATGATCTAGATCCTCCCCTCTTCAATTTTACGTACATAAATAAAACCCACATCAAAAGGGTTATGATTGATGGAAGAGATAACATCAACATTATCTCCTTCCACACATATGACCAACTAAAATTTTTAGAGAACATTATGTTGGAAACCATAGTGGTGCTCCATTCCTTTAATGACACTATGACAACTACTCTAGGAACTATCATCTTCCATATTAATTTAAGACCTTGCATGCTTCTTGAGATCTTATATGTAGTAGAAGGTGAATTCCAAAATAATGTTCTACTTGGATGCCCTTGGATACATTCCATGAATTATGTGCCATTTACCCTACATCGATTCATCAAGTTTGAGCATGAGGGTCAAGTAGTTACCATACAAGCTAACCCAAGTACTTTCACATCATACAACATGATGTACCAGCCAAATGATGTTCTCCTTCTTCCATAAACCAAACCTTCACCAACCAAAGATGAGTCCACCTCTTCCACCAACCAAACCTCAACTAAATCATCCATCCCTTCTACCCAAATCCCTATGAAGGACCCTTTGTAATCAACATTCCAATGTCTCTCATTTGTAGAGTATCACCTCTTGACCTCTGATGCCTTCCCTACTCCCCAGAAGAACAAGAATCTTAACCAAATTCCCAATTATGATTCTAATATCAGAACCATTATTCATTTTGGCCCTCCCAATATCCAAACTAATCTTATCTATGGGGGACTTGAGCAACCCCTTTCCACCTCCTCTACCTCCTCTTCTCCTTGACCATTCACCTCTGATTTGTCATATCTGGATAAACTAGAGTTCACCGAGACATACCTCCATAGGTGTGATTGGAAGGGATTTGATATAGGATGTTATGAACATGGACCACATGGGTTATTTCCATGTAAGACCCAAAAGCCTCATGAGATATTTGGTCTTGAATTTGTTTAGTTTGAAGAGCTAACTAATTCACCTCCTATTACCATCATTGACGATGGAGTTCCTTCCTCGCCAACCCATTTCCCATCAAAATTTAAGAATTTCAATGTCATTCCCCATATCATTTTTCCATCAACATTATTATCCTTGGACCCATAACTTATCAAAATGATGAGGAGACCATAACCTTTCCTCTAATTCATCCTAAGATGGTAGAAGACAACTCTCCTACCATTAATACTATTCAATGTTAGGATGATGATTCCCTTCTCACCTATCTTGATGCAAAAGATTCCTTTATCTACAAATATCTCCCTCCTAAGAATTAAAACATGTTGAAAGAATCCACCATATATGTCAACTTGGTACTCAAGATAACCCATGCATTGTCAAAATCAACCAATCACTAGATTCATCAAAGCTTTAGGAATTCCCCTCCTTTCTGTAAGACCATAACATAACATTTGCTTGGTATTATAGAAACATGCTAGGAATCAACCCTTCCATCACTACACAAAATATCATTAATATCTATGATGTCAAGCTTGTCAATCAGAGCTTCGTTAGATGTACCCTCACATAGCCCTTGTTATCAAAGAAGAGCTTCAACACCTCTTATTTGTGAATTTCATCCAACCCATTAATTATCCTAAATGCATCTTGAATGTTATCCCTATCAAAAAAATAATAAGGTGACATTTAATTTACAAGAATTTTTATGATCTTAACCTTGTTTTCCCAAAGTATGACTTCCCTTTTCCAAGCATTGACTAGCTTGTTGATCTTAAAACCGACCATGAGATGCTATCTCTTGTGGATAATTTTTTAGGCTATAATCAGATCTTGATTGCCCTTGAAGACCAACATAAAACTAATTTTATCACCCCATGGGGAAATTTTTGCTATAGGGTCATGCCTTTTGGCCAAAAAATTGCTGGTGTAACCTACCAATGTGCAATGACCCATATCTTACATGACCTTATTCATAAGACTATAAAGGATTACATAGATGACGTTCTTGGGAAATATAAATGTCATAAAGATCATTTATAAGTTATTAAGGTTAGATTCAAATAACTCATCCATTACCATGTTTACCTTAACCCTAATAAATGCATTTTTGGGGTCTTATCGAGAAATATCCTTGGCTTTATCATCTTTCTTCGAGGAATTGAAGTTGATCCCACAAAAATCAAAGTGATTCTTGACATGCCTCCTCTGACCAACCTAAATAAACTCCATAGTTTTTAGGGGAAGCTCCAATCCATTCATCACTTCATCTTTCAACTATCTAATAGATGTCAACCTTTCCATCACCTTCTTAAGAAAGATATATATTTTAAGTGGAATAAATACTATCAAAATGCCTTTGACTCACTTAAAGAATACCTTATTTCTCCACCCATTTTCATTCCTCCCAAAGAGGATCAACCTTTATACCTTTATATTTCTGCCACCGATCACTCTTTAGGGGTAATTCTTACACATCAAGATGAGTGGAATAAAGAGCATGTTGTCTACTATATAAGTTGAATGATTATAGAGTAAAAAACTTGGTAAAACCATACCAAGAAAATTTTCCTTGCCTTGGTCTCTATGGATTCTAAACTTTGCCACTACCTTCTCAATCACAAGACCTATGTCATAACCAACACCAATCCAGTCAAGTATATGCTCTTCAAGCCATACCAAAAATAGTGTATGGCTAAGTGGCTCATGATTTTAGTTGAGTTTGACCTTGAGTTCCTTTAGTATAAGTCAATAAAAGGGAAAGTTATTACCAACTAATTAGCTGAAGCACCTTTAATGGAAAATGAATAGTCTCCCCTTGAGTTTCTCAATGAGTCTATCATGATTCTTTCTTAAGAGGACACCACCTATAAAATGACTATGTTATTCGATGGATCAAAGTGCCAACATGGTGGGGGTATTGGTATCCATTTGTGATGAACCCCTTCATTTATCTTTCAAGCTTGATTTTGATTGTACCAATAATACTTCTGAGTATGAAGCCCTAGTGATAGGTCTCCAAATTGCTTTAGCCTTGGGAGTAAAGATGATTAGTATTTTTGGTGACTCCAAACTCATGGTCAATCAAATGAATGGCTCTTATCAATGTAAAAATGACTTCTTACAATAGTATAAATAGCTAGTCGATGTACTTTTAGAATCATTTAAACATTACATTATCCAAGACACTCCATGATCTATGAACAAGTTTGTTGATATAATGGCCTCCCTTGCTTCCTAGATCTAATCCATACCTTTTGAATCTAAGATATTTATTGCTATCCATCATCTTCCCAAGCCTTCTTATACCAAATCAAATCCTCCTTTCATCTTTAGTGTCAGGGAGAACCAATCTAAACTTTGGTATAAGCAGACCATTGACTATCTCAACGTATTGACATCATTCCCTCTAATATTTTTAGAAATGGTTGAAGATCATTTTTTCAAAGTACCTCTCATTATACCATACTAGGGGATATTATTTAAAATCATGGCTTTGATGGTCTCCTTTTCCATTGCCTATGTAGTCATGAAATTTCTTATGCTATTAAAAAAATGCATGATGGGATTTGTGGGGGACACTTTAGTGGCCTAAATATCGCTAAACATATCCTTCACCTCAGATACTATTGGCCTACCTTAACTAAGACTATTATGATTATGTGAAGAAGTGTGTTAAATTTCAATAACACACCAATTTACATCATGTACTTAGTCATAGCCTCTAAGTATCCAAGGATTTATATCCCTTCTCTTAATGGAGATTAGATCTTATTAGTGAAATTAACCCCCATTATTTGCAACAACATCATTCTATCATGAAAATGAACTTGAAAATTGGGTTATAAAAGCTGACCAGTCTCACAAGGAATTGTCCATGAAGACACTACTTATGTCTTCAAGAATGAAGGAGAGTGGCTAGATATGGAAGCATAAGAATATGACATTTTAAACCTTAGATGGATTGATGAGTTTCCATGTGGATATTTGTAAGATGATTATGAAAAGGATGGTACTAAGGTTGGCATTGTCTCAAATGACCAAGTTGAAGCTGCCTTTTAGGATGAATTAGAAACTTTTTGCCTAAGCTTGGATAGTCAACCTTCATGTTTAAAAGAGCCATCAAGTAAGAAGGTTGTAGGTGATATTATAGTCCAACATGAAGCAAGCTCTAAATAAATGGACTAATATGTCTACATTGGAGACATGTTTGTCCCTTTTCATCCACTAGAGAGCATGTTAAGAAGATTAGCAATAAATCAACCCAGTTCACCATTTTTGGCACCTCAAGAACAAGGTGTTTTCCATCTTGGTCCATTACAAGTGAATGCTGCTAATTGTTTCCCTTTTGATCCAGGAGGAAAATACTCATAAGTTGTAGCCTTGTATACATTAGGGTATTTTTTATGTTTTCCTCTAAAGTTCCTTATGCACATTTATTTTTAGTTGTGTGTTTCCCTTCTATAATTACCTTGGGGAAATTTTTAGTTTTGTTTCCTTCTATTCTTTTTGCTTCAAAAGGGGTTTTTAGAAAGGGGTAGCCTTGTATCATCTTTATAACCAGTTGGGAAGGAAAGGCTTTTAATGTTGTATGCCCAATAGATCATATAAGGCAACTAATCTAATTTTCAAACATAACATACATGCTTCCCTATCGAGTCACCATAAATGTTGGATAAATTTGGCATACATATAAAACTTTGCTTGGTTTTAGAGTGAGAAGCTGAACATGATGGATTTATAAAAGAGATTCTTCCATGTCCATTATCCTTATTTCTTGCCTCTTTTAAGGTGTTTTCAATCTATTTATAGGTCTTAAATTGTGCTCTTTTTTGCCATTAATATATTTTTGGTGTGAGTCTTAGAATTCCTCTTTGCTTTATTTATTGCTTCATGAGCCTAGTTTATGAAAAAATTATGTAAATTAGCTAGTTTGTGAGATTGTGTGAGACAATATGGTATTGGATAAATTAGTGTTAGTTTCAATTATATGTGAGTCTCATTTATTTTGGTGTATCACATTTTTAGATTCCTTAGTAACCCTATTCTTTCTTATAACCCTTTTCCAAGCATAAGCATTAGTCTAGGTGATCTATCAAGAGGAAGCCAACGTTCTTTGGAGGTTCAACCTCACTACAGGATACCCACAACCTGGGGTTGTTCCCATTGTGTAGCTTAGTTGGAGAGATCCTAAAGAACCCTCTTCAAGGGTAAAAAATAATGTTACAATAGGTTCCTTTGTACTAAGTGGTAGAAATTGGTTCAAACATTCCTTATTGATTTAGCCCAAGGCCTCTTCCTTCATGCGCATGATTCTCCATAATCCTATTTGGAATAAGGTATTTCAAATTTTCATAACAATCAACCAGTTTGTTGTTGTATAGCCATGATTCATCATCTACAAGTGGGTCCTATTTTTAGCCAGTGGTTGGTGTGAAAATGATAGATGCTAGACTATGTATTTTAGATTTTCCTATCCAATATCATTCTATGCAAGGTGGTTTGGATTTAGGTATTCTATAGGACTTGGGGTTTTGTTGAAGCTTGGTAATGTGGAATGTATCATGGGTCAAATATTCTCTTGGGCCATTAGCCATGATAGTAAAATGATTAGACATTTTAGGAGGTAGCATGTGGGAAGATGAATCAAGGGTATTAGGGTCAATGCAATTGGCTTCTAAAAAAACAACAGTAATTTATTTTCCCTTATCTTATTTAGGAACTAGATTCAAGCCAAAATGGTAGTTATAGCTCTCATATTCAGCTTCTAGATGTTTACAATGTTCATAAGGATACAAATATCTATGGATAGTGACCTCCATACTTGAATGGGAGAATTTGATAAATTGGTGCAATATGGAAGGGATTGCATGAATTTCATGTATCCAAGGTCTACCCAATAACAAATTATATGAAAAATATAGGTCTAACACATGACATAATGTATCATGGGTCAAAGGCCTAATGATAATGGGCAAGCTAATAGTACCTTGTGATTCTCACTCTTTATTATTATAAGCCTTGATTATGATCTTTTCTAGCTAAAAACTGGCTATTGTATATCTGAGATGCTTGATGAGATTTAGAGACACAATTTTTAGGCTCGATACATTATCCATGAGGACACACTTCACTTTGTGACATATGACGACAACTTTAATGTATAACAAATTATTATGAATAGGGTCAAAGGATGACATGTCACTTTGGTTGAAGGATAACTGATGGCCTAGAGATAGATGTCCCACCAAAGCTTAGAATTCATTTGAGATTATGTTGTTTAGAACTTAGGATTGACCAAGGAATTATATCAAGATGTTATTATAGATGGTAGACATATGCAACAAATCCAAAATGGAAATTTGTGTAGGTGTCTTTTACAATTATTCAAAAATATCAAACAACTTATCTTACACAATGGGAAATGGCTTATTTCTTACCAAAATAGTGGGTTGGATGGGTGGAGTGGTAGATGGATATGGGCTTGGGATGGTAATATTTGATTGTATATTTGATCATCGAGTTGTGATTGCATAATTAGGATTAGAGATAGGATAAGTATCGATTGTTGATGCACTTATATATGGTCATAGGGCAAGGATGAGTTATCAATATAAGGTCTAAAAGAAGTAATCCCTACTTGTTGGTAAACCTATATGCGGTCCAAGGTCAAGGAAAGATCATTGGCATAGGTTGGTTGGTTGGGATTGATTAGCAATGGTTTTGTGTGGTTAATACTTGGTCTTAGATTGATGGAGATGGTAAAAACATGACCTCCTACAATATGGCCTACAAATTTGTTGTAGTCATGTGTAACTGCATGGTAAGTATGTTAGTTGTTGGCATTATTCTGGAATTGGTTCCATCTATTCAACTAACATTGGTTCTTCTACTAGTATTGTTATTTTTGTCTCAACTATTGATACTATTTCTATTATTGTTCTGGCCTTTGTTACTACTATTTTTCGTTGTTATGTTATGAAAATGGGGTTTTATAAATACCCAAACTTTGATGGGATATAGAAACTCCATTATCCAATGTTATCTCCCTATTTTCCAACATATTTTGAATAAGATGTTTGATTTTCACACAAGGATGTAAATTATGTCCATTAACCTGATGATATTCACATAATTCATTTTATCTATACTAATCTAGATAAGGAATTCCTTTAGGATATTTTTTTGGAATAGGCCAACTGATTAGATTAGCAATGACTACTTTGAAAAAAATGGCTTCAATAAGCTCTCCAAGGTTTCTAAAAAATTAGTGGGTAGGCCCAATATGCATTGGAGGAGGGGTTTACAAAGGCAATGGTTACTACACTTATTAAGTTAGTCTAGGCTGCTATGAAGGCTATTCTTGCCAAATTAGTTATTGGTGAGGAGTAATTTGCATGTACAATGTAGGCTAATTATATGGTATTTGCACTATTTGGACATGTCATGATTTGGTTACTCCATTTCCAACAACATTCTTATTGTGATTAAATGGCTTGGATTTTTCAAAATTACTGGATTGGGCTAGTGTCGACACTTATGATTGGATTTGGTTCTAGTTATGATTATGGCCATTTACTTGGTTTTGATTATGGTTATAATTTGATGAGGTAAGATTTATGATATTTTGTTAATAAGGGATTTTTAAATAAGTAAACCTTTATTGATGATTTCCTTAAAAGTTTGTGCACATTGAAGCTCTAGATGGTAAGATATCTCACTGTGCAAATTTTTGGTAACCATAATGGCTAATTACTTGTCTGGTAAACTATGGGTGAATTTGCTTTCAAGTGCTCTCCATTTATATAGATATCTTTTAAAACTTTCATCAACCTTATGTTTGTCTTGCATCAAATATACCAACAAAATCTCATGTTTGAGATTGTAAGAACAGTGCTACACAAACTTGTCTAAAAGGTCATCAAAATTAGATATTGAATTATTTAGAAATTTAAAGAACCAATCCAAGGATTTTCCTACTAGACTTTTAGGAAACAAAATTAGGAGGTATATGTCACTATAAGCCATTAGCTAGAAAGTGACAAAAAATTCTATTAAATGGGATTTTGAGTCTTCTTTACCCTTGTATTTGTCAAACTTTGGTGATTTATACCATGGAGGAAATGGTATTTGAAGATACCCAATGTTGAATGGGTAGAAACATATGTCATCCAACTTAAATTTCTTGGTTTGTTTCTTGGCTTAAATGGCAACGATTGCATTCTTCATTTGTTGTAGTTCTTATGTCAAGAAATTATATGAAACATTAGCTTGAGGTGAAGACTAGGTGTTCAAGAGTGGATTAATTTGACTAAAGTATAGTGTAGGCATGATTTTCTATGCAATGTTGGTTTGGTTAGAGAATTGACCAGGATAATGCATTTGTGGATTAGGATGTGAATGTTATAATTTCATATGTTGTGGTGTGATATTCCAATTGGGATTTGGTATATAGGCCTAATTTTGGGGGAATTATGGCTAGGATGGAAGGATATGTATTTGAGTGAATTACTATGCCTATTGAGGTTGAATAGGGACTTGCTATTGACTAGTCAAATTTGGATGATTAAAGGGAACTTGTAAACCAAGGCCATGCCATTATATCTATGGGCACATTTGGAAAAAAAAGCAATTATTGCCTAATTGGTACTCGTGGAATAGTATAACCTCTTGGTTGTGTAGATCCTTATTTTGAAGTCAGTGTTTATTGAAGGGTTGACATTTGTCACTGACCAATAGTCATATGCTATTGATTAGACATCATTTATGAAGGTATGTTGGACTATGACTGAAGAGGTATACTTGTTATTACTTGATGAGGTGGAACATTGGTTTCCCCTTATTGAGGTGGTAGAATGTTTAATTTTTGATGCATTGGTATATTAGATTGTGCTTGTTGTAATGGAATTTTAGTCATCACATATTATGGTAGAGTAACAGTTTCCACATTTTGTTGAGGCAAGGCACCAGTTTTTACTTGAATACTTAATTCTTATGGTTGCACTCTTGAATAAGTAATTGTTTAAGGATTAGAGGTAGTTTATTATGGTTGGGAGGTATAAGTTCAAGACCTTGACTATCATAAACCACTCATGGTGTTTACCATAAGCACTTGTTATGGACTAATTATTTGTGTAGTTACACCACTTTGGGTTGGATTGGATGATATTTATGTGTTATCCATTATGTTTGGCACATTTTTATATGTAAAATTAGTAGACACTTATTTGATAGCTAGGGTATTGAATATGTCTCCAACTAAAGTGTTTTGCAAAAATGGGTCTATACCTAGATTATCTTGGCCTATCAATTCGATTGAGACTCATGTTGAAGGAGATAGCTCAATAAGAGGAGCATTTGACATGGTCATGTTATTGAATTTTTGTGCTAAATTCAAATAGGTCTAGTATGCTTTCTATATTTGTATAAAATGGTCCTCCACTAGGCACTTTCCTATGACAAGCATACATGGGTCCTGATATGATATTAGTAATAGAGATTGAGGATTTCTAGAAGATTCCTATTCATTGGTTTGAGTATAAGGAATGTTATAAGTCTCTCTAACTAGGCTTGGTAAATTTTTTTGGGGGAAGTCTTCCAAAAACTTGGCCCTACCTATGCAGCTCTGATTAAAAATTCATCCTTATTTTCAAGAAAGTGATGATTGAAAAAATAGGGATTATATGTTGATGACATCATAATGTAATATTATTATTATTAAACTTGTTCTAAAATCAAAGGTATGCTATCTACGTACTGCACTACTTATTCTTGGTCTTGCTCTAAGTATAGAGGTATGTTGATCAAATAGTGAACTAAAGGATCTTGGCTCTGTTCCCCCAATTGAGTTTTATAAGGTGGATAAAGATCCATATCACAAACTACATTATCATCATAGGGATATTGAACAAAGTATTCTTGTGTGACCACATTAGTATATCCCAAATTTTACATGGATCCATTATGAGTATAGTGAGACATATTCAATACAATGATGAATGTTTCCCAAAAGGCCTAGAGTTCTACAAACTCTCAAAAAAATTAATGTCCAAAGGATAAATGGTTTGAACATGGTCTAACTTGGTCAAATGATGGAGTTGTATCTCTAAAAGGTCTATGCTAAAACTTGGTATAAAATAGTCTAACATCAAATGTCTAATGTTAGATGTCTCACTCAAAAGGTTAAGTGGATGAAATAAAGTTAGAATGCTAAACTATAGGTTCAAAGTGTTTCAAAAAATTATAATATAAGAAATGAAAAGTTTCTAGGTATTTTCGTCAAACACAACACAAAATCTAAGCTCAAAATAGGCATATGCTAGGTCTTTTCAAAAATACACAAAACCTATAATTTTAATAAAAATAAGATATATTTTAATCTAATTTTTTTGAAATACTTTGACTTAAACTAGACATTTGACTTTAAACACAAACTTTAACAATTTGCATAAGGCATGAAACAAAAGGCACATGGAAGAAAGGCTATTTCTCCAAATCTAGGCACAAACAATAGTTTTCAAATTGAATAAAGATTTAACCTAAGTTACACAACCCAAAAGAGAAAGATTGATGTCTAGGCCAAAATTAGACAAGGCATAGGCATAAATCAACCAATGTTTAGATTTGAACTTGTCAAGGTTAATTAAAAACTCAACATAAAAAACTAAGTTTTTTGAATAAAAAATGGACTAAATAATAATGAACGGCATAATGGCACTAGGTATAGATCCAAAAGGTACACATGGATTTGGTTTTGAAAATGGAATTTGGACATAAGGCAAACAAGTCTATGAAATAATTTGAACAATATAACAATGTTATCACACACACACACACACACACACACACACACTATATATATATATATATATATATATATATATATATATATATATATATATATATATATATATATAGTGTGTGTGTGTGTGTGTGTGTGTGTGTGTGTGTGTGTGTGTGTGATAACATTGTTATATTGTTCAAATTATTTCATAGACTTGTTTGCCTTATGTCCAAATTCCATTTTCAAAACCAAATATATATATATATATATATATATATATATATATATATATATATATATATATATATATATATATATATATATATATATATATATATATATATATATATATATATATGTATGTAACAAATATTTGTTTCAAGACTTAAAGGAACAAGATTCAAAATGAATTGGGTAGCATAATGTTGCCCTTTCTAATCAAGTGACACACACACAAAGATTTGTCAAAATACTAAGGCAAATGTATGGTGTCAAATGGATGGCATAATGCCTACTTAAATAATATAGTGATGTGTACACAAGACTCCTTTTGATGTGGTATAACAAATAAAATAGATAGTTTGACTCAAGACCATGCAAGAAAATGATAGAAACACCTAAGCGTAACATCCTAAATCTTAAATCTGACAAGGTTACATAATACTATTGACTTCCATCAATGTACTCATTCTTGGGAGAATTTTAAGTGTTTATCTAAAAATGAAAGCATATGAAAATTAGGTTTTTAAGGCCCCCTCTTCTCTTAATATTTTTTACAATGACATGGAACTTTGGGCTGCTCACCCTACATCAACTGCATATTTGCAACAATGGGGTTATTCTAATCTATAAATTTTCATGAATTTATAGATGGTCGCAAATGTGTCTAACACAAATTATGCTCACATCATTTAGATCTAGATCAACTAACTTATTGTGAAAATTTCTTATCCTTTTCATAACCACTACATCCATTGCTTGCTTAGTGTACTATGATGTTTGAGTTGCCCCTACAGTCTAAGGTAATATATTACTAATAAAGTTTATTTAACTTCTCAAAAAAGTATCCCATTAATTCAACCTAAATTTCTATACCCCATCATGAAGTGGGGTTAAAATGATGTCAAGAGATGAATTATTAGGTCAACGCTTCCCTAAAAAACCTATGAGGAGGTGATGAACTCCTGCTCACAAGCCAAAATGCATAAAAATAAAATATAAATGAAAAGACTTTAGGGTCACATTTGGATTACCCAAACCATACAAATTTGAGAAGGGCCTTAATAATGTTATTTTCTCACTTTTAGACTAAAGTCACTGAAGTAATGAATGAGTGCTTTTGGTTACCCAAGTTCCCTAAAGGGGATGGGGAAAACATACACACATAAATCATTTTGCAAAAATAAACAACCTCAAAAAATAGGCAATGAAAATGAAACTCTTAAGAGCATTTATCTAGTGTGAGAGTTCATTTTAATCACCAAAATGAGATGTATTGTGAAGTTTTTGGCCCTTTGGCATTAGTTGAAAAACTTGCAAAACTTTGAAAACAAATCAAGAATAAAAATAAATGAAGTTCATTTTAAACACCAAAGACAAAGTGAGCAATATTTAACCACATTCAAATTTTACTTTTCCCACTTTAAGACCTTCAATTTTTAGAATTTTTTGCCTTCTTAAAAGCCCAAATATGAATGAGAAAATAGATTTTGGATTTTTCTCTTGGGTTTCTCTATTTTTCTATCTCAGAGATTGATGTCGATCTATGCAAGGATTGATGTCGATCTGTAGAAATCGATGTTAGTTAGTCACATAATGATCAATGTCAATCGACATAGATCGATGTCAATTTCCTAAAAACATAGAGAAAATAATAGTATAGTTTAACAAAAGGATTTTTAGTCAAATGGTCTTAAAAATAACAAATAACACTAGATCATGTAATGAAATGGTCAGCTAAATGATATTCACGTCTTTAAAAATAAAACAAAAACTAGGAAACTCAAGTAAAACTTATTAAACATGTTTCTACCATGCTATATTATACTTATAGGGGTTGATGTTAGTATTGTGTGGATTGATGTTGGTTCTGGAAGGATTGATGTCAATTCTATCAGGGTCAACATCGGTCTCTATGTAAACTGTGTGTCACTAAAAAATAGAATACATCAAAAATAAAGGTATAAATTGAATTTTGAGGATTCACAAACATTTATTAGAAAACATAAGAGCTGTATATTAATACCCTTAAATGTATGGGATGATTGACATCTCATCAGATGTGCCATTTGTGATCATAGGAATCTAAAAAGGGAGGTTAGTATAGTGTTAGTTCAAGTAACAAAAACTCAAATAAACACACTAACAATTACAATCCTAGCTTAGAACTTAGGGAGAGATTAGTAACAAAAGCTAAATGAAAGCAAAACTAAAACATAAATGACACAAATCTCTTTTACCTTCCTTGGGAGATCCAAATACTTTATTGAGTGGCTTGCTCGACTTGTGCATCAAGAAGTCTTTGGCAAATGAAGCTTGTTGGCTCCTTCTCTCTTTGTGACTGTTGGCTTTGATGTGTTTTGTGATTTCTTTCGCTCAAGATTTTAGCATTATAACACTATTGCAAAGCTTCTCTCTCTCTAAATTAGAATTATAACTTTGGCTTATGAGAGCTTAAAAATGAAGAGGCATGGCATTGTATTTATATCCTAAGGATTTAACTCTCACCCAAGGTGAGTTAGGGTTGAGTTAAGGCTTTAAATGGGTTAAAACCTAACCTAAGTGAGTCAAATATAACCCCTATAGAGTTAATAGTTATCAAGTAATTATGATTTTTAATTACTAGGCATGGCTCTCAACATTAGATATTTTATGATATTTTTAAAGAGCTTGACAACTCATAAAGGCAATGATGAAAGGCTAGGATATTTTGAATTTTTGAATTTTCTTTTTTAGATATTCATTAATTCCAAATGTATAATTTAAATAGGCATTGAATATTATTTATCTTATTAATTAATTATGATTAACCTTTTCATCTCTTTCAAGATTTTATATTTATTCAAGTGCCCCACTTAATAGTTCCATAGGCCAAATTGATAGTTCTAATTTTGAAAGGTGATTAGGGATGAATTTGTGAGAGGTTATTATTGCATATGATAGGATACCCAAATTAGGGATGTATCAACATGATTATGTGCTTTGATGAATGATGCAAAAGTAAATTTAGGATGTTTAGTGATTCTTAGGCTTAATTTATAATGGTTGGTAGGAATCAGACTGAAGTTTGGTTGAAAGCTAGTTGTGGCTAGTTTTAGGTGTCTACAGGTTCTACTCCAGGGCATGAGTTGTAGGTATGTGGTTAAAAAAACTAGATTGTAATAGCAAGTTGAGCCTAGGGTTTCTAACCAAGTTTTATGGATAGATGTGTGGATTCTAATAAAAATGTAAATCACTAGGCAAGTTGGATGGGTGGATAACTATTTTAAGGTGAGAAAATCTCAAAAAACTCAAAAAAGGAAGGAAGGTTAAGGCAAAAAAGAAGGTTCCATGTCTTTGAAAATTAATTTCTAAGGTTATTTCTTTGGTGGACAAGTAACTCTAAAACCAATGTTTACTATTTGTAACTTTTACACACTTGCAAACAAACACATTTAGCAGTCTAGAATAATAGATATAAGATGTTTAATAGTCTTATCTAAATGTTATTCTTCTTAGGGCTGCCATTTCACACCTTTATATAATAGATTATAGTTGGACCAAGAAGTTATCAAGGGTAGCTATGGCTCACACTTAGAAGACTATATCAAAAGAGATACCTCTACACACCTTGTATTATCAATTCAACTTTTAATAACTATCTAAATCAATGAAATCTATCAGTTCTAAATAGATATTGCACATTTAAGACTAATACTCATTAAAAAATAATTAGATTTCTCCATAGCATTAGTATACATCAGAATTATTGAATCAATACAAATAAATAAACTTCAACCTCATTAACACAAAGAGGGAAGAAGAAAGAACAAAAAATATTGCATGAAAATTAATTAATTGATCTCTTATTATATATTCATCTAAAAATTTCAACCCTTTGAAAAGAGGGTTCTATATGTATATAAAGAACTTGGGGAAGGGGTCACCTCATCCTTCAAGTTTAGAAAAATTTGATTACATCTTAATAGACTATATGATAAGTCTCAGTTACATCCTATAACTTATAGATACTTTAGTCATGCAACATGTGCATGCTGATAAAAATAATTTAGTTAATTACAATATGGATTCAAGTAGGACTTAACTATTTGCTCATAACCTTTACATGCAAAATTGTATAAAATTAGCCTTTATATTCAGGTTACATCAACTTTTGCTCAATGTTTCTCAAAATTATTATTAGAACTATAGTTGTGCTTGTGATTGATGATGTGGTATCTAGAGCTATAATCAATGATACACTTGTTGATTGAGCTAGAGTTACAACTAGAGCTGAAGTGTGAGGTGGCATTGATGTAGTATTATTATTGACATTATAGGTGGATTCTATAGAGCATAACTAGTAGGTGGAACTTGTGTTACCTTCTTCTTGGCATCCAACTATTGATAATACTTATATGTCTTAGCATGTTGTGTGTAAATTAAGTTCATGTCTAGAAGATGCGGCCTAGTCACCCTACCTATTTATTCCTTTAGTCTAGTAAGTTCTATCTTATTGGCTTGAAAGTCAACCCATAATACTTCTACCTTTATTGCCTTTTTCTTGGCTATGTTCAATTTGGATTCAATATCCTCTAAACTTCCTTGTAGACTTTATTTGAAGACATCAAAATCTTATTGAATCATTTAATCAAATGTAGCTCAAGTTACTAGTTCCATCTATTGTCCTAGATTGCTGTCAATTCAAGCTCAATCAAAATTTACTGTGCTTGATTTTATTATTTGTAGAACTTATTTACTAGAGATTTAGAAGATGATGCCCAATCTTGAGCCTCTTGTGTTCTTATTAAATATAGATTTAATGCATTTAATGCCTTTAGAGGAGTCATCAGGTCGAAGTGGATAAATGCCTTATTGTGAGTGTACAATAAAAATAAATTCATCTTATTATTATCTTTATTAAGAATCTTGAACAACATGGTTATGGAATTTACATGGGGAGCCAAATTGACTCTAAAAGAATAAATTGAATCCAAATCATATAGCTTGAGTGCTATAATTTCAAATCCTATTCGATATCATGAGGGATGTGAATTACTTGTTGTTTCTCTCTTAGATTTTCCAACTCTTCTTCAAGCTCTTGTCTATCCATAAATGTTCACTCATGTATGGCTATGATGGCCTCAACATGGGTATCCATATAGGACTTGAGGTCCTTAATGTATGGGGACTGACCCTTATTCCTATTCTATCTCTTTGAAAGGGAATATACCTCTTCCATTTCCTCCATGATCAAACTTATGATAGAGATATCCTCAATCTTCCTCTTTCTAACCCACTGGATCGATATTGCAGCCTTATCAAAAAATGATCTCACCATTGGAAGTTTAGTGATATTTAGATTAAGCCTCTTAGAGGTTGAAGCTCCTAAATCCTTGGCCCAATATAAAAGAGTGAGATTTGAAGGATTTGATGGTTGAGTTTCTTCTTACACATGCTCTTTAGGATTATGCTTAGTTTTAGAGGAATTCTTGGTCATTTAGGGCCAAATTATTTTAGACTAATCTATGTTTCTAAATTGTGGCATTGGATGTACAACATAGACTAGTTACTTTCTTGAGCCCTCCTAGTTATCACTACTATGGTTGTGGATATTAGTGTTGAATAAGACAAAGGTGAAACCAATTAGGTAGAAGAACTATCAAGTTGGATGACAAGTTGGCTGATGGGTAGGATGTAAAGATCTATGGTTGAAGGGATGGACACTTTAGGAAAATAAATTGTAGTAGTGGAGGCTAAGGAAAGTGAAGTGGTACCAAGAAGAGTAGTGGATGGGTACATAAGAAGGAGACCAACAAAAAGTTCTTGAATAGGAATAAATGTGAAAAAAATTGGAACATGGATTGAAGAAACAACTGGTAATAACATTAAAAGAGATAAATCTAAGGGGAATATGAAAAGATGACCCTTACCAGATGACTCACTAATGACAGGTGCCTTGGCTTTTAGTCTGAATAGGACCTTTAACAGATGACTCACTAGTGAGATGTAGCTTGGATTTAAGTGCTTTCTAGAGTAAGACTTTGGCCTATTATAATTCCTCCTCATCCACCTCTTGTGTTACCTCACCTTACAATGAAGGTTGTACCTCCTTGAGTGCTTGTGTGGGAAGGGTCTAAGGTCTATCCCCTTTTGGCTTCCTCTAATAGCACCTTGTTACTCTCCCAATCTTTAGAGATTTGATCTATTGGGGAAGAGGATGGGGAATGATGTTGGGTATTGGGGATATTGAAGCCATTGTTTCCTCTTCATTAGAGGAGTCTAAGTAAATGATCTTGATATCTTCCCCTTGTGTACTTTGATCAACTTAAGTCAACTCCTATACCAAATCTTGCTTAACCTTTCTCAATTCAATAATTGATTCTTAAACTAGAAATATTTGTTCCTCTTCCACTTGTGTAGAAGTAGGCCCTTCTTCTTCTTCTTGTTATTGTTACTATTCTCCAATAAGTGGTGCCTCACCTACCAACTATTATTGTTCCTATGGTGGGTCTGGAGCTATGAGTGAAAATTTGGGATGTTTTCCCTCTCCTTCTAGTTATTGATATGGCCTACCACTCCAAAAGTCAGAAGATATCCATCCTCTTGGAGGTGGGATCATGAATTTTACCTCTCTAAGTGTGAGAGAGGGTTCAACTTGTATCACCCTAAATAAGTCCTCACTAAAACCTATAGTCATTACTCTTTCCTTCACCTATTCATCATCCTTGGCATTTAAAAGAATAAAATCATGATCAAATGACTCATATTTATAAGCGAGGCCAAGGGTGTGAATATTTTGCTAGAATTTCCCATGGGGGTCTCAACCTCTATGGGGGAGAGTGGGTAGTGCATATACTCTCTTGAAATTTTTAGATTCCCTAACTTGCCTCTATATGGTGTATTGCATCCTCCCAATAGTGATGTGGGAGCCATGGAAGTTAGCCTTCTAATTATTTTTCAATTATTCATCCATACCAATCTATATTTGGTATGCAATCTCTTGTTTAACTACCTTATCAAGAACAAAATTAGGAAGTTGAAGAGGATCCACCATGTGGCCAACAACTATGCTGATAATGTAGTCAAGGTAGAGCTAGTAGTCTCCCATATTGTTGGCAAGTGTTCTAGAGATTTTATGTGAAATTATATCTAAAGTTTGACTATGGATGGCCATCCAGACCTGAGGCTAGATATCCTTAACAAACTTAGCTATATTCCTAACATATGAGTATATGTGCACAAGAGAGTAGTAATCAAAAATTTAGTTCTTAATGACATCTGGGTTGGGATCCCATAGGACTCCATTGTGCCTATATACTGTCCCCATGAATTCACTAATAGATAAGACATCATATAAAAATTTCCCCCATGTGGCTTCCTATCTTTGTGTAAGATTTTTTCCTAGAAGTGAGCACTGATTAATTCCCCTAATGTATAGGTGCGCTTTGAGGTACTGAGTAGGTCTAGTCAAGGAACCCATTCCAAATGTAAGAATTGGATGCTTGCATGGTTGAAGAGTTGATTCAATAGTGCCATGCCCACATGGATCCCCATTTTTAATTGGGTGATGAGAATAGAATTATTGACGTGTTCCTTTATAGTAAATGTTTTTCTAGGGAGAAGCCACCTTGCTAGTGCTCATTCCACATTATAGGCCTTCTTTCAAGTAACTATACTATGTAAATCAAATATAAAATCTATAATAGATGTACCTATTAAATGTATCCCCTAAGATATAAGTGATGACTATGTTATTATCAACATAGTGGAGGTAATCACCATCTATTATTATACTATCGAAGAATAGGCCTCATAATAAATCTATGCATGGAAAATTCTCTATCTTAACTGCTACATAATGTAGGGCATATAGTTTGAACAAAAGTAGGTCGTTTATTAACTATTTATCCTTAGTTGAAATGTCTTCTTAAAATTTAAAGGAATCTACATTATCCATAACTTCCCATAAAGATGAGTAATTGGGATAGTAGACCTCAAATATATTTGCATAAAAAACTATGTCTAAATACATAGTACAATCCTTGATAAAGAAGTTGGAGGGTACTGAAGGTCTTTTATATTGACTTGGATGATGATGCCATGGATATTTGATGGATGGTGGTACATTTCAACAAAATTATGTGAATTACAAATTGCTCTGGTCATAATCAGGGCTTTTGAAATTGCTAAAGGCTGAAGTTTACTCAAGCTGAATGATGTAAACTTGGATGGGGGCTCAATGTTAATAGCTTTCTGCATTCATTTCCAATTTATACACCTTAAATCACCAACATCTACAAGCTCATCACTTTCATTCATTTTAAATTTGACCACCCTATCTTAGTGTACATGCCATGTATGATGCCTTATCATTTATGGTGTCATGGTGTTACCTTTCCTCTTTTGCCATTTGCCATCATGTGGTCTAGTTAAGGGAAGTCAAACTTTGCCTTCGATCCCAAAAGACCCTCAAAAGTAGCATGTTCTTTAGAGAAATTTTCTCTAAAATATTTAATCCCAAAGTCTTCAAAATAATAGTTGTTGTAGACTTTGTATTCTTCATAAATATTGTGGTTTAGGTAAAAGTAGTCACATAGAAATTTCACAAAGTAAAGTCTTCGAAGTGAAAGTTTCCAAAAAGAAAGTTTTCAAAGAGAAAGTGCCTAAAGAGAATCTTTTCAAAGAAAAAATTCTGATGAATTTTTTTCAAAACAAATTTTCAATGATAAATTTATCAAAACAAATTTTCTGACTGAAAACTTTTCAAACAATGTTATCGAAGAGATAGTTTCTGATGAATTTTTTTTGGAACAAAGCTTCTGAAGAGAAAGATTATGATGAAAAGTCTCTGAAACAAAGCTTTTAAATATAAAAATTATGATGAAAAGTCTCTAAAAAAATGCTTTTAAAGAGAAAACTTTTGATTAAAAGTATCCAAAACAAAGCTCCTAAAATAAGCTTCAATACCTACCATACAAAGCAATTCTTTCCATCTTTCCATTAATAGATTAGTTTGAACAAGTCATTTAAAATGGAAATAAGTATACCTCAATGTGATTCAATTTTTAAAATACCAAGTTTCTATAGATAATAACAACCATCATAACTCTTATAAATGCATAGATACCCAGATAAAATATTCACATTTTCCAAAAAATAAAGGGGGTCCCCACTTTTTAAAGAAAAGTACAGGGTGGGTGTGTTGAATACAACAAATAAAGATTCAAAAGGGTGAATACTCCCAAGTTTTCAAAAACCTAGAATCCATAATTTTATAATCTAACTATCAACAATAAAATCATCCTATAAGAAATGATTAAATCAAAAATGAAAAGAGACTCTTGATAACCCTATATAACATACTAACTTCAGTTACACCTTGGATCTATGTGTGGAAAGTGATGTTCTTAATCTCTTGTCTCAGGGTTTGAGGTAAAGACATAGGGGTGAATTAAAGGTTTCATTTTGATTGGGCATTTGGTACATAGACATTAAGGAGTTCAAGCATTGCTCTACTACCAACTAGGTGTCGATAGCCTTGACAAAAATACCTTTGATCACCTATTCCTCCTTTATTTATATTTTACATGATGCATGATACATTTATATTATTTCAACATGTAAGATTTGAATCCTTTTTTTGATTTTCTTTTAAACTTTTGGATTATGCTTTTTGTTTTTATTTTTTTTACTTTCTAAATGAAAAAGGGTAGAAGGTGACCATAATGAGTTGGTCTTAGTAGAGTTCTAGTTTAATCAAAATTTCCCTATCAAAGCTTTCCCATGTAAATGGTTATTATCTTAAATATGTATTAACATTTTACGTGAATTTGACCCAAGGGGATAAGGAGAGATTTCTAATTTTGCACAAGACTATGGAAGAAAATTTAACATACTTGATGAAATTATTAACTTTAGGACACATTCTTGGCTAAGTCCCTCATTGCTTACCTAAATTAAGAATTATAAACTATAGTATGCAACACCCATTAATTCAGGTTGAATTCAAAACACCTCAGAATATTGTTGGATTATACTAGGATTGACCAATCTCATATTGGCATGAAAATGAAAAGAAAACTATTCTAGAAAGCAGGAAAACTACTAAAAGCAAAAAGGGATCATATAGAAAATACAAACTATTCTAATAAAAGTAAATGAGTGAATGTAGGAAACTAACTAATGAAGCAAATCTAACCTACTCCTACCTCTATCAAGACATCTGTTATTATTTAGAGACCTCTCCAAATGGGATAGCCATGAAGTAATGCTTAAAAAACTATCCATTAACTAGATATGTCAAATCTTTACATTGAAGATATTTTAAATGGAATGCATTATTACCTAAGATCTCAAAAATGTGATATGGTCCTATCCATAGTGGGGTAAACTTGTCATGCATTCTTTTTTTCTCATGGGCATTGTCCCATAGTACCACCAAGTCAGAGATACTACATGCATTGAATTTTTTTCTCTTGTCGAACCATCTCTTGACCACATCCTTATGTTTACTAAAGTTTTACAATGCTTTATCCTTAAAGTCTTCCATTTTAATGATATCTAGTAATTCAGACTCTATTTTTTCATTGGGCTCTATGTATTCTTGTATAAACTGATATGTTGGTAAATTTAGCATGATTGGGGATACTGGCTACTTACCATAAACTAGTAGATATGGTGAGCCTTTAAGGGCCTATTTGTACCTAGTTTAGTTTGCCCAAAGTGCATATTTTAGCTAAAAATACAACTCCTTAGGTTTATTTATAGCTAACTTCTTGATAGCGTCTATGAGGTTCTTGTTGGTTTACTCATCCAATCCATTCCCATGTGAGTAGTGATTAGAAGATGATCTAATTATAAATTGATTATCATAGGCCTATTCAATGAACTCATCTTATTGAAATGTTGGCCTATTATCACAAACCAAAGAGTAGGGGTGTCAAACCTAGTTGTGATATGTTCTTCAAGAAAAATTAGCACATCTCGAGCACTAGAGTTTTTGGTGGCTACCATTTCAGTCCATTTAGTGCAATAATATATAGCATTGAACACAAAATTGTATCTAACTAAAAAATTTGGGTTTATAACATTGATGAAGTCTAAGACCCATTGGGTGAATGACCTACATTTAATCATAAGATATAGTGGCATTGCTACATGTACTTATTTTTTTCCAAAACCTAACATTTATGGCACATCCTCATGTGGAAGTGGGCATCCTTAAAGACCATTGTACGTTGATAACACATTATAAGTATTTTATGGGTTGTAGTAGTAGTAGATGGATGGTTGATACCAATATTTTGATGCATATTACCTAATATTTCTTGAGCTTCTCCATGTGACACACATATTAAATAGATACCTTCATAATTATTCCTATAGAGGACTCCTTTCTTGATCATATAATGAGCATCCTTGAGCCCTAAATCTCTCTTTTAATCTCTCTTGAGTTCTTGGGGCATGTTCTAATGAGTATGAGTTGAATAATACTAAATAAAAATATTATTAGGAGACCTATGTTTGACAGACCTATTCAATGGTGATGCATGGGTCTTGTTTAGTCATTAATTATTCCACACCTTGTACTCTAATGATCTTAGAAAGATTAATCTCAATATCAAATTCTTTCAACTTCACCATCCATTTACCTCTACACTTCCCCAATTCATTATGTCTCAACATAAACTTGAAAATAGGATTTAGAACTATAAAAATGGTCTTATTATTTAGAATGTAGTGCCTAAACTTCTCAACTGCCTTGATAATACTAAAGATTTTTTTATCGATCAGGGAGTACTTGAGATCCACATCTTCCAATTTAGTGCTTATAAATGCAATATCATGATCACTTTCTTCATTTTTCTATGTAAGCACAACAACAATAGTATGTTCTGAGGTGAATGAGTATAATAAAATGTGTTTAGTGAAATCTAGGCTTACTAGCACTAGGGCTTGTGAAATAGAATTCTAAGGACTTCTTGGCTTCAGGTGTCCACTCCACTTTGGCATTATAGTTGAGCATTGTATTTAGGGGTCTGACAATATCTGCAAATCCAGATATAAATTTCCTTATGAAATTTATCTTTCCAAAAAAGGATTTAAGCTCATTTTTATTATTTGGAAACATTATTTCTGAAATCCCTTAGATCTTGTCTAGGTCAATAGTGATCCCATATTTTGTAGTAATATGGCCTAAAAGCTTGCCTTAGGTAACACCTAATATACTCTTCTTGGGGTTAAGTGATACCCTAAAATTCCTACATCTTTTAAATATGGACTGAAGGTGGTTGATATGATTAGCTCAATTTTTATAAAAAATAGTGAGATCATCCATGCATATAATTATGCACTTACCTATCAATACCTAGAATGCATTATCCATTGTTCTTTGAAAATTAGTTCCATTATTGATCAACACAAAGGGCATTCACTTATATGCATATGTCCCCCATTTTTTAGTAAATATTATTTTCATCCTATCCTTTGATTTGATTAGTACTTAATTATAGCCTAAAAATCTATCTAAGAAAGACATCATTTTAGACCCACTTATCATTTGTATTACCTCATCTAAGGAGGGAAAAGAATAATTATTCTTCTTCAAAGATTTATTTAGATTCCTAAAGTTAATGCATAGTTTGATCTCACCACTCTTTTTCTTGACCATAATTAGATTGACCACCCAAGTTGAATGCCTAATAGGAAAAAATATCCTAACACTTAGCAACTTCTCCACTTCATTCTAAATTAGTGGTTCTAAGATACAATTAACTATCCTTTTCCTTTACCTAAATGGTTTATGATCTGGCTTGAGTGGAATTATATGGGTTATGAATTTAGGATTGAATATCCTTAATTCATCATAGGTCCATACAATTACATATTTATACCTAATAATAAGTTACTTAACCTTTTGCCTTTATTTTGGTGTGCAACGTAAGCCAATATTGATGAAGTGTGCATTCCTTTCATCACCAATGTTTTCCAAGTTGAATTCAAATTCATTAGCCTTGAGCTAACTTTATGATTGGGCTTGAGGATCTGTATCGAAGGTATTTTCTAGGGTGACCATCCCTAATGGGAGATGAATTTCCTTTAGTTTTATAACTCCTCATTCATCTAGTTATTCATGGCACCTATGGTTTCTTTCTTCATCATCAATTATTTGAGATTTGAATTATCTTAAATTTGTCAAAAATTACATAATTTTCTAATCATCATCAAACATGTGAAAATTTTCAATAATGTTTAGTACTGAAGGACAAGGTATTAATTCAATTGAGAACTTATAAACTTTTGACTCCCGTAAGGGTGCCAAATTCACGATTGAAATGGCTAGTGAATCAATGGTTCAATTTGTTCTCTTGGGATAGCTACTATATTGAAAGCTTTAAATTATTCAATTAGATCCCAAGATCAATGCTTTTATTTATTTAAATATGATAATTTGTATTGATATTTATTTTTGACTTGGTTAATAATGAGTTTAAAATCTCCATATATCATTAATTCTTTGACATTGTTCTTGAGGAAAAACTATAATCTTAGAATCAGGGCTTCATATTCTACTCTATTGTTGGTGCATGGAAACTAGAGCCTGTATGCTACCAATAATTTATTTCATTATGGATTTATCAACTCAATATCCATGCCTAACCCTTGTTTGGACCTTTCTCCATCAAAATGGAGGGTCCATAATTGGGAAGGGCCCTAAATTTCTTTCTACGCTTCATGTTTTATGGTAAATGTATACATTCCCAAACTAGGAGATTTATAAATTACCTCTTCATTGGTGATGTTGTAATATGTAATAGGATGATTCATCCTTGGCTCTCTATCGATCATGATTTGGTTGGCTATGCCTCTCTAAGGTAGAAAAATATGTAAAAATTCCATGGAAAGATATCCATTTAACATTTTTGACCAATCTTTGCTTAACAATAACCCATACCCTTTAGGAATATCCACTACCAAGATGTTGATAGTCATTTGTACTCTAGGATTTGAGGCAAATTGAACTATCACATCATTAAGCTCACCCAAATTAGGCACTATTATTTTATCTAGCTGTGACACAATCCTCTTGGATGGATTTGGTATTAAACCAAACTTTAAAAAAATAGGATTTAGTAGTACTATTGCTAAAGCTCTAGAATCCACCGGGTAATTATGTATATTCATTCCAAATGCCTAAATGGTTAGTAAGAAATGGGGAACCTTAGGCCTGATCTTGTATATAACATTTGTGCTGGCTATCTTAGACTTTTATGAAATAGACTTACATGTGATGGACTTTTATAAGAGCTCATTTTATTCTATGATTTGTGCCAGTTCATGAAGAGTGATGCTGGCCTTAATTTTATTCATATCCTTGAAAATATTGTATCCTCCTTTATTATACTCCTCTATATGTTGAGGCTAATCATTCCCTTTGGGGAGAGGAGGATTGTTTTCAACTTTGGGATTTGGATGGATAACTATATTATTGGGAGGAGTAGAAGTAGTAAATGACTACCTATTTCTTAGATTATATTTATTCTTATTAAACTATTGAAATGCTTGAACTTAATTAGATTATCCTATATAATATTTTAATTTTCATTAGGGAAGGAATACTCATAGGTCTCAAGGACCATGGCTAAATTAGAAGGGTCAGATTTATGAGGGAGATTTGGAGGATTCATCAATTGATTTTGTCTAATCATTTCTCTCTAGAATATTTCAAAGGCTACACAAAACTCTATATAGTTAAAATTTCCATGTTTTTATGTGTTATGGACCTTGAACTAGTTAGACAAAGCTATTTCCATGAAATTGATTTTTGGTAGCTTATTAGACTATTATTGTTCTGCATTATTAGTGGGCCTATTGAAATCCCTGTTATATCTTGTAAAGCAAAAATTTTGGTTATAATTTTGATTATTAGTATTACCCATCCTCTTCTACATATTTAATAAATATTTTCTCAACTTTTGAACCATTCTTTGTATAAAATCTAATTCAAATTTGTTAGTTTTAGAACCTTGAGTGACTACTGTTGACCAAATTTGACTTTTAAGTCAAATTGGGGCAATAATAGGTAAAAACTTGGTTTTTATAGTTTTTAAGGGGTGTAAAATTTGGTCATAAAGTTTATTATATATTATTTTATTTCATTCAATGTTATATTAGCCTTGGTCATTAGTTTCATTAGCCAACATGTCCTTTTGAGTCATTTTAAGGGTCAAAAGTAAGAATTTAATCATTTGTATAGATTTATTGGGAAGTTTGAAGGTTAAAAAATGTGATTTCATGTCCCATGTTTCCTTATAGGTTTTAATTAATTGAAAAATTATGGGTTCATCAGAACAAAGTGTAGTTTTCTTGAGAAAGGAGAAGATTTTAGCACTTGTACAACCCTTTTGGGAAGTGTGCCATATGGAAAAGGTTGAAATGTGCCTATTAAATTTACATATTCTCATTTTAATCATTGGATTTATTTTTAAGTGTTATTTATAAGCTAAATCCATTTTTCTCCTTTTTCACCTTTCTTGGCATACAAAAGTGACTTGTAAGTTTATACTTGGTACAGTCAGCATAAGAGGTTTCAATAAAAATGATCTTAGGGGTATATTATAAACTAAATTAGATTCGATTTTATGTTTATTTATAGAGTAATGGTCTCCTAAGCTTTATGAACCATCCCTAAGAAGTTGACCTTCCAATCTGCCTACTAATCTGTACACCCCATGGGTTTCACCTTGGTTTGAGAAGATTCATATAATACACTTACTAAGATTAGTTTTATATGATGTTTAATATTTATAATAATTCCTACCATTATTTTTTTCATATTTAAAGGTGTTTAGATGATCCAAGTAGTTTAGATTGCAAGAGGGTACACCATTATATGCTATAGATAGTATTACACCATTTTCAAGATATTCAAGTTTTGACCATGGTTACATGGGGTTTTAATATGTAATTTTTATATGTTTTAAATATTAACTTATTTAATTTTTCATTTCAACTTAATTCTCCAAAATATCTTCATAGTTTGCAACCATATGCAAGAAACACAACTAGGCAGCCATGAAGGTGTGTTGTAGACATCTTTGTAGAGATTTCACATTAGAAATGGAATGTGAAGGATTTTTTAAAGATTTTAAAAACCCTAATGTTTCATTACAAAATCATAATATGGATATTAGGTGACTATGAAGGCACATTCATTAGATGCATGGTTTCAACTCACTGTCTACCTGCATATATGAGAATGCATCTATAGGTGTCTTCATGAGTACCAGCATGTTTAAAGGAATTTTTGAGCTAAAAAAGGTATGTGATTATGAAGTGAGTGTGTTTTAAATATTTTTGGAAGATAAAAACTAATTTTAACCTTCATAACCATATCCACTACCTAAATTCACAATTTCTACCTACATACAACCCATATTTGCACCTACAGGTAGCCTGATAGAAAGTCAAATACCCATGTCAAGTGTTGAAACAAGTTGTGTGAATTTTTTTTGAAGTATTAGTGGGTTGAAGGACCATTAAAATCCTATTTTTAGATTCAAATACTAGAAAATTGAAGTGTATATGCCTTCAAACACAAGATGACTGATTTAGGCCTTTCCCCGTAAACTAAGCAAATAGAGGCCCATGAGCTTTTTAAGAGTGTCATATGACATGGATAATTGAGGTTTTAATTAATTATAATTATTTTTATTGATAAACTCAAATATAGAAACTAATTTAGAAAATTTTTGGGTTAAAAATATTAGTGGAGGTTAATTTTTATATGGTCCAAAGTTGCCCATGAAAACACTGCAACCAAGTAATGATATCTACAGTTAGAGCTCCAAAAGAAACCTTTTCAAAAAATGGAAAAAGTAACCTTGAAACCATGTTTTAATAATTTAAAATGATGAAGGTGACATATATTCTCTAAAGGAACATCTAGACAAGATGATAGATGATATCATTTTCCTCAACAAACACCTATCAATCTGTATAATGGATTGAGAAGATGCACATTCAACCAGCTAAGGGTAAGGTTTTTAGAGGTGTATCATCCTTTTAAACCTAAGAATAATGTGAAATTGGTGAAAATTAGGATCAAAATAAGAATATAGTAAATGTATATTTTATCCTATAGACACTTTTATATGCCATCCTATTTGACAATGAAAACCTATAACCAACTGTGGTTGACCATGGAAAATAGTGTGCTAAGAAAGAGAGTTATTTGATGAATGGCATGTTATAAGGTGATTAAAGGTGTTAAAAAGTGTTTTTTGACTTAAATTACTAGGTAATCATAAAGACATTATGTCCCTTTTTTTCCAAGATTAGATCATGCATCAATCACCTACAACAAGGTCTTAAGGGTAGGGGTGTCTTAGTCCAAAGAGAACATAGTTTGGGATTCCATTGAGCATATAAGTGAACCCAAGATGAATTAAATGTGATATAGATATTATGTGACATAAATTTGGGTTCAATTAGGTATGTTCACATCATAGTTATTGCATTCAATCTCAATAACACATATAGCAGGGTCCAAAAGGAAAAACTTAGTCAAGAGGCAAGAAACTTAGTCTTGTTGATTCAAGAAGTATAAAGAGTTATTGAGGGGATTTTTGAAGTATTTTAAATGGTATAAAAGGATTAAAAATGATACTTTACATATGTATCAAGAGTGAATGTTTCCCACAGGTCCCTTTACCTTATAAGGTCAACCTTAATTAACTGTGGTGGGTAGTGAACATGGCAGTAGTAGTACTTGCCATGGAGATAACACAAAAGTGAAACAAATGACTTAAAAAATGTTTAAAATTACTCAATTGAAACATAATTAATGGTATATAACATTATTTTAAGGATAAAATCAAACATAGACACTTATAAGGGTCCCTTACAAATCAAAACATAGTCAGGATTGTACTTATAATCTTGAGAATGCAAGGATAACAAGGGGTATATAGAGAGTTAAAGTGATGAATGGGAATAAATAATATTAATGATGGAAATTAATATCTAAATATTATATTTATAATTCAAATCAAATAAAGGAATGGGTCTTATAGAACAAAACATAGTCCATATAGAGTAAACCCTGCACAATCAACTTCCATACAGTCTGTCTTGGAAATGGAGAGAGTTGAAAGGTCTAGTGACCTAACAAAGGGATAATTTTTTGTGTAGAGAACATTTATAAATTTTATAAGTAACTAATACATTCAAATATTTTTTAAAAATATGGTAAGTACCCCTTATTTTATCTTAGATAGGGGGTACTTCCCCTTGTGCATAGGCAGGCAGGTTTGAGGAAGGAAAATGATAATGTGAACTTGAAGTTGTTTGGACCCTAAATAAAGGTATGTGTTGTTATATTAAATACATAAAAACATGATAAAAAAGGATTTCAAGAGAGAAACTAAATATGGTGTTCCATCATCTCTAGCGTGTAGTCAAGCTTGTTAGGCAAGATTCAAGCCTAAATCCAAATGAGGAGTCAATCATACTTTTACAACTAGATATGATATATAACATATTGAAACATTTTCTTGGGGTTAATATAGATTTTATCAAGATTTTAGAGTGCAAATAAAACCAAATGAATCCATTCTTGAACCTCAAACCAATTCAAACATGCAAGAATGGAAGAAACAAGCTCGAGTGGATAACTTTGAGGATCTACATGGGAGTATAATAAGTTTAGGGATGTTATTAATGTCATTTAATAAAAAATTAATGAAATTGGTTTGAAAGTTGAATGTGAAACTTATATAAATAAATCTTAAGAATAAAAATTGTTAGAAACCCTTATAAACCCTGATTAGTGACCTGATGGAGGAAATGGAGTTTGATAGATGATCAAATGGAATAGTTTTCTCATGAAACCTATTAGATCTTTAAGAGGACTACCTCAATCTACTTCACACCAAGATGAGTTCTATGAACATGTATAGACATGAAAAAAGGGTATTTTTGACCATTTTTTGTGTTATGTAGGCTACAAGAGGAGTTTGAAGGTGAAATAAATTTTGGGGGGAATTTTTATACCTTTTATAACTACCTATGGTCATTTAATTTCAAGAAAAACTCTTGAGTGTCAAAAATGGCATATTGGACAAGCTAGTGAAAGGTGTGAAAACTTCAAGAGGATGTATTTTCAAGGTGTTTTTAATGCTTATAAGGATATAGAGTGCATTGAAACTTTTAATAAATTCCCTCCCATATATTTTCATGGGAAAATATAGCCAAATTTGAGGCCAAGTATGGCAGGTGCATGGAAGAGGAGTTTTCTTGACAGTAGATGATGATGGCTCTTTTTTAGGGGATTTTAAAGGACCAAACCTACAAAAAATGCATGGAGAATAATGTATGATGTGCTTAAACTTAATACCAATAATTTCACCTATTCCTAATTAGTTATAAGGTTTTCAAATAGGGCTAATCATGAAGGCAATTTTCTAAGCCAAAATGAGGAGTTCATGCCACTTTTCATGATGTTTATGACTTGTATGGACACTTATGCTTGCTAAACTTGCATGGTTCATCCCAAATACTCTTCCCATGCACAAGTAACTAATTCTCTCAATTTTACAAGTGTATTTATGACCCTTGGACTTATCTCTTCTTCTCTCTCTCTCTCAAGTTTTATAATAACTAGCTATTTTGGCATTGTAGAGGATGCTCCACCTGAGTCTTGTGAAGCCATACTCATTTGTATACCTTTTGATCAATAATAATACTTATTTTTACCTCCTTCATGACTATTATTTATGTGTTCATTTATAATGTTTGATTTTTCATAAGTGAAGACTATGGATTCCTTAACATGTTATTTCATTCTACCATCTATTTACAGTTGAAAAGCTTCTTCTTGCAATGCATGTGAAGTGTTTTAGGAAATGTAAAGGATTGAGTGAGTTATCATATTCATTAGTGACTTCTTAGGCCTCTTGTCTAGTCCTACTATATTTTCAAATTCATCCATAACCTCACAATGTGACATTGATGTAAGAAGATGAAGATTGGAGAAGTGCATGTTAAGTTTATCCCTTGATTTCAAATGTAATATGCATATGGGTGAAAGTAATATATCTATATGGTTTATCACCTCCCTTATGATAGTTTATTTTTAGTTATATCTATCCCTTTCACCCCCAAATTTTAGTTGTAGTTATGACCCAAAGTGGTACATCAATGGAGGTAGCCCTATCTAGAGATTCACCTCATTCCTTAGGCTACCCATAAGCCTATAGGTATTTCCATTATGCAAATTGGATGAGGAGAGATTTTCCATATTCTCAAAGGGTGCAAGTATAAGTGACAACAACTGCTACATTGGTGTAATCTTGATATTGATTTTTCTAGTAGCCATTCCTTTGTGTCTAATTGTTTAAGAAATCATAATTATGATTTGTTGTCTACTATGCCATTGGAGGTAGAGTGTACAATTTATTCTAATTGAATGTAGAGGTATTTTGATTCACACATGGTGTTGGGCCCCTTATTTTTGGAAGGATTTGTGCCATCATGATAGACACATTGACATGAGGTGATCATTTTGAGTAATGGTGATATTTTGGGATCTTGGGACCAACTGGAGTAATCAATGCATACCTTACTCCAATTGGCAGGAGGCTAATGAATTCTAGGATTCTTGGGGCATATTTTAGGTTGGATGATACATGGTGACTATATTATGAAGGGTATAAGGTGATGGAGTTGCTAGAATGATCACAAGGGCTCTAACTTAGCACTTCACATGTGTAATCCACCCTAGTAGAGATGTTCTTGTAGAGATATAAAAGGAGATCAAACCAGTGAAGCAAGAGGGGGGTAAAATTAGTATAATGAAGCTTTAGATAATTGGTTTTGTAAAATATTATAATGGACACAATTAGATCTAGGATTAGAATGGATGCCATTAAGGCTCCACTTATAATGCCAAATCTCTTCTGTGAGCCTCTAGGTTGTTAAGTATTTTGAATTAAGCATGTACTCTATTTTAACTACTATGGACGTTGTTTAATTTGAGCTTTGATAAATGGCAAAGAATGGTTTCCTTAAAACATTATTTCTAGTTATACATATGTGAATTGATATTATAATGTGAACTAATTAATATAATGTCATACTTTTGATACACTTCTGTTAAATAATAGGTTATGTGAGCTTATGATTTATTTCATTAAATGGCATCCCTATGTTAATTGATGATATCAACATATCTTGTATATTGACTAAGTGTAGATCCCTCACCAAGCATTGATATCCTTACATGAAGTGCAAGGTTAGTATGAATACTTGAACTAAATCATCCCCCTAACCCTTCTCATGCTGATATAGACCTATGATTAGCTTAAAAAAGGCTTGTGTATATGGATCTAATTGAAACCTTCTTTGATTTGAACAAGTTTCATAGGTGAAATCTTATGCCATAGTGTAACTAGCCCAACATGGGACCCAATTATTTATCTATTACACTTTGGGTGAGTACATAAGGCCTATGCCTTATATTAATTGATGCTAGCACAATTGAGTATAAAATGTTGATCAAAGAAGAAATATCCAATGTTTATGCTTGGTTGTAAAATTCAAGACCTGACTAAGACAACCTCTTACGCCTGACTTTTCTACAACATTTTGGTTTCATTATTGGGACCCGTGTTGAATTTTATTATTATAATGGTGTGGAATAATAATGTATCAACTCTCCCTCAAAAAAATCAAGCACTGGTTGCAATTGGTGGAAGATAGATTTGTGTTGAAGCATCCAACCTACAAAGGGAAAAAGTTAAGAAAGTGGGTTCAATATAACCTATATGATGCTCTATACAAGGTCTTTTTCTATGAGTTATCTGAGCATGTCTACTAATAATTTAGACATATTCAAATCATCATAAAATAATTTATAGATAGTGATATGAATGGATGAAGGAACACCTAGAGAGGCTTGATACCCTAGATGCCATTTGGACTAGAGAAGTAGACAAATGGTGGTAAGGAGCACTAAATAGTTACATGCTTGAGTTTATAATTTCAACATAATCATGCCCTAAGGAATTAGAGTATTAATTTTTGAATGAACTTAGAGGCACGTTTGTGAAAGAGTTAAGTGCATTGATAAAAAATCTAATGGTGGATTATAGTTTTGAGACTTTGGGGATGGAAGACTAAAGTCCTTTCACATATGAGTAGTGAAAAAGGGGGAAAGAGAGGATGTGTAGGTGAAGTGCAATGGAAGGGGATGAGAAAATTAAAACCTAAGAGCTTAGAAGATAGACTTATAATAAGAAATGGTTTAGACTAATGGAAATTATAGAACCTAGAAGTGTTGAGAGAACCCATAACAAACAGGGAAAGCATGGAGAAAAGATCTCTTGAAATGTAGTAGTATGAGGATGAGATAAATAATGAATTAATGGGTTGAGTTCAATATTTGATAGGTGTGGAATTTGATGGTTTCCTATGAGACTTGGTGATTAAAGATACACTTGATGTGCCTACCCCCTTTGAACCTATAGTGCATGCTCAAATGTTAGATTCCCCACTTGAAGAAAATATAGAAGTGATAATTGACCCTAATGTCCACATAAATTTTAGACAATTTACATACTTAGATTGTAATTTTATGATTAAAAAATTATTCCTTATGAGGAGGTGAGCACAACTACCTCTAGACTAGTAGGTGCTAGCTCACCACAATAGAATTTGAGCATAAACATACCAACTCAGTCGATGTCAGCATCATAAAGTGGGTAATAGCTCATAAGAAGTGGTCAAGCACCACAAGTCAATAGTATAATTCCATTATCATCTAAAACACTAGTATTAACAATGGGACTAATGCCCAACCTAGTGGCTAGAGGCATTGGAGGATGACCACCAAGATAGATGCTAAAGGGACAAGCACTTCATATCCCAACTACCCACCTACAACAAATCTATTATGAAATGGACATACACTTTCTAGTGTATCATGACATGGGAAATGCCATAGATCATGTTCTTAATGTGTGAAATAGAATGGCAAACTTAAGGCATAACCTAATCAGAGTGCAAGGAAATGCAGTTCATGATCACTCTACTTGATCATGTCCATACTTGGTATAGTAAATTTGACCCTAACCAGGCTATGGCCAACTATGGCACCATGAAGGAGACATTCTTGAAGGAATTTGACATTCCATAATTTGAACAATAGAGCATTGCTATGCTAAAATAGATAACTCAAGGGATCTCAAAAAATGTGTGCCTATAAGATGTGAGGTTCAAGACTCTCCTCTTAAAACTTCCATATGATATCTATGATTCCCAATGTGTGTAGTAGTTCATTGGAGGATTTCTCATGCCATTTAAAATAACACTTTCCATGAAGACATTTATCGACCCTCATGAAGCACTTGAAGCCATGCTCAAAGCTGAGGTAGTTAGAAGTGAAAACACTAAGATTAACCCATTTATAGAGGAACAAATTGTGTCTATGGCCTCTTAAATCCAAAATCTTACCACTAGTTCATCTCAAGATGCTCAAAGTGGATTATGGTGCACTGACTGTGAAGTAGAAGGTCATAATAGGAATAACTACCCATAAATGAATATACACCCATTGATTATAAGCTATAAAGATTGTTGATAGGTGCATGATGTTTGTAACTACCCTTTGTTACAACATTCTAGCAAAGTCAACACAACCATCTATTTTTGATTGTGCGATACCTACACCCATACTATAGCTGATTATTGAGCGATTGATGAGATACTTGAGAATATGGAGAGAGGCATAAGGTAGGCCACTACAATAGTTAGAGGGGAAGATAACCAAGGAAATGAAGGCTTTGGCCAATAGAATATGGGATTTAGGATGCAATGAGGTGCTAGAGGGCAAGGTGGAAGATGAGGTGGTAAAAAATTCCCACCCCACTCATGTTACAAGTGTGGCTCAATAAAGCACTATTAGTATGATTGTCCTACACATCCCATGTGTGGGTATTGTTGAAGGCCCCATAAGGTCAACCAATGCCCTGACCAAAGTTAACCTAAGGCAGGCTTGGCATAGATAAGGGTGTTAGAATGATTAATGTGAGCTAAAAATGGATAGATAGACTCTAAAGGCATAATTAAACTACATAGAGATAGTCAAAGTGTAGATAACTACTCACAGTGGATTACCACTTAGTTGCCAATTGTGCCAATACTAGAGTTACACAGAAAATATAGGGATAAGGGTCACTTTGATTGCATAAAGAATCTTGAACCCAAAGTTGTGCCTTACCCAGACCCAATATGCCAAAAAGATGTATTAAAGTAGGCCATGAGTATAATCCAAATCCTACAAGGGGAACTATAGTGAATAAGAAAACTAGAAGCACAGGTTGTTACCTCTCAAAATAAGTAGGATAACCAAGAAGTTGAGATATAAGAAATAATAGAGATCCTATGCATCTTGAAAATAGAGGGGATGATACCCCTATTAAAGAACTTGCTCTTAGAGCATGCGAGTTAAAATATAATTAATTTTTTGCACCACACATAGAGAGGGCATGAGAAGTCAAGCATACATAGAATGTAGAGTATAATCAATAAATCTTCATGAATGCCGCTATTAATGGATGGTTTATATGTGAGGTCCTTGTAGACATAGGCACCAAGGTCAACATATTGATCAAGAATGACTGGGAAAAATGGATAGGCTAGCCTTAAGGCCTTCCTCTCATGTAATTTTCATGGAAAATAAGACCTAATCATAACCCATCATAATTATGAAGAGTGAAATTATAGACATAATGGGCACTAAATTCCATGCTAACTTTGAAGTGATCAAGTTGGTAGAACAAGACAACTACCTGATGCTTCTAGGAAAGCTATGGTGTGATGTGAACAACATAGATATACACTTTAATAAGTGTTACATGATATTTAAGAATGGAAAGGAGAGGGTAGTTATACCCCTCTCATAGGAATAAGGACCCCTTATGTCAAGAGTGTGGACTTCAAGGATAAAATCAACCACATATATAACATCACGATGTAAGGTATTGAGACACTAAACCCCAATGATCAAGGAGTGATTTTTTGGGAATATGGGTAATCAGCCTCAGATACTACTAATGTTGCTTACAACTAATGGGTCAAGGAAGCATATAAGAGCACTGGTCAAAGATGTTGCTTGGTGCATGCAAAGGTGGTAAAAACAATGTTAGGTTGTGGAGCTAAAAGCTTCACTGATGCAAACATGGAGGAGGTGCTAAGTGTCACAGTAACTGGCGTCAGTCAGGCCAACTGACATTGGTTAGAGGTGGACAAGAAGTTGCCAACATCGGTTAGGATCAGCCGACATTAGTCATCTCTAGATAGACAGTGACCGATGTCGATTGCCTATGTAATTCTAAAACTGTTAGTTACACAAACAGTTTGTTTAACGAACTAGTTGTTTGCATGTAAAGACTAATTTTAGTCTTGGAGCTACATTTCTAATTATTGTAATTAGAAGTCTAATTATTGTTTTCATGGGATCTATATAATAGACTCATGGGGCTGTATTGTAAAGTGTGCTAGATAGAGAGAGCAAGTTTAGCTCCTTCAGAGGGAAGAGAGTAAGGTTAGCTTCTCATAGTGCCACAGTGCCAAGTGTGTATGATCAGGTAGATCTACGGGAGAGCAAGATTTGGTAGAAGATCCATAGGGGTGTTGGTGTGTAGAATCACAAGGGTTCTGTAGAATCAGAAGGGTTCTATCTAAGGGAGAATCATAAGGACTTGGTGAGGCAAGAATCGGCAGGTGTGCAAGGCCAAGTTGATCTATGGTATAGCAAGATCAGGTGAGATCTACATGGTAAGTAATATCTAGGTTTGCAGGTGTACAAGACCAGGTTGATTTGTAGGTATGAAAGATCAGGTGAGATCTACTTGGAGTACATGGTGTACTCAGACTTGGAGTATGTGTGTGTACTCAGTGGTACTGGTAGCATTGATACTGATTGGTTGAAACACTAACTCGGTTATTGAGTTGATTGTGTTTGTAATTGAGAGAGAGAAATCTTGAGGGAGAATTACTAGTACGCCCAAGAGGTATGGGAAGAGTGTGATCTCTTTATTGTATTTCCTTCTAGATGAGTATTAATACAAGTGTGTATTACCTCTCATATTCTGTGTTGTTTTTGAATTCTAGTTACTTATCATTCTAGTTAAATTCTATGTTTAGTTGCTTATACAAAGGTAATCACGTGTGCTCTTAGTGAGCAGGGATCCTGACAATTGGTATCAGAGCTAGGTTCAACTAACAAGTGGTTGAGCAGGTTAGTTTTTATTAATTATAGGTCACTCTCAAGGGTTTCTGATTGAGTGGGAGTATCGCAATGGAAAAAGAAAGTACACTATGAATGGAGAAATTGAATGGCAAGAATGATCAATTACGAAATTATGGAAAGAAAGAGCAGGTAAAGAAAGATTGTTGGTTGGTAGAAAATCAACATGAAGGAAATGAAGAAGTAGATGTTGCAGGTGTTGTTGCATGGGACGCTTTTGAATGTTCCTTGGATAAAGTAGAATCTTGGTTTATAGAGATTGTTGCCTCTTTCCATGCAGCCCCAAATAGAGTATTTTTCCATGATTATGTCCAGGGAAACTTTGGAAAGATTTATTTGAGGGTTGGTGAGCTTTGTCAAATTGGTGGCAAAAGGAAAGTGTGGTTGAAATTGTAGACGGCCAACACATGGGTGTTGAAGGATGTCATGTAGGTCCTAGTCCTGAAGAGGAGTCTAATTTCATGAAAGTTGGGTGATGAGGGATGCACAATAACTCTCACAGTGGATGCACTTGAATTAGCATGTGGTAAGAAAGTAGGTATTCTTTATCTATCTACTTGTATTATTGATTCACCTTCTATTGTAAATATGTGGCTCTATAGGCTTGGTCACATGAGTGAGAAGGGGATGCATGTTCTTAAGAGAAAGTCAGATGTCTTTGACAAAATTAAGAATTGGAAAGCCTTAGTTTTCATGGAGGAGATGATGGACAGAGATCAATCACAAGGGATGAATAACTCTGAGCAGGGTAGTTTGGACAAGGTTTTGATCCAAGGTGAGCTCATGGGTAAAAAGTCATCACTCACAAGGAAACATAGTTACCGACATCAGTCAAGAGGAACTAACATTGAATAAATAGGTACTGACGTCAGTCATGTGTAGATCAGAGTTGGTGGTGTCAGACAGGTGGTGACTGATGTTAGTTAGTGAATTGGTGTTAGTGACTAGGTGGACACTGATGTCGATCAGGGAATCCACATCGGTGATCAGGTGGGATCGACATCGATTGGCTGTAGACCAGGGTCAACTAGAGAATGGATTTTATGCAGATAGCAAGTTATCAAGGAGTCTCAAATGCCCATAAGGAGGACTAAAAGGGTAAGTAAGCCTCAAATTCATTATTCCTCTTCTTTAAACTACTTGTTGCTCACTGATGGTTAAGAACCAGGAAGTTTTGAAGAAGCAATGCAGGTAGAATCTAAGAAATAGTGGGAGCATGGCATGAATTCTTTAAAAGAGAACCAAACGGGAGATTTGATAGAGTTTCCAGCTAGAATGAAAGCACTAAAAGATGAATGGATTCCCAAGTTAAAGAAAGGAGAGAATGGACACGTGAGATGGAAGGCCAGGTTATATGGTCTTGAGCAAGCTCTAGGATAGTGGTACAGGTTTGATAGGTGTATGACAAAGCATGGCTTTAGTCAATGTCATTGTAACCATTGTGTTTATTTTACCAGGGTGGATAATGGTCGTGACATTATCCTATTATTGTATGTGGATGATTTGCTTGTTGCAGGTTCATACATGTAAGGTTTTGCTGAGCTAAGGGTAAAATTAGTTCATTGGTGTGCTAAGAAGGATTTAGGAGGAGCAAAATTCTTTGGCATGAGTATTCCTAGGGATAGGAAAGACAACAGGTTGATGTTGTCTCAGGATGATTGTGTGAATAAGGTAGTGGTGAGGTTTAAGATGCAAGATGCAGAACCGGTTAGCACACCTATGGATGGATAGTTCATAGAACAGTGTCCCAATTCACATGATGAGGTTGAGTACATGTGTACTAGACCTGATATTGCCCTAGTAGTGGGAGTTGTCAGCAAGTTTGTGGACAATCTAGGAAAGAAGCACTAGAAAGTAGTTTAGTGGATTCTCAGGTATCTGAGAGGGACCAGTAGTAGGTATACATGTGATGCAGGGTTAGGGACTTCTCTACATGGGTATGTAGATTTAGATATGGTAGGTTACTTGGATGACAGGGGTAGCACCAAAGGATGTGTGGTGGTTGGTCTTCAAGATTGAGCTTGAAGAGGGATACAAGCTAAGAAACAAATTAGATGATGTACAGGTACAGGTATAAGTGCAGCTGTTTATCTCCAAGTGGGAGATTGTTAGGTTATGGAGCTAAAAGCTTCACTAATGCAAACATGGAGGAGGTGTTGAGTGTCACAGTAATCAACATCGGTTAGGCCAACTAACATCGATCAAAGGTGGATAGAAAGTTGCTGACATCGATCAGGATTGGCTGATGTCGATCATCTATAGACAGATAGTGATCGACATCGGTCACCTGTGTGGTTCTAGAACTGTTAGTTACATGAATAATTTGTTTAATGAACTGGTTGTTTGCTTGTAAAGACTAATTTTAGTCTTGGAGCTACATTTCTAATTATTGTAATTAGAATTCTAATTATTATTTGCATGGGATCTATATAATAGACTCATGGGGCTGTATTGTAAAGTGTGCTAGATAGAGAGAGCAAGGTTAGCTCCTTCAGAGGGAAGAGAGCAAGGTTAGCTCCTCATAGTTCCACAAGGCCAAGTGTGTATGATTAGGTAGATCTATGGGAGAGCAAGATCTGGTAGAAGATCCATAGGGGTGCTGGTGTGTAGAATCACAAGGGTTCTGTAGAATCAGAAGGGTTCTATCTAAGGGAGAATCATAAGGACTTGGTGAGGCAAGAACAAGGGTTATTTCAAGTGTGTAAGATCTAGGTTGGTAGGTGTGCAAGGCTAGGTTGATCTACTATATAGCAAGATCAGGTGAGATCTACATTGTAAGTAAGAACTACGTTTGCAGGTGTGCAAGACCAAGTTGATCTATAGGTGTGGAAGATCAGGTGAGATCTACTTGAAGTACGTGGTGTACTCAGACTTGGAGTATGTGTGTGTACTCAGTGGTACTGGTAGTATTGATACTGACTAGTTGAAACACCAACTCGATTATTGAGTTGATTGTGTTTGTAATTGAGAGAGAGAACTCTTGAGGGAGAATTACTGGTATGCCCAAGAGGTGTGGGAAGAGTGTGATCTCTTTATTGTATTTCCTTCTGGATGAGTATTAATACAAGTGTGTATTGCCTCTCATATTCTGTGTTGTTTCTGAATTCTAGTTACTTATCATTTTGGTTAAATTCCATGTTTAGTTGCTTATATAAAGGTAATCAAGTGTGCTCTTAGTGAGTAGGGATCCTGACAACCAATGAAGATAGGCTAGGTCTAGATTGATCACACTTCTAAAAGGTGGATCCCTTGTGCCAGGAATAATGGAAAGAGAGTGTTTCACCTTAGTAAGGGAAAACTTGTAACACTCCTAAGATATGTAGAGAGTAATCTAGTATAAGACTATGTCTAAGATATTGATTCATGCATCCCAAAAGAAGTGGATAAGATCGGTGCACTAGTGTATACATTGAAGGGCACTATCATTCATTGGTGGTAAGTGTAAAGGCTTAGCTTGCCAACTCAGAAATATGTGAAGTCAACCATTTACACTAGATTCAGGAAGAGTAATGAGGACCTAGACATCTCAACCTACTCTAGTGACTTTGACCCCATAGCGCATGTGTGCTTTTGTGAAGAAACATGGACTGTCTATGATGAAATTTACCTAAAGTACCTATGGGTGTATTCCTTTTATAGGATATTAAAGATGTGGGCAAAAACATGGTATGTTATCAATGATACGAGCCATGAGATAACCACTTGGGATACACTTAAGGATTAGTTTTTCCACACTTTCTCCTTTTCTTTGAAAAACCTTGAACTAATTGAGCCACTATAGGTAGTTTGATGGTCCGTGTTTGAGGACACTACAATATTGGAGGAGCAGTTGAAAGGCATGTTCGGTGAAGAGGGGTCTTAACATTATTTGAAGACCAAACCCTCAAAAGTGACTTTAGTGATGAGGATGATGAAACATAGAAGGCATGCCACTAGATAAACCTAACAGGTAAAAGGAAGATAGTGCTTGAAGTTAAGGATAATGCTCTAGAGGAAGAAGATTCTACCCAACTTTAGATAGAAATAATTGATGGTAATAGGAAATTCAAGGTTTCACATCAGGAGAAGAATTAACCCTACCATGCATCACTGAAAATGACAAAGGTAGATAGTAGCTCAGAAGGGGAACCAAATATTACTACTCTAGGCACATATTCATTTGATTTATAGATAACACACATTATGGGCTACCTAAAGGAATTTTAATACTTCTTCCCTTAGAACTATAGAGACATGAAAGGCATAAACCCATCCCTTGGGAAGATGAGCACCAAGCTAGTATACAACACAAGATTTGTAAAAAAATGACCTTATAGGATAAACCCCAATATTTTCACCAAGGTCAAAATAGAGATTGATAGTATGCTAGACGTCGACATTATTTACCCTATGCAAGAATATAAATAGGTTATCCCCAATGTCATAAGTATAAAAACATATGGGTGTATCTAGCTTTGCATTAACTATAAATTATTGAATTCCACCTACGTAACTAACCCCTTTCTAACTCCATTCACTAATGAAGTTTTGGATGGCATCATAGGCTGTAAAATATACACTTTCATTGATGGGTTCTTAGGATACCATCAAGTCCAGATTGAGGAGGAGGACAATCCCCAAATAAACTTTGTGATAGAATGGGGTTATTTCACATATAATGTGATGCTCTTTGGACTTTCCAATAATATTCTCCCAAGTGGTGATCACTACTTTTAAGGAATTCATTCATAATTTCCTCCAAGTGTACTTAAATGATTGGATTGTGTATGAGATGGTGAAGGATCACTATGACAAATTGCACCTAATGTTTGAGAGGTCAGGCAGTTGTAGATCTCTTTGAAGTGTATCTTCATGACACCATTTAGCACTTTTCTTGAGCACATCATTTGCAAGGATGGTCTACTCATTGATCCAATGAATATTTCCATCATCCTTCAGCTCCATACTCCATCAATGTAGAATGACATTTGTTCCTTTCTTAGCCATTATAGATACTATAGGAAGTTCATAAGGAACTATGCCAAGATTGTAGTGCCACTAGAAGAGCTCTTGTAGAAGGATGGCCCATTATATTAGGGCATGTTGTAGGAAGGTATATTTGAGACCTTGAAGCTCAAATTGGCAAGCGTGTTGATATTATAGTTTATTAACTAGATGACTCATTTCCATGTCCATGTTGATGCATCTGATACTATAATTGGAACCAATTTTGGTGTACCACCTAGCAAAGGAAAAAAGGACCATACCATTTATTTTACAAGCAAAAAATTGACCAAAGTAGAATAAAACTACACCATAACTGAGTAAGAGGTGCTTGTCCATGGTCTACACCCTATAAAAGTTTTGACAATACCTATTGGCAACCCCCTTCATCTTCTTCATTGATTATGAGTTGTTTAAGTACCTAGTGAACAAGCCCATTTTCCATGGGTGTATTTTTTAATGGATAGTTGTTTTCAAGAGTTTAGTTCTCTATTGTAGTCAAACTTGGGAAACAAAACTTGATCCTAGACCATCTATCCCATGTTAACTCTAGAAATGTGGTAGTGCCTATATAAGATGATATGACTGATGCACAACTGTATAGGGTCTAGTGCATCTTGGAAGAATTAGTAGAGATCATCATATTTATGACATATGGGTCTATGTCCTAGACTATGACAACTAAAGAGAAGAAGCAGTTCATAGTTTACACCACCCCATTTTATCTCATTAGCAAGGAAATTTATAAATTGAGCCATGACAAGGCCCTACATCGATGTATCCTAGAACATGAACAAGACTAAATATTGAAAGAGGTGCATAAGGGGATTGATAGAGGCCATTATGATAGAGATGCAATGTCCCACAAGGTACTGTAATTAGGCTTATGGTGGTCCATGCTATTCCAAGATGTTAAATATTATGCCAAATCATGTGACATATGTTAGTGCATAGGAAAACCCAACCACTAGGATGAGATGCCTCTCATTACTATACTTACCCAAGCACCATTTGAAAAATGGTCCATTGAATTTGTTTGGAGTATTAATCCCACTATGAAGCACATAGGTGTGAGATACATTTTGGTGACCACATGATATTTTACCAAGTGGGCTTAAGCAACACCAACCAAAGATTTCATAGATACCACAACTACAAGGTTTATATAGGAGAACATCATTAGTCACTATGGGTTCCCACTCAGTTTGACTAGAAACCATGGTGTGTACTTCATCAATGAATCCATTCACTGAATACATGGTGGGGCACCATAAAATAACACCTTATCATCCCCAAGTGAATGACACTACTAAGGCATTCAATAATATATTGGGAACATGCCTAACAAAGATATGCAATGTTGGTTACAAGGATTAGGATGATAATGTATTAGTATTATTATGGGCCTATCACACTATATATAAGTGCCTAAACAAGGCAACACCATTTCAATTGGTGTTTGGTGTAGAGGCCATTTTACTCATGGAATTTATAGTGCCCTCATTGTATACTTTGTATATTGGTCGATTAGATGACTAAGAGTCTTTGAGCACATAATTAGAGAAATTAGAGAAATTGGAAGGGACACACACCCAAGTAAGATGGAGCCAATAAGTATAAAAAACATGCCAAAAGATCTAACATGACAAGCACATCAACTATAAGGTACTTATTGAAGGAGCATTAGTCTTACTATATGATTCAAAGTACTTTAAGAACCCAGTCATGCTACAAATTAGGTGGATGGGACCCTATATCATCAACAACATATTAGAGACTAACACATAAAAGCTATGCATGTTTATGGGTGAAATATTCCCTAGGCATTTCAATGATAATATATTGAATCCCTATAGTCAATAAGATGGCACTTTCACCATCAAATACTGACTTCTTGATCATAAGTCGGTTGTGTTGTGTTGATCAGAATAAAATTTGGTGTAAGCCAAATCATTGGTTATGTTTTCCTATGTTTGTATTGAGTGAATAAGCAGGGCACTTTCAGGCCCATGGAAGATTTCTTTTGGTACTTACATGCATAACTCAAGTCGGGTGAGTCGAGCACAGATGCTTTCTAAGTGCATGAGGCTAGACACCTAAGTTATGGACACATGGGGTTTGATAAACTTGGAAGGATATGAAGATAAGTTGATAAAGGAAGGACATACAAGATGATCATGAATAATAAATCAAGTAGAGAGAAGAAAACACTAGAGGAATAGTGTAGGAATTTGTATGGGGTAGGGGAAAGACAAAGAAAGAATAGATGAAAACAAAATAAATCAACCAAGAAATGGAAGCATGATAGAAAGGAAGCACAACATGAAGGAGAGATGGAACTGGGGAGGTTGAATTATGTGCATGTGAAGGACTGCACCTAATTTTCCATAAGAAAGGAAAACGTTATACCAAGGTGAATGAAGTGGAAGAGAGAAATTGTTGAGATAGCTAGTACCCACCCAAGAGTCGATGAGAAGTGACCATTTGAATCACTTGTCACTTCACCAAATAAGCCATTAAGATAATTTAATGATTCTGATGGTCAAGGAACAAATATTTCTAATAAATGTGAATGTGGTTGTGGATTTTTTTGGATTTCATGGGTTTAATGGATTTCAAGAAATCCACATGCCATCATGCCATTACTCACTAACCATTAATGGGGTATCTAAAACTAAGGTATAAAGGGGAAATTGACAAAATTTGAAAGGTTACAAATCTTGTGTAAATTTAAGACAAAACTAAAGCTAAACCAAAGCTGAATCTAGAGAAAATGAGAACTTGCTACCACATTGAAAACCAAACACCCATAGGCCCCAAAAAAGAATGGTGGAATAGAGATAGAGATTACATTCCATTTGGTATTGAAAAGAAGGCATGTGGAGAGAGAATTGTGAGAGAACCAGGTAGTAGGAATTATATAGAATATCAAGGTTGCCATTAATGGTAAATAAATCTTGAGATTTGAAGTCATAGTCATAGACCTTATGATTGTGAAGAAGTGCCAAGTAATATTAAAGGCTTTGAGAAGATTAACCAACTATGATTTAATAGTAGCTGGTTCAAAATGGGTAAAAAGAGGTTAATTTCAAGTTCATCATAGGTACATAAGGATGTTAAGAAGGCATGGACACTAAAAGAAGAAGTAGCTACAAAGAAAGAGGCACAACTAGTTAAAGGTGTTAGTGTTAAAAAGGTAAACCCATAAGTGCAAAACTTGTGTTTAGGGAGATGCAGTTCCCCCCTAGGGTCATACTAGGGAAAACATGGGTATCCTTCATGTACACATGTAGATTGAATAGATATAACCATCAAACATCAAGTAATATGTAGGACTCAACCAAGGATAGGTGGTTGATATAAGAATAAAGGCCAAGGTGGGAATGATGTTATTTGATGTCTCTATCTAAGACAAAATAGAAACCATCAACATGACCTAGTTATATGAGATACCAAGTTTTGGCAAGCTAGAAGAATTGGTGAAATTCCTCCTCTCATGCATCCATAGTGATAGGTTTTATTTTATAGGGAGGTGCATGTGGATCTCAATGCACCTCATTAATAGGATCAAAGGGCTTGTAGGCATAGAATAAAACATTTGCTGGATGATGGAAGGTGATGTGAAGGTGGAGAGGGTTGTGAAACTCCTAGTATACTACAAGTTAGGGTTCACATTCCATATTAAGGATATTTAAGACCCTAGTATAAGGGCAATGACATGTATCATAATCTCTAAGCTTTTCCTTGATAGATGATGGTCTGACATTAGTATGATGCACTTATGCATTGCCTACCATATGGTGCAGGGGTATAAATTAAATATCACAAAGTTTATTGATGAGGAGATTATGAATAATGCGTTTGAGTGACACAAGTTATGTTAGACATTTTTGTGGGGGTCCATGTTGATATTGATTGAGATGGAAGAGATAAACATGCTTGACAATGATGAGGACAAACTTTGGGTATCACCACTATATAATGATTCCCTAGCACTAAAGTATCAAGACTTCATCTACCCACCTAGCTTCTCCTAAAATATAATACAAGAGTATAGGGGTGGTGTGACTGATATATAAAGGCATTTAGGATTGAATAACACATACTCTAAGATCTCTTGTAACACATGTAAGGAATAATGACCTTTGAAATCATACAACATTTCTATGTAGTGTGTCTAGCATTCACAGACGAGAACCTATCCAACTAGCTCAAACTACCTTATGCATTTTCTACTAAATATTTCAAAGTAGTGCTAAAGAGGAATCCCAATGCACAATAGCTAGATATCTTGGTGAAGGCCATAGACCAAAAAATGGGAAGGTTGAGGCACTAGTATGTGCACCCAAGAGAAAAGGCCACAAAGGATAAGGAGGCTGACTTTGACCAAATGAACCTCCATCCCCTCTAGACAAAAATTATAATCCAGTGCATCTTCAATCTATATTATGAGATGAATCCATGGAAGAAGGGTGACAATCCTAAGAAAGATGATGATTTCCCCCTTTTGATTGGTGATGAAGGAAATCCAATGCCAAAGATGTAGCAGAAGTCTACCCAAAAGAGATAGGGAGAGACTCTTAAGGAGATCGATGAGATTATCAAGTTGAGGATCACCTCTAACGAGCAAGCTACACCTCTAGCTCTGAAGAAGCACATAACCTTCATTTCAAAGACTATTTCCTCTAGAAATAAGTATAAAAAAAGAAGTCTAAGGTACTCATTATGTTCCCTATAATAACTATGGTAGAAATGGAGAAGGAAGAGACCCTTGAGAGTAGGTTGGAGGAAGAGATGGAAGAATAAGAAGGAATAAATACCTACATCATACAAGTCAAATAAGAGGAGGATCCTATCACCAAGGATGTACATGAGGCCCTCCAAAGCAACACAACCACCACACTTGAAAAAGTAGAGAAGCCAATGAGCTCCTCACTTAGAGAAGAACCCTCCACATAGCCTCTATAAATAAAAGAGGAGAAGAGAATGTTGTGGAAGAAGATGGGCCATAACAAGGAAGAAATAAAAATGGAATTGGAAATTAAAAGGAAAAAGAGGGCTTGCAAGGAAATGGGCCTAAGTGAGGTAGATATTAAAAATGCTGAGGTTGAAGAAGAGAATGCCAAAGAAGAGAAGGCCAAGAAAGAGAAGAAGATGAAGAAGGTTATTGTAAGCCAAGGACCAACCTTTGAGAAAGCCAAGAAGGTGCATAACACCCCCACCAAGAAATTAGATCAATCTACACAACAAGCATGCCCAAGTAGTGAAGGGGCACCTAAATAAAAGGAAAGTGATACTGGCACCTAAGAATAAAAAAAGGAGGCTGAAGAGGAAATCCAATAGAAAGAAAGTGATGTTGGAATTAGAGGAAATAGACCTAGAGGTGAGCATTAAGAAACCCAAAGAGTAAGAAGTGGATGAAGGGGAAAATTTTGAGGAAGACCCCTTAAGGAAAAAGAAGATGAGTCCTTTGAGGAAAGTGCCAAAGAAAGTGGTGGTGATAATGAAGAGGAAGAAGAGAAAATGGAGATAGCCATCACCAAGAAGGATGGTGGTAAATTGAGCATTAGAGAAAAGGTGTAGAAGGGGTGGATAGATAAAGACCTCTACATGTTTGAATTCATGCCCCTTGAGGTTGCCATATCTAGGATGCACATTCAACTTGCATTTACATTTGATCACTACATGGATGAGCCATACTTTGAGGCACATAGAAAGGAAATTTTGGGCATGGAAGAACCTAAGGAAGGACATGACTCCCTCATCATAAACCCACATGCCTTGAACCCAGCCTAGTCTAGGAATGTGCTTATTAAAATAGTGATTGATGTGGCATGTAGAAATATCATCAATGATGGTAGGGCACAGAAATGGAAGAAAATCTTCAAGGATGCCAAAGATGAAACATAGGCCATAAATTTCAAGCTATAGTAGCTATGCAAGTACATAGAGATGGCCAAACCATACTTTTTGGTTGACATCAATACATCGAACCTCTTTGAGGTTGATAAAATAGGTGTGTTAGTAGAGTAGATGCTCCCAAGGATGAAACTAGAACTGATGCAAGAAGAAGAAGATCCCTATGCCATGATACAAAAAGAGATTGATGATAAGCTCAAAGAGGTAAAGAAGCTCTTCAAAAAATATATAAGGGCACAAATTTAGCTCATGCCATCTTATTGATAGTTTCCAACCAAGTGTCAGTCATAGATGTGCACTTTAAGTAGATAAAGGAGATAAAGGAGAAGATGATGGTGTAAGTGTAGTCTATGAGTATGTCAGAGTATATGCAGATAATGGGGGATGCCAATGTGTTAAGTACCTAAATAAAGGACAAAGAATAGAACCTAGAAGCACACTTCCACACTCTACAAACTAAGGCCTATGAGCAAGGAGAAATGCTGGATGAGGGTGTGATAAAGGCTAAGGCAAATCTAGAGGTCTTTAGAAAGGAACTAGAAAACATTGATGTGCTTGCACTTAGTGTAGCCTCCACCAAGATAGACAACATCATTTAAGAATCTAGCTCACCGTAAAGGGTTTTTAGGTCTTCAAAATCGAGCTTAAGGAGAGTGCACTCAAATTTTATGCACCAAAGACCTTAACCTTATAGTCCAAGGATGAACTAGAAATTTTGTATGGGGAAATATTGGGCCCCTTATTTTAGTATATAAGGATTTGCACCAACAAGATAAAAACATCGACATGAGGTGACCATTTTGAGTAATGACAAATTTTTTGAATCTCATCATTAGCTAGAGGAATCAATGCACACCATACACCAACTGATAGGTGGCTAACTAATTCTAGGATTCCTGGGGCATCTTCTAGGTTGGAAGACATGTGGAAACTATAGTGTGAAGGGTGTAAGGTGATGGAATTGGTATAATGATCATAAGGGATCCATCTCAACACTTTGCATGTGCACTCCACCTTGGTAGAGACACTTTTTTAGAGCTATAAATGAAGCTCAAACCAATGAAACAAGAGGGGGAAAACTTAGAGCAACAAAGATATAGAGAATTGGTTTTATAAAACATTGTAATTGATACCATTAGATCTAGGAGAAGCATGAATGCCATTAAGGCTACAATTATGGCACCCAAGCTCATCTATGAGCCTCTACACCATTAATTATTTTGAATTAAGCATGTAATCTATTTTAACTACTATGTACTCTATTTAATTTGAGCTTTGATAAATGATAAAGAATGGTTGCCTTAAAACATTGTTTCTAGTCATACATTTGTGAATTATTATTAGAATGTGAACTAATTATAACAATATCATATTTTTGATACACTTCTATTAAAGAATAGGTTTTGAAATATTATATTTTATGTCATTAATGGCATCTTTATGTTAATTTATGATGTCATTTTATCTTGTATATCGACTATGTGTAGATCCCATGCCAAGTGTTGATATCTTTTCATGAAGTGTGAGCCTAGTATGAACACTTGAACTAAAGCAACCCCTTAACCCTTCTCATGTTGACATGGCCCTAGGATTAGCTTAACAAAGGTTTACACCTATATACCACTAGGCTTAGCCCATAAAAAGAATTCACCTATGGATCTACTTGAAACCTTATTTGATTTGACCAAGTTCCATAAGTGAAATCTTGCACCATGGAAAAACTAGCCTAGCATGGGCCCCAATTCTTTCTCTACTATGATTTAGGTGAGCACATTAGGTATGTGCCTTATGTGAATTTATGTTAGTGTAACTAAGTGTAAAATGTAAGTGAAGAAGAAATATCCAATGTTTGTGCTTGGTTGTAAGAAGTCAAGACCCGATTAAGATAACCTCTTACACCTGCCTTTTCTACAACACATGGAATTATATTCAAGGATGGGAGTCCATGTTAAATGCTTGACCTCATAGATTATGAAGGATATAATTTATATTGAGATTAATGAAGATGTTAATAGCTTTCTAGAATACCAAAACTAAGGTATTGGTAGTGGCATCCCTTCAAAAGAATACTATAGTAACAAGATCTAAGGTGTTCTTGTATATCTCAAGCATTAAATTCTCATTTGGTTTATACATGGTGCTCAATTGACTGTAAATATTCTATAATCTTGCATTAAAGGCCCAAATTGACTTGATAGGATCTATTTTCATGCTAGTAAAGAGCTAATATACCAGACTTGGGCTAGTTACCTATCCAAATTTTGAAAAGAACATATTTTGGCACTCATTCCATGATGTGTTGAAATTTTCCTATAAGTTGAGATAACAATCATAAAAATAATCTTTTAGAGTAAATGGAAAAAACTTGATGCAACATCCTCATGGATGACATTCATCAATCTTAGGGCATCCTTGAAAGATTTGATATATTCTTCATCCATCCTCCTACTTGAGGGGGAGAAGGTAGGCAAATACTTTTCTAGATTCCTTGGTAGATCATGTTGGTCCCCAGGGATGGTAATGGAAGATCCAATTAACCAAGGTTGAGCCATAAGAATATTTATACGAGGGATGTTTATTATAGGGAAGGTGTTTAGGCTCAATGTATCTCATGAATGATAGGTATGGGTCTAGGCCTCCTAGAGTTTGATAATGGTGAAATAAAAAGGCTGGATTAGGCCCTAGACCTTGTTAATCTCTCAAGTGTCACCATAATGATTATCCCCTTATTTATTGGGAAAATACATAAGTGTGTCCTCCTTCTTGTTGGGTGAATATTTTGTCATCAACTAACTAACAATAAAATAGGTATATCAACCACATCACAATGAGATTTATATAGAAAAATGGGTGTGGTGACCACAACTATAATGAGATAAATCTCTCCTCTCAGCAAGGTGAGGTTCCCTATAAACTATAATATACTAATATAAATTTAAAATAGACTTAGGGGTGAAATCATACCATCCATCTCTCTTTTTTTAGAGATGATGTTGACAAAATAAAGGAGAATTTTGGTGTAATTACTAAAGGCATTTCTCTTCTTTCAAAAATAATGTTTAGCAAATAGTAAGAATTTTTCTTGGGTAGTAACTGGATCCACAAGAAACCCATGAAAGCACAAAGTATTTCATTGTTTCTTCTACTAATTTAGGACAAAGTAACATAATAGTAAGAAGTGCAGCACAAAGTCTCCACTGAAAACTACAGTAGAGTGAAAGATTACGAAGGATAAGGGGAGCTCAAAGTCTCTCCAGTATCCTTTACACTAAAAAACAAAACACACAGACTAAAGATAATTATGGCATCACAAAGTTTCCCACAGTCAGCTTTAGGACATATTCCAAAATATTTCCACTTGTTCTGCTTATTTGATTAAATGGACAAGATTGTATTTAGGAAAAAGACACAAGAACAATTTCCTAGATAACACAAACTATTTCAACACAAAGTCTGAAAGGTTACTTGCTTTCTCATTCACCTGATAAAATATGATTAATAGTCTGAGCTCAAAGTCTCAAGAATGCCTTTCAATTTGGGTAGAGTTTCACTTATAATAATAGAGAGATCCCCCTTATTCAAAATGAGAGATTACAATATATAGCATTCAAAGAAAGACTTGGGTGCTTGTTTTCATGAAATGACCCATACTGCATTGAATACATTGGAAATTATGTGAAAGGGCCATGCTAGAATAGGTTATCAGACTTAAATTTAGCATTCTAAATCATCTCAAATGTCTCCTCCAAAGAATGGGTTGCCTGGTCTTCTTTATGATGCTTACACGGCTGTCCATTCACCTTTACTCAATGAGGAAAAGTAGGCCACACCATTAAATGCTTATGCTCTCTGAGGTATACTTGGTGGACTACTCCACCTACTAGAATAATTCTTTTGTATATATTTCTAGATTCTCTATATTGTTCCCTCTTTCCTTGTTACATTTTGTCTCTTCCTGGTGATCTGAGCTCTCGAGGCTATCTTCTCATTTTCTACTAGCTCCTTTAGCTCCTTTTTCAGTAGATCACTGAGTTTATCCTTGGGTCTGTGTTATTTGAAAATAAATGGTTATTCCATAATCCTAAATTTGACATCTATAGGGATGTCACTAGTCACTTGAACCATTTTGAACCTTGAACCTTTTGGAGTTCATCGGTTCAATGGTTCAATGTTCAACAATTTGAAGTTCAATGATTCGATAGTTCAGTGATATTTGTAAAGAGCCACTTTCACTTAGTATTTGTTGATGATTTAAAATTGTGCTTGATTTTAATCAATAATAATGGGAAGTTTTAAGATGTGGGACTTGTGTTCTTGAAATAACCTTCAGATTTTAGAGAAGTTGGCTCTTCTTTAAAAGAGTATATACTAGGAAAAGGGATAGGAATTTAAATCAGAAACACAATGCAAGAAAGAAAATCTAATCTATGGTGATGCACCTAAATGTAATTCAACCTGAATCTTGAGCACAGTGAGACTATATGTAGGATTCATTTACATTTAAGAGCAAACAAGTGCATGATCAATGTAAAAGATTGAAACAATAAAAATAGAGGCTCACAGCATAGACTTCTTTTGCTAAGATAAATTAAAATGTCAACAAAGGCATAGGGTTCAATCTTCTTATCTAAATTTTACAATCACATAATAGGTGTAGAGACATGTACAGTTATGTAAACCTTCCAACTCAAGAAAATGAGACAAAAGCAAATGACATTCCTAATTCAACTCTAGAAAATCTACAGTCTAGACTACTTTTACAAATGACATAGATAATATCAACAAAGGCATAGGGTTCAATCTTCTTATTTGAATCTTCCAATCATACAAAAGGCACAACAACATGTACAATCATATAAACCTTTCAACTCAAGAAAATGAGACAAAAGCAAATGATATTACTTAGCCACAACTCTAGAAAGTCTAAACTTGTTACAATAATTCTCTCTCAAAAATCTCTTTGATAATGGATCCTCCTCTCTGGTGACCTCTGCACCCTTATTTATAGCCTTGGATTCACTCCAGATTGTCTGATTGTTCCCAATCCAAAGGCTTAAATCAAATCTTCCCTAACTTAATGTGTCTAATAGAAGATATCTTATAGATTTTGAAATGCTTCGTCTTCTGGCAATTCATTGGCTGTAATAGATTACAGGACACTCCCTTCTCTTTAAATGCTAAGTAACACTTAGCCAATTTTATTATTACTTTAGGAAACATTGGAGAATGACATATGTCATATTCCTTAGCACCTATTGAAGACACACAACACTTTCTACGTAACTTATACTCTTTTGTGTCTTTGCTCAGCCATGTTGTGTCTTTGCTCAGCCATGTTTCACCTTTGACACTTGTCTCTATTCGCTTTCTCAAAACTCCAATAGCTTAAAAGACAATAAGATTCATGGCATTTATTTTAAAAGGGACACTAGGACAAGTGTCAATCTTTGCTTCTTAATTAAAAGACACATGTCAATCTCTGCTTCTCTTTCCTGGGTTACGTGGTGATCTCCGCTACTTGTAGTTGCCTTTTTAGAAACATGCGAAATATGACATGTGGTGGTCTCCATTACTTCTATTTATACCATAGAAATAATTTGGGTCTCATTTCACATTTACATAGACATCGAGACCTGGTATCTTCTGCTCACTTAAGAAACAAAACTTGGGACCCACCATAGTCTTTGCTATATCAGTGAAGCAAAGATGAAGATAATTTAGACCACAACACGTGGTGGCTTCCACTTTCTTTTGCTGAAGTATGTGGTAGCTTCCATCACTTTTAGAAAAGCAACATTGAGACCTTTTGAAAATACGACTTGGTGCTTTCTACCTGATCTTGATACTTAGCTTTTAAAACCTTTCACTGGGAAGAGATGAAATGTAGGTGCTGATATGAAAGCATGGATGATGACACTTGGTGCATTCCACTGAGATGCTAAGAGACATGTGGCACATTTCAACCAACTCACAAAACATATAGAAGGTGCCTCAGACTACAACACTTGATAGTTTCTACTGAGAAAGGATGCCTCAGACGTCAACACTTGGCAACTTCTGCTCAACTTCAATAATTAGGCAAAAATGAATCAAAAGGAAAATAGAGCTCATGCTCTGTATCATGACTTTGCCATCATAGACCAATGAATGTGAGGAAAAATTTAGCAGTGTGTAGCTAAAAAAATGCAATCTAGAGTAAATTTTTACTCTACAGTTACTAGTGACCCTGAGGAATTTTGGGCCTACTCAAAAAGAACCCACGACTCTCGCTTGATCAAAATTTCAAAATCACAGCTTCAACAATGCTATCTGGTAGGCAGACCACTCTTCATTAGATAACCCTTGCTTACTCTGTAATTCATTGAAGGCTAAATCAAGGTTAATAATATCCTTGTGTGAAAAATGTTGCAAAATTTGAATTTAAGCCTTTAATTTAAATTCAAGCTAGGAAACAGGAACCAAGACAACTTCTACTTTAGGGACTGATGAGTCATCCCTTAGATTCTAGAAAATTGTTTGATCTTTCTATTTGGCCAATAGTAAAGGTTTAATTTCTTCTACCATTATCATGGTGTTGTCATCAGGAAATAGAGAAGGAAAACCTAGTTGCACTAGATCTTCAACATGCTATTTCATTTCATTGATTCCTTCCTTCATGACATCCAAAAGCTCCTTGCAATTATTGGCTGCAAAATTACAACTGATAACTTCATTCACACACTTGACAGTGACCATTCTATCATGGTAGTGAACATTCTATCATTAATTCCTACTGCTGATAGTGTTGCATCCATTGCATCATACAACTTTTGCAATAACATTTCTGAGTCCATTACTCTTTCAGAGACTGTAGCCAGAGTATTTACAACTAAACTCTCCACCTTTTTTCACAACTCCTATGCATTTAGTAGGAAGGTGAGAGAAGGCCTGAGCTAATTAATCTCTAAAGAGATTCTCTTCCACATGGATTCATATAGCTCCCTTACCAAACTTAATACTCTGACACTCTTTAGCTTATTGGCCAGTTCTAGTGTCAATTGTGTTGCTCTCTATTGCTCTGAATGAAATTGGTCTATTATGACCACATCATTATTTTAGTCAATTAGCATCTTTTATTATAATTAGGTAACCTAAAATAGGTGCTCCTTTCTCTTTTCTTGCAATGCTACTTTTTCATGCTTAAGGGTCATCACTGCATCTTTTACCTGTGTGAGCCCTACCTTTAAAGAATCATTTTGGGCCTAAACTACTTGGTGAGTCTGAAGAGAAATAGTATTTTTAACTATTTATTTAGATTCTCTATTTCATTGTTTTTACTATTGATTTCTAAGGTCAAACTATTATGGTTTGCCTTTTCCTTGGTTAGCTCAACTTTCATCTTCTATAGCCTTCTTGATATCTTCAAGTAGTCTTCAGTAACTGTAGAAGTGGATTCAGTCAGTAACTCAACTTTGTCTTGTGGCCTAAAGAGTGACATGTTGATGGCTACTACATTGATCATGTAGTCCTCTAACTACATTTGCTCAGCTAGCTTTATTACATTTGGTGACAAATGAGTCACCATTAATTGCTGCTGGATGGGGTCAAATTATGACCACAAATGGGGTGTAGCCAAAGCTTTATTCTCCTTAATCTTCTTCTTCTCTCTTTGGGCTTCCCTTGCCTTCCTAGCAACATCTACTTGGGTCTGGAAGGTGGAAGGAGAGGCAATATGTCCACTTGCAAAAGGATGTCCTTGTGGAAGACCATATTGAATAACCAATTATTGGCTATGGATAATCTAAGGGAAAGGTTTCTTGGGAATAAAAGGGGAGAAATGAGATAATGTTAATCCCTGAGGTGGCACTGATGGGATGAAGTGAGAAATGGGGATGGTAGAAGTGATAAGGGAAGAAATAGATTGAGAAAGAGAGGGAGGAATAGTACTTACTTGAGGAGCAATTACAACACCCTGTAATTAGCGCTGTGAGGTGTCTGTTTCTATACGATTTTTGCTTTCACATTCAAAGAGGAAATGAGAAACTAAGAGAAATGGTCTAAGGCTTGTATGTACCTAGATGAAGTCTTGCGCACCGTTATCCAGACGACTGAAGGAACTCCTTTTTGGTTGTGGAGGATGACACCTGTAGAAGAAAGAGACTCAAACAAAGAAGGCGTTAGATGAGGAGATGGTGGGATGCCAAGCAAAAGCTTGATCCCAGAAGTACAAAGACTTCCTAGAGGGATGTCAACCCACTAATTGATAAAAATAATGTTTGATAAAAGGCAGAATGATAAAAGACTAAAATGATTAAAAACTAAAGTAGAAATAGAAGGAAATGCTTACCTGAATGCTACTGTCGGTCTGGTCACAGTCACTGACGTCGGTTAGTCTGTCGATGTCAGTTGTCAAGGTCTATCGACGTCAGTTAGTCTGTTGATGTCGGTGAAGGCAGTGGTCTCTATGGCTGGCATCAGTTGGGGCAGTAGTCTTTGGATGATGTCTGGTCAAGTCTGGATGGGTTTATGGTCTGTGGACGGCTTTGAGAAGGGCTCTGGGTCTGGTTGAATGGTCTGAGAGTCTAAGTCTAGTTGGATGCTCTGTGCAGGGTCTTTACAGGTAAAAAGAATGGTCTAAAAGGGGGACCAAATAGAAGATAGAGGCAACAGGGAAGAGAGAGTAGTTTGGAAGGGGTGTGGGCAGGAGAGGTTGAAAATGGGTAGTAGGTTGAATGACAGATGGATTAAAAGAAATACTAAAATGAAAATAGTAGAAATACTTACCTCATACCTGCTAGAGAATGGAATGAAGAAGACCTGTTGCTATTGATGTACCTATTGTTGATGCTTGGTAGTGTAGAAGACCTGTTGTTGTTGTAGCTTGCTATGTGTACCTGAGAGAGAGAGAGAGTGAGAGGTCTGCAGGTTGGTGGATTGAAGATTGAGGAGTGAAACGTTAGATTCTAGAGATTGAAAAGATGGGTCAAAGATTGAAAAAGCCAGATCCTACATTTGGGTCAAGAACACAGTTTTGAAGGCAATCGATGCCAAAAATATTGCCGTTGTTGATTGACAATTGATCGATGTCGGCGGCTGGAAGGTAGGAAAAAGGCTAAAAATAGCCTTTTATCCATTTTCCCAATTGCCAGGTTAGTGAGTCGGGGGAAGAAATGATCAAAGGTAGATTAATAGGCATGGTAAATGAGTGGGATAAGGGAAATGGGGTCTTAAATCATTTAATTCTTGGCAAGGGGTAGTGGAGGGGAAGTTGGAATAGGTCATAGGGTGATAAATGAGGGTATCCAAGGGCAAAAAATCCAAAGAGAGGAGAGGTGGCATGGGTGAGGTGTCATGAGAGAGAGAGAGAAGGAAGGAGAGAATTATTAATTTAAAATAAGATAATTATTTTAAATTAATAAGACATAGGTTGGGAGTGGAAAGGGACTAAGGGGGGAGGATGACCAGGGAGTAGACACGATTTTGATGTCTACAATGTCTGTCTCCTCCTCTGAAGCTAATTGAAACTGCACCCTCTTTCATTTCTTGGGTGTCTCTTCTTCTAACTATATTTCTACTCCTTTTAATGAGGTTTGTGGGGAATTGGGAACATCTATAATTGAGGTTGATGGGGAAGCTTGTGATGTTGAAGGCACCACACTTTTCTACATTTCTATGGTGCTTAGGGATTGAGGCTAAACTGATACAGTTGCTGCAACTGTAGTTTGCTCTAAGGCTTGTGACTCTTGGATTGACTTGGCCCTAGCTTCATGCTCTTCACTTGATAAAGTACTTGTCTTTGGGCTAGATGTAGGAGAGAGATGACATTCATCTCATAGTTCTTCCCATCTTTCATATGTGTCTACATTCCCAAAAGAATGGGTTGTTTGACAAATTTCATGCCTATATTTCCAATAGGCCTCTATCTTCTCAGTATCCCAATCTTTATTCTTTAAAGCTCTCCTTAAGCTAGAACTCATTCTAACTTTAGGATCATAATATCTCTACTTAACATAGAATGTCTCCCATGGCCTATTATGTGGAAGTGGCAAGTCTGTTAACTCAACATAAAATCTAGGATTATCTTCCCTAGGATTTTTCCTAGTTTCCCAAAAAGGGTGGCCCTCATGTGCAATTATGATTGTGACTCTATTAGTTATTATCTAGGAGGCTATGAAATCATTTGGATCACAAACCCATTTGTCTTCTACTAGAAGGAAACCCAGAAAGGCTAGCTTTTTGAGCAAAACAACTTCAGCATCTCTGGTTTCCAAAACCATGCTATTGGTCATCCATGGTAGATTATACATTTTTCTTTTCCTCTTTCTCGAGCCAAATTCATTATCAATTATGGATACCTATTTGGTGACTTCTAATAATGCTAACATAAGAGTCAAGATCTTAGGTAGCAATATGGGTTCCCCACAAAAACCATGGACTCATATAATAATATGGTGGGATCAAAAATAGAAATTGCAAGGTATTGGGTAGCTAGCCTGAAGATTTGAAACACTTGGGAATAATCTATTCATAATTGGTTTAGGACTAAGGTGGTAAAAAGTAGGAGTGACAAATAATTCCCAAAACTCATATGGGTCACTAGTCTTTGACAAAATGTGTGTCCATGTAGACACAGGGATGGTCTTTTGGAGATCAAAATCTAGGTCATACATATTAAGATACATATGTTGGGCAAAGAGTTCAGAGTTCTAAAATAGCATGAAGTGGAATAAATAGGAAGAATACCTGAACACTCCTTTTGATCTAAAATGAGCCAATTTTTCTACCATCGAGAATGCAATTTGTTTTGAAAAGTCAAGCTGATACTCCTGGGTTTTGTCAACAATCTTTAACCTGAAAAGGATAGCCATTTGTTCTGCATACGCTACCATATCATCTTTCATGCCAAAGATGAGAGCCATCATAGACAATGTGTCTTGCTAGCCTATGTGAATTGAGCTCTTGGTGTAGGAAGTGTGGGTATCGTAGTATCATCATCACCCATTTGTAACTCAGATCTCAAGAACCTTGTCTGAGTGTTGATATTTGCCCAGGTCCTTTACATCTTAGCCACAATGGGAAATGTAGCTATACTATCATGATGTAGGGCTAACATATCCTTGATAGCTTGTGGTGTAATTTGCACTATGAATGGGCCTCATTGAATGGTGCATAAAGGTGCATGGAGCAAGTCTGCACATAATTCAACCAGGTTGGGGCATGAATGCATAGCTAGGATAATGAACTAAGCCAGTTGTGAGGTCCATATCCTCATGGTGAATGTTTCAAATTGCCCTACTCTAGCTCTCTGAAGACACCTTTGATGTTCCCCTTCACTAATATTTTTGCTACTAGCTTTCTGAAGAATTGGATCCATTATGCCATTCACATAATCCTTTATCTTTGCTGAATCACTTGCTGGGCTAGCTTCAAGAAACTTGGTCCTTGGATAGGTTTTCAATGGCTACGTAGGAGTTGAAGCATATGATTTACTTACAAGAAATCTATCAATGGATTCATACATCCCAGCTCCTTATTGTGAAGATTGTGCTCCTTCCATCTTTGTATCTTCTTTGTGGTAACTTGTATGAACTTTTGTGAAACAGGGACACTTTCACTGAAGCAAGTTTACTAAGTACAAAAAATGCAAATAGTAGGATATTTTTTGCACAAGTATAAGAATGTTTGAGAACTTGTAAACTTTAACTCTTGTTAAGAGCTATTTATTGACCTATCAAGTCTCAAAATGGCTGGATAACCGTTAGCGGATCCTACTCAATCTTTATGGAACAGGGGGACAGACACATTATGCAAGTGGCAGCACAAGGTACCTTGGGGATTTCTAAAGATTTGGAAGACATTCAATGTATTGGAGAATTTTTGAAAGATTTGAAAATTTCTGAGCTGTCGACTACGTGTTCAAAGAACACTTATTTAAAAGAAAAGTGGGAAAATAACAAAATGGGAAAACAAAGCAAGAAAATAAAACAATACAAAAAGGGAAACTACCTAACTATATTAATGAAGCATCTTTATCTCCCTCTTAGATCAAAAGCAAAATTTCTAAATTTTCTCTCACTACAAGCCAGCTTATGTTGCCATAAAAGTGATTGAATTGATTGAATTGGGTATGGCTTTGGTGAATTGCCCTCGGTGTATGCCTCATTGATTTTCCTGTATTCAAGTGAGTCTGAGTCAAACATGCTTTTGACAGAAAGCTCTTGACATATATCATTTATTTTCTTGACTTCTTTTGCTTCAAACTCTAGTCCTATTGCATGACCATCCTTTTCCATGACTTTAAAATTAATGGTATCTTGAAAGGAAAATTTTGAAAGTTTGCAATAATTTTGTGCATGAAATTGAGGCTCAATGCTATTCTACTTATTTGTAACCAATTCACAGCTATCTTGAAAAATGGTATAACCAAATTCAATGATTTCAAACAAATCATTTAAATCATGGTCTAGGAATTGTCTATGCTTCTCCTCATCATCTTGCAAATTAAGAAGAAAGTCAGAGATTATTTCTTCTTCATCAGGGGTCAAAATATATGCTTGTGATTTCTCACTAGGAATCTGGAATTCATAAGAGACCCAAGGATTAATAGAAGAGGTATCCTTTGACTTTTCTTCCTCTAGAACATTTGGAATTCTATGATCTTCATCAAGTATAACGTAAGTGCCCAAACCAATGGAGTCATAATTTCCATATGGGTCACTTTGCATTATAGCTAATAAATGATCATTTTCTTCTTCTTGATTATACCCACTCCATTCACCTAGTTATTTGACAAAGACCCTCTCTTCTTTATTCATCATAGAATGGGTTGCTTCTGACTTTGTAGTGGGCTCATTAGTGATGTGATTTTTATATAATGGCTCAGACAATATCTTCATATTTGAACCATATTTGGTTCTTAAGATGAGATGAGACCAATCAAGGGACATATATCCCTCTATTTTGGCTGTAAAGTCTCTTGACAAACATAAGCCAAAAATAGGAGGTATATCTATCACTACTACATCTTGATTTACAATTATATTTGGACAAGAATATAATTGTAATTGGAGTTGTTTAGTCCTCCCTATGGTTTGTACTACTTTTCCATCTAGCTGTATGACACCTTTAGTGAGTGGTTCATACTTAATTTCTAAAGCATCAACTATTTGCTTGGGCATTATTATTGTACTAGCCCCTGAATCAATCATTGCATTATGCAGCAGCTTCTTACCCACTATCAAAGTTAAGTAGAAGGGATCCAGTTTAGATTTGCTTACCTCTGCTGCATTATTCACTAGGGCTGTTGTTTGTAGATGAACTGTATCTTTGAGCCTTTCTTTTCCAATAGTTCTTTATTTGGTAATAGTACCTTTGGGCACTGCTTGGCCTTGTAGAGATTCTTTTAGTAGTGTCTTCTATTTAGGAATATCTAATATATCTCATATTGATACTTGTGCTGGAGTCTTCTTTAATTGATCCACCACATTTATTGGTCCTAGAGTCTGGGCTTTTTGAACATAAGGATATCTTGTCTTTTCTTGAATTTGGGCAGGCATCCCTTGATTTTGCACTGGCTGAGGCACCTCTTGTCTGACAACTATATTTCTTTGTCCTTGAAATGGAGGATTCTCCATGACTTGACTATTTACACTCTCATGCTGTTCTATCATCCTTCTTTTTGATCTAGTGTAATAATCAAATTGCACCACTAGTTTTTTGGAGGTAGATGCTTTGTTCAAGAAAATTGATTCTTCATCTTCAACCCATAAGAACAAAGCATGTTTTGGGGTTATTTATTCCTCTTGTTGTAAGGACATTCCTTGCATCTGAGCCACTAGTACTGAATTCTACATACCAGGAGACTGGTAGGCTTGATTATCACTAGAACTTGTAAACTGACCATACATTCTTCTTTACTCTACCACCTTTTGTTATAAATTACCCATAAGATAATCTCTAGGTGCATAAACATTAATGCAAGGGAAACACCAGACATTAGTGTTATCCATGTAGTCATTTTTCCCTAGAACAATATCCCTATTTGAATTGGGAGGAATAGTCTGTGAGGGTGTGGGGACTGTAACCAATTGGTTTGTTGATTGATGATTAGTTTGTCTTGAGGGACCTTGATATTGGTTTAACTGAGATGAAAATTTGTTTCCTTGATATCCTTGATATGGAGGCCTAGAGAAAGTATTCTACTATCTTTTTAGATTGATCAACTCATTAGAAAATGTCCTTAGGATATTTTTGATATCATCCAGCTCAAATGACTGAGTGGGGACAATTTCTTTAGCAGATGGTTGAGGGTAAGTGTACATAGATATTGGTGGGATTACAGATTTAGGGAGTTCTTGAGGTAATGGTAAGGAAAATTTTAGGAACATGGGCATAAGAGGCCTTAGAGGTAGCTTTCTAGCACCTATTAAATGGTTCTCAGCTCTGACCACATATTCATAAGCCTCTGGCAAAGTGTGTCCTCCAAGTGACTAAATCATAACAAATATGTCTAAATTCATAGCCTTAAGATAAAACACTATGGCCATACCTGGTAATGGTCTAGCTATAATAGGGATTCTATTCCAAGTCTTTTGAAATCTAGAATTCAAGTCAGTCATGGCTTCTTGTGGTCCCCTTTGAATGGTGATTAACTGCTGTAACAAGGAAGACTTATCACCCTTCTCTAAAAATCTCTCAAAGAATAGATCTCTAAGCTGATCCCATGTAGATATGTATTTGTGGTCAGGGACCTATACCATTTTAGAGCCTTTCCTTTAAAAGAAGCTGCTAATAGTCTTATGGCCACATTTTTTTGTGTGACAACATGTATAACACAGATATCTAATACATCTTGAAGATGTTCCTCAGGTGTTTTAGAGTCTTGCCCACTAAATTTAGGTAGAGCTTTTAGGTCATTCACTAGGATAGGATTCCAAATGGCTGGTGGTGTTGGGAGGACTAATGGACTACCAGTGTTCTAACTTGCATAATTTATTGGGGGTATAGGGGCTCCCATATTCACTATTGGTATTGGTGCAAATTGGTTGGCTCTTATTCTTGGACTTGTTACCAAAGGTGGAAAAAGAATACCTAGATTTGTAACAGATTGTGACCTGGTTACTGGTCTACAACTATGACTTCTTGTAGCTCTTTAGTTCATGCGATCTTGAAAGAGACTTCAAGATTGATCCCACCGAGCATGCCAAAAATTGCTGATGATTTAAAATTGTGCTTGATTCTAATCAACAATGGGAAGTTTCAAGATGTGGGACTTGCATTCTTGAAACAACCTCCAGATTTTAGAGAAGTTGGCTCTTCTTTAAAATGAGTATATACTAGGAAAAGGGATAGGAATTTAAATCAGAAACACAATGCAAGAAAGAAAATATAATCTATGGTGATGCGCCTAAATGTAATTTGACCTTAATCCTAAGCAAAGTGAGACTATATGTAGGATTCATTTACATTTAAGAGCAAACAAGTGCATGATCAATGTAAAAGATTGAAACAATAGAAACAGAGGCTCACATCATAAACTTCTTTTGCTAAGATACAAAAAATGTCAACAAAGGCATAGGGTTCAATCTTCTTATCTAAATTTTCTAATCACATAAGAGGCACAGAGACACATATAGTTATGTAAACCTTCCAACTCAAGAAAATGAGACAAAAGCAAATGACATTTCTAATCTCAACTCTAGAAAATCTATAGTCTAGACTACTTTAACAATGACACATATAATATCAACAAAGGCATAGGGTTCAATCTTATTATTTGAATCTTCTAGTCATACAAAAGGCATAGAAACATGTACAGTCTTATAAACCTTTCAACTCAAGAAAATGAGACAAAATCAAATGATATTACTTAGCCACAACTCTAGAAAGTCTAAACTTGTTACAATAATTCTCTCTCAAAAATATCTCTGATAATGGATCCTCCTCTCTGGTGACCTCTGCACTCTTATTTATAGCCTCAGATTCACTCTGGATTGTTTGCTTGTTCCCATTCTAATGGCTCAAATCAAATCTTCCCTAAATGAATGTGTCTAACAAAGATATCTTATAGATTTTGAAATGATTCATCTTTTGGTAGTTCATTAGCTATAACAGATTGCAGGACATTCCCTTCTCTTTAAATGCTAAGTAACACTTAGCCAATTTTATTATTACTATAGGAAATGCTGAAGAATGACACCTATCATATTCCATAACACCTATTGAAGACACATGACACTTTTCACATAACTTATACTCTTTTGTGTCTTTACTCAACCATGTTCTACCTTTGACACTTGTCGCTATCTGCTTTCTCAAAACTCCAACAGCTTAAAAGACAATAATATTCATGGCATTTCTTTTAAAAGGGACACCAAGATAGGTGTCAATCTCCACTTCTTCATTAAAAGACACATGGAAATCTCTGCTTCTCTTTCTTAGGTTACGTAGTGATCTCCACTGCTTGTAGTTGCCTTTTTAAAAACTTGCAGAAGATGACATGTGGCGGTCTCCGCTACTTGTATTTATACCATAGAAATAATTTGGGTCTCATTTCAAATTTACATAGATAGTGACACCTGGTAGCTTCTGCTCACTTAAGAAATGAAACTTGGGACCCACCATAGTCTTTGCTTTATAAGTGAAGTAAAGATGAAGATAATTCAGACTGCAACACATGGTGGCTTCTGCTTTCTTTTGCTGGAGTATGTGGCAGCTTCCATCGCTTTTAAAAAAGTAACATTGAGACCTTCTATGACTATCACTTGGTGCTTTCCACTTGATCTTGATACTTAGCTTTTGAAACCTTTCACTGGGAAGAGATGAAATGCGGGTGCCGATATGAAACCATAGATGATGACACTTGGCACGTTCTGCTAAGCTGCTAAAAGACACATGGCACATTCTAACCAACTCATAGAACATATAGAAGGTGCCTCAGACTACAACACTTGGTAGTTTCTACTAAGAAAGGATGCCTTAGACATCGACACTTGGCAACTTCTGCTTAACTTCAATACTTAGGCAAAAATGAATCAAAAGGAAAATAGAGCTCGTGCTCTGTATCATGACTTCGCCATCTCAGACTAATGAATGCGAGGACAAATTTGGCAGTGCACAGCTGAAAAAAATGCAACGTAAAGTAAATTTTTACTCTACAGTCTTCTTTATGAGTTCAAGGTGTTGTTGAACCAATTGTTTGAACCATTTGGTTGATCCTTTTTCTAGAATCTTCCACTTGAATCATTCACTCAAAATTTGAACTTTGAAATTTTAACCCTTTCAAATGCATTGAAGATTTAAACAAGTTGAACCTTTGAACCATTGAACTCATTAAAACTTTAAACCATTCAAAGGTGGAGTTTAATGGTTCAATAGTTCAATGGTTCATTCCAATTCTTCGAACTCCACCGTTGAGCCTTTTGATTTAACCTCAACGTTGAACCATCCTTATAATTTTTAGGAAATACCTTAAGTGTTTTGAACTTCCCCTTGAGAAAGCCCACTTGTTGAACCTATAATTTCCTGAGCTAAAAAGGCTTGAGTAATTGAAAGACTTAACTACTCAGAACATTTTTTGAGAAAAAAAGAGAGAATTTTTGGCCTGTAGGACCGAAATGGTCGACATGTTGTCCACAAAAATAAGTGACAAATTTTGGGAACAATAGCTATCTCTAGTTGGGTAACTTCCATCAATTAGACTTTGAAGCAATCAAAGGGAGTAGAATACAGACTCTAAGTGCCTTCGTCTATGCAATTGGGATATGGAGTCATGCCACCTAAAAATGAAAGATGTCAAAAACCAAATGAATAACATGAAACAAATAAAGACTATACAAATGTCAAATTTGGACTTATCTGATACTTCAAGGATTGAAGTGCTTCAAATGCTGGCCACTGTGAGGCAGTGAAAATGGCATTCCTTCTTGATACTTCAAAAAGAAACTATTTTCACCATTTAATTGATGAATGGCAAATGGACCTCTCCATAAAGAATCCAATTTTCCATGCATTCCTTTTGGTTCTCTCCTCTTGTCCCATAACAAGACTTGATCTCCAATCTAAAAATCATGAATCCTCACTTTTTGGTCGAAGAGTTTCTTTACCAGACTTTGATGTATAGCAATACGGTCCACTACTATAGTTCATTGCTCATTTAGTTTATTTAAGCATATGATTCTCTTGTTGATAGAACTTTCAAAAGTTAAATCTTCTACTACCTTTGCCAACCTTAATGCTGGTGATTCTATGGTGATTGGTATCTCTACATTCAAATGATACAGAAGTTGAAATGGTGACATACCTATCACCCTATTGGGTGTAATCTTGTCTACCCATAAAACATCAAGTAATGTTTTATGCTAGGTTCTCTAATTGTTATCTACCAGCTTCTTAATAATGGTCACTAGGTTCTTGTTGCTTGATTCTGCTTGATTATATCCTTAAAAATCATCTAACATTGATAACATCTTTGAGCCAGTCACTGTCTACAACAACTAATCTATGATGGGCAGGGGATAGTTATATTTTAAAGAGAAACTGATCAAAATAGATGCAAATTTATCAATTCTTTTTTCTCATAGGGACTATGTTCACAATCCAAGTGGAATGATGGATTGGAAAAATAATTCTTGCATTCAACATTTTCTAGATCTTAGAAAGAATAGTATTTGATATCTTGGGGTTGTACTACCTTTGTTTTTACTTGTGAGGCAATGACCCAACCTTGAGAGGAATTTTGTGCTAAATTTCTTCAGGCCTAAGAGATTTCATATCATCATAAGAGTACACCAAAACATCAATGTAATGGCAAAGCAGAGTAATGAATTTGGTTTTTTCACTAGGAGTGCAACAATTCCTGATGTTGACCATTTTGGGATTATCTTTTATACTTAAATTTATTTGATCAAAATCTTTGGAGGAACTTAAATCCATTTGTGGCTTCTTGATAAACTTCTCATGCTTATCAAATAGATTTTCAAGAAAAACTAATCCTTTGGGAATTTTATTCCTTTTGATCTGAAGGAATTATTTACCAATTTTTAAATTTGTTTCAGGAGCTAATTCCCATGGTAGAGATTCACTACCTTCAAAATAGAGCTCCTCAAAGCTATCCATCTATTCTAGAAAAATAATGATTTAGTTGTCACCATTAAATGCCTACCAATGGTCAAAATTATCAGGTACACTTGGTCAAAAGACCAACTCAATAGTGTACTTGTTCCCTTTAAAATCTTGGTGAGGAACCATGAGAGTTATAGAGATAGCTAAGGAGTCTGCTTGATCATTAAATTCTCTGGGTACCATAGAAAAACTGAAATCCTCAAAACTTTCAAGGCAGTCCCACACCAGATTGCAATAATGTTGAAATCTTTCATTCTTGGTTTGATACATGTTCCTCACTGACAAACCACCAGTTCAGCATCTCCTTAGGTGTGAAGAAGCTTAACACCTTTAGCTTGAGAAGCTTTCAATTTGAGCAACAAAGATTCATACTCGGTGGTGTTATTGGTATTAATAAACTACAACTTATATGAATAGAGAAAAATATCTCCTTGTAGAGATATCAAAACAATCCCAGCTCAAGAACTGGTAGAAGAATTACTGCCATCAAATTCTAAAATCTAGACATCATTAGAATATGATCTTTCAAATTTTTCTTCATTAGAGAGGGAAGATCCTTTTTCATTTGAACTGTGCTCTACTAATTCTTTTGATGTCTTGTCTAATTTTTTTGGATTGTCACCTAGTAGACTTTCATATGATGAAATAGAAACATCTTTAGTAGATAGAAAGTAGTTATCCATTCTTGAGGATTCAAATAGAATTTGAATTTCAGGGGATGATATTTGGGTGACAATGTATTTTGACTCCTTCTCAGGAAGTAGCATTTACATGATGCCATTGACAGGTATCCTCACCTCAGATAGGTCCATGCTCAATTCTCTACCAACATCCTTGCAAAAATTTCATCCAAGGAGAATGCCATATGAAGCTAGAACGTCAGCCACCAAGACTATCATTTTAATCCTTTTTTCTAGGAAGGCCACAAATACAAATTGGGAATCTTTAATCTATACCAAAAGTGGCACTTGTGTGTTTTCCATGAAGAAACATCTCCCAAAAGTTTTAGTTAGAGTGAGACTAAGAGAGTCTACCACCTTGGCGGGCATCACATTGTTAGAGGCACCAAAGTCTATTATGCAGTTGTTTAGCTTATGACCATTTATCAACTGGGAAACATAGAAAGGTTCTATTTTCCTTGGGGCAATAGGAGGAGTAATGACAATATTGTTTCAAGTAGATGTGTTCTTTGGGGATCATAAATTACCTTTGAAACATCTTCTCTTGTAAGGACAGTTTTGTTCTTGATGCATTCAACTAGCCTATCCAACTACTCAAGGTTGGCTTGTAAGTATTCAAACTCAAAAATTTGGATCCTTGTCTTCCTAGTATGATCAATTATGTCAAATAATTGAAATGAACTAGAAAAAGAGGAAGGAAGTCCATCATTCTAGGTTTTATTGGGTGTGGGATTAGTCTGAGAAATTAAAGCAAAAGCTGTAGGGTTGTTTGAGGTACTTACTTTTTAATTGATCACTGGGTCCTTTGATTAGAAAGGTAGAGAAGTCCCCCATTTAACAATTGAAATTGCTGGTTGAGATTCTTCCCCTATTTTTCCCTTATCATCTTATGGATTTGATTCATTTTGGGACCTGGTAAATAAAACATATGATCCATCAAACACTTCTCCCTTACTTCTAGCTTTATCCTGGTAATTCAAGAAACCAATGTTGAAGTCACCAGCTAATTATTCTTTACCTTCTACAAAGAGATTAGTGTCATTTTCTTGGTCTAACTCAAGTTGGAAAGAGAAATCATGTTTAGCTTCATGATAACCAACTACTGAATTAGCTGGTGCTGCTTCAATGGTAAGCTTCCCCTATGGGGGAGGAAGATGATTTGGTTACCCTTGATTCCTGGTAGTATTGCCTAGATATGACTGGTTAGGAAACGTCTTCCTTGGTATATCTTGATAAGAAGGAGTAAACATCCCTTGTGCCATTTTTTTTTTAGAGATAGCAATTCATTTACTAGATTTTGCACCATAGGATCAGTGGTTCCTGTAGAGAAATTTTTAGAAGATAACAAAGATTTATTTCTGTTAGGATCTCTTCTTATCTTTCCTACCAAGATAAGATCATCTTCAACCTCAGTGGCCAAAATCTAAGCTACAACAAGATCTATGTGGCTAGCTTGCCTCAATAGGAAACTCACTTTAGGAAGTTGAGAATCGATGAAGAAGCATTAAGATTTTTAGGTATCGACTGAGTAATTATAGGAATCTTGTTCTTCAGCTTGTCAAATTTAGAAATAAAGTCTTGCATGGGTTCATGAGGCTCATTATTCATTTGCATAAGCTGAGACAATAGGGCATGTGCATCTTCTATGGGTTTGAACCTAGCCTCAAACTTGGCTTTGAGAGTGTTCCAATTAGTCACAGTCTGAGCTTGCAGATGATAAACTAGTCTGCGATAGTGCCTTGAAATGTTTCTACAAATAGCCTAACCACTATATCTTCAAATTTAATACCTATCAAACCATAGGCCATGCAGAAAGATGTAATATGCTCATCAAGATGAACTCTCCCATCACCATAGAACTTAGAAAAATTCTTCCTTGAACTACAAGGTAGTTCATGTAAAGGTGGGGTTAGATTCAGAGGACCAAAAGTATTACCCCAGGGGCCTTGAGCTGCCATGATATGACTATTGAAAGGAGGGATAACAAATCATTATGGGATATGTATAGACAAATCTCTACTAGCAGAGGAAAGAGAAGCTTTACCTAGTATTGGAGACTTGACGTAGGTAGGAGGAAAACTCCTAGTTTGCTAGAGGTGAGCTCGTAGAGGAGAAAGATCAAAATGATTTTGCTACACAAACTCAAACACAAGGTCAACAATACCTTGAGCTCTCTAGCTTTATGTATACCATGGATCTTCTAGAGTGTGAAATGGAAATATAAAATAATTGCAACTGCTTCAATTTGATGCTTGAGGCTTCAAATTTCACATTCTTCCCTAGCGGAGTCACCAAAAACTATTGGGTGAATATTTTGTCATCAACTAACTAATGGAAAAATAGGTATATCAACCATAAGAAAATGAGATTTATATGGCAAAATGGGTGTGGTGACCACAGATATAATGAGATAAATCTCTCCTCTCAGTAAGAGGAGGTTCCCTATAAACTATAATATACTAATATAAACTGAAAATAGACTCAAGGGTGAAATCATACCATCCATCTCTTTTTTTCAGAGATGATGTTCACAAAACAAAGGAGAATTCTGGTGTAATTATTGAAGGCATTTCTCTTCTTGCAGAAATGATGTTCAATAAATAATAGGAATTCTTTTTGGGTAGTAACTGGATCTACAAGAAACCCATGAAAGCACAAAGCCTTTCATTGTTTCTCCTACTGATTTAGGATAAAACAACATAGTAGTATGAAGTGCAGCATAAAGAAGCTACTGAAAACTACAATATGGTGAAAGATTACAAAGGATAAGGGGAGCTCAAAGTCTCTCCAGTATGCTTTACACTAAAACACAAAACACACATACTAAAGACAGTATGGCAGCACAAAGTCTCCCATAGTTGGCTTCAGGACATCTTCCAAATTATTTTCACTTATTCTACTTATTTGATTAAATGGACAAGATTGTATTTAGGAAAAATACATAAGAATGATTTCCTAGATAACACAAGCTATTTCAACACAAAGTCTGAAAAGTCATTTGATTTCTCATTCACTTGATAAAATATGATTAATAGTCAGAGTTCAAAGTCTCAAGAATGCCTTTTAATTTGGTCAAATTTTTGCTTCTAATAATAGAGAGATTCCCCTTATTCAAAATGAGAGATTACAATATATAGCATCCAAAGAAATACTTGGGCACTTGTTTTCATGAAATGGCCTATGTTGCATTGAATGCATTAGAAATTTTGTGAAGGGGCCATGCTAGAATAGGTTATCAGCCTTAACTTTGGCATTCTAAATCATCTCAAATGTCTCCTCTAAAGCATGGATTGCTTGGTCTTATTTATGATGCTTACATGGCTATCCATTTGCCTTTACTCAATGAAAAAAGTAGGCCGTGCCATTGAATGCTTGTGCTCTCTGAGATCTACTTGGTGGACTGCTCCACCTACTAAAATAACTCTTCTATAGATATTTTTGGATTCTCTATGTCATTCCCTCTTTCTTTGCTATGTTTTTTCTCTTCCTGGTGATCTGAGCTCTCAGGGTTATCTTCTCACTTTCTACTGGCTCCTTCGGCTCCTTTTTCAGTAGATCACTGAGTTTGTCCTCAGGTCTATGTTATTTGAAAATCAACAGTTATTCCATAATTTTGAATTTGATTTCCACAAGGATGTCATCGATCACTTGAACCATTTTGAACCTTGAACCTTTTGGTGTTCACTAGTTTAATGGTTCAAAGTTCAACAGTTCAAAGTTTAATGGTTCAACAGTTCAACGATATGCAATGTTTTATAAAGAGCTGCATTCACTTATTCTTCTTTATGAGTTTAAGGTGTCATTAAACCAATTGTTTGAACCATTTAGTTGATCCTTTTTTTGGAATCTTCTACTTGAATCATTTGCTCAAAATTTGAACTTTGAACTTTTAACCCTTTTGGACGCGTTGAAGCTTTGAACGCATTGAACCTTTATACCTTTGAACCATTGAACTCATTGAACCTTTGAACCATTCAGAGTTGGAGTTTGATGGTTTAATGGTTCAATGGTTCATTCCAATTCCTTGAACCCCACCATTGAGCTTTTTGATTGAACCTCGACATTGAACCATCCTTATAATTTTTAGGAAATGCCTTAAGTGTTTTAAACTTCCCCTTGAAAAAGCCCTCCTATTGAACCTATGATTTCCTTAGTTAAAAAGGCTCGAGTAATTGAAAGACTTAACTGCTCAAAACATTTTTTAAGAAAGAAAGAGAGAATTTTGGCCTGTAAGACCAAAATGGTCGACATGTGGTCCACAAAAATAAGTGACATATTTTGGGAACAACACTTCTAACACTAGTATTTTATTTGCTATTGATGTGGGTTTTATGCACACCTCAAAAAGTTTTAAATGAGGTAGCCTCTAACATTTTGGGATCTATATGGAACATGGTTCCACTCTGGGGCACAAGTTGTAGGTATGTGCTTAAAACAACCAAGTGGTGGAGTAAAAGGTTGAGTTTGTGGGTTGTTAACTAGATTTTGTGGATGGATGCATGGATTCTAATAAAAATGTAAATCACTAAGCAATTTGGATGGGTGGATAACTATTCTAAAGTGAGCATATCTCAAAGAAACTCAAAAAAATAAGGAAGGGTAAGGAAAAAAATAAGGTTTTTTGAGTTTGAAAAGTAATTTCTAAGGCTATTTCTTTGGTGGATAAGTAACTCTAGAACTAGTGTTTGTTGTTTGCAGATTTTGCATACTCATGAATAAACATAGTTAGTAGTTTAGAATAATAGATATAGGATGATTAATGGTCTCAAATGAAGGTTGATCTTATTAGGGATACTCTTTTACACCCTTGTATAAGAGATTATAGTTTAGACCAAGAAGTTATCTAGGGACTCTATGGCTCAAACCTATAAGACTATATCAAAATAGATACCTCTATACACCTTGGATTATAAATTCAACTTATACTAATTGTCTAAATCAATGAAATCTATCAATCCTCAATAAATATTACACATATAAGGTTAATACTCATTAATAAAATAATCATATTCATCCATAGCATTATCACACAACAAAATTTCAAATTCATTAACATAGAGAGGGAAGAAGAAAGAACAAACATAGTTGCATGATAATCAATTTCTTAATCTCTTCTTGTATATTCATCTAAAAATTTTGACCCTTTCAAAAGAGGGTTTTATATGTATATAAATAACTTAGGGAAGGGGTCACCTCATCCTCAAGGTTTAGAACAATTTGATTACATCTTAATAGACTATATGATAAGTCTTAATTACATCCTATAACTTATAGATAATTTAGTCATGCAATGTGTGCATGCTAGAACAATGATCTAGTTAATTAAAATATGGATGTAACTAGGACCTAATTATTCATTCATAACCATTACATGCAAAATTTTACATCATTAGCCTTTATGTTCAGGCTAAATTGACTCTTGCTTAATATTTCTCAAAATTATTGTTGAAACTATAGTTATGCTTATTCTCGATGATGTGATAACTAGAACTATACTCAGTGATGCACTCATTGATTGAGTTGGAGTTATAAATAGAGCTAAAATTTGAGGTGGTATTGATGTAGTTATTATTACGGAAACTATAGGTGGAGTCTATGGAGCATAATTGATAGGTGGTGCTTGTGTTACCTTCTTCTTGGCATCTAAATATTGATAATACTTATAAACATTAGCATGTTATGTGTGAATTAATTTCATATCTAGAAGATATGACCTAGTCACCCTACCTATTTGTTCCATCAGTCTAGTGTGTTCTATTTGGTGGCTCAAAAATTAAACCAAAATATTTCTACTTCTATTACCTTTTTCTTGTCTATGCTCAATTTAGATTCAATGTCCTCTAAACTTAGTCCTTGTAAACTCTATTTGAATCCATCAGAGGCTTGCTAAATCATTTTATCAAATGTAGCTTGAGTTACCAATTTACCTCTATTGTCTTGGATTACTATCAATTCAAACTCACTTAAAATTTGCTCTAATTTCTTTTATTTTTCATTCAACTTGGTTACTAAAGATTTAGAAGATGATATTAGATCCCAAGCCTCTTATTTTCTTATTAAATCTAGATTTAATTCATTTGATACCTTCAGAGGGGTCATCAGGTCTACATGGCTAAATGCCTTATTGGGAGTGTACAATATCAAGAAATTTAACTTATTATCATATTCCCTAAGAATCTTGAACAAACTAGTTATGGAATTTACATGGGGAGCCAAATTGACTCTCAAAGATTTAATTGAATCCAAAATTTCATACAACCTAAGTACTACATTTTGCACATCCTATTCAATACCATGAGGGAATTGAATTACCTATTGTTGATCTCTTAGAGTTTCTAAATATTTTTCAATGTCTTGTCTAGCCATCTCTATTCCCTCATTTATGGCTAGGATGGACTTAGTATGGGTATCTATATACAAGTTGAGGTCTTCAACATATGGGGACTGACCCTTCTTCCTATTCTGTCTCTTTGAAAGGGAATAAATATCTTCACTTTCCTTCATGATCAAACTTCTACCAAAGTGATCCTTAATCTTCCTCTTTCTAACCCACTAGATGATACTATAGCCCTATCAAATAATGAGCTTGCCATTAGAAGTTTAGGGATCTTCAGATTGGGGCTCTTAGAGGCTAAATCTCCTAACTCCTTGGCCCAATATGGAAGAGTGAGCTTGAAAGGATATGATGGTTGAGATTTTTCTTATAAAATATCTTTAAGATCAATATTAATTTTAAAGGAAGGCTTGGTCATTGAGTGCCAAATTATTTTAGACTAGTTTATGTTTCTAAATTATGGTATTAGATGTATACCATAGATTGGATTTCTTAGAACCCTCCTGGTTGTCACTACTGTGGTTATGGAGACTAGTGTTGAAGAAGACAAAGGTGAAATCAATTGGGTACAATAACCATTAATTTGGATGATAGGTTGGCCAATGGCTGGGATGAAAAGAGCTATGGTTGAAGGGAAGGACATTAAAGGAAAAAAAACTATAGTAGTGGAGGCTGAGGAAAGTAAAGTGGCACTAGGCAGAGTAGTGGATGGGTGCATAAATAGGAGACCAATAGAAAGTCCTTAAACATGAATGAATGTGGAAATAATTAGAGTAGTGATGGAGGAAATAATTGGTAATGACATCAAAGGATAAAATCCTAACAGGGTTGTGATAAGAGGACCCTTATTAGATGATTCACTAGTGAGAGGTGACTTGGATTTTAGTGCTTGTAGGCTTAAGACTTTGGCCTAATCTTATTCCTCCTCATCCACCTCTTATTTTGGATCTCCTTTTGGTGAAGGTTTTACCTCCTTGAGTGCTTGTGTGGGTAGGGTCTGAGGTCTATCCTTTTTTGGCTTCCTTTGATAACACCATGTTACTCTCTTAGTTTATGGAGCTATCATCTATTGGGGAAGAGGAGGGGGAATGATGTTGGATGTTGGGGGTATTGAAGCCATTGTTTCCTCTTCACTAGAGGAGTCCAAGCAAATGATTATGATATCTTTCCCTTATGTAATTTTCTCAACTTGATCATGTCCTTTGCCAACTCTTGTTTAAATTTTCTTAGTTTAATAGTTGATGTTTGAACTAGAAGAATTTGTTCCACTTATATTTGTATAGAGGTAAGCACTTCTTCTTCTTCTTCTTCTTATTCCTATTTTTCATTAAGTGGTGCTTCACCTACCAAATATTTTTGTCCTTATGGTTGTTATTAAGCTATAAGTAGACCTTTGGGATCTTCTCCCTCTCCTTTTGGTTATTGAGATGGACTAACACTCTAGAGTTGAAAGATCTCCATTTTCCTAGAGGTGGGATACTAAATTTTGCCTCATCAAGTGTGAGAGAGGGTTAAGATTGTATTACCCTCAATAGGTCCTCACTCAATCTTATATTAATTTCTCTTTTCTTCACCTTTTTATCATATTTTGTATTAAAAAATAGAAAATCATGATCAAATGGATCATGTTTATAAGTGAGGCTGAGGGTATGAATATTATGCTAGACCTTCCCATGGGGATCCCAATCTTTATGGGGGAGAGTGGGTAATGCATATACTCTCTTGGCATTTCTATCTTCCCTATGTGAAATAGGAATTAGACATAGAGGGGAGATTAGTTTTGTGTTAGTATCATAAAACAAATGAAATTAACACACTAAAAATCCTAACACCTCTAGCCTAAACACTAGGGAGAGCTTAGGTATGTTCTTGTTTCACTCATTTTTTTCTATTATTCAAAAGAAGGTAGTAAAACTAGAAATATGGGTTATGGTATAAATCCATGATAAAAGGTGTATGCACTAAATTAGAAGATTATGAATAACTCCAATTTGGCTGGGGAGGAAAACCTACATATAAGATAACACTAAAGCAAATTTATTCATTAGGCAAGTAGTTAGGTGGATTGTTTAGCACTGGCTAGATCTTAGAAGTGTGGCCTCCTTAGGGACTATCAATCCACCATTTTAAAAATAATTAAGCTTATAAAACTAAATATAAGGTACTTGCATCAATAATTAAAAGATATTTAAAACTAAAAAATAAGGATATGTTTGATAGAGTAGATAGACTAGAAATGATCTAATTAGGTAGAAATTGATTAGTACTAGTGGGTAGAGGTGTGATTCAAGGAATCTGATAGAGTTTGGAGAATAGGTAGGAACTCAAGGAAAAATATTTGGTTTGAAAAGAAAGGGAGTTTTAGCTTATTATTTTTAACCTACCACAGGTGACCATCAATGGTTGGGGTGATCGTCAGAGGTTAGGCCTGACCATTGATGGTTGACTATCCAATTCTAGACTTATCAACAACTGATGACAGGATTCAAGAAATAAATTTTGAGAGTTTGGTGTAGGGTCTATTAATTACAAAAGGGATTAAAATAGATAAATGGAAATAATCAAGTATTTGACTTACCAAAAATATATTATTTGATTGGTAGATGTTGTTGATTCATAGGTGGTATTTGGTTCATTTCTGGTAGAATGACAATGCTTAGAAATTTGATTTGATAGGTAATGGTAGATTGGATCTCTCAAATAGATGGATAATGATGCTTGATAATTCTAGATGACCTATAATAATAAAACTCTGAGTACTTGAGCTCTTGATAATAGTTTTAGATGGATTGATCTTTTGCTGCTCCCCTCTTCTTATAGGGAAGGGCCAGAGGTTGAAGTGGAAGTTTAAGAGGTGCTTCTAATTATAAATTAATCATGCAAGGTATCATGAGAATATTTACACAACTATTATTTAGAAAAGGTAACTGATTATTTGGTGGTATTTACATGTTTATTTATAGGAAAAATCTAGGTAATGGGGCTTGACCATTGATGGTTGGGCTGACCGTTGATGGTTATCTGACCATCAGTGGTTATCTAACCATCAATGGCTATCTAACCATCAATGGTTTCCCTAACCATTGATGGTTGAGGCTAATATCCAAAAGTAGCCAAAAAGGGTGTTTTTAAGTCTAATTATTTGATTAGTTAAAAATTGGTTTTAGTTCATTTAAAGGGTCTAAGAAAAAGTTTAGGGGTTCGATAGTCAGAATCTAATGTGTAGGATTTTGGTGTCTACATTTTCCCCTTTTTGTTATGTGGATTAAATTGATAAGATACTTAACAAAAATGAAAGATGGGTGAGGTTAATGTTGCCCCAAGTTTAGAATGAGGTGTTACCCCTCAAACTAGGAGGTGATGAGGTAAAATAAAATTAGGTTAGGGTTTGATAAATGGGTAAGTGGTGAGATAAGGTTGGGCATTTGTAATGCAGAATTGACATAAAAATGTGATGAAGTGTGAGAGTCAAAACTACGTAAATAATAAATTTACCAATGTTTGGTAAAAGTAAAGGTTATGATAAGAAGACAAGTGACCATTGTAACATGTGACTGCTATAGGCATGGTAGTGGGATACATCTATTAGTCTCCAAAGTAGGTTTAGTATGTTTATGGGTATCCAAGGTAGGAATTTCTCCCATGGAAAGCACTAATAGGCTAAGTGTCATGGGTATCTGAGGTTGAAAGTGCTCCTGAGAAGACACAAATGCTTAGGTCTGTGCATGGGGTGGTGCAAAATGTGTATAGGTAACATGGAAAAGTTATATGGTGTGGTCAAAATAACCAAGCATGAGTAACATAAATTATGCAAAAAAATTGAGGAAAAAATGATCAATGTCAAGGTGAACATGGGCAAATGGGTGATTGTGGGTTGGGATGATTGAGATGACTCTATATGCACTAGGAAAGTAGACACTACCTACATAGGTGAGGGGATGCAAGAGCCCACCTCATCTTCAGGCCAAATGTAGTTCTAGTTAGGAAAGGTAGGTTGTTTATTAAGAAAATAGTTTATGTAGGTGTTTAAAAAAGGTAGGTGAAGGAATGTGATGTCTAAGAATGCCTTGTGTTAGGGTTTGATAAAGGTAATATGGCTAGATAAAAGGGTAAGGTAGGGTAAGGTGTGGTTGAATCATTATGCAAGGGAAGTTGTAAATTGGTGACCTAACCATTGATGGTCAGGGTGAAACCCTAAAAGCTAAAATATAAAAAGTGAAAGTGAAAAGTCATTTTCACCTTTTAACATTTTACCTCTAAAAGATATGCTCGAGTGATTCTTTACTATTACAATTTGTGCCAAGTATTGACCAAGTTGATTCAGAGGTGGGGAGCTATGATTGGTTGAGCTGGCGCTTGAGGAGATTTAGTGTGTGCTGACTGAGATGGACAATAGATGAGGGCATGGTCGAGTAGAGGGACATGGACTCCATTCATGGCATAGGTCTCAAAATGAGGTAGAGGGTGTTTTAAATTTGTTATTGTTGGTAAAAAAGTGATTGGATACATGTGAAAATGAATTTATTAAATGATATAGGTAAAATCTAAGGGTTAAGTGTAGGGTTTTTACATGGGAATGCCCTAGATTTGAATTTAGGTTAAAATTGGTGAAATTAGAGAATTGGGGTGGATGAAAAAGATAGGTAGAGTATGGGAATGTAGTGTAGATTCATGTTAGTTTTGAAATTTTGACTATAGATGTGGATTTTGGGATGGTTAAGGCATGGAGGGTCACAGTTTGATGGCATGTGGTGACCATTAATGGTCACCCCAACCATCATCAGTCAAGGATTCAAGTCAAAAAGTGCTTATGGGACTGTTGACAATCATGAGAACTATCGATGGTTGGCCCATAGTGCTAAATAGAAGGGTTTTTAGCTTTACTTGAAAGCTGTTACATGTTTTATTTGTAGGAGCCTATGTGTGAAATAGGGGGTGAATATAAAATTATGAGGCAACATAGGGTGTTTGTGCCCTAAGGATGCTTAGAATTATTAAGATAGGATATGGTAGAATGTAAAATAGGATTATAGCTCAGGTGAATTCTCATTGATAAGAGAATTGGTAGAGATAATTCTATTTATAAATATTCAAAGATGATAGAATTAATAGATAGTGGTTTTAGGCATATGTTTTTAACATGTTCAACATAATACAAGCCCAAGAGTAGATTCACTTAAAGGATCATGTTTTTGTACTCTTTATGTAGGTATGAGATATGATGAGTGATGAGGAGTGGAGACACATGGAAGCTATAGGCTTAGGTGCATTACAGAATTATCACAATGTGGTTTGAGACACTAGGAAGTTAGTGGCATTGATCAAGAGATGGGAACTAGTGACCAACACATTTTGGTTATTGCCAGGTGAGGTCATGATACTGTTGGAGGATGTTGTGATGATCACATAGTTACCCATCTGTGGGGATATACCATATAGAGAGTAAGTAGTGGGACTAATATATAGACTAGATTTATGGTGATGATTAAAGAAATTGAAAGTTTCATTTAGGCATTTTTAGGTATGGTCCTATGTATTAGCTTGCTCCTGATGATGGCTCTGATGAGGTTCATGCTACCAGATTTAATTGGTGGGTAGTTTCCATATGTGTTGCTTGGCATGCTAGTCAAGATGCTCCTAGGGAGGATTGTGTTTGACTAGGCATAGGTGTTACTAGTACAAGTATACAAGGATAAGTGGGATTTCAAGGTACACTAGTGCTATGGGATCAGTGTCAACCTAGTGTTACATTATTGGGCATATGAGCATATCAAGGTATTGAGACCCTTAGGTATACCTGATGAAACTTATGCATAGATAGATTATATGGATAAATTTATGTGATTATGGAGGTCATTTACCTACACAAGAGAATGAGGTAAGGTGAGGGGTATAGATTGGTTTTGAGATACCCTTGAGGGTTTGGCCATAGTGGGCAAGGCTAAGGTATCATAGATAGGGTTATAGAGATGGCATTGGATATATGACTAGTGGGAGATGGAGACAAAGAGGATCCCTTTTGAACACATACTAAGATAGTTTAGGCTTACACATGGGATTCTTGATAACATGGCATAGTACCAAAGGGAAGAGGGAGAGTTCTTACTACCTGAGTCATAGCCTATAGATATAGTTTAGGATTTTAAGGAATTTCTATTAATGGCCCACATTGATGATGTAGGTATTGCTGATGGGTACATTGCTTGGTATCAGGGTCACTATGTCATATTATATTTTGGTTGGGAAGATGAGGGGTAGGAGGCCATAAATGTGGATCCAATATAGGCATAAACATAGACACAGGGTATCCCTTAGGTAATGACTATTTTAGCAATGGCCTAGGCACAAGTTGCCTTACTATAGGGATAAGTGGTGGTATTATAAGGCTAAGTGGCCACCTTGTAGGGATAGATTAATACTTTATAGGGGTAGGTGAGCATTGTGACAAGAGATAAGGATTAGGCATGGGTGCAAGTGACTACTTTATAAGCACATATAGTGACATTGTAGGGTTAGATTGGTGCTCTTTAGGGGTAGATTGGTAAAGGAGGATTAGGTGTTGTTACAAAAGAGCTGATAGATACAGTACCATGGGCATGGTACTTGGCCATGATCTTGGAGTTGCACTATTATGAGGTGATGGTACTAGAGTAGTAACCCCATACTATGATATTTATAGAGTACAGGGCTAGCCTAGCTGATGGAGCAGAATCAACTACTCCTAATTAGTGGGAATCCATAGTTGGTCATATAGGGGTCCTGAGAGGGCCACCAATAGGTACAAGTCCTGGTGGTGCTAGTGGTAGTGGTCCACATGCCCCAGGGGCTTGATATTTATGAGATATGATATTTAGATATGATTTTGATTCTAGCCTACATGTTGATTTAGCAAGATGTATATTGTTTTGAGAGAGAGATACTTGCTTATTTATGTATTGATTAGCTAGATAGTGCTTCATATATATATTATGGGTTTTATTCATATTAAGATGATGCTTATTTGATTGTCACATTTATGGTAGATTAATTTAGCTAGACATATTGAGATAACAATAGTTTTTTTTAATGATATGTGATGCTAATGTGTTGTTGTGATGATGGACATGCAGGAGTAGATATTAATTGTTTCATTTATGCATGAGTACTTTGATTTTGACATGGTATATGGATGTTTAATTTCATGTGATGTGAAAGATATGATTATGATAAGATTGATGGATTTTATGATATTTGCATATATGTAGATTGGAAACAATCCTAATGGGTTATGATTTTGATTATAATGTATATGGATATTATAAATGCTTTGTATTTGATTGGTGTACACATAGGATGATAAAAAACTAGAGAGATGTTTTTGATTTGATGTGATATGATGCTCTTTATTGGTACCTTTTTGATGAAGATAGCTGATATGAATGCTCATGGTTTATGCTTGATGTTGATTTTGATTTTTAATTAGAAAAGACTAATATAAAAATCAAAGGTCAGATTGGGCTTAGTGAAAATGAGCTTGGAATACACTTTGCATTAGTGTGTTTTAGTTGTAGAAAGTAGGTATCCTAATCACTACGTATCAAGTGAGCTCATAGTCCCATGCATATATAATAGATGAGGGGAGAATGGATGATATTAAAAGTTATAAGCAAGAATAGTATGTCTTTCTTATAGATATCCCAATAAGTAGGGTAAACAAGTTTATACCATAATATATAAAAAATGTAGATTGATCGATGTGGGAAGTCTATGAAGGAAGGCTGATTATGGATTGCCCTATGTGATTTGCTTTTTCATGAGAGCTGATTTCAGCTTTAAAATTTTTAGTTATCTTTTACTTGAGCATATTTTGCTATTTTTCTTATGTGTTTATGTTTTTAAAGAAGCTGATCAATGCGAGAAGCTTCCAAAAATTTCTAGCACTTTGACAAATGTTGAAATTGCTAGCACTTTGAAAAATGTTTTTGTGTTTTAGCAATCCTTCAAGGGAGTGGTCTAATGTTTATAATTATAAAATACTTTTTGATAGCTATCCTTTAAGGGAGTAGTCCAACTTACATTTGTAATTTTAAAATTTCTAACAGCTATCCTTCAAAGGAGTAGTTTGTGGTTGTTATAGATTGACCCATGATACAATGTTTCTACTTTTGCTTTTACTTATTCTTGTTCTTGATTTTTATTTTTTTGATATTTTTCCTTGACAAAGACTTTTTTACACATGGTAAAAAGTATTAATTTTATGAAAACAAAATTAGGCTTGCATAAAATTTCAATAGGTAAAACGATTATAGAGATAATAACCATAGGAACCACTCCTTGGAAGAAGAGGAAGTACTATGAGAATCATGCCTTAGGTAGAGTTGTGGTACCCAAAGTACAATATTAGGGCATGTTCTTGTGATGGATAATCACATGATTTAGTTTTAGTTGGTTATCCCTAGGAGATGTATGTGGTATGTAAGGGATGAGCTTAAGTTAAACAAATAGTGATCTAAAGTTCCTTCATTCAATAATAGAAAGGATGCAGATGTTAAGCGTTAAGATGCTCCAGTTCTGGGTGTCCTTCAAGAGAAGACAATTGATAAGCTCCTAATCCATACTTATGGGTTATGATGTAGGGTCCAAGCTAATTGAAAGTAAATTTGCCTCACTTGCTATTCTTCATATTTGTGACATGTTGATTTTCCTTTAGGACAAGATCACCAATGTTAAACTCCTATGCTTTGAGGTGTTTTTTATAGGCACATTTAACATGCTCTTGATATAAATGAAGATGGGTGAGAGTGGAAAAATACTGTTCATCTAATAGATCAAGTTGAGCTAACCATTTTTGATGATAGCCATCTTCAGAGATGAGGTCTCAAAGATATATGCAAATAGATGGAATTTGGACTTCAAGAGGGAGTACAACTCTATTCCAAAGACTAGAGAGAAAGGTGTAGCACCTATATGGGTTTGAATGCTAGTACAATAAGCCCATAAAGTAAAGGGAATATACAACTACCAATCCCATCCTAAGGCATTAACCATTTTTGTTAGCATATTATTAAGGGTTTCATTAGAGGCCTCAACCTATCCATTTGCTTGTGGATGATAAGGTGATGAAAAACTGAGTTTGATGCCAAAGGAGTCACAAAGAGCTTGAACTTACTTGTTTTTGAAAGATTTGCCATTATCAATTATAATTTTATAGGGAACACCAAAGGGACAAATGATATGGTGATTGATGAAATCAATGATTTTATCAGCTTTAGTTTAGATATGAGGGGATTCATCTACCCAATTAGTAAAATATTTAGTGGTGGTGATGATAGATTGATGCCACTGTGAATAATGGGGATTAATTTCCCCAATAAGGTCCAAGCCCCATTATGAGAAAGGACAAAAGTCCTTAGATAATTGAAGACTATTACTTGGTGCATGATGAAGGTTAGCATGCTATTGAAATTTGATAGACTTTTTTACATAATCACAATAGTCTTGGTTGAGAGAAGGAAAATAATAGTTGAGGTGAAGGGTACACTTAATGATGGTAAGACCACTAAAGTGCCCTCTCAAAACTCCATCATATGTTTCTTTGATAGAATGAGAGGCTTCATGACTTTGTATAAAATGAAAGAGAAGGCCATTAAAGCCATGCTTATAAAGGATTCCCCTAAGTATGGTGTAATGGGAGGTACCTTGAATAAATTCTCTACAAGCATTTCTAGAAATATTAGGGGGAATGGTGGTACTATTAAGATAGTTAAAAGTTTGCTGGTACCAATAGTTAGATGAGATATCTATTATGTTATAGATGGTAGGAGAGCTAGATTTGATGAAGGATGACTTATTAAGGTAGTGGAAAATAATGAATACTTTAGATTTTGAAGGTGGGGATGGGATTTGGGAAGCAAGGGAAGCCATTGTATCAACAAACTTGTTCATAGATTGAGGGGTAGTTTGGATTAGGTAGTGTTCAAATGACATTAGTAATACATCAGATAGGTGTTTGTATTGCTATAAAACATCATTTTTTCACTGTATATGCAATTTATTTGGTTAACCACAAGTTGGGAATCACTAAAGATATTTTTTTGACTCCTAAGGTTAAGGCAGTTTGGAGACCTATTACTAGGGCTTTGTATTCAGCCATGTTATTGGTACATTCAAAGTCAAGATTAAAATATAGAGGTAATGAATCACCTTCAAAGGGAATTAGAATAATTCCTACTCCTCTACCATGTTGGAATTTGGATCCATCAAAGAACATGCTAACTTGATAGGTAAAATCTGCCTGAGAGAGGGTAGTGATATTCTCATCAATAAATTCCAAAGGGCTAGGTTCAGATAGAGGGGCATCGCAATTGATCAAATATCACCTATGCCTTTATTGATTCTTGTTGAAGAGATAAAAGTTAGCCAAAATCATAAGCCACTTAGCTATTAGTTGGTTTTGATAAGGTTTAGAGTGCATACACTTGAGTGGATTGGTATTAGTAAAGATGAAAGTTTTGTGGTTAAGGAGGTAATGATGAATCTTGGTAGCCAAAAAGACTAATACAAGACAAAGTATCTTAGTATGGGTATATCGAGTTTCATAGTCAATAAGTGTTTAGCTGATATAATATATGGCTTACTCTTTATGTTGGTCATCTAGAAATGCAAACATTACTCTTAGGGAGTGGTTATTAGCTAAAATATATAGGTATAAAGGTTCATCCTCTCATGGAGGAATGAGAACTGGTGATGAGAGGAGATGGTCATTAAGTGAATCAAAGGCATTTTGATAATCTTTCCCCCACCTAAAAGAGGTTTCCTTCTTAATAAGGTGATGAAAAGGTTGGCAATGGGCAGATAGTTGAGAAATGAAACACTAAATGGATTAGAGTTTCCCCTAAAGGCTATGGAGTTTTTAAAGGTTAATAGGGGGAGGAATTTGTAATATTTCTTTGACTTTGGCTAGGTTGACTTTAATTATATGAAGAGAGATGATAAAACCTAGGAGTTTACCTAATAAGAACCCAAAGATAAACTTCTTGGGGTTTACATGAATATAGTAGTGGATAAAGTGCTCAAAGATGATTTTAAGAACAACCAGGTGATCCTTTCAAAGATTTGATTTATTGAGAAGGTCACCCACATAGTCTTACATAATTCTATGGATAAGGTCATTGAAGATGTAGGTCATTACATGTTGGTAGGTTACACCAACATTATTCAGACTAAAAGGCATAACCTTATAACAAAAAGCTCCCCAAGGGGTGATAAAAGCTATTTTGTGCTGATCTTCAGGGGCAATAAAGATTTGGTTAAAGCCCAAGAGTCCATCCATGAGTGAAAGCATTTCATGACTAGCTATAAGATCAACAAGCTAGTCAATGTTAGGTAGAGGAAAGTCATCCTTTAGGAAAGTGAGGTTAAGATCTCAAAAGCCAATGTAAATGCAGAGTCCCATAGTGGCTTTGGTAACTAGGACAATATTAGAAACCCATTGGGGATAATCGATCTATTGGATAAAATTAATAGAGAGGAGCTATTGGAGCTCCTCCTTTACAAGGAGAGATATGTGAGGGTACATTCATCGAAGCTCCTATTAAATGGGCTTAACATCATGCTGAGTGATAATGTTATGGGTAGATATGGTAGGGTTAATCCTAAGCATGTTAGCATATGACCAATCAAATGTGATGTTGTGATCATGAAGAAAGGTAGAAAAGTATTGGTTTTATACATAATCTAAGGATTTCCCAATTTTTACGATATGTGGATTCTCATCGATACCCAAATTGATATCCATTTTTGGATTCATTTAGCATAGTGGAAGTTTTAGGAGGGAGAGATTTGTGGATATAATGATCTTCTATACTGAGGTAGGTGAGGATAAAATGATCATCTTGACACTGGATAGTGTGAATGATAGGGGAGTCATTTGTGATGAGTTCAAGATGTACGAGAGGAAGAGTTATGGTACCCCCAACATTTTGATAGGTCAAGGGTCCTAGGCTAATCATTGAGATGAAAAAAAGTTAGGTGGGATGATATCATCATCCTCACTTAGAGGTGGAGGTAAATAAGAAAGGGGAGAAACTACTTCTCCCTCAAAGATAGGGGGAGATTGTGTGGTTGTCTTATTTAGTAAGATAAGGCTGAGCCCATGCTTCTTATGTGGTTTTTGAGTTTTAATTGAGGTGATCTCATGGGGGCCATGATCATATTTTCCTAAACTAAACCCCTTCCAAGCACACCTATGAAGGTATGTCTTGGTAAAGGAGGGTTTTCCTAAATAAAAAAAAGCCAATGGTATATGGGTGAGGATAGGAGGTGTTGATAAAATGGGTTTGACATGAGGGAGGTCCAAGAGATGTGATTGATCCTAGATTGGGGTCATACCCTAGTTGGTTGGTAATCTACCCATACTTCTGAGGGGTAGGGAAAGCATCAAGATCTAAGAGGCGGTATTCCCCAAAAGAAAGATGTTGGTAGGTTGATTCTAAGGAGTTGATTATTGGTATTTACTCGAAGGAGAGAGATGCACTGGTAGATGCTTTGTGAGAATGTCATTAGCAAGTCAAGGAAGATTACCTTCCTTAGATGCTCTAAAATTCTTGTTGTAGTGGCTTGCTCGACTTGTGCTCATGAAGTCTTTATCAAAAGAGGCTTGGCTATCTCCTGTTCTCCTTGGCACCTTTGGCTTGTGGCTTGGCTTGGATTGAAATCAATTTATCATGGTAACACTAGTTGCATGAAGATTTTGAAACCAATCTTGCATTATAACTTTGCATAAATTAAGCCTTTAAATTCATGTGGTAAGGCCTCCTATATATAGATTTTTGGATTTGATCAGAATCAATCTAAACTATACATCTCAAGATTGAGATGTGTAGCTAAGGATTAATTCAATTTTTTGAATTAAGTTGAGAATAGGCTCATCAATATTTGGGATAGAGGATAAATTAAGAGACATGGAGGGCTTTGATGAGACATGGGAGGCATGAGTCTTGATATTTATGAAATTTATGACCTAGGGATGTCTTTCTAAGAAATGAGGTCACCTAATGATGTAGATATTCAATATTAATTAATAAAAACAAGAATTCAACAAGTTTCCATGGAATTATTAATTAGGCTCTAATTTGGTTTGATTAACTCTTAAGCATGTTTAAGCATTTTATGCATAAATTACTCAAATTGATCAGAATGCCTTGTTATTGGTCTAAAATTTCAGTGGTTTAGATGATAACTCTAGGATCAAAATAGGTTGAACCTTGTCCCCACTTAGTGCGAGTGCACAAGTATTTTATTAATTTCAAAAAAACAAGTACATAAGGGTGCCTTTACTCCGTTAGCCCTTTCACAAAACAAATATGGATTTATATAGTTTTTACCAATGACTGGTAAAAACAACTAATCCAATAACCAACTAAATATGGGAAAACAACCCGTAAAACAAATCTAATTAATAAACATAAAACATAAAAACTACCTAATAATTAAACTAAGTTTATTTATTTTATGGGGGTGTCTTTATAAAAGATGCATGCCCCATTTACAATAGTAATTTATTTTCTACCAAAAACTAACCTAATGTTAAGATTTTGGAACAAGTCCTAACAAACCCCCCTATGATCCAAAGTCAGGTCTTTGGACACATACCAAGCATTTTTCTAAATTTTTCAAATTTGATTCTGTCAAGGGGTTTTGTGAAGATATTAGTTGTCTGATCGGCAGTTGGGCAATATATTGGATCAAGAGTTTTCTTTGCCACCAACATTCATAGATAATGGTATTTGACATCCATATGTTTTGTTTTGGCATGAAACACTAGATTCTTGGACATCTTGATTGCACTTTGATTATCAATGTATAATTGTGTAGGACCAAACTAAGAAACCTGAAGATCTTCAAGAATATGACGAAGGTAAACAATTTCTCTAGAAGCATCCCATGCTGCAATATACTCTAATTCTATTGATGAATTTGCCACTGTATCCTGCTTCTTACAACACCAAGCAATGGCAGTTGAACCCATATGCATAGTGTATCCTGTGGTTGACACTCTGTCATCCACACATCTACCAAATTCTACATCACAATATCCAACAAGTTTGAAGTTCTTGTTGCGGCGGTATTCAAGGCCATATGTTTTCATTCCCTGAAGGCAACGAAGTACTCATTTTGATGCATGCCAATGAATTTATCTAGGCTCATGCATAAACCTAGAAAAAATTCCAATTGAAAATGAAATATCGGGCCTGGTAGTCATCAAGCATATCAAACCTCCCACCAATTGTCTATATGTTATGCCATCAAAAAAGGCACTGCTATCATCCTTAGACAATTTCAAATTACTTTCCATGGGAGTGAGGGCAAGTTTGCAATCACTAATGCCAAACCTCTCTAATAACTTAGAAATATACTTAGTTTGTGAAATGAAAATACTATGCTCTTTCTGAGTTAACTCTATGCCTAGATAGCAAAGCCTAGTTCATCTTCATCTGGGCATCAAAACAATAAAGGAAATAGTTATAGAGGGGGTCAAGGTTATAGAGGAGGCATATATCAAAACAGAGGTAGAGGTCATTTAAATAATCAACAATCTAATCAATCACATTCACATGAAACAAGTGATCGAGGACATGGTCACAATTCTTATAGGGGCAGAGGTCAAGGTAGATCTGACATTCAATGTCATAGATGTGGAAAATTTGGTCACATTGCCTCACAATGTAGAATTCCTTTTGATAAAATTTAGAGGCCATAAAAAGTGACTAAGACTAACTCTACTCAGTATGTCGATCATGACTATGATGAATCTAGTAATGTTGCCCATGAATTTGCATTTACTTCTTTGGGGCACATTGATTATGTTGAATATGAGGCTAGAGATGAGCTCACAGATGTATGGGTTTTAGACACAGGAGCAACCAAACACATGACATTTAGGAGAGATTTCTTTTGGTCTTATAAGGAATCTTCTCTCTCTCCAGTTGCCTTAGCAGATGAGTCTATGCATACACCACTAGGACTTGGTTCTATTCGAATTATTCTTCCTAATGGGTCTATAAAATACTTGGAGGATGTTTGGTATGTTCCCACATTGAAGAAACACTTAATTTCTTTGGTAACTATTCGAAAGAAAGGTTATCAAATTGTGCTTGAAAATGGGCTCATTTACATCAATTCAGTGAAGGATAATTATAAAACCATGTATACAGGATATGAAGATGGTAACTTGGTTAGATTGCATTGTAAGGTGATTCCTCCCAATATAGAACTTGTAGCAGTTGTTGATACAGGTACAGGTACTATGTCTACACAGCAGTTATGGCATCTTTGCTATGGACATTTGAATATCCACTCTTTAGTGGATTTGTAGAGATATGGTATGGTGAATGGGTCACCCACTTTTCGCAAAGATAGTATTCTTTGTGAGTCATGTGTTTTGGGCAAACAAAATCAAGAAAAATTTCCTAAACAGTCATCTTGGAGAGCTAACAAATGTTTACAGTTAGTTCATAGTGATGTATGTGACATGAAAAATTCATCCATTGGTGGGTGTAGATACTTTGTCTTGTTTATTGATGAATTTTCTAGGATGACTTGGGTATTCTTTATGAAAAACAAATCTGAAGTTTTCACTAAGTTTGTTGATTGGTTACATTTAGTCGAAAAATAAACAGGTTCACATTTGGCCACTCTTCATTCAGATAATGGAGGTGAGTATACCTCTAATAAAATTTTAGACTATTGTTGAGAACATGGAATTCATCGACAATATAGTAATGCTTATACTCCACAACAAAATGGAGTATCTAAGTGAATGAATAGAACTTTAGAGGGCATAGCACGTGCCATGTTGCACTATAAATAGCTTGATGATAAGTTTTGGGCTGAAGCCATTGGTACTGCAGTGTATTTGAGAAACAGGTCCCCCACAATTGCACTTTTGGGACAAACTCCATATGAGGCATGGTATGGGTTTAAACCCAAAGTTAAATACTTGAAAGTGTTTGGATGTCTTTGTTTTGCTTTGGTTCCTCCTAAACATAGAACTAAGTTGGAACCACAAAGTCAAAAATGCATCTTTCTTGGTTATTCTGAAGATGAAAAGGGGTTTCATTTGCTTGCATAGGATTCAGGCAAATTCATAGTGAGTCGAGATGTAATATTTGATGAATTTGGGACTATGAACACTGTAGAGATTGATTCTCAACTTGATAGATTAGAGAGGAAAAATGCAAAAAGAGATAAGGGTTTGAATAATGGGGATAACTCTTCAAAGTTATGGTATGAGACTCAAATTCCTTCATTTTCCTCTCCTTCATCTACAAGTTCACAGGGTGATGACTTAGAAATTGTTGAAAATTCTCTAAGTCCCCCATCGAATGATGCACCTAATGAGAATTCTGGAGTCCTTGATTTGAATAATTTGTCTAAGTATCCAAAATGGGCTCAAAGTACTTTTTCTAACTTGACAGCAGATGAAGTTGGTTTAATAGGGCCCAAGAATTTTTGAAAACAGGTGAACTATGCTATGGTTGTTACTACTTCTTCCACTGAGCCATCCACTTTTGAGGAGGCATCTACTGAACATGTTTGGCAACAGGCAATGAAATGTGAGTATGATTCCATACTTAACAATAATACATGGGTTTTAGTTGATCCTCCTCCACATGTTAAACCCATCAGATGTAAATGGGTTTATAGGACTAAGTATAAATTAGATGGCTCCATTGATAAACATAAGGCACGACTTGTTGCCAAAGGATATGTGCAACAAGAAGGTATTGACTATGAAGAAACATTTGCACCAACTACCAAATGGCACACTATTCGTATGGTACTTGCCTTAGCAGCACAAAATGGTTGGAAAGTACATCAGTTGGATGTTAAAAGTGCTTTTTTGAATGGTGATTTACAGGAAGAAGTCTATATGAAACAACCTCAGGGTTTTGAACAGGTGGGTGCTGAACACAAAGTGTGTAAATTGACAAAAGCTTTGTATGGGCTCAAACAGGCACCCAGGGCTTGGTATGAGAAAATGGATTCATACTTGAAATCCATTGGTTTTCATCATAGTGAATCAGATGATACTCTCTATTTTCGAGTGCAGGGTAAGAAAATGGTGATATTATTTCTCTATGTTGATGACTTGTTTATTGCAGGTAATGATGAAAATCATAACAAGTCTGTGAAGAAGGAATTAAAAGATGGGTTTGAGATGATAGATCTTGGACTTCTTCACTTTTCTTGGATTTCTTGGGTAGAGAGAGGTCATGTTGGATGAGCAACTTAGCCAACTTATCAAAGGTGATGCCTGTGATCTTGTCAGAGACATGCAACATTTCAACAAAATTCCTATAGGACCTTGGTAGTCCTTTCAAAGCAGCAGTAACTATGAGGTCATCATCTAGTTTTTCAAAACCAGCGTTAGTGTACTCAGTAGTGATATTTTTCAACTTAGACATATATTCTCCCATATCCCCATTCTCATCTAATGACAAAGTAAACAACTACATATGAATATCTATCTTCTTATGCTTAGGTTTCTTATCATACAAGTCTGACAATGTTTTCCATGCAGTGTAACTATGAGGAGAATTTTCAATATGAACATACGTATCACGAGTACAACAACATTTAATAAGTGCTAAGGCCTTAGAATCACACAAATTGAAAATATCTAATTTAGCCTGCTCTGTTGGCAATGTGGGATTTTCATTCTTAACAATATCCCATAACTCATTAAACACTAGTGAAGCCTCCATCAATCGTTTCCAATCTGAATAATTGGAAATTGTTAATCTATCACCATCTGAAAGCAAATTTTGAATTTTCAGCGTTTTGAAATGAAAGCAAGTGCAGTAGAGAAATGTGCGACAAAATGCGAAAGAAATGAAACAAATATCACACACACTGCACAAGACACTGCTTCTATAGGGTTTTGCACTTAACCTCCGTGTAGAGCGTAAAATAGAAAATAAGTATTTTTGATGGGTTTTGCACTTAACCACACCAAAAATCAATGATTACACCCTTATTTCACCAAATTACAACCTTATTTCACCAATTACACCCTTATCTCACCACAACAATGTGAAAGAAAAAAGATTGAATTTTGCCCCTTTCTCAAAAAATAAATAACACAATACAATAAGTATGTGTTTTACAATATTCAGAATTAAAAGGGAATATTCCTTTTTCAAAAAATTATATTCCAAGGCAAAAAAAAACTTTCTCCAAAAAGGGATTTGAACCCTTGACCTCCTCCCTTGCAAGCTTTTAGCAAAATAGGCTTAACCAATTGCTCTAAGAGCATTTACAAAATGTTATACTCAAAAATTTAAATTTATACCAGATTTCTGTGTATGAGAGAAAATAAAAAAAAATTACATGAGAATGTAAATAAATAAATTCTTTTTCCCTTTTTTTAATTTGACAGCCTTCACTTCAAGCTTTCTCCCGGGTGGGCCCTCCACAGCAAATTTTTGAAAAATAAAACTTTAGAATAGCAAAAAATAATTTTTGAACTTTATTCCAGTGTCATGCTTGCTTGGGACGCCATCGCTGCTGCTGGAAACTTTTTCTCCACCTGCTCTCTCTCACCTAGGCCGTACAAATCCGTACAGGCTGTTAAAAAATGATTTTGACAGTGTTTTTGCAAATTTTTAAGGTATTTTTTGCAGTGAATGAATCAAAAACAAGCCTAGGCATTGGAAAGGCTATACAATAGGCCGTACAAGTCTTGTTTTTCTAGATTTTCAATTAAAAATGCAACAATAGAGGTTTTAAATGTTATTTGCTGATGTTTTTCAGAGGTTTTCCACATAAATGAATGTTATACTCATAATGACAGCCATTAATGAAAAGTTTCAGATGTTTTCTCAGATAAAAGGCTATACAAATCTGATTTTGGCTCAAAAATAATGAATTAATAACATTTAAATGCTAAAATTCATTTTTATGCCAAATGAGGAGGCTTAACAGAGGAAAAATGGAGTATGAATGATCCAAAAAAAATAGATAGTGGTATATGGAAAATACAGGTTTAAATATAAATAATTTTTGAAAAATTAAAATGATTTAATAATTTTTCAAAATATTTAAACCAAACTATATGGCATACCTTATTTTCATGCCAAAAGAAATCACACCTTCCTCATTCGAATTCACCGTGCTCCCAATCATGCTCTGATACCACTGATAACTCCAGGATCAAAATAGGTTGAACCTTGTCCCTGCTTAGTGCGAGTGCACAAGTATTTTATTAATTTCAAAAAAACAAGTACATAAGGGTGCCTTTACTCCGTTAACCCTTTCACAAAGCAAATATGGATTTATATAGTTTTTACCAATGACTGGTAAAAACAACTAATCCAATAACCAACTAAATATGAGAAAACAACCCGTAAAACAAATCTAATTAATAAACATAAAACATAAAAACTACCTAATAATTAAACTAAGTTTATTTATTTTATGGGGGTGTCTTTATAAAAGATGCATGCCCCATTTACAATAGTAATTTATTTTCTACCAAAAACTAACCTAACGTTAAGACTTTGGAACAAGTCCTAACATTAGAATTGGAAGGCAATGTCAAATGCGTTGCATCCATTATCTCATTTAGGATTTTATCAATAGTAAATAACAAAGACATGCATATTATGTAGGATATTTGATAGGAAAAATAAATCTAGAGCACTTAGGTGAAAAATTAGCATTTTGACTCAAAATGATCTGATCAAAGTTAGCTAGCCCATAAATTACATTACCCTATTTAATGATACTCTAGCCAAAATCAGTACTTGAACATGTCAGGTTCAAATATTTTAATGTGATTTAGTGTTTTTAGGCTAAATTATGCATTTTGATGGAAATTAGTCAAAAGCTTCGCTGGAGGTTATCGATAGCTAGTTTTAGGTGTCTATAGTTTGCACCTGTTTAGGAAGATGTTGAAAACTGTAGGCAAAAAAATGTCTTCTCAAATAATGAAAAAAATGCATGTATGCCAAAAATAAGATGATGGTTGAAGAAAAAAACTCCAAATGGTGTTTGGGAAGCCTATGATGATGCCTCCTCAAGGGAGTGGCCATCACATTTATTGATGGATGGTCCCTAAAAAAGAAACAAGAAGAAAGGTGGAATTAACCCATGGTTGAGATTAATCCAAATGAGAAAATGCTTGCATGCATTGATTTAAAAAGGATGTAGATTTTCCCAAAGATGGTTATAATCAAGAATAAAAGTCAAAATAATATTTGCCCATAGGAAATTATAATCATTAAGAGGACCTAGATTGGATAAAGATGATGGTGCCCCAATTAGGGCTCATTACAAAGCATAACACAAGGATATAACTTAGAATACAGATTAAAGATGAGTGGGAAAAAAATGATGAAAGAGATTAATAGAAGAATAAGATTGATCAATAGAAAATGATTTAGTTATACCTACCAATGAGGAGATGTACATACTTATTAGAAATGATACAACTAGAATGGGCAATGGGTTGATTTAATCAAGATGGGTGAAAGGATTTACCAAGGTACAAAGGAGAATATTTTTTAGCTCCATTGATTATTGACCTACTTGAAGCTGATTTTTTCTATAACATGTGATGGTAGGCTTCATGATATAACACCATGAAGACTTGGTCAAAAAATGCATAAGGACTAACTCTCGATATTTGATATCCAAATGAAAAAAATGCACCAATGATGAAGACCATGATGATAATGTTGACATATGAATATGGATGTACTCAAGAGTAATGTGCTTGAGGAATCACCCATGAATGCATATAGACTAAGTCGAGATAAAAGTGCTGAAAGCAAACAAACAAGCAAATGAACAAACAAACAAACAAATAGAAAAACAAACAAACAACTTAAAATAAATAAACAAATAGAAATCTTAAAAAAAACATTAGAAGAAAGCATCCTAAAAATGACAATGCCCCAGTAAGGTAGATTGAGGATAATTGACTAGGCTTATATAGGACAAATGTTTTTGGATTTTAAAATATTATGAATGTTTTTGGCATTTTGAGGTATCTTAACTTATTAGAGAATGACAAGATACCTGCTCACAAGATGGAAAGAGAATTTGGAAAGGAGGATTAAGGTGCCCTCAACATGAATTGAGCATGATCCACATAATCCTAAAATGACCTCAAGTCAATAATTCCATCCACATAAAAGGCAGGGAAAAACCAACTAGATCCAAACAAGGTCTCAAATCTGGAAAATGGCCAATCAAATCAAAACTAATGGCAATGTGATGCAATAATGCATGATAAACAAGTGTTAGCCCTAGTTTTCCTATAGGTAGTTATAACTAGGATACAATGGCATAGGTCAATGATACTAATTTGACCATAGGCAATTATAATTAGTGGTAAGACTAGTGAGACACTGATTTCCCCAAAGGCAGTTATAATCAAGCTCACATAAACAAACTTGATAGGATGAAAGATATCTTACCATATCAACTATCACACTACTTTCATAGATTATCATCATAAACATGAATTGGATTGATTGTTGAAACTTTATTAGAATCCTCTCACAAAAGGTGTAGGTAGAACCAAATGAACCAAGATCAAAACAAGACTGGGTAGGATGACTAAAAATAGGTTTAGTCTAGATAAGAATGATAATGATAGGATGTATAAAATAATAGGAGGGTTTTCCCCCAAGTGATAGGGTGAATGGTTGGGATATACGATAATAGAAAATAGGCATAGGGAATAATGGCAATGACATGGAAATGAAATGCTATGGTATATGTTTTTGGCCTGGGTGTGGTTTTTGATTTTGTTGTTCCTACTAATAGGGAGATGCACGCCCGAATCAAAAAATTACACAAATAGAATACTCCATCATGTTAATTTATATCCCACACCTCATTAAATAGTTGCTCTATCAAAAATAGCCAATAAATTTGGTTCTCAAGAATTTTTTGTGTGATCTTCATTGGTCATTGATTCTGATTCCTTCAAGTGTCAAGATAAGGTATCTTTGTAGCCTCTGTAATGAAAGTGTAGCCATGGATGGTAAACAAGGACAAATAATGGATGGTAGGTTTTACTATGAAATAGAATGGTAAATGGTAATGAAATGTGGAATGGTAGATGATAATGAAATGTGGAATGGTTGGGAAATAAATGAAGATCAGGATGTTTAGTCACACATAATGTTGTTGATGCCAGATTCAACATAATTTTGGTTGTGGTGAGGCTGAGGACTTGTTCTCTCAATAAGACCATCAAATTTTGTTGTTGTTTGGGCATGAGAGTAGCTACCATCTAATTAAGCTATAAATAGGAAGTTATTTTGATTTGATCTTTGATTTTTTCTTCATCCAATAATGAAGAGCTTTTGTGCTTAGCTATTGGTGCCTCAATGAGATTTTCACCAATGAAGTTGTCTTGATTGTCTTGTATCACCTTTAAGAAGGTTTCACTAATGAACATTGGCTTTTGACCTTGATTTTATTCTAGCATTTCTAAAAAAGTTTCACTAGAAGATGCTGAGTTCTAGCTTTGATTATCCCTTAGTGCCTCTAAAAAGGTTTCACTAAGAGAGTGTTCTTTTGCTATATGAATGTGGTCTTGGCCTTGTTATTCTTCTTCAAATTCTATTTCACCATGGATGCAGTTTAACAAAGTGTGATTCTGTCAATCCCAAGTGAAATTTGTGGGAGATGGAATGTCAATGATATGGCTACTTTGGTTGATGGTAATGGCCTATGGAATGGTAGTGGAATGGGGAGAGGTTGCACAATCCTTATAGAATATACTAGGATAGCTTGTGTCAAAGCTGAAGTACTCATCCTCAAAAAGCATAGAAGGATCAAACATATATTCAAATTGATCTATGAGACATGTGTAACCAATGTTGTAATCATCATGAACATGTTCTATATCTGAATCTGATTCTAAATCAAGGGACTCTAAATCGAATGTTGAGACTATTGTTGATTCTAATTTTGATGCTAAATCTAATGTTAGTTCAATAATAGAATTGGGCTCTAGATTTGATTCTTCATCTGATGGGTACTTTTTTATAATGATGTCATGTTGAATATTTAGTTTTAGACAAATAATGGCCTATGATGGCTTAATGGGCTCCACAAAAATTGGTTTGCTAGAGTGGGACTCTTCTAGGATGGGAAAAAGGTCAAGAGACATCTCCTTAGAGACTGGCTTATCAATAGGAGGCTCTTGAAAAATAGGCACATGGCCAAGGTAATGATTTAACCAAAGTCAATTATAATCATTATTAAGTAACTCAATAAATACTAGCTCATTAGTGTGAGACTCTTCGACAACTAGTATAGGATCAATAGGTGATTCATCATAGGCTAACTTATCATAAGTGGTTGGTTCAACAAAAACATCTTGTATTGGTTGGATTCCTAGGATTTGGTTTCTAATGAATTGGAAAATACCATTTTATAACATAACTTGGTCTTCAAAATATTGGATTAGATTCCTAAGGTCAGGGTCGATTTGGTAAGGAGGGCATGGGATGATTTGGGTGGAGGTGGGTGAAATAGCCCTATCATGGCTTCTTTGAAAGAGAAAGGTGATGGATCTATAATGGGTACAGATATGCTAGGATATTTTCTTTGGTGGGGGAGATCTATTTGATTCCAAGAGGTGGATCTATCCATGTTAGGTTGAGAGAGAAAGTCTAGTTTTTGAACTATTTGAGAAAAATATTTATATACTAGTTTCATACTTTGGGTAGTTGGTTTAAAATAAAGTTTGATAGGAAGAGGAGAAGAAAGAGGGGTAACCTCATAATTCTCTTCATCTAAAGGGGAGATGAGTGGTGGAGGAAAGTCATGGGTTGATGCTTCTTCTCTAGGCACAACATCCATAAGAGGGATGATTGGTTGATGGGTTGGAGGTCATGTGGTTATGATGGGCTTATTAGGTAAATCTATTGATAGAGTTTTCGAGGATGCCACGACCTTCATGATTGAAGCCATGGTAAATGATAGCTCCATAATGTCAATTTTTGGCTCTAAGAAAGGTGGCTTCTTTTATTCACTCAAAGGAGTAGGTGAATTTATTAGGTAGGTAGTTGGTTCATTCATAATTGGAATATCAAGAATCATATTAACCATATTAGTGTCTTGGGAGCATTTTACTTGGTTGCTTTATTCTTTTGATGGAGGGTGATTGGGAAAAGGTTTCTTGAAGATATTAAGAGCCTAGTTCTAAGGTACATTGGGATTATCAAAGACAAGTTCCCTCTTATCAATAAGGGATTAGACAATGACTTTAAATGTATTACACCTATGAACATCATGCATAACTACATGGTGGAAGGAACAAAGATCATTCTCATTGTACCAATTTGGAGGAAGATGAGAATAATCAAATTGCTATGGGGGTTTAATTGGCAAAAGCTGTATGAGATTGGATTTCAATAGTTTGTCCAAAACTAAGGCATAATATTCTCTCAGTGGGGTAAATTTCTTTGGGTTGCTTCAGTTTGGGTTTCACATGTTTTGGTTTGGAAGATTATAAGTGTTTTATTGACTGATATTTGGCGGAGGAGCTATTTTAAAGACAACTATAATCATAGTTGCCTTGCCCTTGGTTCCCATATTGGTTTGGTTACTGGGTTTGGAAGAAGTCTCATTGGTTTTGAAGGTGGAATTTTTGTTACGTAACTTCAATTTACCTTCATCTATGGCTCTATTTTCCAATTTATGTGTCATGGTAAAGGCTTCATCAAAAGTTCTAAAAATTTGGACATGCTGGGTAGAAGAGATGTGCTTTGCATAAGCAAAAGCAAAGAGTTGAATCACTTATGTTTGAGGTAAAGAAAATGATAATTAGTTGATAAAAATTCTCCAATGAGCTACAAAATCAACTAGAGACTTACCTTCAAATTGGTAGATGGCATAAAGATCAATAATTGAGACCTTCTTAGATATGTTAATGGAGAAATGGTCTAAAAACATCTGAGCCAATTGGCTGAAAGAAAAGATAGAATATTTGGTAATGACACTATACCAGTCCAATGCTGGGTCAAAAAGTGACATAGGAAATGTGCACAAAAGAAAAGAATCATCGTAAGAAATCATGTAATAGGAATGCCTAAATGCTGCTAGGTATCTTATTTACTATTGAATTCAGTAAATCTAGGAAGTTCCCATTGGGTTACATATGGTTTGATAGGGACTGAAGATCAATTGGTTTGTTAAAAATTTGATCATAAGATAAGAGATTATGAGGTCTAAAAATAGATGACTCTAGGTTTTTCATCTTGTCCATGATCATTTTCATCAAATCCATTTGTGGTGGTAGACCTAGAGGATTTTAGGTCAAAAATTGTGGCTGAGAAGGGATAATATATTGATAATTCATTGGTGGTTGGGAGATTTTCCCATATTGATATGTAGGTATAGATGATTGGGTTGAAGGTATATGAGGATAGGTAATATTTGGTGGTTGAGTGATGTGGGAATGTCCTTGTGGGTTAGAGACATATCTAAGATTGGGTATGATTGGAAATTGCTGAGAGGTGATCATAGGTTGGGTGGAAGATATATAAGGGTAAGTAATGGTTGGTGGTTGGGTAACATGGAGATGTCATTATAGGTTATGTGTTTCTACACAATTTCGCTTTCACATTCAAAAGAGAGAAAATGAGAAACTTAAGGAAATGGTCAAGGCTTGTATGTACCTGGATGTAGTCTGCGCACCGTAATCCAGACGTTGTGAGAACTCCTCTTTGGTTGTGGAGGATGACACCTGAAAGAGACAGACACTAAAACACAAAAAATATTAGTTGATAAGAGGATGGATTGCCAAGCAAAAGCTTGGTCCTAGAAGTGCTAAGGCTTCTTGGAGGATGACAATCCACTGTTAAAACAAAATATGACAGAGACAGAAAAGAGAAATAATAAAAGACTGAAAAGAAAGAACTAAAAGCAAATGCATACCTGATAAGCTACAATTTGCTTAGCACAGTCACCGATGTTGGTGATATTTCCAGTGTTAGTCAGGAAGGTCACTGATGACGGTTAGACTGCCGACGTCGGTAGGGGAAGTGGATGAGGTCGGTCAGGGTAATGGCCAGGGACAGGTTACAGGTCTAGTTTCTGGTCTACAAGATGGACTGTGGTCTTATATGTGAGTCAGGGAGTTTGTTTGGGATGGTAAAACAATAGATATAATCTTTAATAAGAACTAAGGCAAAGGGTATGTTGTTAGGAAAAGGGAAAAGGGGCAGGAAAAAGGCCTTTCAGCCTTTTCGTGAAGCAATTTAGTCAGGTTGATTAGATTGGTCTCAAGATGGTCTGTAGGTCTCTGATAGCTTGTGCTGAGTTGATTGAATAGAGGGTGTTGTCTAAAGAGAGTCTAAAGGGGTGTCAGAGGCAAATAAAAGGGAATAAGGGGTGAGAGAAGGCTTTTCAACCTCTCTGGGAAGAATAGGGAAGGTTGGGTCAAGGATGCTTGGAATAGATGGTAGACAGAATGCTAATATATTTGAAATGACACTGAAATGAAAATAGTACAAATACTTAGCTATGATACGAGTTGGCAAAGGTGTAGAAGCTGTGTATTGGTGATGGAGATGTGCAATCCCTATGCAGAATGTCTAATGTAAGACCTCAGTGCCTAGAAAATGCTGTCAAGAATGCTGATCCCTGCAAGAACACCAAGAAGCCAGAACACTAAAAAGCAAAAGCATGAGAACTTTGTTTCACCAGAAGAGGTCTCGAGATTCATGATTAGCTCCAAAGATTAACAATTTGTCATTCGGGTCTGTCAAAGGGTTAGAAAATTGGTTTAAGTAAAATTGACATCGGTAATCCCACCAGCATCGGCTGACATTTGACCAACGTCGACGGGTGGAGAATGGGTAAAAGAGCCACCAAGCCCGTTCTCCATTTGCCAAATGCACTATTCGTTGGAGAATGTCAAAGGTTGGGCTAAATATGCACGAGAGTTGGTTAGGCGGTTAGAGAGAAGTAAGAATAGGTCTTGGGTGAGTCATAAGGTGGGAAATAGTCCAAGGCGAGGTGTCAGACGAGGTGTTAAAGGGGAGGATATTAATAATAAATTATTATTTTTAAATTAGTAAGTGCATGGTTTAAGAATGGGTTAAGAATGGACCAAGGGGGAAGGTGACCAAGGGTTAGACACGATTTCGGTGTCTACATTTGCCCCTTTTTGTCTTGTTGGTTGCTCTTGACAAATTGCAAGACAAAAATAGGAGTTGGTTGCCCCAAGAATGGGATGGGGTGTTGATTTCATCTTGTTGGTTGTTCAAGTGAACTGCAAGACAAAAATAGGAGGGTTGGTTTCCCCAATTATGGATGAGGTATTCCCCCTCAAAGTAGGAGTCGAGAGAAGGGAACCTGGAATCGGCTACTGATTTGACAAAGATTAGATGAAAAAGGGGTGAAGATAGAGTGAGAACACTGCAAAATTTGTGATTGCATGTATGCCACTTCACAAGGATGGTCAAGAGAAATTGTCACAGGTCGAGGGTCGAGGAGTGCCAAAATTGAAATAAATGGGGCCCAACATTTAGTCGTTTACTGATTGGGTTATTCAATCTAAGCTGAAGCTCCAATGGTCATCATGTTCTAGGTATCCTAGGCTCAGGAAGTGCTCCCAAAAACATGAAAATGTCATAAGTAGTGGGGATCAATTGGCTTACGATCCTATACTTGTGAAGGTCAAAAGTATGCGCACAATTTTGCTAACCAATCATGAGGTAGCATACATGCAAAAATAACCAAGGCAAAATCGCTTTAGAAGTAGTCGCGGTTAGAGGAGATGGTCATGATCTCCAAGGTTTGGTGGTCGATGGATGGAGGCAAAAGTGATCTCAAGTGGTTGATTTTGGTCATGATAATGATATAGCACTTCCCATATGTCTGAGGGTACATGCTTAAAATGACGAGGAGAAGATGATGCTATAGGGTTTTCCAAATGGTGTATTCTGTAACATTGGTCAGGGTTTTTCATCCCTTAGCAACTATCCATATTTGTGGTGGATGAATGCTAAAAATGAATTGCAAGTCGATTTATGCTTCAGCAAGTAATGGTTTATGCTTGACATAAATTGTGTGGTTGATAGTTTCCATGTGTGTTGATGTCTATGGAAACTAGAATGATTAGGCTATGTGAGTGGTTTGAAAAGAGTCGAATTGAATTATTTTGACAAATGATGTGGTTGAATGTGACCAAAGTGTAGGTAGAAAGTAAAAGGCATAAGCACCCTTTTATTGACAAGGACCAAAATGACAGCATAGATAGAGGTTGTTAGAAGCAAGAGCCCCATTTATGCATTGCATCGTCGACCATGAGTTGTGTTAGAGCGGTAATTGAATCACTTTGACATTAAAGTGAGCTCAAAGTCCCTTGCGTAGGTAATGGGATAGGAGGAGAGGGTAACCCATTTTTAGAGTAGGGATAACATTGCCCCTTTTTATAGGAGACCCTGAGAAAACTACAAGTCAAGTCCATGACCCTTTTTTTTAGAGCGGACTGATCAATGCAGGAAGTCCACATAGAGATGTCATCTTGTTTTGTGGTCATTTGTGAAGCTGATCGATGTGGGAAGCTTCTAAGAAAGTGTTGTTTGTAGCAAGATTTAGTCATAACCATCCTTCGAGGGAGTGGTCTATATTTTGCTTTATAGATTTAAGGGATTTTGAATAGCTATCCTTCGAGGGAACAATCTATTAGCTACAACAATGATAGTACAACTGTCCTTCGAGGGAGCAGTCTGCTTTTTGATTTGTTTTTGTGACCTTGGATATTTTGACATCTTGATTTAGTTTTGACAAAATGTTGAGTCATGGACAAGACTATAGAAGGTCAAGGGCTCCCTTTTATTAGGACAAAGCATCCATACATTATAAAAGGGTTATAGAGGATTTGTTAAGGGAAAAAGGGTGGAAAGGATTGAGGATTAAAAGGGCAGGGATTGCTCAAGGGACAAGCTCAAGTTAAATGTCAAGTGGATGAGTACTCGGCTAATAGTAGAATGGTAGCAGATGCAAAGCATTAAGGGGCTCAGGTTTTGGCTGGCCTTCAAGAGAAGACAGATGATAAGTCCCTAATCCATACTTGTGCGTGATGATATAAGGTCTGAGCCAATTAGGAGCAAATTTGCCTCTTTTACTCCATTCCATATTGGTCACATGTTGGTTCTCTTTGAGGATGAGGTCTCCGATATTGAAATCTCTTTCTCTCAGAGTTTTGTTATAGGTTCGTTTGGTGCGATTTTGATAGACATGGAGATGGTTGAGGGCAGCAAGATGACGTTCATTGAGTAACTCAAGTTGAGCTAATCGATCTTGACGAAAGTCATTGTTAGAAAGAATGCCATGGAGTGAAATGCAAAGAGATGGGATCTGTACTTCGAGAGGTAAGATAGCCTCTATCTCATACACTAGAGAGAAAGGGGTAGCACCTGTAGAGGTTTGGATGCTAGTATGGTAGGCCCACAAAGCGAAGGGTATGTGAACGTGCCAATCCCTTCTAGTGTCGTTGACCACCTTCATGAGAATTTTAGTTAAGATTTTGTTAGAAGCCTCAGCCTGCCCATTTGCTTGTGGGTAGTAAGGTGAAGAAAAGCTAAGTTTAATGCCAAAAGAGTCACAAAGTTTCTGGATAGTTTTGTTTTTAAAAGAATTTCTGTTATCGGTGATGATTTTGTGAGGTACACCAAAATGACAGATGATGTGGGTGTTGATGAAGTCGACAATCTTGTCAGATTTTGTGGAGACGAGAGGAATAGCTTCCATCCATTTAGTGAAATACTCGGTGGTAGTGATGATGGACTGATGACGAAGAGATGAATGAGGGTTAATCTCGGTGATGAGATCTAAGCCCCATTGTGAAAAAGGCCAAAAATCTTGAGCAACTTGTAAGGTGTGGCTAGGGAGATGAAGCAAGTTAGCATGCTGCTGACACTTGATGCAATGTCGAACATAATCGCTACAGTCTTGATGAAGAGTGGGCCAATAATAACCCAGGCAAAGGATGCGCTTGGCAACCAAGTTACCACTGAAGTGTCTGCCACAAATCTCATCATGGGCTTGTTTAACAGTATGAGAGGCTTCAGTGGAGTTTAAATAGCGAAGAAGAAGGCTATCAAAACCTCTTTTATAGAGAAGGCCCCCTAGCATGGTATAGTGAGTGGTGCACTTAATAAAATCCCGCCATGCATTACTAGAGAGGTTGGGAGGAATGAGAGAATGAGCCAAGTAGTCCTCAAGTTGTTTATACCATACATCTTGTGAACTAGAGTCTATGGTGTGGATGAGGTTGATGTCAGTGGAAATGTATGAAGGCAATGGCACACGATGTACCATGACATAAATTCTTGATGAGGATGATGATGAAGAAGTAATATGTGAGGTGAGGGAAGCCATGGTGTCAGCAAACTCATTTGTAGATCGAGGGACAGTCTGCAATAAGTGATGGTCGAAAGATGATAGAAGAGTGTCAACACGGTGCTTATACCTTTGTAAAATTTTGTTTTTACAAAGATATGAACCATTGATTTGATTGACAATAAGTTGTGAGTCACCGAAGATGTTGATGGTCTTGATGTTTAAAGAAAGGACAGTGTGAAGTCCCAAAATTAAGGCTTCATATTCGGCCATATTATTGGTACATTCAAAGTCAAGTTTGACTTAGAATTTGTCTAGCAAAAATCTATAAAGGGGCAAACAATCGCTGACCAACTAGCAGATGCCCCTCTTCCCGATAATCAACCTTCTCAGTGCGAGTTTTCTGATGAATCTATTGCCACTCTCTCGACTGATGACACATTCTACCAAATGACGATGTTCTTCGATGGCTCTAAATGTCATCTCAATGGGGGTGCGGGGGTCATCCTCATCCCACATGAAGGTGAACCCATGCCCTACCTGATAAGCTACAATCTATTTAGCATAGTCACCGACGTTGGTGATATTGCTGGCATCGGTCAGGAAGGTCATCGATGATGGTTAGACTGTCGACGTCGATCGGGGTAATGGCCAGGGATGGGTTATAGGTCTAGTTTTTGGTCTACAAGATGGACTGTGGTCTTGTCTGTGAGTCAGGGAGTTTGTTTGGGATGGTAAAACAATAGATATAATCTTTACTAAGAACTAAGGAAAAGGGTATGTTGTTAGGAAAAGGGATAAGGGGCAGGAAAAAGGCCTTTGAGCCTTTTTGTGAAGCAATTTAGTCAGGTTGATTAGATTGGTCTCAAGATGGTCTATAGGTCTCTGATAGCTTGTGCTGAGTTGATTGAATAGAGGGTGTTGTCTAAAGAGAGACTAAAGGGGTGTCAGAGGCAAAGAAAAGGGAATAAGAGGTGAGAGAAGGCTTTTCAACCTATCTGGGAAGAATAGGGAAGGTTGGGTCAAGGATGCTTGGAATAGATGGTAGACAAAATGCTAATATATTTGAAATGACACTAAAATGAAAACAATACAAATACTTAGCTGTGATATGAGTTGGCAAAGGTGCAGAAGCTGTGTTTTGATTGTCGTTGGTGATGGAGATGTCATGTAATCCCTATGCAGAATGTCTGATGTAAGACCTTAGTGCCTAGAAAATGCTGTCAAGAATGCTGATCCCTGTAAGAACACCAAGAAGCCAGAACACTAAAAAGTAAAAGCATGAGAACTTTGTTTCACCGAAAGAGGTCTCGAGATTCATGATTAGCTCCAGAGATTAACAATTTGTCATTCAGGTTCGTCAAAGGGTTAGAAAATTGGTTTAAGTAAAACCGACGTTGACGATCCTATCGGTGTCGGCCGACATTTGACCGACGTCGGTGGGTGGAGAATGGGTAAAAGAGCCACCAAGCCCGTTTTCCATCCGCCAATTGCACTATCCATTGGAGAATGTCAAAGGTTGGGCTAAATATGCATGAGAGTTGGTTAGGCAGTTAGAGAGAAGTAAGAATAGGTCTTGGGTGAGTCATAAGGTGGGAAATAGTCCAAGGCGAGGTGTCAGATGAGGTATTAAAGGGGAGGATATTAATAATAAATTATTATTTTTAAATTAGTAAGTGCATGGTTTAAGAATGGGTTAAGAATGGACCAAGGGGGAAGGTTACCAAGGGTTAGACACGATTTCGGTGTCTACATTATGGACATAATCTAGTTTGGATATGGTTGGAAATCATTGAGAGGTTACTATAGGTTAGGTGGGAGTCATGGTTGTGTTAACAATTAAGGGTGAGGTAGTGACTTTGGTATTAGTAGGAGGTGTAGTGGTAGGTATGGTCATTGCCAATTTTTAAAGAGGGGTAGTGATAAATGGATCAATATTGGTAAAAGGAGGGTTTGAACTACCAATGGTAGGCACTCCCAAAGTAGAGGAGTCAATGGCAGGGGTAGAAGGTGTAAGGGTAATAGTTGGCTAGTGGGTTGATTTTCCCCCATGGTGTCAAAGGGGTTGGTGGATGTAGACATTTGGCTAGCTAAAGGTTGGGTAGTAATAGTGGCTACCAAAGGATCTGAAATCAAGTAGGATGGCATGCCATAAAGAGGATCTATAGGTGGGGTTGAGATAGGGGTTCTATGATGCAAAGTGTTAAGATAATGTTGTAAGGCAATTGGGTTGTTATCCAAAAGGGAAGCAAAGTTAGAATCCCCCTGAGAAATAATCTCAGGGATATGGGAAGGTTCAAAATGATGATATGAAATATCTATGTTTGATTAGTATTCATCCATAGAAGAGGAGGTGGAAGAAATTGGGTAGTCTATAGATGGGTCTCGACTTTCTAATTCTCTCCATTGTTTCTAGGTAAGTATCATATAAGGCTATAAGAGTAGTACCAATATATGATTTTAGAATTTAACATAGAAAAAGAAAAAGAACCCAATTAAAAGTAAACACACACTAAGGTAATTAAAATCTTATGATTGATTAATTATCTCATTATTTAGCTTATGCCTTAATGTGAATAATGTGTAGTAGATTGGTTTGTAGATTAGGTACTAGATAAGTAATCTAAAGATAGTTTTGGGTTAATTTTGGTGCTCAAATAATCTATGCTAAATTAGGTATATGGAATGGTGCTTGGGTCTTTCTCCCCTCACTTCACAATCCCATTACCAAGATGACTCACTTAGCCAATATATATCATTATTCAGAGCTTATACTCAACCAAAGAACTGAATGGGTCCTCCCATTGGTGATGAAATCCAAGTAGGATAATTGGGTAAGGTAAGGTGATCCACTAGGTGTTGTAATCCCAGTTAGGACTTGTCTTAAGTACATTATGATGTTTTCTTGATTTCATGATTTAGTTGTGTAACATAAGTAGACTATGCTTAATCCTGATGCTATTTAATTAAACTAGGTGAGCTTATAAGAAATAGGCAATCAATGTATGCAGTAAGTTTTAAACCCAAATGAAATTTTTATATTTAAATTATGAGCATATAGATAGAGGTGGAAGGATACATATGTAGATAAAAATAAAACCCAAGTAAAGACGGGTTGCACTAGGTGTGCTAGAATGTTTTACTCAAATTTTACTATTATTCAAAAGAAGGTAGTAAAACTAGAAATACAGGTTATAGTAAAAATACCTAATAAAAGGTGCATGCATTGAATCAAAATATTGTGAAGAACTCCTCTTTGGCTAGGGAAGAAACTTGTAGATAAGATAACACTAAAGAAAATTTATTCGTTAGGCATGTATTTATGTGGATTGCCTAGCACTGGCTAGATATTAGAAGTGTGGGCTTCCTTAGGGGTTGTCAATCCACCATTTTTAAAATAATTAAGCTTATAAAACTAAATAGAAGGTACTTGCATCAGTAATAAAAAGATATTTAAAATTGAATAACAAAGATATGCTTGATAAAATAGATAGACTAGAAATGATCTAATTAGTGAGAAATTGATTAGTACTAGTGGGTGGAGGTGTGATTCAAGGAATCTAGAAAATTTTAGAGAATAGGTAGGAACTCAAGAAAAAGGATCTAGTTGAAAAAGAAATGAATTTTAGCTTATTAATTTTTAACGTACCATAGGTGACCATTGATGATTGGGGTGACCGTCAGTAGTTAGGCCTGACCATCGATGGTTGACTGTCTAATTCTAGACTTATCAAAAACTGATGACAAGATTCAGGAAATGAATTCTAAGAATTTGGTACATGGTCTATTAATTACACAAGGGATAGAAATAGATAAATGGAAGTAATCAACTATTTGACTTACCAAAAATAGATTGATTGATTGGTAGATGTTATTAATTTATAGGTGGAATCTGGTTCAATTCTAGCAAAATGATGGTGCTTGGAAACTTGATTTGAGAGGCAATCATAGATTAGATCTCTCTAATAGATGGATAATGATTCTTGATAAAACTAGATGACCTACAATAAGAAAACTTTGAGTACTTGAGCTCTTGATAATAGTTGTAGATGGATTGATCTCTTGTTGTTATCCTTTTCTTATAGGGAAGGGCTAGAGGCTGAAGTGGAATTTTAAGAGGTGCTTCTTATTATAAATTTCTCATGCAAGGTCTCATGAGAGGACTTTTACAACTTATATTTAGAAAAGGTAAGAAGTTGTTTGGTGGTGTTTATATGTTTATTTACATGGAAAAGTCTAGGTGATGGGGCCTGACCATCAATGATTAGGCTGACCATCGATGGTTGTCTTAACTATGAATGGTCAAGGCTAATAGACAAAAGTAGCCAAAAAGGATGTTTTAAGTATAATTAGTTGATTAGTTAAAAGATAGGTTTTGGTTCATTTAAAGGGTCCAAGGAATTGTTTAGGGGTTTGATAACCAAAATCCAATGTGTAGGATTATGGTGTCTATAGTTCATATTTTTAGTTTTGAAGAATTTTTGTTGTCATTGATGTCAAAGTAAAGAAAAATGTCAATTATGTCAAGATCAAAGTTGAGGCTATGCATGGTGAGATGATATGTGTCAAATAAGTCTCATGACAAGAGAAAATTTGAAGGCAACCTCTTGTCTTTCTATTAAGATATAATTTTAAGGCAACTTGGAAATTCCTCTGAGGTTAATGGCATGTCAAAGTTAGGATCATGGTATAAGGTAAGCTACTATTGTGTATTAGGTGTTTCAAGAAGCCTAGTCTAGCCTTAAGAGAAGGTATATGCATGAAGCATAGTAAAATATTAGTGAGTTATGCTAGTATAGTCATGATAGAGTATACAAATCTGTGTAAACATGAATTTGAAGAAAAGAATCCTTTAGATGAGTTCCAAGGTCAAGGTTTTGAGGATTAATCTATACTTAAGAGATCTAGTGAGAAGGCATAGGCCTTGTAGCATGTTGAAGTGATCAGTATGAGACTTGTGTGATGAAAGTTGATAATGTATGAGTATGGTATGATTTTATTTGACATGTGGATGAGGTATTGTGAGTAGTACAAGAGGTTTTAAGGTGTGAACATGGTTTTCTTATGACTGTAAGTTTAAGGGCTAGTATGCAAAGAGAACTAGTGTGGCCCAATGAGGGGTCAAGATCATTTACCAAGGTGAAATAGATCTTAAGAGCATTAAAAAAGGTATGAGAGGTGTTAAGTGTGTTGACCAATTTTTAAGTCAATACCTAAATGAGAAAGTAAGAAAATTGGTGTTAAAGTCTTCTATGCACACAAAATGGGGTATTACAGACCCAAGAAGGAATTTATAATGCTCATTGGCACATTAAACCTTTGCATGAGGTCCTGAGTAGATCATGAAATTTGGGGAAGGTACCTAGCTTGATTTTCCTAGTTTTGTTTTTGGATTTGAGGAGCAATCCTTTATGAACAATTACTAAGAAGGGAAATCAGCCAAAACCCTCCTAAAACCCTCATAATGACCTAATAGGAAAGATCTTATCAATTATGGATTATAATGGTTTTACTGACCTAGTTTGATGTTTGAAATATGTAAAGGAATCTTCCAGGTTTCTCTAGGTAGTTTTGGTTTGTCATGATAGTGAGTAGAAGCTACAAGAAACCCCTTATTTCTCAAAATATTAATGTAACAAGTAGGGTTGACCAGGTCAAAGCATTCCAATGGATGGAGGATGATGTGTGAGACTTATAGTTTGTGCCCATGTAAGTTTCTAAGTAGGTTTTAGACCCTGAATAGGATAAAATGGTTATGGAAATTGACCTATCACTAAATAGGCCTAATGAGTAAGACAATGAAAAAATTTAGTTAAGAAAAAGAATGAGATTAGGGATTGGTTGTAGAGGATTAGGGATGGATCCAAATACATGGGGTCATTTTTAAAGACTTATACCTCATATCCCCTTGGTTTATAAGTGTTGGTGATGATCATACACAAGAAACAAGTGTTGGAGAGTTGTCATGGAGATAATATAGTGAATGGATGAAGTGCCTTGATAGTCTATGTGATAATGAAAAAATGTGTAATGTGCTTGTTCTAAGTATGCTTGAAGGTGGCTTAGTTGATCATCCGAGTTTGATTGATCATAGGTGTTCATGGTTGAGTATGGTGATCTAAGCATGTTCAAGAGGTTCTTAAGATGTTATCTATTATTTGAGAGCTTGTGTACATAAGTGGAATTCATTTGGTAGTTCATTGTTCTCATCTAGACACTTTAGGTCTAGTAGCAAAAAATTTGAGTAAGCAGTTTGATGACATCACCATTACCATGTGGGAATAATTCAAGGGGAGATGGTCATATGGTTGTAATCAATGTAGTCCCTATTTATTTTGTGCTAAATCTTAATTAATGCATCAAATTATATTTAAATATATGAGGGTGAAAAATTGGCTCAAACAGATTTCATTGTTTTCCCATACTTAGCTAAATTTGCAAAATGGCTAGAAAGAAAAGAGTAAGCATGTTGATGAGGTCAGTGCTTGCATGTGTGGATGATTTAGGAGAAGGTGATCATATGGGTTTGTTTATTTTTAAACCTAATTTATTTTCTCTAATTTATAGATCATGTGATGCATTTCATCAAAAGATATGACTATGTAAAGTTGGGCTCTCAGGCAGATTGACTATGTTTTCCCATAGCCAATTTTGTAGTATAGCAGAAAGAGCTGAGTGAGAATAATGATGGTTTTATATCTTACACATGTGAATGTGTTAACATAATTTGATAATATGGGTTTGTTTAGTTTTCAGCATAGATCATTTGTGCTAACTTTGAGTTTATTTACTAAAGCATGGAAAATGTTATGGATACTCAAAGTTGGACTCTCAGGTAGATTTAGACACAGTTGTCTCTATGATAGAAGATTTTGAGAAGGCACTTTGATGGCATTATATCTTGCATGCATGAAATTTATAAGAGCAATATGTCACATGGTTTGATTCTCTTATGAGAGGAGATAATCTGGTCTAAATTTGAGATCCTACGATTAGGCATAGAAGAAGTTATCGAGGTGAAAAAATGGCTACTCATGCATATTAAAAAGGTCCCCATAGTCATTTTTGAAAATGTAAAAGATTGAGCAAGATCAGTGGTGCACATTAATTCCAAGGAGTCAAGAGTTAGTGAGATGAAGATAGGTACATGATTTTTAATGACTAAACAAAGGAACATGATAATGATCCAACAGTGAGTGGGTGTTCGTATAATTGATCAAATGATGAGCATTGATCATTAATGACCTGATTGATCTACAAAGATTAATAGATTACATTGAGTCAAAGTTACCAGATTACATAAGATGAGGTCATTATATATTTAATGTTTGGATTTGGTAGTATATGTATTAAATCTTACACAATTGAGAGTTCATGAGATTCAAGCATTATGTTTGAAGGTTAAGTATGACCATTTCCATTTGAATATTTGAATCTGCAAAGGAAAGACCATTGTTTAGTTTTTTAACCATATATTTTGATAAAAGACAAAATTTCTATTCTATTAAAAATAAAATTGATAGAGGGATCCAAGGTGCATCTAGCTATATGAATTATAATATTTGAAATTATGTACAAACAAAGGTAATGAGCTCAAAAGTTGACTGTGTTTCCATATATGTTCTACAAGTGACCCAAAAAGGATATTCAAGCTTATGTAGTTGTTGTTTCATTATTTCATGGTGATTTGGATATTAGGGAGTGTTTTAAACTCCATGAGGTTAATCTATGTGGTGTTTGGAGGTGTGATCAATATATATTAAGTATGAAAAATTCTTTAAAAGTTGACTATATGTTCGTTAATGGCATTCTTGTGTATAAGTTCTCTATTTAAGTTGTTTGAGCATATGTAGAGGTGAGCTACAGTTATTGTGATCATTTGAGGATGTCTTAGGGGACATAAAGAGTGGACCTATGCATGTTTAAATGGTCTTATGTTATTTATTTGATTGGAGATGTATCAAAAAGGTGAATGGGTCTACATAGGACCAAAAAATGAATTAGGCCTATTTTGAAAGGGGACTGTGCCTAAGTGTGACCTATATGAGATGCCTTAAGGATGAAGGCATTTTTCATGGCTGATAATCTTATTAATTCATGATTGCTCTATATATAATAGAACCAAATGTGTTGGGTTCTAGTGTTTTTTAGTGATAGATTTGGGAGAGATTGAAGAAATACTTGTGTGTGCTTTGTGGAATGAAGGAGGGGTAGAGTGCCCTAAGGATGAGTTAAAAAAAAAAAAAAAATTAAGGATTTTTTGTATGACCTATAAGTCATAATTCTATTGATAGAATAATTCTCTTGTAGATTGAGTGTGAGTGAAGGTGAAAAGAGAGAGTTTGTGTAGAGGTCAAATAATCAAGAGGTCCATCATCAAGTAATGAAGACATCAACTCTAAGGTGGAAGTGTTCTTTCCAAGGAGGGTCTAAAGGACTTTATCTTCCTTAGGGGAAGTTGCTCCTTGTGAAATAGGGTTTTACTAAAGACCTTTGATTAGAAAAACTTGATCAAGGTTGTAGGTTAGAAAGACTTGATTGAAGGTTCTTGATTAGAAGGATTTGATCAGTCTCTTGTTTGTTATCATCTCATAGTATAGTAGTTCATGTGTTTATAGGTTTGAGAGTGGATTTTATTCCCCAAGAGGGTTTCTCACATATACCTTGTGTTGTGTATGTGATCTTATATTATGTTTATTGTTCACTAATGTGAATGATCTATATGCCTTATGAATGCTTATGTTGAATGCTTAAGTAATTACAAGGGTTTGGAAATTGAATTGGATTGTTTGCCATCATTGATTCACCCCCCCTTTTAGTGGGTTGTACCTATAATAATTGGTATCAGATCAGGTCCTTCATGTAAAGTTTAACCACTTGAAGGTGATCAAAGGTAGAATGGTTAACAAAGAGGTTATGGCTTGTATTCAAGACAATCTAGTTTGTGTTTTATCAAAAGTAAAGAAACAAGTGCATAATTTATAGGTAACCGTCAAGAATATATAGTTCATGATAAGTAAAGATCTCAATCAAAATAAATTCATGACTTATTTGGATATGATAATTTCACAAGAAAATAGAAATTTTAGCTTTAACAAAAGAATCAAGATTGAAAATACATTAAGCAATAATGATCAAGAGAAAAGAGGATCAAACATGAATAATGTCTTCAATAGGTATTGTTTCTCTTGCAATCAATTAGATCATAGATATAGGAATTTCTCTCTCTCTAGAGATCAAAAGGGATATCATATGCTAAAATTGTAACCAACAAGGTCATATAGCTAAAAACTATAGAAGAACATTTTGGTAAAAAGATATACAAGTCATTAACACTATCAAATGGTTCAAAGAGACTAAGTCTAAAGAAGAAAAGAAGTAAAATTCAAGTAGACCACCAAAGGAAGAGTCATTATTTGTTCAAACAACTTTTCATAATCAAGAAGATGAGAATAAGAGATGGTTCATAGATAGTGGATGTTCAAATCATATGATAGGAGATGAGAGCAAGTTTATCTCTCTAAAGAAGACCAACCTAGGTGTAGTGAGATTTGGTGACAATAAATCTACTAACATTATTGGCAAAGGTAATATGAGTTTATAAAATGGCTATACAAATATTGATAATGTTTTATATGTATAAGGTTTGAAACATAATCTTTTAAGTGTAAGTCAAATGTGTAAGCAATAAAATATTATAACTTTTCATGATGATGTTTTTGAAGTAAGAAATTCAAAATCTGATAGATTAGTTGCAAAGGTTCATAAAATAAATAACATGTATATATTCCATGAATCCCAAAAGGAGAAGTGCTTCATGATTCATTTAGATGAAATATGGCTTTGGCATAAAAGGCTTGGACATATAAATTTTGATAATATGGTAAAGATCAGTTTAAAGGGGTTGGTAAGGCATCTACCTAAGATTTATAAGATTCCTTGTTCCCTTTGTGAGGCCTATCTTCATGGGAAGTAAACCAAGAGAAGATAAAAAAATAAGTAATTATTCATTATAGAGCCATTAGAGTTGATCCAAACTGATCTATCTAGACCTATGAGAACTCAAATTATTCAAGGTAATAGTTACTTCATGCTTCTCATTGATTATTTTACTAGGATGACTTGTATTTTATTTCTTAATAAAAATTATAAGCTTTTAAAAAATTTGTGGCATTCAAAGCTCTTATTTAAAATTATAAAGGTTCAAAGATCAAGTGCATGAGATTAGATAGAGAAAGTGATTTTTGATCTCATAAATTTGATTATTTCTATGATGAACATGGGATAAAAAGACAATATTTTTCTACTAGAACACCACAACAAAATGGTGTAGTTGAAAGGGAGAATATGAATATTATTGAGATGGGTAGAACCATGTTTCAAGATGCAAAAATATCAGATGGATATTAGGAAGAGGTAGTCAAGAATTTTATGTACATTCTAAATAGCTATAAAATTAGATTAAATGGTAATATGACACCTTATGAGTTATAGAAGAATACAGTGGATAATGTTAAAAATTTAAGAGTGTTTGGGAGTAGGTGCTTCATCAAAAGAGATGAAGATAATCTTGGAAAATTTGATTCAAGATCTAATGAGGGCATCTTCTTAAGGTATTATTCTATCAGTATTGCCTATAGATGCTTTAATAAGAGACTTCACAAGATTGTTGAAAGTTCAAATGTAAGAGTAGATGAGACAAGTAGAGTAAAGAAGCCAAAATTTTATGTGACTAAACTTAGAATGCTATTGTAAACAATGATAAGTTATCTATTTAAATAGATGATGAAGATGAAGAAGTGGAAGAAATATAAGATAATAAAGCTCCATATAGAATAATTTAGAAAGATCATTTAATCTCTCAGATTATTGGAAATGTTGGTGCAAGGTTGTAGACTAGAAGGAGAATGTTGATCAATCAAAATAAATAAGACTTAGCTCTATTATCCATAACTAAACCCAAAACTTTTATAGAATCTAGCAAAGATGAAATTTGAAATGATATAATGGATGAAGAACTTGATCAAATACAAAGGAATGAAACATGGGACTTAGTTCCTAGACCAAAAGATAAAAATGTGATAGGTACCAAATAGGTTTTCAAAAAAAAGATGAATAAGAAAGGAGAATTCATAAGAAATAAGGCTATACTAGTGTGTAAAAGATATGCTCAAGTTAAAGGAGTATATTTTTATGAAACTTTTACTTTTTTGGCAAGGATGGAAGCAATTAGACTTTTTTTGGCTTATGCATGTTTCAAAAGTTTCGAGGTATATCAAATGGATGTGAAATCTACATTCTTGAATGGAAAATTAGAATAAGAAAGCTACATTGAGTTCCTTAAAGGGCACTTCATGTCAAGTAATCAAGATTTTATGTGTAAATTGAAGAAGGCTCTAAAAGGTCTTAAACAAACTCCTAGAGATTGGTATGATAGGCTAGATAAGTATCTTTTGAGTCATGGTTTTAAAAGGGGGTAGTTGATAATAATTTATACATTAAGACATAAGGTAATCATTAATTGATAGTTGTTGTATATGTTGATGACATAGTTTTTGGATGTGACAAAGATAAAATGAGTAGATATTTTGTAGATACTATAAATATTGAGTTTGAAATGTCAATGTTGGGAGAACTACCTTACTTCTTAAGATTATAGATCAATAAACTTGATGCATGAATTTTCATTTCTCAAGCTAAATAAATCAAGGACATGCTAAATAAGTTTGACATGATGAAGTGTAAGCCAATGGGTACACCAATGATCAAAAGATGCAAGTTAAGTAAACTGGATGACTTACCAAAAGTTGATCAAAATTTGTATAGATCCATGATTGGAAGTCTTTTATACTCTACTGCATCTAGGCCTGACATCATGTAAGTAGTAGGTCTTGTAGAAGGTTTCAAGATGATCCTAGAGAATCTCACTTGAAATCATTCAAAAGGATCTTGAGATATCTCAAAGGCACCATAGACTATGGTTTATGGTATCCCAAGAGTAAATAAGTCTCTTTAAAATCATATATTGATGTTGATTGGGTAGGATGTGTGGATGATAGAAGGAGTACTCATGGTGGGGTGTTCTTCATGGGAAAATGTTTATTTTCTTAGATAAGCAAGAAGCAAGCCTTAGTGTCTCTATCAACTACAGAAGTTGAGTATATAATAACTACCTCTTATTGCACATAAGTCATGTGGATGAAATAAACTTTGGAAGATTATAAGGTAAGATAGAATGGACCTTGCCCTATTTTTTGTGACAATACTAGTGCAATTACTATCTCTAAGAATCCTATTATGCACTCAAAAACTAAACACATTCCTATTATATATCATTTATTAAGAGAACAAGTGATCAATCAATGTGTCAAGTTGGAGCATGTGCTTACAAAAGAGCATCTTTTAGATATTATGACCAAACCATTATCAAAATCTACTTTTGAGTATCTAAGATAGAGCTTGGGTGTCATTTATTTTTCTATAAATCAACATAAGATCTTTGGTTAAGGGGGAGAAGCATGTTCATAAAAATTTCTCTATAGGGTTGTGAAGGAGCTATAGTACATGGTCAGAATGGGTGATTTTTTAGGTTGATTGAGATCATGTTTCTATTTGGTGAGTGAAGTTATGATTATTGGTCCTTGTAGTAACTTGAGAAAAGAAGATAATTAGCATGTGTGATGGTTCTTCATGGTGTATGGAGATCTAAAGATGCTCAGAAGGTGAAATTTATCAAAGTTCTTAGGGGGAGTCCCTATTAGATGTTCCATTATATTTTAGTTCTTTTGTATGTTATTTCTTCATTGGTTGTAGTGCTTGGTTGAAGAGAATGTTGGCATGGAGTAAGAGGATGCTATCAAGGCAAGAAGAGGTAGACTTAAGGTAAGGGGGATTTTATATCATCTTTATAATATGGTCCTTTCCTATTTGATAGTATTTTTAGGTCTCAAGATTAGATTGTGCCCACTTTATCATTGTGTCAAAGGGGGAGAAAGTTATTATTTGTGGGAGTGATTTGAAGATAGAGAAGGTGAGCTATGTATTATTATATTTATGGGTATTGACATCAATGACAAAAGGGGAGATTGTTGGAGAGTTATCATGATGATGTCATGGTGGTGTCATGGAGATACTTTGGTGAGTGGATGAAGTGCCTTGATAGTCTATGTGATAATGACAAAGTGTGCAATGTGCTTGTTCTAAGTATGCTTGAAGGTGGCTTAGTTGATCTTTAGAGTTTGACTAATCATAGGTGTTCAGGGTTGAGTATGGTGATTAGAGAATGTGAAAGAGGCCCCTAAGAGGTTATATATGGTTTTATAGATTGTGTGTATGAGTGGAATTCATCTAGTAGTTCATTGTTCTCATATGGGCACTTTGGGTCTAGTAGCAAAAAATCTGAGTAGGTAGTTTGATGACATCACCATTGCCACATGGGAATGAGTCGAGATGGTAAAATGGTTATGATCACTGTAGTACCTAGTTATTTTGCACCAAATCTCAAGTCATGTATCAAAGAATGGTTAAATATATTAGGGTGAAAAGTTGGCTTATTAGACATATTTCATTGTATTCCCATAGCTAAATTTGCAAAATGGCTAGAAAGAGAGAAGTAATCATGTTGATGAGGTCAGTGCTCGCACATGTGGATGATTAAAAATAAGGTGATCATATGGGTTTGTTTATTTTTGGACCTAGTTTATTTTCACTAATTTTTAGATCATGCAATGTAGTACATAAGAAAATATGCATACGCAAAGTTGGGATCTCAGGTAGATTAACCATGTTTTCCCACAACCAATTTTGTAGTATGGTAAAAATCACTGAGTGTGTATTTTGATGGTGTTATATCTTGCATATGTGAAGGTGTCAATATAATCTAATCATATGGGTTTATTAATTTTTGAGCATAGATCATTTGTGCTAAATTTGAGTTCATGCACTAAATCATGACAAAAGTTATGGATGTTCAAAGTTGACCTCTTAAGTAGATTTGGACATGGTTGGCTCTATGAAAGAAGATTTTGAGAAAGAAATTTAATGGTGTTATATCTCACACGGTGAGAGTTCCAGGAGCAATACGTCACATGGTTAGATTCTCTTATGAGAGGAGATCCTCTAGTATAAATTTGAGATCCTATGAATAGGCAAAAAATAAGTTATTGAAGTGAGAAATTGGCTACTCATGCATTTGAAAGGGTCCCCATAGTCATTTTTGAAAGTGTTAAAGCTCAAGAAAGATTAATGGTGAGCATTGATTCCAAAGAGTCAAGGGGCAGTGAGATGAAGATAGGTGCATGATGTTTAAAAACTAGGCAAAGGTATAGAATAATGATCTAATGGTAAGTGAGTGTTAGTATAATTGATTGAATGGTGAGCATTGATCGTTTATGACCTAATTGATCTAAAAAAATTGATGAAGTGCATTGAGTTAAAGTTCCTAGATTACATGAGATGAGGGTAACTATTAGATGTTTAATGTTTGGATTTGGTAGAGTATATGCATTAAATATTAGACAAAATGGACAATGTGAGATTGATCTAAAGATAATAATTAATGAGATTTGAGCATTGTGTTCAAAAGTTAATTATGACTGTTGCCATTTGAATATTTGAATTTGCAAAGGAAAGACCAGTGCCTAGTTTTTAGACCATATCTTTCGATAGAAGATAAATTTATTATTATAGTAAAAATAAAAGTGGTAGAGGACTCCAAGTCCCATATTTATATATGAATTAGAAGATATGAAATGGTGTACAAACAAAGTTAATGAGCTCCAAAGTTAACTATGTTTTCATATATTTTATGTAAGTGACCCAAAAAGGATATTTGAGCTTATGTAGTTGTTATTTCATCATTTCATGGTGAATTGAATATTAGGTAATGTTATAGAATCCATGAGGTTACTCTATGTGGTTTTTAGAGGTGTGATAAATCTATCTTAATATGAACAATGCTTAAGAAGTTGACTGTATGTTCATTAATGGTGTTCTTATGTATAAGGTCTATGTTTACATTTGAGTATACATAGATGTGATCTAAATTGACCGTGATCATTTGAGGATGTCTTGGGGGACATAAGGAGTGAACCTATGTATTTGTAAATGGTCCTATGTTCTTTATTTGCTTGAAGATGCATCGAAAAGGTGAATGGGTCTACATAGGACCAAAAAGTGACTTAGGAATATTTTGAAAAGGGATTGTGCTTAAGTGTGACCCATATGAGATGCCTTAAGGATGAAGGCATGTTTTTTTGATAAAAAGGATTATTATGATCTTGTTAATTCATGATTACTCTATATATAATAGGACCAAATGTGTTGGGTTCTAGTGTTGTTTAGTGAGAGATTGAAGAGATACTTGTGTGTGATTTGTGGAGAAAAAGAGGGGTAGAGTGCCTTAAGGATGAGTTGAATAACATGATATATTGAGTAATATTTATATAACCTATAGGCCATAATTATATTGACATAATAGTGTTGTTATAGATTGAAAGTGAGAGAAGGTAAAGAGAGATAGTTTCTATAGAGGTTAGATAATAAAGAGGTCCATCATCAAGTGTCGAAGACATCAGATCTAAGGTGGAAGTTTTATTTCCAATGAGGGTCTAATGGATTTGATCTTCCTTAGGGGAAGTTTCTCCTTGTGAAATAGGGTTTCACTAAAGACCTTTGATTAGAAGGACTTGATCAAGGTTGTAGGTCAGAAGGACTTGACCAAAGGTTCTTGATCAGAAGGATTTGATTAGTTTCTTATTTGTGATCATATTATAGGATATTAGTCCATGTTTTTTTAATATTGAGAGTAGGATTTATTCCCCAAGAGGATTTCATGTAGACCTTGTGTTGTGTATGTGATCTTGCATTATATTCATTGTTCACTGCTATGAATGATTTGTATGATTTATTAATACTTATGTTGAATGATAAAGTAATTTCAAAGGTTAGGAAAATTAATTAGATTGTTTTACATCACTAATTCACCCCATCTTAATGGTTTTTACCTCTAATAAATTTTTTTCATCAAAGTGACCTATCTAACGCAATGAAGTCTGTGTAGGGTGAAGATGTGAGATTGGTCTGTAAGACTAATATTGATATTGAAATTTCAAAATTATCTATTCTAAGATGTTATAAATATGATTATCATTGAAACCTAACTTAAGTTTATAAAAGTGTTCACACATGTGTTCTAAATCTTGATTCTCATGATTGCGTTTTTGGAGCTATAGGTAGTTTTTTGTGTGTGAGTGAGGATGATGTTTCTGAGTCATTTGAAGGATAAAATTCTCATTAAGGTGTTATATATTTTTAATAGGTTAATTTTAAATCATTTATATTTATGATAAGTCCCTGTTCAAGTATGGAGAGTCAAATGTTCTTGATTGTATGTTGATAATATTTGCCAGTTCTGAGTAAGCCTTTTGTAGGAGTGTTATTGAGACCTTTTGGCCTATGTGGTGAATAATAAAGAACTTGGGGATATTTTTAAGGTCATAAATATTATATTAATGTTTTTTTTTCATGTTTTTAAATGGAAAATTTGGTTTTATACTTCAGTTATGTGAGACAACCTTTTTGGCAGTAAGAAGGCCTAATGGTGAGTAGACCTAATTGGGTGGTTCAAGGAGTGAAATGAGAAAAATTGTGTTGAGGACATAATTTGACCTTAATATTAGTATATTTGAGTCATTTTGAAATTATTTCATCCATTTTTTGAGGCTCAAATTTTTATACAGAGGTCTAAGTGAAACATTTGCTTAGAGAAGGCCTAATTGCATTAGGTCTCTATTAGGCTTAACGATGGTTTTTAGCCCTTAAGGGTAATGATCGACATATGTGATGGTTGTTTAACTTGTGAAATATGTTTTTGATATATTATAAGGGTGATAAATGTTTTTTGAGGTTCTTTTCTGACCAAGATGGGTAAGAGTAGGAGTCAAGTATAAAGACAAGGCCTAATAGGCCTAATTTGACTAGTTAGAGAATTGAGCATATGAGAGAATGATATAGAGTTTTAAAAACCAGGTAAAGGGTTTTAATATCATAAAATAGGGGTTATAAATATGAAATTAATATATAAATATGTTTATATAGGTGTTGATCAAGGTTATTTGACCTAATTCTGCAAAGGGAAGGGCTAGTTGAGTGAGAAGGCCTAATAGGCTATTTAAGAGAAGAGAAAAATAAGGAGGCCATATTCAATTGAGTAATAAAAAAGTGTTAAAGTGTGATCAAATATTTAAGTTAGATAATTTGGTTCTAGGATACCTAGGGGGTTGGAGCCTCCTTGCAGGTTGGAGCTTGCTAAAGGACTAGTTGAGTTGGTTCTTGACTAGTGAGGGGTTGATACTCCTTATGGGGTTGGTGCCTCACTAAAAAATTTATTAATTGATTATAGGATTTTATTACAATATATTTATCAATGGGTTTTATTACCCAAGAGGGTTTCCCACATATATATTTTTCTCTAATGTTGTTTGCTTTCACAGATGTTTGTGTATACATTGATTGTTGTATGTAAGTGAATGAATGCTTCATGAATGTTAAGTGAAATTGAAGTACTAGTTTAATAAAATTGATTCACCCTTCCTCTCAACATATATAATTCTAAAATTTTGTATCATATCAAGTCCTTTAAATGAGGTCTAATAACATAAAGGAGATTCTAAGCAAATAAAGATGGGTAGTCAAGCACAAGGTGGTTTTTATACAAGTAAAGTTCCATTATTTAATGGATCAAATTATGATTTTTTGAGTGTTAGGATGAGGAAATATATATTTATCAAGGTCATGATGTTCAAAAATCAATCTTGGATGGATATAATTCACCCCATATTCCTCCTATAGATAGATACAATAGGCAAGAAGGCTACTGACAATAACTCAAAAGTAATGAATGGTATTATGTGTGTCTTATTAGAGGTATAACTTGTGAAAGTGATGCATTATATGTCTACCAAATAAATTTGGGAAAATTTGAATACTATTCATTAGGGAGAATCCTATAGATGGATTACAAATCAATTTAGTCAAGAATTAGTCTATAAATATTGAAACATGCACAAAGAACTAACTAACCAAGCCTATCTATTCCTATGAGAATTACAAAGGATAACAAGAAACAAATGAAAGAAAGCAACACCATATTACCTTCCCAAATGGATTCACCATACCCATGTTGATAAAAAATATGTTCTCCCTTGATCAAACATCCTTGTCTTTATCAACAATGATGGTAAACTTTGGCTCTTGATTCCAAATCACTAAACTAGCCTATCAATGAAGCTTGCAAGAAAAATCTACGATCAAATGCAAAAATTTAACATTATAACTTTGAAATATTAAAGCTTCTTGAATATATTTAAGCATAATAAATTTTCACTAAAATAGCTTAAAATTCACATCTATGGCCTCTCTATTTGAGATTGGTCAGGATCAACCATGACCGTCCATCTCAAGATTGAGATGTGTGGCCATGGATAATACTAATATTTGGAATTAAATACATAATTATCTTCATCATGACCTTGGAATAAGGGTCATTAAAGAGGTATGGGAGGCATTAACTAGACATAGGTGACCTATAATCCTAATATTTGTGGCATTTATGGCCTAGGGATGTCTTCCTAAGAAATAATGTCACCAAATGATGCAGTTCATAGGAATCAATTTAAAAAAAGAAATATTCAACAACTCTCATGGAAAATTCACTTAAGCTCTTGATTTGGATTAATTAGCCTTAAACAAGGTTAATCAACATTTGTGCAATTATTTGAAAATTGGCCCTCAATTAATCAAAATGGTCAGAAAGTCATATTATTGAGTTATAATTTGAATGGAGAGGAATTGGAAGGTGATTTTAGATGTGTTAGAGATGTATTCCAATTTAGGATGTTTCCAACACCAAATAACAAAGGTACATGATGTGTACCAATGAATTAGAAGAAAATAATGATCTAAGGCACTAAATGGCAAAATGGTCATTTTGACTTGAAATGATCTAATCAAAGTTAGCTGGCCCATAAAATGCATTGCCCTATTTAGGGATACTTTGACCTAAACTAGCACTTTTGAGTGACAATTTTGAACTATTTAGGATGTTTTATAGATTTTGACCTAAAATGTGCATTTGAGTGTAATTCAAGTAATATTGATAATTTCAACACAATTGGTGTTAGGAATTAGATGTCTATATTTTACCCCTATTTGATAAGGTGTAGTGAGACATTCAGGTGAAGTAACATATTTTCAAAGAAAATATTTGTCAAGAATAAATTGGAATAGACCCATGATTCCCCCTCGAGAGGACATATTAGGATGAAAGAAAAGGATGGACTCTCAAGAAGAGAGAGAAAGTGAGAGATTAACCCATGGAATAGATCACATCCAGTTGAGTTAATGCTTACACACATGATTACCATAAATGGCCAAAATATAATTAGAGGTATATAGGCCCCAAAGATGGGGGAATGGGAAAGATACAATCCATAAATGTAAGGTACACACTATAAATGTACCTAATTTGAGAGTACAAGCTACACAATTATGGCATTGATAAATCCTAGGACAAGTTGCACACTTAAATATTGACATCATGGGATTTAATGTGGAGAGATTGGAATTAGAGGAAAAGAGAGAACATTTTACTTCAAGAAGGGAAGCATCACTAGAATGGGGTCTCTAAAGAGAATATAATAAGTACTCTAGTAGAGTTGATTTGATCATGATAAAATAATTTTGCCCTAGTAGGGTGAATCTTGATCATTGATAAAGAATAAATAATTATTTTACCCTATAAAGCTAATTTTATTTGGACATGGTTTAGATGTTGTGCCCTAGCATGGGTAATTTGACAAGCAAAATATCTCAAGGATATAACCCAAAAGATAGGTTAAAGTGAGTAGACATAAACATACATGTGATGGTATAATAACTTAGAAAGCCATATAAAATCAAGCATATGAGAATGTACAAAGTGATGAGATAGATGAAAATAAGAATGGAGATAGCCAAGCTAACCTTAATAAAAATTGAGCACTACCTACATAGTTCCATGGACTCATGTTCTAATATAAACTTCGGGCCAATGTAGTTCACCCAAGTTTGGGAGAGAATGGAATAAAGAATGATGAAAATGACCAAAAATTTATTATACTCATAATGTATGAAAATAGAGGCACATCTAATCATAGACAAATAATCATAAAATGCATGCTACCTAGAAGCCTAATTCCATATCATGAGCCTAGGTTTTGCAAAGTGTTCTTGAGAATCGTTCATTAGAGCTGATGTTAACGTTAAGACATTGAGACTTGAGCACAAAATTCTTGCTATAGCAAAAGAAATTAGGCATCATAAGTATGAATAACTTAGAGTTATATAAGATTCCAATTGCATTGAGTTAGTTCAAATGTGAATACCTATAACTAAATATAATGGTAAAATAATGACCAAAACCAGAGTTATAATAATTTACATTGAAATAAAAAAGCAAAAACAAAAAAGAAGATAAACATAAATGAACCTAACTTGAAATCAAGATATGATCTAAAGTAGGAACAAAAATGTTTAAAAACAAAAGGCAAGAATGTCTTAATGACATGAGACCAAGATATGAATAATCAAGATCCATGTGGACCATCAAGGCATTATTGAACATAAAAGAGAAAATCAAAATTATATAGAAAAATAAGACACCAACAACAATCAAATAAACAAAATGGTCCAGGAACAACTTAATAACATAGGATCAAGATATAAACAATCGAGATCCATGTGAATCATCAAGATGTTCTGAAACACAAAAGAGATGAACAAAAATAAAGGAAATACAAGACCAAGATGAGACAAGAAGTAATAAAAGGAGAGGTGTGAAATAACAATAAAACACCAAGAAAACTCAAATAAATACACATAAATAAAAACCAAGTTAGTGTAGTTTAAAGCTAAATGTTGATGTATGTTGGTAGAGGTGTTAATTTCCACCACATCATAACAAAGAATAATGACATAACAATTATTCCCTAATTAAATAAGAATAATGAAAGAAGAAATGGGGGAAGATAAGAAAAGGAAGGGTTTGGCCGAGCTGAATCTAGATGTATAAGACAAGTGGACGCTACCTACATAGTTCCATGGATGCATATTCCAACATAAAATTCAGGCCAAATGTAGTTCTTCCAAGAAATGGGATAGAAGAAAAATGATGATCAGACTAGCATGATTAATGTTATAGAAGAAATGGAAGATACAACAAATAAATGAGAATGGTCTGGAAAATAAGAAGTTGATGAGATGAGAAAGAATGATCTTGCAAAATGGTAAGTGAATGAGACAAGATGAAATGATAATGGTGTTTATATGCTTTGAAAATGGCAAGAGAATAACATGGTGGAAAGATAATGTACAAATGTATAGAAGCATGAGACAATGTTTTTGTTCTTCTATGGATCATGTTCTAATGTTTTTGGTATTTTTAAGGTATTTCTAATGGTTTTGGTGTTTTTGGGATAAAATATGCACAAGGTGGAACCATCTAATCAAGGAGATTCACGTCTTGAGAGTAGAGAGATGAAAAGAATAATGGAGATAGCCAAGTTGACCTCAATAAAAATTGAGTGATACCTACATAGTTCCATGGACTCATGTTCCTATATAAACTTCAGGCCAATGTAGTTCACCCAAGTTTGAGAGAGAATGGAATGAAGAATGATGAAAAATGACTAAGAATTTATTAGAATCATAATGTATGCAAAGAGATGAACATCTAAGCATGGAAAAAGAAGCTTGAAATGCATGTTACCTAGAAGCCTAATTCCATATCATGATCCTAGGTTTTGCAAAGTGTTCTTAAGAATCGTTCATCAAAGCTAATGTTGATGTTAAGACATTGAGACCTGAGCACAAAATTCTTACTATATAAAAATAAATTAGGCATCATAAGTATGAATAACTTAGAATTCCATAAGATTCCAATTGTGCTGAGCTAGTTCAAATGTTGATACCTATAACTAAGGATAATATGGTAAACAATGACCAAAACCAGAGTTACAATAATTTATATTTAAAGAAAAAAGCAAAAATAAAAAGAAGATAAACATAAATGAATCTAACTTTAAATCAAGATATGATCTAAAGTAAAAACAAAAATGTTTAAAAACAAAAGGCAAGAATGTCTTAATGATATGAGACCAAGATATGAATAATCAAGATCCATGTGGACCATTAAGGCATTCTTGAAAATAAAAGATAAAATCAAAATTAAATATAAATACAAGACACCAACAATAATAAAATAAAAAAATGGTCCAATAATAATGTAATAATATAGGATCAATATATAAACAATCGAGATCCATGTGAATCATCAAGATGTTCTGAAACACAAAAGAGATAAGCAAAAATAAAGGAAACACAAGACCAAGATGAGACAAGAATTAATAAAAGGAGAAAAGGAGAAGAAATAAAAGGAGATGTGTGAAAACACAAAAAAACACCAAGAAAACTCAAATAAACACAAACAAACAAAAACCAAGTTATTATGGTTTAAAGATAAATTTTCATGTATGTGTGGTAGAGGCGTTACTTTCCACCACATCATAACAAAAACTAATGACATGACAATTGTTCCCTAATTAAAGAGGAATAATGATAGAAGAAATGGGGGAAGAGAAGAAAAGAAAGGGGTTGACCAAGCTAACTCTAGATGTATAAGATAAGTGGATACTGCCTATATAGTTCCATGGATGCATGTTCAAACATGAAATTCAAGCGAAATGTAGTTTTCCTAGGAAATGGGATAGAAGAAAAATGATCATCAGACCAACATGATTAATGTTATAAAAGAAATGGAAGATATGAAAAACAAATGAGAATGGTCTGAAAAATAAGAAGCTGATGAGATTAAAAAGAATGATCTTGAAAAATGTTAAGTGTGTGAGACAAGATGAAATGAGAATGGTGTTTCTGTGCTTGCAAAATGGCAAGAGCATAGCATGGTGGAATGAGAATGTAAAAATGTATATAAGTGTGAGACCATGTTTTTGTTCTTTTGTGGCTCATGTTATTATTTTATTGGTATTTTCAAAGTATTTCTAATGTTTTTGGGATAAAATATGCACCAGGTGGGACCATCTAATCAAGAAAATGCACATCTTGAGAGTAGAGAGATGAAAAGAATGGAGATAGCTGAGCCAACCTCAATAAAAATTGAGTGTTACCTACATATTTCCATGGAATCATGTTCTAATATAAACTTTAGGCCAATGTAGTTTACCCAAGTGTGGGAGAGAGTGGAATGAAGAATGATGAAAAATGACCAAGAATTAATTAGACTCATAATATATGCAAAGAGATGCACATCTAAGTGTAGACAAAGAAGCTTGAAATGCATGTTACCTAGAAGCTTAATTCCATATCATGAGCCTAGGTTTTGCAAAGTGTTCTTGAGAATTATTTATCAGAGCTGATGTTGATGGTAAGATGTTGAGACCTGAGCACAAAGTGCTTGCTATAGAAAAAGAAATTAGGCATCATAAGTATGAATAAATTAGAATAACATAAGATTCCAATTGCACTGAGCTAGTTCAAATGTGAATACCTATAACTAAGGATAATGGTAAAATAATGACCAAAACTAGAGTTACAATAATTTACATTTAAACAAAAAAGCAAAAACAAAAAAGAAGATAAACATAAATGAACCTAACTTGAAATCAAGATATGATTTGAAGTAGGAATAAAATTGTTTAAAAACAAAAGGCAAGAACATCTTAACAACATGAGACTAATATATGAATAATCAAGATCCATGTGGACTATTAAGGCATTCTTGAACATAAAAGAGAAAAGTAAAATTAAACAAAAAAACAAGACACCAACAACAATCAAATATAAAAAATGGTCCAAGAACAACGTAATAACATAAGATCAAGATATAAACAATCGAGATCCATGTGAATCATCAAGATGTTTTGAAACACAAAAAATATAAGCAAAAGCAAAGGAAACACAAGACAAAGATAAGAAAAGAAGTAATAAAAGGAGAAAAGGAGAAGAAATAAAAGGAGAGGTCAGAATGCACAATAAAACACCAAGAAAACTCAAATAAACATACACAAACAAAAACTAAGTTAGTTTGGTTTAAAGATAAATGTTCATGTATGTGTGGTAGAGGCATTACTTTCCACCACATCATAATAAAGAATAATGACATGACAATTGTTTCCTAATTAAAGAGGAACAATGACAAAAGAAATGGGGGAAGAGAAGAAAAGGAAGGTGTTAGTTGAGCTAACTCTAGATGTATAAGACAAGTGGATACTGCCTACATAGTTTCATAGATGTATGTTTCAACATGAACTTTAGGCCAAATGTAGTTCTCCTAAGAAATGGGATAGAGGAAAAATGATGATCAGACTAGCATGATTAATTTTATAGAAGAAATGGAAGATAAGAAAAATAAATGAGAATGGTTTGGTAAATAAAAAGCTGATGAGATGAGAAAAAATGATCTTGCAAAATGGTAAGTACGTGGGATAAGATGAAATGAACTGGTGTTTCTGTGCTTGTAAAATGGTAAGAGCATTCAAACTTAATAATTGCTCACAAAATGGTGAGATTTTTTAAGCTTAACATTTGATCATAAAATGATGAGAGTGTTTAAACTTAACAAATTCTTGAAAAATGATGAGAGCACGGGATGGTGGAATGAGAATGTACAAATATAAAAAAGTGTGAGATAATGTTTTTGTTCTTTTATGGATCATGTTCTGATCTTTTTGGTATTTTCAAAGTGTTTCTAATGTTTTTGGTGTTTTTGGGATAAAATATGTATAAGGTGGGACCATCTAGCTGAGGAGATGCACATCCTAAGAGTAGAGGTTCCAATAAGATAGCTAAGCTGGGAGAAATGGCCCATGCTCACAAATCAATGAGAGTGAGGTTTTTGATAAAACAAGAAAGAGTAGTAAATACTTAAACTAAGAAGATATGGCTATTCACTTGTTTGAAACTACACCAGACTATCCTAGTTAAACTACTTTGTAAAACTACTATTGAAGATGTTCATAATGTTCATGAGACATAATTGAGATCATAATTGGTCAAGGGACAAAAATCATTCAAGTTTATAACATGCATTAGACAGAACAAAGATGTGATTATCAAAGAAAGCAATCTAGAATGGGATGAAGAATGTGTTCAAAGTGGCAAGGGTTCAAAGCCTTTACTATCAGGATTCATGAAAAGTGGACCAGGGTAGTATAAAATGTGTTTAAGGTAAGATAAAAGGGTGGGATAAAATTATGATAGCACAAGTTACCCCCAAGTCAGGGGTCTTATAAAAAATGGTGAAAATTTGTTCATGTGTAGAATCTCTTAAGGTGTATGATGTTCATAGGCTCTAAAAGTTCTTCATCATTAGGTTTAGCCAATAGATATGCTCCTGATCCATAGTTTGATGTGACAATATATGGTCCTAACTAATTAGGTTGAAACTTGCCTTTCTTTTTAGGTTCAACATTCATTTTCTTCTAGTTCTCTTTCAAAACTAAGTCACCAATCTCAAATTCTTAAGGGAGAATTTGTTTATTGTAGCTTCTCTATAATCTAAACTGATAGGCTTGCAATTTTTCTAGGGTATCCAAACACTTTCCATCAAGAAGTTCTAGTTCTTGCAACTATAAGGCTCTATATTCTTCATCATCTTCAATGTGCTCTAGTGATATTATTAATGATGGGATCTCAATCTTGATTGGGATGATAGATTCAGTTCTAAAAACAAGGGAGTATGGGGTAGCTCAAGTTGGGGTATGATGATTGGTTTTATAATCCCAGAGGGTAGGAAAGAGTTGAAAATGCTAATTATGGCTAGCATCATTGACAATATTTTTTAATATGGCTAGAATGGTTTTATTTGATGCCTCAGCTTGTCCATTGCCTTGTGGGTTATATGGAGTGGATTTTTTGTGCTTAATCTTGAATTTTTCACAAAGAGATTTCACATCTTGGTTCACAAAGGATCCACCATTATCGGATATAATATAGGCTGGGATGCCATATCAACATATGATATGGTAATGAACGAATTTGGCTATTTATTTCCCAGTAACATAAGTGAGAGGAGTGGCCTCAATACACTTAGTAAAGTACTCAATTGTAGTCAAAATGTGCTTATGGCCATCTAAAGATGTTGAGTTAATTTTCCCAATGAGATCAAGACCCTATGTTGAAAATGGTCATGGTGTTGTAATCGACTGCAATGGTAAGGAAGGTGCATGTATCAAGTTGCCATGATACTGACAAGGAACACATTTATTTACATAATTATAAGCATTTGTCTCCATTTTGGGCCAATAATATCCTATTCTAAGAAGTTTCTTTGCTAGGACTACACCATTAGCATGGGCCCCACACATTCCTTCATGAACCTCCTTTAGTGCCAGCTTAGATTCTCTCAAAGATAAACAATAAAGAAGCATTCCATCATAGCCTTTTCAATAAAGCATGTTTCCAAGGAGGATATAATGTGTCAAGTGATGAAGGAAAAGTTTTTTTTGGTTATTGGAAAGGTTGGAAAGAAATACATGACTATGGAAATAGTTATAAAAAACTTGGTACCATGGTAGCTCAGGTGAGGGATTAGGATCAGCAATGGTATATATCCTCTCTAAATTTGATAGAATATGTGCTAGATGAAGAAGATTTTAAATAAGGAATTGATACTCTTTATCACTATCATGCATTTAAATCATGGAACCAATTATTTCCATAGCATTAGTAGATCTTTTGTTGACTCACAGAACTTGCTCAAACTATATAGATTTAAAATGTGTTTTGAGGTCATCAACAATTTACTTGTAAGGAACAATCTTATCATCTCTTGTTTGATACAGATCAGCTATCTAATTTATGATTAGCTATGAATATCCATAGACCTTTAAGCTTTGAATGTCCCACTGTATGGCAAGATGGAGTCCTGCAACCAATGCCTCATATTTAGCCATATTATTTATACACTAAAATTATATATGGAATAATTTAGGGATCAAATCCCCCTCTGGCATGATCAACAATATGTCGGTTCTAGATCCTTAGGATGTGAAGGATCCATAAAAATAGAACTTCCACTATTCAAGTTCTTGTGATGCTTATTATATCATCATGATAGAATCATCTGGAAGGTCAAATTGAGAGGTTGAGTGGCTATAATAGGAGCTTTTATAAGTTGTTCTACAAGAACCTATCCTTTGATAAACTTTTGATTCTAGTATTCAATATCAAACCCACTAAGGAGCATAATCCATTTATCCATGCATCCTTGAAGAGCTTATTTAGATAAGAGGAAGTTAAGAGGATCTACCTTGACAATAACAATAGTTTTATTATTTAGCATATAATGTCACAATTTTTGGGTGGTGAACACCATAGCTAAACATGCCTTCTAAATAGGCATATAATTATGTTCATAAGCTACCAATGTATGTCTTAAATACTAAATCATGTGTTCCTTACCATGATCATCATGCTGAGCTAAAAGTGCCCCTAATGTATGTTCCATGGTTGATATATAAAGAAGCAACAACCTCCCTTGTGTTGGAAGTCGTAAGACTGGTGGATTAGCCAAGTATGTTTTAAGCTTTGCAAATGCTATCTAACAATATTTATCCCACTAAAATGTTACCCCTTTATTTAAAAGGTGGGTAAATAGGTGGCACTTATCTGCTAAGAAATAAACTTGCATATAAACTAGACCTTTCCTTGTAGACCTCATAACTATTTAAGATTCTTTGGTGGAGGTATTTCCATAATAGCATTGACCTTTGTAGGGTTGAATTCAATCCCTCATTGTGATATAATGAACCATATCAATTTTCTTGATGTGACTCTAAAGACACATTTCTTAGGATTCAAGTTGACTTTATATGCATGAAGCCTCTCAAATATTCTTCATAGAATGTCAGGATGTCCAGCTCTTGTTCTTGATTTTGCTAGTATATCATCAACATAGTCCTTAATAATGTCATGCATCATGTCATAGAAGATGATAGTCATTACACACTGATATGTGGCTCTAGCATTCTTAAAACCAAATGGCATGACTTGGTAATAGAATGTCCCTCATGGAATGGTGAATGTGGTCTTATGCTAATATTTAGGGGCTATCTTGATCTGATTATAACTAGAAAATCCATCCATTAAGGATAAAATCTCATACCCAGTACTTGAGTTGAAAATCATGTCAATGTTGGGCAGAGGAAAGTCATCTTCCAGGCATGCTTTATTGATATTACAAAAATCAGTACAAACACATATGCCTAGGATCTTTTTTACTTACTGGCACTATGCTAGAAATCCATTCAGAGTAGTCCAATGGTCTGATGAAATTGGCTCCTAACAACTTTTCTTTCTCAACCTTAACCAAAAGGGTGATGTGTGGATGCATCTTTCTCAACTTTTGATTGAATAGTTTAGCATTAGGGTGAACAACAAGATGATGCACAACTAAATCTGGGCCTAAGCCTAGCATGTCAGAGTATGCCCATGTAAAGATGTCTATATAATCCTTAAGAATGGATATAATATGTTCACATTTTGCTTTAGTAAGGAAAACTCCAAGATAAATAATTTTAGGATCCTCATGGGTTCCCAAATTCACTTCTATTGTGCTCTCTATAAGGAGTGTGGATCCATCTTCTAGAATTTTAGGCAATTTATGGGCATGATTCTCTGATTCATCTTCTTGTTATTCTTCCCAAAGATCTAGATAATATGAATAATCAAAATCTACCTTAGGTAAAATCCAATTGGCAAAAACCTCTAGATACTCAAGAGCAAGATTCTCAAATATTTGATGTTGTTCTAAAGAGATGCTTGTACTAGTTATAGAACTTGGGCTAGATAGACTTTCTATGTCTTGAGGGGATGAACAAACTTTCCCACCTAGGAGTGCCTAAAATAGGTTTTCACTCAAAGGCTTGTCTTTTTATGTACTTTTTCCCTAATCAACAAGTGCCTCAAAGAGGTTTTCACTTGAAGATCTCGATGTTTGTTCTTTATTATGACCAAGAAAGTTTGCTTGCTCTCCAAAGTAGGTAGAAGAATTTAATGAAAAATCAAAACCCTACTTATGATTACCAATGGAGAATGCATATTGTAGGCCCATGTATTCTAAAATTGATTCTTCATTTTGAAACTCATCAAGGCATATGATCAAGTTTTGCTAATACTAATCTATGAGTTCAAGATGGAAAAGACATAGGTTATAGTGAGGGGTTTCTTTAAAATGGGAAGCTCTAATGGTAAAGATATAATGTCTTACTTCAAGAAGGGAAGCACCACTAGGATGGGTTTTTTCTTTAGGATGGAAAAATTCAATAGGTGTTATGGTCAATATGGCATTTGAATCAAATAAATCTAAATCAACAAGCTCATCAAAAAGGATATAATGGGACATTGTGTTACTACTAGGAGTCTCGTTACTAGTTACTTTGAAAGAGTCACTATCAAATGTTATGAGGCCATCCTCTGGTGGTTGAAATCCAAGACCATGATTCAAATTGATGAATCCAACTAATAAGGGTTCTAAAATTCCTTGTGCCTATGGACCAAGGCCTTTACCTCTATAGTCAAGATGATCCATTATCTTGTTAGGGATAAGATACTTTGGATTCTAAAAATAATTAGTGAGGCATTCAGAATATAACTAATATCCCTTGAAAAAAGCCTCTAGATATTTTTTTAGTGTAATTACAGGTATAAAAACCATAGGAGGTTTTGGTTTCTTCTTCTTTGGTTGCCAAATCTAATCAGGTTTATTATGAGTTTGGGAAGTTTTAAGATTTAATAAATATTTTAGGGGATTTTGGTAATTTTTAAATATAGAGGATGTACTTTACATGGTATGTGGAAACACTGACATCTTTAATAATAACCTATTTGGCCAGAGTTGTAGGAAATGGATCATCCATAGTGGAGGTTAGATCACCAGGGTCTTTATAATTAGATGGAGATGGATGATAAATGATGGATTTGTTATTCTTTGTAATGAATTTAGAACTCGAGTGTGCCAAGATGTTTTCAATATTGATATGGCTGCTAATCAATGGGAATAGTAACATTGATCTCATCATGGGGAAACTTAAGGCATTGATGAAGAGTAGATGGAACTACCTGTACTTCATGGATCTAAGGATGACCAAGAAGTATGTTATAAGGAAGATCAATATCCATAATATGGAATAATGTGTGATGTAGACCCAACCATGATTGGCAACCAAATTATATCAGATGACTCCCTCTTGGCATTGTTGTAACCCTCAATTGCAATAGTTTTTGGTTGAATGTCTTTATCCATGTAACCCAATCTTTACACCAATTTAAGAGATATGATGTTTAGCCCTAAACCATTATCTATAAGAACCTGCTTGATCTTGTAATCCACAATGATTATCTCAATGTATAGTGGGTTATTATGGTTTGAGCTGAGAGTGGACATGTCCTTTTGATCAAATGCAATTTACTGAAATGAAGACAAATGTCTAACTAGGTTCTTGAAATGATCAAGGTTTATATCATTAGGCACAATAGACTCTTATAAAAGTTTTTTAAAGATGGTTCTATAGACATCAGATGTCTATAAGAGTTATAATATGGAAATTTGTGTAGGGTTTTTATCTAATTGATCCATTAGACTATAAGGCCTTTGAACTATGGATTAAACTAGTTTATTCTTTGTTGGGACAATATTTGGATTTGGAACCATTAGTATAATATTCTCATTGGGTTTATGGAAAGAAGTGGGTGAAGGGCCATGAATGGTAACTCATGGGCATCTAGTTGTGACTGCACAACCTAGAGGTGCCAAGGATTTATTATAATTAGAAGAGGGAGGCAAAGGGCCTTAGATCGTACTCATGGTGATTAATTGTATTGTGACAATTTTGGGTCAATGAAGAGCCTTTATAAGAAAGATACTATTGTTTAGGATTAGTAACTTGTGAAAATAGAGTAGCAATATGATGATGTGAACCTGACATGTTATTACTAGGGGTAGAGGGTGCTGACCCTATAATGATGGGTCCCATGTTGTGAAGAACACAAGATTGGCCACGTGGCTTCATAGTAATAGTGGCAATGTGGGTTGTAAAAATACATCCCATAGTGTTATTGTAGTTGTAAGCTACATTGTTATAAGCCACATTATTAGTATGGGCATTATGATCTTGATTTTTTTCATTATGATTTTGACCTTATTATTGGTTTTGATTTTACCTCTATCCTTGATTATGACCATTTTGATTATTCCTTGGTGGTGGTGGATCATATATAGGAAAGGGGTCTTTATAGATTCCCATATCCTAATTTATATCTTGATTAGGGGCCAACTTAATTTCTAATTCACCACTTTCAATAAAGTTCTCAATAATATGTTGCAATTGAATGCAATGATATGCAATGTGACCATCAACATGATAAAAATTACATCATTTGTTCTCTTTGTACCAATTTAGTTTTGATTGATCTTGAAGAAATGGCCTTGATATTGGCCATACAATTAAATTAGCTACAATGAGATTTTATAACACTATTTCAAATGATTCTCCTAAAAGACTATATAATTATTATGAAATGTCCTTTGTGGAGGTTGTCTCTATAAAGTAGGTAGTGGATTTGAGGGAGTTAATTATACATTTGGAGGCATAGCCTATACCATTTGTACATGTCTTGTTTCTATCACCCCATTTACAACCATGTTCTTATTTTTGTTAAATCCCTTAGACTTATCCTATGTAACTATTTGAGGAGCCGGTGATTTATTCTTATTAGATGCTTGACCTTGCACAAAGATCTTAATAAGGCCCCTAGCAATAAGAGCCTTCTGAATCTATACTCTTTTGTCAATAATTTATTCAAATGAGTTAGCACAAGCTAATCGTAGATTATGCACGACTTCAAGATGCAAATTCTATGAAAAGATATCAACCAACTATTTGTCTAGAAAATTATGTTAAAAGTGACCTGCCAATGCTCTTTACCTTTGTAGCTATGCAGTAAAAATTTCACCATCATGTTGCTTGGCTTTGCATAAGTCAACAATGGTTAATTCATGTTCTATGTTATATGAGAAATGGTTAATGAACTTTTCTAATAAGTCATTCCAATTTTCAATTGATCCCTTGGGTAGTTTAAGCATCCAATCAAGAGCTTATCCTACTAAACATCATGGAAATAGTCATAGTAAGTACTCACTACTATAAGCAACCTCTTGATACAAGATAAACAATGCTTGTATGTGTTCATGTAGATCTCTTCTTCCTTTGTATTTGTCAAATTTGGGTGCCTCAAAATGAGGTGGAAAGGGGTTTTAGATAATAGATAAGTCAAATGGATATGGGAATATCTCATCAAATTGTACAATCTTTAGACAATTTCCTTCATAAAATTCCATTCTTTCATGTTTGCTGCATTTGTGGATTGGATAAGATGTTGTTGGGGTGGAATGTGCCCCTGGTTATGTTGTTGTTGGGGTGGAATGTGCCCCTAATTTTATATGTATTTATAGGGAGTGTATACCTTTTGATCCATGAATTGGTTCTGATTTGTTGCTTGAGTTGAGAACATAGGCTGTTGATTCTTGGATTGTAAAACATTCCCTAAATCTGGTTATTTTGTACTTTATTGATTTTGTAAATTTATATGTTTATTTACCAATATTTGGGTTGGTTGAAAATAACTAGCCAAATTATCTTGAGGGATTTCCTCAATTTAAACTAAATGTTTGGGTTTCTGAGTTTGTAAAGTAACAAGAGGTTCTTGATGATTGACGAATGTATGTTTTGTATCAAATGGAACACTTTGTAAGGTATCGTATGAATTTAACTATTCATTTAGATTGCCTTGATCCACTATGGTAATGTCCTCATCAAATATTTATTGCATACTTTCAACCACATTTCCTTGTTCTTTCAAAACATTATTGTGAATTGAAGTGGCAACCAGGGAGTCAGTGAAGTTTGCGGTAAGTTGATCTACATATCATTGACTTATTATCTTGATCTTAACTAGGAGATATGGATTTGTGGGTTTTGAATCTATTTGTGTTTATTTTCCTTTATTAGAGGAAGAAGGTATGTTCATTTGTGCAAAATCTTGCTCTTGCCATCATTGTTCTCCTTCTCTAATTAAGGTATGCAATTGTTCCATAGGAAAATTAGAAGGTAGTCTAACACCTGATTCTATCATTCTAAGAAGGGATTCATCTTGATCTTCTTGGGGTTGATATCCGTTATAATCATCTTTGAATCCTATTATTATGAGAACATCATAAAAAATAATGGGGTTATCTTGACCATCATAAAATTGCTCACCTTCATAAGAGGCCCCACTACGAGTGAACCTTTGAGTCATGTCTAAAAAGAGCTGCTCTATGTTTTTGACTAAATTTGGACTAATGTTTGGTAACCAATCAAACTATCCTTTAGCTTTCTCTTAAACAAATAACCAAGGTACCAATGAAACAATAAAGGAGGGTGGTTTGAAACTATGCACAATTTAGAAAATTTAGTTCATGAATTTACTCAACCTTTTGGTAAAGTTAAAATAGTATAGATCAGAAGAGAGTAAGGTAACTTAAAGACCCAAGGTGAAAACTAGTACACAAAGCCTAGATCTTTGTGATACACCCACACCATAAAAGCTAGCTTTAACTTTGGCAAGTTGACCCTAGAAGTTTTAGAGGAAAGCTCTATAGATTATGAAGAAGACAAAATGAACTAAGCAACTCAAGATGTAAAAACATACGTGAATCACTAAGTATAAAGCTAGGACCAAATAGGTAGTATAACATTTCCACATGATTTTAATAGGTAAAATATATTCCAGGAATCAAAGCATGAGCAATACATGAGATGTCTTGAGTTCACCAAGATGATAATGTGATTTTGAGTCTTAATAAATGACCTTCAATCCAAATGGAAAATTGAACCCAAGTTAAAACACGCTTAGTGGGAAAATGGTGAACCCATCTTGACACACCAACCCTTAGAACTCAGAAAGGGTCAATTTCAAATGTGGATTATAAATGAAAGATTTAAAAAAATTAGGTAAAATATCTAGACTCAATTGGGCAACATGACTACGCCAAAGTGGATGACATGACACAAAACTTTTGATAATAATTTAAACAAAGAAAAGATGAATTTTCCATTTGGATAGCGCAATGCCTCCCTTGCTCAAGAAGATTGAGGACAATGTGTTTTGGTTAAGTTCATTGAATTAACAAGTAGTTTTAGACATAAATAAAGACCAAGTAAGCTAATCACAAAAAATAAACATCTTAAGTCTAAACTAATAAGGTATGGCAAAGTGGGGTGTACTAAACTATCAAGGTTCTAATCATTCTAGGGGAATCAATTACACAATGAATTTCACGTCAAATAATGCAAAAGACAAGCATGAAATTTAGGTGACCGTGACATGGCTAGTTGTAAAAAGGTCTAGTCCTTTTTACAACTACTACTTCCTATTATTCACTTAGTGTAGTGCAATGTCCAAATGTCGATACGTCCCATGTGAAACTCTAAAGGAGTCAAATGAAGTCAATTCTAAGAGGTGAAACCATAGGTCAAAGCTTCCCTAATTAACTCATGAGAGGTAATGACGTCTCCCTCACAAGCCAAGTTTTCATGAAAATAAAGAAAATATAAAATAGAAAGAATTTTAGGGTTATTTTCAAGATCACCCAAACTTTGACAAGTTTTTTGGGAGTGCTTTAGATGACATTTTTTTAAGCCTTAGGCTAGGATATTTTCAATAAGAATGATTCTTTTGATTCCAAGGTTTCCCTAAAGGGGACAAATGGAAGAGCATACACGTAACATTCCTCTTTTTGCCAAAAAAACTGAAGTAAACTATAGACACCAAAATCGTGTCTACTCCTTGGTTGACTCCCCCTTAGTCCCCTTCATCCCGTTCCACTTTTAACCATGCCTAACCTATGTCTTATTAATTTAAAATAATCATCTATTTTAAATTAATAATTCCCTCTCTCTCTCATGACACCTCACCCCTCCTAGGATACCTCTCCTTGGATGCCCTCCACTACCCCATGCCAAGTCTTAAATGACTTAAGACCCCATTTCATTCCTCCCACTCATCCTCACACTCATTTAACCTACCTTTGACCATTTTCCCATGACCAACTGACCTTGGTAGAAGAAAGAATGGACAAAAGGCTATTTTTAGCCCTTTTTCCTATTCTTTGGCTGCCGACATCGGTGGTATTGCCGGTGCCGGTTGCCTTCAAAACTGCATTTTGTATCCGAAATGTGGATCCACCAATCTTTCAATCTTCAAAAATCAGCCAATCTTCAATCTGCTAACCTTGAACCATCCGCCAATCTTCAATATGCTAATATTGAACAATTAGCCAACCTTCCAATCTTTTGACCTCTCTCCCAAACACACAACAAGCATCACAGGGTACAGGTACTGTGCATCAGTCACTCCACCTTGCAAGAAGTCTTCTACACCAGTAGCATTAGCAATAGGTCTTCTACACCAGTAGCATCAACAACCAGTCTACAACACTTCTTCTTCAATAGGCATGAGCTAAGTATGCTTCCTTTATTTCATTTCAATAATCTAGAAATGTATTAACAGTTAGCTCCTATTTAGCGCTTCTTACTATCAACCATACCACAACCTAACCTGTCTTCTTGGAGAGGCTGAGAATCCTTCCTCCACCCTTGCCCCTTTTTGACACCCTATCCCTTATCTAACTCCTTCCTTAGACCCTATCTATTGTCCCAAATCCCTGCATAGACTTTCAGACTACCATAGACCATTCTGTCGACCAAAAACCTGTCCAGACCCTATCTAAGACCATTGCCCCAACTGACGCCGACCACTAGGCCCACTGGCCCTACCGATGTTGGCAGACTAACTGATGTCAGTGACCTTGACTACCGACGTCGATAGAATAACTGATGCCGGTGACTGTGGAAGACAGATTGCTACATATAGGTATGCATTTGTTTTTATTTCTTTTGATTCAGTCTTTTATCATTTCTATTTCTAGCAACATTTTGATTTTTATCAACCAGTGGACTGTCATCCCTCCAAGAAGTCTTTGCACTTCTAGGAACAAGCTTTTGCTTGGCAGTTCACTGTCTATCTATCTAATAACCTCTTTGTTTGAGTCTCTTTCTTCTATAGGTGTCATCCTCCATAGCCAAAGAGGAGTCCCTTCAATCATCTGGATAATGGTGCATAGACCTCATCTGGGTATCATCTAACCCTAGACCATTTCCTTAATTTTCTTATTCCTTTCGAATGTGAAAGCGAAAAATAGTTGGAAACATTCTAGCACACCTGGTGGGACCCTAGGAGTTTTCCTTGGGTTCATACTTTTTCTTCTAAAAAAAAACTTTTCATATAGGTGCATTAGGTCTCTTCTTGCACTCTTTTCTTCTATCTCTTCTGAAAGACACCATCAACAAAGTTAAAAAGAATCCTTCTTTTTCTTTCTTTTCTTCATCTTAGACTAGTCAAAATCATACTCTTTGACCCTTTCTCACTTGTCTGCATACGAACACACATTTCTATTTGGGCTTAAAATACATTGCATTTCATTTCTTCTTGAATGCATACTTAGCTCTCACATCTAGTAATTAAAAATGCATCATGAATAAAGCATAGGCCACTTATGTTACACATCCAAACCACTTGCACAAATAAAAAATATTAACACACCTGAGACAAGGCCCGACTAGGATTTCATCACCTAGCAGATACCTTACCCAACCCGGCAATCCCACTTGGACTTCACTACCAAGGGGAGAGCCCACTCTGTTCTCTAGTAGAGGATAATCTCTAGGGACGTATATACTGGCTAAGCGAGACCAACTTATCACTAGGCTCGTGAAGTGAGGGGAGCTTGCTCCTTAGCACCAGGCCATGTACGGAACCTAACATAGACCCTTGAGCACCGAAACTAACTCGAAACCAACTTTAGATTGCCTCTTCTAGGACCTATTCTAATAGCCAACTTCCCAAACACACTCTAAGGCATAAGTCAACATGATTCTAAAAGTTGATTCTTAGGATTTAACGTTTAGGGTCTATTTGTCTTCATCTTCTTTTCTATCTTTATCTAGTTTTTTGAGCTATTGAGGACATTTTCTTTTTTTTTCCAAAAACTTTCAAATCTCTGAGTTTTTGGAAAAACACAGTGACCGACATCAGTTTTGCCACTGAAATCGGCAACCTTTCTTCACTGGCATCGGTTATTTGACCGACATTGGCATTATATTTCACTGACATTGGTTTTTCAACCAATGTCAGCCACTGTCTAAAAACTTTTCTTCTCAAAAACAACAAGCTTAAAAACTTAACTTTCTTGCTGTCCAACACCATTCTGAGTTTTTGAAACTAAAAAAACATAGTTTCTAGAACCTGACCCTTTTTTCCTTGAATGGTTTTGACATGTAGTCAAACCAAGACTTTTGTTGACCATGCGAGGCAACAACTGCTTCCACCTTCACCTTCCATAACCAGTCCTTTAATGGAGTATCTTTCAGAAACTGAATGAACTCCTCCTTGACCAACCCCGACTCGACCATCTATTGTTCCCAAAGGGGATCAAGACTTTGAAAGGTTCCTTGACCTCAATGTCAAGGCCCTTCAACATTATCTTGTGAGAAGCCAAACGTGAGACTCTTTAGGCAACCCAGTCTATGGGATGCCAACCTCCTTAACTGAAGCGGTGATAATATCGACAACATCCGCTACCCAACCCATGACCACTCTAGCCTTTGCCTCGACCATCAACCCGCCTATGACTAATCTTCAAAGTGTGGCTTCTCCTATCTCTAGACCCACTTCCATTAGGGTTTTAACCCCCCATCAACCACAGACTATTCAACCAAGTTCTACCCCTTTCCAAAATCTAGTTATCTCCATCCTGCCTACTCTTACACCCATCAACACCAGGGTGGCTACTTACCCTTCAACAAGTGTTTCCATCCCTCAACCACCTTTGGCAGCCCCTATTCAATTTGTGCCCTATAACTCCATGGTACAACCACCCCTGGCTTCCATATTTATCCCAATGACTAGTTATCAATATGTTGCGCCTATACAAGTGCAACCAACTACGTCATACGTCCCTTCTAGCACCTTCCAAGCACCTTACAACCTAAGGGGTACCCCATCTACCAGTCCATCAGTTGATCTCATCAAGATACTGATGGACAAAATGTCTAATCTTGAGGCTTCCATTTCTGGTTCAAGCAATGTCCTTTCATATGACCAAATTTGCAATGAACCCATCCATCCCTCCATCCCAATCCAGCCGTATCCCAGTCAGTGGGAACTTCCTAATTTTACTCACTTCTAGAGTAAGGAAGACCCACAGTAGCATCTTCGAGCATTCAGACATGCTTGTTACCTGATAGGCCATGATGATGCATTATTGCTATGCACATTTCCCATGTCGCTTTCGGGCCCTGCCCTTGACTGGTATAACTCTATTACATGTCACTCTCTCTTTTCATTCACTCAACTCACCAAATTATTTCTTGACCATTTTTCAATCAATATCACCAAAAAGGTCTCCATTATAGACCTCTACTCTATCAGGCAGTTTGATGACGAATCCATAATTGATTTTATCACCCATTGGAGAGGCTTAATCAACTAACTCTCCTTCCCTTTACCTCAACCCGAGCTTATTGAGCTCTTCTCTCAAGCATGTGCCACACACATCTCATCCACCTTGCGGGTTCAAACATTCCAAACTTGTGATGAAGCTTTCACCATGGCCTAAAAGCTTGTAGTCTGCGCTATTGAAGAAAATAGGGTCAAATTGCGTAATACCAATGTAAAAACCGATGACCCTTCTTCTTCCAGACCTTCTGCTACCAATTCCAAGTCCAAAGGAGTGGTAAAAACTATGGTCATTAGATCACCATCCTCGACAATGACTGACCAACCTCAACCTTCAACATCACAAAGCATCACAAAACAATTCCAACAATGCTACATACAATGTCAATACACTCCAATAGGAGAGTCATACACTTCCGTGTTGGAAAAACTCATCAAGCAAGGGGTCCTCAATCTCACTCCAATCTGACCACCTAAATTTGACCCTTCAAAAGCCATCCCTACATGGTATAGGGAAAATGACTTCTGTCACTATCACCGTGTCTAAGGCCATGACATAAACAACTGCCAAACCTTCAAGAACATTGTCCAAGACATGATAGATAAGGGAGATCTTGTTTTGGATAACCCAAATGTGCCACCCAACCAAAACATCGACATCTTTAGACAACCCTTTCCTAACCATCCCCCTAGCCAAAATAATGTCCAGACCATGGCTGATATCTCCCAAGAGCATGATTTACGCATGGTCAACATGGTCTCGCCTCTTGTCCTTGACCAACCTCCTCCATAGGTAAAAGATCTTTCTTCTCCTATTAATTCATCACAGGTAGAAGAGCCTTCTTCTCCTATTAGTTCTCCATCGACCTCTCTTATATTGGAGGATGCTTCGACCATACCAATGCCATTAGCCCCACCTTCATCCTTCCTCCTACCAATGGAGGACCATACCCTTCCTACTCCTCAACCACAAGTAGAAGGCACCATCATCCCTGCCCTCTATCCTCTTGAGGAGTCACATTCTCCAATTTCTTCTCCACCAAGAGGAGACCCTGTCTCTTCACCCACTTCGACCAAGGAAGACCCAGTGACAGTTTTTTCTTGCCTTTTGCCTGAGATCGCTACATCTCACTCACCTCTATCCACATTTGAACCCAAACCCATGCCGACATCCACCATGCCAAAAGAGATTAAATCTCTTGGTGTTTGCTCCATATCTAATCTTGCCTTGCACAATAGTGGCCCTTAACCCAAACCAAAGAAGGCCACTAAACCACACCAGAGAATTCCTCCCCCACCTTCATCATTGCCCTCTATTTTGGGCCCTCATCCATCCACCTTAATAGGAGTGCTTCCTGCTCCAACACCTCACAGAGGCAAATTGCCTCCATTATCCCCTTTACCCATTAAACATATATTTCCTCCAAAATGACCAATGCCTCCTATGCCTCCATAACAAAAGTCATCAACCTCTACTACAACAAAACACGTAGACCCATTAGCAGGTTCTTATGCCTTGTTATTATGACAACTTTTGCAGTCTTCTCACATCAGTCTTCCACCTCTTAAACCATACTAATCTCTCAGACCAAAACCACCCTAGTTCGATGACACTAAATTTTGTGCGTATCATCACACGTTGAGACATGACACTGAGCATTGTTGTGCCCTCAAGGTTGTCATTCGCCAATGCTTAGAGAAAGACACCCTTATTCTTGACCATATTATCAACAAACCTTCAACATCATCCCATGCTTCCCATAACCCCTCACCTTCACACTCATCAACTCTCAGATCAAGCCCATCTTGGTTCGACACCAATAAATTTTGTCACTATCATCGCACACCAGGACATGACACTGAGCGTTGTTGTGCTCTTAAAGCTGTCATTTGTCAACACTGGAAAAAGGATACCCTTCTCATCAAGGATCCTCTTTACCCCTTTGCTAAATCTTTGACACCATCACATGCCTCACAAACATCATCACCTAAATCAGGATCTCAACACCAGACTATGGTCCCTCCACCACCTTTAACCCCATTATTCAAAATCAACATAGTCAAGTTGACAACCAGCCCACCAACCCAAAAGGATAAAGGGAAAAGACATGTTTCTATCCCTTGGACATCTCCATCTACCAAGCCTTCACCACAACCAAAAACCAAGATTACTATCTTGGGCACATCTCGACCAACATCTCCAAAGACAATTCCTGACTCCGTGGTGAAACAACTTCACCACACAACCCCTGTGAAGATGTCTTTGTATGACCTCATACAAAACTCTCCACAGCATCATCAAACTTTGATCCAAGCCTTATAATCAATGGAGGTCCAGCCTAATGACCCCCAACCATTAGCCACTTTAATCAAATCATTACCAACCATTTCCTCTGTCACCATCCATGATTTTGAGATTCCTACCTCCAACCTGGCAAATCAGGATCTCGCCTTCTCAAATTAAATCTGTCAAACATTCTCCCTAGCAACTGGGGGAATTTGACCTTATCTTGACTATCAACCTCAACCAAACATCAATCAACCTTTTCATCATGACCCCAACCAAGCCTCGACCAAGCATTGCCCAAGCCTCGACCAAGCATCAACCAAGCCTTGACCAAATATCAATCAATCAAACCTTGACCAAGCCTCGACCAAATATCAATCGACCTCAACCAAGCCTCGACCAAGCCTTGACCAAGCCTCAACTAGACATCAACTAGGCATCGACCAAGCCTTAACTAGGCATTGACCAAGCCTTAACCAGCCTCGATCAAGCCTTGACCAACATTGACCAGACCTCGACCAAACCTCGACCAAACATCAACCAACCAAATAATGACCAATCATCAACCAAACATTGACCAATCATCAACCAAGCATCGACCAAGCATTAGCCAAACCTTGACCAAACATCAACCAACTTCTTAATCATCTTTAACACGTGACCAATTTGGAAATAAGTAAACGAGGCAAGTTTGCTCCTAATTGGCTCGGACTTTACATCATAACGCATAAGCATGGACCAGGGACTTATCAGAACTTGAGCCCTTTAATGCCTTGCATCTATGACCATTCTACTATTAGTCGAGTACTCGCTCACTTGACATTTAACTTGAGCTCATCCCTTGAGTAATCCTTGTCCTCTTACTCCTCATCCTTTCAACCCTATTCCCCTAAACAAAACCTCTATAACCCTTTTATAAAGTATGAATGTTTTGTCCTAATAAAAGGGAGCCCTTGAACTTTTATAGTCTTATCCATGACTCAAAATTCTGTTAAAAATAAATCAAGATGTCAAAATATCCAAGGTCACAAAATCAAAAGATAGAATGCTCCCTCGAAGGATAGTTGTACTATCATTGCTGTAGCTAATAGACTACTCCCTTGAAGGACAGCTATTCAAAAACCTTTAAAATATATAAAGCAAAAATATAGACCACTCCCTCGAAGGATGGCTATGACTAAATCTTGCTATAAACATCACTCTTTTAGAAGCTTCCCACATTGATCAGCTTCATAAATGACCATAAAGCAAAATTACATCTCTATGTAGACTTCCCGCATTGATCAGTCTACTCAAAAAAAAAAAAAAGGGTCATGGACTTGGCTTGTAGTCGTCTCTGGGTCTCCTATAAAAAGGGGCAAGGTTATCTCTACTAAAAAGGGTTACCCTATCCTCCCATATCACATCACCTACTTAAGGGACTTTGAGCTCATTTTAATGTCAAAGTGATTTGATTACCTCTCTAACACAACCCATGGTCAATGACGTAATGCATGAATGGGGCTTTTAGATCTAACAACCCCTGCCTATGCTATTATTTTGGTCCTTGTCAATGAAAGAGCAATGTGCCTTTCACTTCTTATCCATACCTTGGTCACATTCAACCAAATCATCTTCTCAACCAAACCAAACCAACCCAAACATTTTCATACCACCAACATGACATAGCCCATTTCACATAGTTTCTATGGAAACCAATACACATGGAAACTATCGACCACACAATTTATGCCAAGCATAAACCATTACTTGCTGAAGCATAAATAGACTCAATTCATTTTTAGCATACATCTATCACTAATATGGAAAATTGGTAGGGATGAAAGACCACTCAACCAATGTTACAGAATACACCATCACAATATGGAAAAGGCTGTAACATCATCATGACCAACTATCAACCATTTTTCCTCATTCAAACTACATTGGTTTGAGGCCCTAAGACTGGGGCTATGTAGGTAGCACTCAAATGACATGATGTCTTTTGGGGTTAGCTCAACCTCCCTCATTTGTTCATCTACCTGATGGACAAACCCTTTTACCCTTTCACCACGACACAACCTGACTAAACCAATCATCAACCAACTTGTCAACCAGTCTGAACTACATTAGTCTAAGGCCCTAACAATAGGGGCTATGTAGGTAGCACTCAGATGACAAGATGTCTTCTGGGGATAGCTTGACCACATTTGTTTGTTCGTCTACCTGATGGACAAACTATCTTACCTTTTGACCATGACTTAACCTCGTCTAACCCGTCCATAACTGACCCTCTTCTTCCCTTTTAGGGAGAACTACATCAGCCTGAGGCCCTAAATGATTGAGGCTATATAAGAAGCACTCAGTTGACATGGGGTCTTCTGAGGTTAGCTTGGCCATTCCTTCATCTGTCCATCTAACGGACCAACTATCTATCTATCTCGCCTTGACCACCAACCTTGGAAATCGCGACTATCTCCTCTGACTATGACCACTTCTAAGACAACATTGTCTTGGTTGTTTTTGCATGTATGCTACCTCATGAATGGTTAGAAAAATTGTTTTGAAACTCGTATTTTGACCCTCACAAGTATAAGATCATGAGCAAGTTGATCCACACTACTTGTGACTTTTTTCATGTTTCTAAGAGTACTTCCTGAACCTGGGATACCTGAAACACGATGACCATTGGAGCTACAGCTTAGATCGAATAACCCAATCAGCATGACTAAATGCTAAGGCCCAGTTATTTTGATTTTGGCACTCCTCAACCTTGAGATGAAATAATTTGACCTGACCATCTCGTGAAGTGGTATGCACACAATCTCAACTATTACAACGTTCACACCCCATCTTCACCATATCCATCAATCTCTTTGTCAAATCGGCACCCAATTTCAAGTTCCCTTCCCTCGACTCCCACTTTTAGGGGGAATACCTCATCCCATAATTGGGGCAACCTACTCTTATATTTGTCTTGTAGTTCACATGAACAACCAATAGGACAAAAGCTACCTCATCCCATAACTGGGGCAATCACTCCTATTTTTGTCTTGCAGTTCATCAAGAACAACCAACAAGACAAAAAGGGGCAAATGTAGACACCAAAATCATGTCTACTCCTTAGTCAACTCCCCCTTGGTCCCCTTCATCCCATTCCACTTCTACCCATTGCCTTGACCGACACTGGCCACTAGGCCCACTGCCCTTACCAACGTCGGTAGACTAACCGACGTCGGCAACCTTGACTACCAACATCGGCAGACTAACCGACGCCGACGACTATGGAAGATAGTTTGCTACATATAGGTACGAATTTATTTCTATTTTTTTTGATTCAATCTTTTATTATTTCTATTTCTGGCAACATTCTACTTTTTATCAACCAGTGGACTGTCATCCCTCCAAGAAGTCTATGCACTTTGCACTTCTAGGAATAAGCTTTTGCTTGGCAGTTCACTGTCTATCTATCTAACAACCTCTTTGTTTGAGTCTCTTTCTTCTACAGGTGTCATCCTCCATAGCCAAAGAGGAGTCCCGTCAATCATTTAGATAACGGTGCACAGACCTCATCCGGGTATCATCTAACCCTAGACCATTTCCTTTAGTTTCTTATTCCTTTTGAATGTGAAAGCGAAAAATAGTTGGAAACATAAACACCTATTGAAAATAAGAACTAACAAGTGTGTTTAATTTTAAGCCCAAATGAAATATTTGGTGGTGTTCATTTGACCCCTTAGTCTTAGTTGCAAACTTTGAAAACATTCACCAAAACATCTAAATTATTTGTTAAACACCAAAACAAAGTTCCTAATTGATTTTTAAGCATGAAAAAAGTGATTTAATCATGTTTTTGTCAAATGTTAAGCTTATTCTTGTTGTCTCCCAAAAATATCACTCATTTTTGGGACAACATTTGAACTATTTTGGTCTTACAGACCAAAATTGTCTCTTCCCTTTCTAAAATTTGTCCTGGGCATTCAAATTCCTCAATTTTCAAGCTTCTTAGAAATCTCAGACTCTACAGGCTAGAATCTACGGACTTTGCAGGCCAAGTTCAATGGGCTTCACAAGTTTTGCAGGTGGGTTCAACCAAAATAATAGTTTCTAACACTTGGACATTTTTAGGATTGGTTCAGTGCCTTGGTTCAATCAAAAATCTCCATCGGCAAGCATCTAAGCAAAGAAGGCTTGAACTGTTGGACCATTGAACCACTTTGGTTCAAAGGTTCAATGAGTTTAAAGTTCAAAAGGTTCAATGCTTTGTTTCACTCAGGTAGTTTATCCACTTTGTTTCAACACTTTGGTTCATCTTTTGGTTCAATCAAAATGGTTTGTCAGTTGGTTCAAGGCTTCGTTTGAACCATTGAACCAAAGCTTGGTTCAAGGGTTGGTTCAACATCTTTTGGTTCAAAGGCAAGTTCAAACAAACATTTCAAAGGCAGGTTCAATCAAGTGGTTCAATGCTTAGTTCATCTGCTTGGTTCAAAGGTTTGGTTCATTCAATTGGTCCATCAACTTGGTTCATCAGCTTGGTTCAATGCTTGGTTCAACCAAGTAGTTTAATGTTTAGTTCAACGGAGTGGTTCATCGACTTGGTTCAACAAAGTGGTTCAACGGAGTGGTTCAACAGATTAGTTCAATGTTTGGTTCAATTAAATGGTTCACTTAGTTGGTTCAATCAAAGGGATCATCAACTTAGTTCAAAGAAGCCTCCCGAAGGACAAGTGCCCTTGTGGAGGGCACTTGGTTGACAAAAATACCCTTCAAAAGGGTCATTTTCAAAGAAGGCCGCAAAGGTAATTCTTGTGGATTTGTTTAAGGAATTCAAAAAAGACTAAGGAAAGAAGCAATTCCTTCAAACTTTTTGTCTGAAGGAATTCCTTCAGACAAAAAGTCTGAAAGAATTCAAGAAACAGGTTGTGGGAAGAAAACCTAAAGGATTTTTCGAAGGCAAAGTGATTGAAACATTTTCCACAAACTTTTTGTCCATGAGAAATTGTCTGCAGACTTTTTGTCTGTGGGAATTTGTCTGGGGAAAATGCTTGGGGAAAATGCCCATGGAAATAGTCCACAAGAAAGCCACGAAAGGCCGCCGAAGGACCCCAAAGGGTAGGTGCCCTTACGGGGGACTCTTAGCTGCCAAATAAGACACTTCCCCAAAGTTGAAGGGTCACCTTCCCTTTGAGAAGATGTAAAACAAGAAGCCTAAAGGCCATTTGAAGACCGCTCAAAGGGCAGATACCTTGTGGGGGGCTCTTCTTGACCCAAAGTGGATCATTCCTTAAGGCCCAAAAGGGCAAGTTCTTTCTGGGAAAGTGCCAAATAGAAAAGTCAAAGAAAGACCAAGGGGTGATGTGCCAGAAGATATCAAATTCAAGACAGTGAACTAGCTATTGAAAACATAGTGACAGGTGCATGAATGTCAATTTTAAAGCTCATAAAATAGTTGTTGATCCTTTGAATCTACAGACCTAAATGCATTCCTAGGCTTTAAGGCCAAGACTAGCAGAAAGTGAGGAAGGAACATAACAACAAATTGAATCCAGGACCCAATTCAATTAACCAGAAAAGGAGGAATGATGAAGGTAGGATTAGATTGCTAGGTGGACATTGAAAGTTGCAAATTTTCAATAGCGTGACTTGTTTCTCCACATTGATAAAATCAAATGGGTAAATGCCCCTAAGTTCCAGCCTATCTTCTTAATAGATTTCAATGCAACATGATGTGTTACTGTTCCCAAGTCCTTCTTGAAGAGGCTATATAAGGGACTCTCTTTTATTGTAAATGGAATATCTTTTTTTGACAATCAGAATGAAACTCTACCCAAATTAAAAGGCATTTTTGAGACTTTGAGCTTAGTTTTTTGATCATATTTTTTTATTGGAATAAGAAAGCAAGTGATTTTTTAGATTTTGTGCTGTGATATCTTTATTATTGAGGAAACTATTCTTATGTATTTTTCCTTAATATATCTTCTATTCCTTTAATTCAACAAGCAAAATTAGTGACAACAGTCAAGAAGGTGTCATGAAGAGTCAAGTGTGGAGAGACTTTATGCCCCCATAATTGCCTTTAGTGTGTTTTCTTTTTATTTCTATGTAAAGGATGTTGGGATGACTTTGTGCCCTCATTGTCCTTTGTATCTTACTCTTGAGCAATTTAGGTGGAGACTTTGTGCTGCATCTTGATTTGCTAGTTATTACATCCTTTACTACAATTTTTCTGTTACTACTAGGAGTATTCTTGTGGTTTGCTGAGTAGTACTTTTGAAAGAAGAGGAGTGCTTTTGTCATTTCCCTTGAGTTTTTCCTTTGATCCACACACATCATCTCTGAAGAAAGAGAGATGGATGGTTTGTCCTACCCTTGAGTATTATTTTCTATATATATATATATATATATATATATATATATATATATATATATATATATATATAGCTTATCTACAGGGAACCTCCCCTTGATGAGAGGAGAGATTAGTGTCTTTCTAATGTGGTAAACCTACACATTTGGATGACTAATCTTCTTACTTTGGCTGATCAGACCTATTTTGTTTATCAGTACACTGATCGACAAAATATTTAACCAATAGTTTTTGGTGACTCCACTGGGGATATAAAATACATTATCCATTTATAATCTATCCATTCACCTCCACACTAATTGGGAAAGAATGCACAGTTTAAAGCCTCAAGCATTAACTGAAGCAAGGTCAATTCTTTTCCATTTTTGTTTCACAATTTGGCAGATTTAAGGTATACATGAAGCCAAAGGGTTAAAGGGATTGTTTACTCTATATTCGAGTTAGTACAACAAAGTGATTTTGATCTGTTTCCTTCATCATCTCATCTCCAATGAACCAAGATCTTTCCTCCTACTAAAGTCAGATCTCCATTACCAGATAAAGTATCTACTTCTATTGTTGATAAAGCTTTGTCAATAATTACCCATCTGAGATTTGTTATCCCTCCTTTTCATAATCCTACAATGGCAGTTCAAGGCCCCTGGGGTAATGATTTTGGTCCTCTCAATCTTACTCCACCTCTACATGAGCTTCCATGCAGTTTAAGGAAGAATTTCCCCAAATTCTATGGTGATGGGAAAGTTCATCCTGATGAACACATTACAGCCTTCAACATAGCTTGTGGAGTAATTGGAGTAGAATTTAAAGATGTAACAGTCAGGATTTTTGTGGAGACACTACAAGGTGCTGCTATAGACTGGTTTTATCATCTACAAGCTTGGTTAGTAACTGATTGGAATACTCTTAAAGATAAGTTTAAAGCCAGATTCAAACTTGTAGAAGATGCACATGCACTTCTGGCTCAACTTACATAGATGAAGGAAGAGCCTTATGAGCCTATGAGAGACTTCATAGCCAAATTTGAAAAATTGAGAAATAAAATCTCTGTAATAGCTTGACCTACAGTTGAGAATCTCAAATTCTTTTTCATTAATTCTCAGTTACTTGAAGTAAGTTTTTTTTTGAGATGTGCTAGTCAAATAGATCTTACTGCAGCACAACATTTGGCCACTGAGGTAGAAGATGATCTCATCTTAGCAGGGAAGATAAGAAGAGATCCAAATAGAAATAGAGCTTCATCATCTTCTGGATATTCATCTATAAGCACCACAAATCCAATGGTGTAAAAATTGGCAAATGAATTGCTTACTCTCAAAAATAAAATGGCTCAAGGAATGTCTGCTGCTCCTTCATACAGAAAGACATTCCCAAATTAGTCATATCAAGGCAATGCTACTAGGAATCAAGGGCAATAAAATCACCTTCCTCCCCCACAAGGGAAACTTGCCCTGAAAGCTCCTCTAACCAATTCAACAATGGGATATCTTGAAGCAAAATTAGAATTCTCTTTCTAGCATGAATTGATTCAAGAAAATGACACTAATCTCCTTGAAGACAATCAAGAAGAATTAGCTAGCAACTCCCACATTGGTTTCCTAAACTACCAAGATGAACTTGGAAGTAAAGGAGAAGCTTTTGATGGATCATATGCAGTGTTTACCAGGTCTAAGAATCAATCAGTCTAGCAAGCTGATAAAGGGAAGATAAAAGAGCAACTGTAGCCAATAGTCATGATTGCTAAGCATGGAACCATTTTGCCTTTTTAGTCAAAGGATTCAGTAATCACCCAAAAGGCAAATACATCAATTTCACCTTCCACTTCTTCAAATTCACAAACTAGCCCACCTCCCATCCCTCCTAAAACTCAGAAAGTTGAAGTACCTTTCTCTGTACCTAGCTCAATTCAACCATTTGACATAATTGATCATGTCAAAAAGATAAAAATACAAATGTTTGAGTTTAAATATTTGCAGTCCAATCTTGATCAATTGAATAAACTGGTCCAATATGTTAAGAACCAAACTTCCTTGCAGGACAAAAGGCTAAAAAGGTAACTCCTGATTCTCCAAAGAACACGTTTATTCTAAATAATTTGGTCATTACTCTCCCAGCTACTCCTAGAAAAATAGAACCTTTCTATGTTTCCCTATTAATTAATGGCCACAAGATGAGTAACTATATTATAGACTCAGGCGCATCTGACGATGTCATGCTTGCTAAAGTAACTGAGTCTCTTGGTCTCACACTGATCAAGACATTTGGGAGATGTTTCTCCATAGAAAACAAGCAAGTACCATTGTTGGAGCAAATCAAAGATGCCTAATTTGCATTTGCAGCCTTTCCAGACAAGAGAATCAAGATGACTATCTTGGTGGCTAACATCCCAACATCTTATGGCATTTTACTTGGATGAAATTTATGTAAGGACATGGGAGGAGAACTAAGCATGGATCTATCTGAGGCAAGGATCCCTGTACAAGGCATAATGAAGAGGTTGCTCCCTGAAAAGAAGGCAAAATATGTGGTCACCTAGACATCAGCCCCTAAAGTTCAAATTCCTTTTAAATCCATAGGTATGGGTAACTATTTTCTATCTACAAATGAAGTGCATGAAATACCTGATATAATTCTTGAAAGTGTCAACTCAAAAATTAGTTCAACTAAAACAACAAAAGAACTAGTAGGCTGTAATACAGATGAAGAAGAAAATTCTAAAGAAAAATCAGTATCAGATGAAATATGGATTCTAAAATTCAATGGCAACTATTCCTCTACCAGTTTAAGAGTTGGGATTGTGTTGATATCTCCTCAAGGAGATATGTTTCCTTCATCTTACAAGTTATAGTTTATCAACACTAACAATATAGCTGAATATGAATCTTTGTTGCTTGGCATGAAGGCTGCTCAAGACAAAGGCATCAAGTTTCTTCATGCCAAAGGGGATGCTGAATTAGTGGTTTGTCAAGTGAGGAACTTATACCAAACCAAGAATGAAAGATTATGCCACTATCGTAGCTTGGTTTGGGACCAAATTGAAAGCTTTGATGCTTTCAACATTTTTTTCATACCTAGAGAGTCTAATGACAGAGATGATGCACTTGTTTTAGGAATTCTATTAGTTCCTCATTTAGATTTCAAAGAAGACATGTATAATATTGAGCTAGTCTATAGACCAAGTGTTCTCGATAATGATAATCATTGGCAAGTATTTAATGATGACCATCAAATCATTGCTTTCTTGGAATGAAAAGACAATTTTGAACTACATTTTGAAGCCAGTGAATCTCAAAAGAATGAATTAGCCTTTGAATCTAGTTCAGATATAAATGAAGAGTTCTTATAGCTAAAAGGAAACAAAATTCCCAAAGGCCTAGTTTCTCTTGAGAAGCTATTTGACAAGCATGATAGATTCATCAATCAACAACAAACAAATTCAAGTTTCTCTTAGGGATTTGATCAAGTAAATTTGACCACTAAAGAAAATCCCAAGATGGTCAATATTGGTAAGTGTTGCACCCCTGAAGAAAGATTCAAGTTCACCTCTATTCTTATGAAGACTTGAAGTCTCTCAGACCAGATGAAATCCACCATGACATTCCTCTCAAGGCTGACTCAATGCCCTACAAGCAAAAATATAGACTATATAATCTAAAAATATTAGGTACTATTCTATTTGAGATACAAAAAATGTTAAATTCTAGAATCATCTTCCCAATCCATCATTCCACATGGATTGCAAACATAGTGCCTATAAGGAAGAAAAATGGCAAAATTCACATTTGTGTAGATTTCAAGAATCTAAATCAAGCATCTTTGAAGGATAATTATCCTTTGCCAATTATGGATCAAGTGCTTCAAATAGTGATAGGTTTAGAGATGTTATCAATGCTGGATGGCTTCTTAGGATATAATCAAGTTGAAGTTGGTGAAGTAGACCAACACAAGACTACATTCACCACACCTTGGGGTACATTTACACATAGAAGAATGCCTTTTGGTTTAATAAATATTGGTGCTATTTTTTAGAGAGGAATGAATCTGGCTTTCAAAGATGAGATTGGTAAATTCATAGTCATATACCTTTATGACTTGACTATCTTTTCAAAGCATCGATCTGATCATGTATGTCACTTGCAACAAGTGTTAGAGCATTGTCACCAGAATGGTATTTCCTTAAATCTTAAAAAGTATATTTTTGGAGTAACAGAGGGGAAATTCCTTAAACACATTGTGTCTAAAGAAGGCATAAAGATTGACTCAAATAGAGTCAAGTCTATTCAAGAGCTTAATTTGCCTACAAGCAAAAATGTTGTTCATTCTTTCTTCGAAAAGGTGAATTTCTTATAGAGATTCATTCCCAAATTTGCTGAGAAGACTAGACACATTATGAACATGATGAAAGGGAAGACCATCTTTAGCTATACTAAAGAAGGCAAGTCAGCATTTTAGGATATCAAGACTACCATTGCTCATGCCCCTACCTTGGTTTGTCTAGATTACAACAAAGATTTCATCATATATAGCTATGCATCTGCACACACTCTTTCAACAATTCTTGTTTAATAGGACAAGGAAGGTATAGAATCTCTTATCTTTTTCATGAGTTACCCTCTCAAAATCCATGAGATGAAGTATTCAAATGTAGAGAGGCATGCTTATGCATTGGTGAAAGTAGTCAGTCATTTCTGATTCTATATTCTGAATTCACACGTTACTACCTTAGTTCTTAACACTACAGTCAAGTCTATATTAACTCAGTAAGAGTTTGGCATGAAAAGAGGTAATTGGATTGCAAAGATCTAAGAGTTTGATCTAGACATCAAGCCAACAAAGCTAGTCAGGGGTAAAGGCCTATGCCAATTAATTGCTGACAATAAGCTAGAAGACACACAGTGTGAAGAAACTGAAGTGGAAGATACTCTAATAGTCCTTTTTATCTCCACTACCAATGAGTGGTATTCAAGTATCACTCATTTCCTTACTTATGGTGAATGTCCTGCTCATTTATCTTATAAAAAAAGGAGGACTATCAAGTTGAAAGCTACCAATTTTGTCTTTTGGGACAATAACTTGTACAAGAAAAGCATAGATGGAGTATTCCTTCACTGTGTAGACAAAGATCAACAAAGCTAGCTTTTGAAATCCTTCCACAATCTATCCTATGGAGGACATTTTTCTGCCCCTGTAACTGCTCACAAGATTCTATGAGCTAGGTATTATTGGCCAACTCTTTTCCAAGATGCACATAAGTGGGTGAGAAAATGTGAACTCTGTCAGCGATTTGTTGGAAGACCCAAGTTAGCTGCTATGCCTCTCAAGCCGGTGATCATAGAAGAACCTTTCTAGTAATGGGGGATTTATTTTGTTGGGACTATAAATCCATATTCAAGTGCTGAACGTGATTATGTCCTTACAACAATTGACTATTTCACCAAGTGGGTAGAAGTAATCCCAACTATGCATGCTACTTTAGAAGTTGTATGCAACTTCCTCAAAGAGAATATCATTTCTAGGTTTGGAGTTCCAATCAAAATTGTTACTGATAATTTAGCTTGTTTCACCTCCTAAGAGATTACACAATTCTATTTCCATTATGGAATTATATTCTCTCATTCTTCTAATTATTTTCCACAAGGGAATGGACAAGCTAAATCTAGCAATAAGAACCCGGTAACTATCATCAAGAAGCTAGTAGATGACAATCAAAGAACATGGCATAAAGCATTGGTTGATGCTCTATGGGCAGACAGAATCACACCAAAGAGGGTAATTGGTATGTCTCTTTTTCAACTTCTTTATGGTATCAATGCTGATATACCAATCACCTTAGAATTGTCAGCCTTAAAATTGGCAAAGGCAATTGAAGATCAGACATATGAAAGCTCTCTTGATAAAAGAATCATGTGCCTGATTGAGATGGAGGAATAGAGAACCATGGTGGTGGTGAAATTTTTTTAGCTCATCAAAGTCTGGTAAAGAAACTCTTTGACCAGAAGGCCAAAAATCATTGTTTCTAGATTGGGGATCAAGTCCTGTTATGGGACAAAAGGAGAGAACCAAAGGGGATGCATGGAAAGTTTGAATCGCTTTGGAGAGGCCCATTTATAATTCATTAGCACATTGGTGAAAATAGCTTTCTATTGAAATATCAAGATGGCACACTCTTTTCTCTGCCTCACAATGGGCAGCATTTGAAACACTTCAAATGTTGAAGTATCAGATCATTGCATCTATAAATATGTATATTTGTATAGTTTTTAATTCTATTTTGTTTTGTTTATTTCAATTTTTGATGCCTTCCATTTCTAGGTAGCATGATTCCATAGCCTAATGGTACACATGAAGGCACTGGAGATTTTGGATTCTACTCCCTTTAATTCTTTTTGCAATTGATATAAGTTCCCTAACTGGAGCTAGCTATTGTCCCCAAAAAATATCACTCATTTTTGGGACAACATTTAAACTATTTTGGTCTTACAGACCAAAATTGTCTCACCCCTTTCCAAAATTTATCTTGGGAATTTAAATTCCTTAATTTTCAAGCTTCTCAGAAATCTACAGACTCTATAAGATAGAATCTACAGACTTTGTAGGCCAAGTTCAACAGGCTTCATAGGTTCTACAGGCAGGTTTAACCAAAAAAATCAGTTTCTAACACTTGGTCATTTTCAGTATTGGTTTAGTGCTTTAGTTTAATAAAAAATATCCATCGGCAAGTATCTAAGCAAAGAAGGCTTGAACCGTTGAACCATTGAACCACTTTGGTTCAAAGGTTCAACGAGTTCAAAGTTTAAAAGGTTCAATGCTTTGTTTCACTTGGGTGGTTCATCCACTTTGTTTCAACACTTTGGTTCATCCTTTGGTTTAATCAAATGGTTCATCAGTCAGTTCAAGGTTTCATTTGAACCATTGAACCAAAGCTTGGTTCAACATCTTTTGGTTTAAAGGCGGGTTTAAACAAATGGTTTAAAGGTGGGTTCAATCAAGTGGTTCAATGCTCAGTTCATCCACTTGGTTCAAAGGCTTGGTTCATTCAATTGGTCCATCATCTTGAACCATCAGCTTGAACCATTTTGGTTCAAAGCTTGGTTCATCGGCTTGGTTCAATGCTTGGTTCAACCAAGCGGTTCAATGTTTAGTTCAATAGAGCGGTTCATCGACTTGGTCAATGAAGCGGTTCAATGGAGTGGTTCAAGGGATTGGTTCAACATTTGGTTCAATCAAAGGGATCATTAAATTAGTTCAAAGAAGCCTCTCGAAGGACAAGTGCCCTTACGGAGGGCACTTGGTCGACAAAAATACCCTTCAAAAGGGTCATTTTCAAAGAAGGCCACAAAGGTAATTCTTTCAAATTTTGTTTAAGGAATTCAAAAAATACTAAGGAAAGAAACAAATCCTTCAAAATTTTTGTCCAAAGGAATTCCTTCAGATAAAAAGTCTGAAAGAATTCAAGAAATAGGCTGTGAGAAGAAAACCTGAAGGATTTTTTGAAGGCAAAGTGATTAGAACATTTTCTGTAGACTTTTTGTCTGCAAGAAATTTTCATGGAATTTTTTTCCGTGGGAAATTGTTCGAGGACTTTTTGTCCATGGGAATTTGTCTGGGGAAAATGCCCGTGGAAAAGTCTTATGGAAACAGTCTGTAGGAAAGCCATGAAAGGCCATCAAAGGACCTCGAAGGGCAACTACCCTTATGGGGGACTCTCAGCTACCAAATACAAGGACACTTCCCCAAAGCTAAAGGGTCACCTTCCCTTTGGGAAGATGTAAAACAAGAAGCTTGAAGGCCATTCGAAGACTGCTCGAAGGGAAGATAACTTGCGGGGGCCTCTTCTCGACCCAAAGTGGATCATTTCTTAAGGCCCGAAAGGACAAGTTCTTTCCAAGAAAATGCCAAATAGAAAAGTTGAAGAAGGACCAAGGGGTGATGCACTCAAATATGTCAAATTCAAGACAATGAACTAGCCATTGAAAACATAGTGATGGACACGTGAACATCAATTTTAAAGCTCATAAAATAGCCATTGATCCTTTGAATCTACAGACCCAAATGCATTCACAAGCTTTAAGGCCAAGATTAACAGAAAGCAAGAAAGGAACAAAACAACAAATTGAATCCAAAACCCAATTCAATTAACCAGAAAAGGAGGAACGATGAAGGTAGGATCAGATTGCCAGGTGGACACTGAAAGTTGCAAACTTTCAATAGCATGACTTGTTTCTCTGCATTGATAAAATCAAATGGGTAAACACCCCTAAGTTTCAGCCTATCTTCTTAACAAATTTCAATGCAACATGATGTGTTACTATTATTGAGTCCTTCTTGAAGAGGCTATATAAGGGACTCTCTTTTATTGTAAATGGAATATCTTTTTTTGACAATCAGAACAAAACTCTGCCCAAATTGAAAGGCATTTCTAAGACTTTGAGCTCAGTTTGTTGATCATATTTTTTTATTGGAATAAGAAAGCAAGTGATTTTTCAAACTTTGTGCTGTGATATCTTTGTTGTGGAGGAAACTGTTCTTATGTCTTTTTCCTTAATATATCTTCTATTCCTTTAATTCAATAAGCAGAATTAGTGACAACAGTCAGGAAGGTGTCCTGAAGAGTTAAGTGTGGAGAGACTTTGTGCCCCCATAATTTCCTTTAGTGTGTTTTCTTTTCATTTCTGTGTAGAGGACCTTGGGACAACTTTGTGCCCTCATTGTCCTTCGTATCTTACTCTTGAGCAATTCAGGTGGAGACTTTGTACTACATCTTGATTTGCTAGTTATTACATCCTTTACTACATTTTGCTGTTACTACCAGGAGTATTCTTATGGTTTGCTGAAAGAAGAGTACTTTATGTCATTTCCCTTGATTTTTTCCTTTGATCCACACACATCATCTCTGAAGAAAGAGAGATGGATGGTTTGTCCTACCCTTGAGTATTATTTTCTATTTATATATATAGCATATCTATAGGGAACCTCCCCTTGATGAGAGGAGAGATCAGTCCCCTTCTGATGTGGTGAACCTACACATTTGGATGACTAATCTTCCTACTTTGGCTGATCAAACCTATTTTGTTTATCAGTACGCTGATCAACAAAATATTTAACCAACAATTCCTACAACAAAAAAGTTAGCATGTCCTTTAGCTTTGAAACTCTTTTTAGCTTGAAATAATGAACTTTGGAAAAATAGCTCTTAAGTCTATGTTTTAAGAAAAACACAATGACCGACATCAGTTATTACAAATAATGATGGTTACTTTGGCTAATTGAGATCTAACTGATGTTAGTTTTACTAACCAACATTAGTTAAGATAGGTAACTAATGTTGGCATTACTTACCGATGTCGATTACTGTGTAAAACTGTGGCAAAAAAATAGCAAAATAAAGTTATAAAATCAATTTCATGAGTTTTAAGGGTCTAAATGGATATTTTAGAGTTGTAATGTGATGTTATTTATATGTGAGATGCATCTTGTCCCACCAAGCATGCCAAGATGTAGAGAGGATTACAAAGCAATTGAGGCAATCATTAGTCCATAAATAATGAAACATGCATAAAGAACTAACTAACCAAAACCTATCTAGTCCTATGGGAATTACAAAGGATAACAAGAAATAAATGAAATAAAACAACACCATATTACCTTCTCAAATGGATTCACCATACCCATGTGGCTCAAAAACATGTTCTCCCTTGATCAAGTATCTTTGTCTTTGTCAACAATGGTGGTAAGCTCCAGATCTTGATTCTAAATCACTAAACCAACCTATCAATGAAGATTACAAGCAAACTATATGATAAAATGCAAAACCTTGTGAAAATAATTTAACATTATAACTTTTCAATATTCAAGCATCTTGAAGATATTTAAGCATAATAACTTTGAATTCACATCCATGGCCTCTCTCTTAGAGATTTTTGAGATTGGTTAGGATCAACCATGACCATTCATCTCAATATTGAGATGTGTGGACATGGATAATCCTAATATTTGGAATTAAATCCATAATTATCTTTATCATGACCTTGGAAAAAGGGGTATTGAAGAGGCATGGGAGGCATTAACTAGGCATGAGTGACCCATAATCCTGATATTTGTGGCATTTATGGCTTAAAGATGTCTTCCCAAGAAATGATGTCACTTGATGATGCAATTAATAGGAATCAATTTCAAAAAGAAATATTCAACAACTCTCATGGAAAATCCACTTAAGCTCTTTATTTGGATTAATTATCCTTAAACAAGGTTAATCAACATTTGTGTAATTATTTGAAAATTGGCCCTCAATTAATCAAAATGATCAGAAAGTCATATTACTGAGTTATAATTTGATTGGAGAGGAACTAGAAGGTGATGTTAGATGTGTTAGATTTGTATTCTCATTGAAGATGTTACTAACACCAAATAACAAGGGTACATGATGTGTACCAATGAATTAGAAGAAAAGAGTGATCTAGAGCACTAAATGGTGAAATGGTCATTTTGACTCAAAATGACTTGATCAAAGTTAGCTAGCCCATAAAATACATTTCCCTATTTAGGGATACTTTGACCTAAATTGGCACTTTTAAGTGAAAATTTCAAACCATTTAGGATGTTGTATATATTTTGACCTAAAATGTGCATTTGAGTGCAATTAGAGTAAGATTGACAATTTCCACACAAATGGTGTTAGGAATGGGATGTCGAAAAATCCAAGGTCAAATTGACCAAGTTTTATAACCCATAGAATAAAATTTGAAATCTTAAAAATGAATGAATATTAGACCATTACAACCTACTTGTTGAGGGTTGATGAAGTGGTCAACATAATAAGAGGTCTAGGAGAAGAGTTGAAAGAGTCTACAATTGTTCAAAAGGTCTTGAGGTCTCTAACTCCAAAATTTGATTCTAAGGTATTTGTCATTAAAGAAATTCAAGATCTAGACAAGCTAGATATGGATGTACTTCATGGAACCCTAACAACTTATGAGATGAGGACAAGTGAAGGAAGACCTACAAATAAGGAAGATGCATTCAAGTTAGAAAATAATCCAAAGGAAAAGAAGACAAAAGGTAATAAAGTCAAAGAAAATGATGAATTTGATATTGATGATGATGAGTTGATAGCTATGTTTTCAAGAAATTTAAAGATAGTCTCAAGTATAGACAAGGGCAAATTGCCTTTTAAATGATTCAATTGTAGAGAGATTGGAATCTTTGATAACAAGTTCCCTCATAAGCATAAGGTTAAGGATGATGAAGAGCATGATGAAGGTCATGATGATGATAAAAGGTATTACAAGTTTGATAAGAGAAATAAAAGCTTTAGAAGGTATGATAAGAATAAGTTCTTAAAAAGAAGTTTTAACACTAAATAAGATTGTAGGTCATTTAATGAGAGTGAGAGAAGTGATTCTAAGAGTGACCATTAAGGTGATGGCCCTAATGTCAATGAAGTTCTCTTTATGGTTGGAGAATCAAATTACTCAAATCAAGAAGAGTCCATATGGATTGGAGGTGATGTTGGTGATTCAAATGAAGGAGGAGATGAGGTGGAATTTAAGTCTGAGTTGATAAATAATCTATAAGAACTGAAGATGGTAAATAAGAATAATAGGGTGATAAGGTCTCTTATCAAATATTTATTGGAGGTGCAATCATTAAGGGGGTGTGAATTAGTGACACAAGATATTTCAAACTTCAATTTTAATCCTTCATAAAACATACAAGATGTTCATAATAATGAATAAGAAAGATGATGCAAGATCACACACATAACACAAGATCTACATGGGAAACCCTCTTGGGGAGTAAAATCCATTCTCAAGTCTAAAAACACATGCACTACTTATCTTATTAGATGATCACAAACATGAGACCTTTTAGTGAATCACCCAGTTCACAAGAAGTACCCACCCCTAAATATGAAAAATCACACACTTTTTCTAGATGTTGATCACCCACAATACCTTATGAAATCAACAATTCCAAAACTCTAATTACATTTCAATTTAATTGGAGAAATAATGTATAAAACCTCTCTTTCAACTCAAAACATACACTTTAAATTTATCATACAAGCAATGCATCCAAACATTCCTTTCTGATCACTCTAGGATTCTTCACTCATCCTCAATCTACTATGTACTTTAGTCTATCCACTAAACACAATCCCTCTAATCTCTTTCCTTCATCTCTGTCTTCTACTTTCTCAACACATTCTCATCCAAACACTAAACCATTTCCTTAACTTTCATTCTTTATAGATTCTTCATGAATAAAAGCCTATAGGTTAGCCATAATACTTGACTTAACCATTAAGCCTTATATCATGCTAAAACATAGCTCAAATTCATTGTCACAGGCTAGCCATAGCATCCATGGGTCACACTTAAGGAACTACACCTTTTAATTAGGCCTTAGTAGCCCTTACAGGTCTCATGGAGACTTATTACTCCTTTATCACTTTTCAAGAAAAATAAGAACACAAGATTACTTTAAAATATATGTGTCCACTCCATATGACCTCTAAGACTTCTTAAAATGAATACATCTACCAAAACACTCTTCTACTAAAGCACAATTGCTTAAACAATATTCTATAAACAAGAACACCATGAAAAAACAAACAATCATCTTCCAAATAAAATAAATACATTTGTATGGATATTCAAAACCCCAAACCATTTTTTTTGGATAGACCTTTAAATTATCTACAACTTTTCCTTTTACACCATTATTAAATTCTATATATATCAAAAGTTATAACTCAAACAATATAACCTAATTTTTCCTTTGTTAATTTGAATATTCAGATTCCAATAATCACTATGTAATGCAAATATTACAGACACGTGTCTTTATCTCATGCTTTCTAAAGGTTAGATCAACCATGCTCCATCGATCTCCTCATGAGCTTCCTATCTATTGCTATGGGTTTTATGCACACCACAACCTTAACAAGGTAGCCTCTAATGTTTTAAGATCTCAATGGAGGTAAACTCCACTCTAAGATGAATTATAGGTATGTAGTCTATTATAACCTACTGATGGAATAATGGGTAGGATGTGCATGTTATTGACAAGGTTTTTGAATAGAGGTGTGGTTCTTAATAAGGGTAGTAAATCTCTATGTGAGTTGGATGGGTGGCTAGTTGCTAATCTAGAGTGGGTAGATCTTAAAACAAACTCAAAAAGGGAGGGAAAGGTAGAAAGCTTCTATGGTTTTCAGGATCTACTTCTCTGGCTAGTTTCTAAAAGGACAAGTGCTCTTAGAACCTATGCTTGTTGCTAGTAGCAATTACACACACATAGTCAGATATGGATAAGAGGTATAGTGAAATAATGATGTCAGAAATTTAAAAGCCTCAAACAAGGTTGATAATTTTAGGGTAGCTATTACACACCCTTAATTAGAAGATTATGGCTCAGGCTAGTGAAGTATTTAAAGAATCTATTGCACACACATAAAAAACTACATCCAAGAAAGTACTCATGCATAATCAAAATTATGAATATATTTGAAATTAACTATCTTAACCAATATATTTACTAATCCTTTAATAGCTATTGCACATCTACAGATCAATACTTTAATAAAAACAATCAAGAATCCATTCATATATTTTACACACTAAAGATTATTGAAACATACAACCAAAGAAAGTAACAACTAATTACATATAAATTGAAAAGAAAATACACAAACACATTCACTGATGATCAAAATTGATGTTGCTCCTATATTCAAAAATTCTCTAACAAAAATCCAATTTGGATTATAATTATTTTTATAGGCCCATGGAATGGGTCACCTCATCCTCCAAGTTCATGCAAGGCTGTTACATGTGATATTTAGAACATGATTTATATCTATGGTATAAAATCATATAAGAGTTTATTTGTAGTTTATCAATTAAAATAGTCTTTGGTAAAGATATCAAATGTGTGCATATGTATAAAGATAAACGTAATTTTTTACAATTATAGCTTGAACTGTATGCAAACTTTAGAATATGCACTATCTACCAAAACTACACATGCCTCCTTTTATAGGTTTTAAGAACAACCTATTAAACTTTTAGATTAGTCACCTTTAAATGAAACTCTGACATTTGCATGAAGGACCAAAATCGCTTTATCAATGTTTTAGAACCAGTGGCACTACTGTTAGCTATTAGTAATATGAACTATGCATTACATGATCACCCATGATTTTTATATAATTGGGATATTCACTTTTATATTCATCATTCAGATTAAGACATGCATGTTCATACTCTAGCTTAACAGTGGGACCCAATGTCTATTGATAGATATAGCTCAAGTGTCCAAATATCTATGTATTCTTTCCATAATACCCTAATAGATTTCAAAAAGTGACATGTGTCAACACTTTATTAATTCTAGGATCTTTGTAAAGTATATCTAGGAATCACATCGTCGATCTTTATGTATGGGTTTAGCATGGTTTAATGGATTTTAGTAATTTTAGCTCATTGAATCCTATGTACTTGACGCTTGTCATTCCCTATTTTGCTCTACTTCATATGTGTTCCACTTGGTATATTCTTGGGGCTTATGAGGTTTATGTACTAGGCTCCCTACTTCTTCCCATAGGTCATTAGATATATGTACTAGGCTATTATGATGCTGACACGTGTCACTCTCATGGAGCTTTAACATTTCAACTCACTCTCACGTCATTCAATCAAATGAGCCTAAGTAGATGCACATCATAGGATCTTGGTTTAGACCTTTTGACATGTACTTAAATCACATAAGTATGTCATTTATATTTTTTTTGCTTAATTAGAGACATTTGAAAAGTCTCCATCAATCTCACACTATTGGATCAACTATATGAATCAATTTGAACCATCGATCTGCTAGGTCCACTTAACATTTGAATCCAAATGGGTAGTTTATGAGGTTAAATTTGACATTCATGTGACTATCAAATGATGTCTTCATGACTATCAATGATGTCTACATGACTATCAAATTTAATGTCATAAATTATCCATTATCAAGGTTAAATTTGATGTTCACATGACCATCAGATGACATCCTCATGACCGTCAAATGACATCTATGCAATTTTCAAATTTAATCTCATAAGTTTGACATTTCCTTAGAAATCCTTGCTCCCAAAATATAAATGAAAAGATGGCTTATCATAATATTTTGGTAAATATGTATAAAAGACCCTGCATGAATATTCTAGCCTAAGGTCTTAGTGTTAGTAAAATATAATTGGACCTAGGCTAAGAATATATAAAAGACATCATGAGTTTAATATCGATGACTTAGCATAAAAAATATGATTGGTACCCTTGGCTAAAATATTAAATCACACTTAAGCCATAATTAAAATGTTCTCTAAGCAAGGGTACCACTTGAAAATATGGTATTGGACTTGGGGTAATTGTTGCAGGGGAATTGTTTTAGGATTTATATGCAGGGACACTAATTTCATTGGAAAAAATGTTTGAGATACTAAGTTTGAAGGAATTCTATTGGGGGAATTGTTTTAGATAAAATTTCCACAACAATTATATTGAAGACTCAATTCTCTTGGATAAAATGTCTAAAGGAATGCTTTGAAGGGATGGTCTTAAAAGGGCCAAAGGGCATGATGTTTTTGATAAAATGTCTAAAGGAACTTGGCCAAAGGGCAAAAATCCTAGGACAAAAGTCTTGAAGGGTAAGTCTTGGAGGGAAAAGGGCCCGAGACAAAGTTATGAAAGGTAAGTGGTCACTTTAAAAATGATCGAAGGGTCTTTTTTAAAATGTTTGAAGGGTTAGTTTAGAAATTTTGAAGGGCATCTACCTTTGGGGGAATTGTTTTTGGCTTTTTGTGTCATAAAAAAATATTCGAGACATAAAATCTGAATGAATTGGCCTAGGGCAAAAGGCATGAAGGATAGGTTCATAGGGAAAAAATTATTGAGAAAAAAGTCTCTAAGGGCATATTCAAAAGGGTCGAAGGGTCTACTTCATGGAAAAAATACCCGAAGGGTCTACTTTGTAGGGTATTTTCTATGGGAAAGCAATTGGGACAAAAGTCTTAAAGGGTAAGTTGACAAGGCAAAGGGTCATTTCAAAAGTCCCAAAGGGTCATTCTATCAAGAAAATTTCCAAGATAAAAGTCTTGAAGGGTAGATTACACAAAGCACAAAGGGTAGGTTTATTTCCTCAAGGAAAATGTCTCAAATAAAATGTTTGAAGGAAAGGTTAAAAAAGGTAAAGGTGTGGGATAAAAGTCCTGAGGGGTAGGTGTAGAGGGGCTGACGGGCAATTTAAAAATGCTAAAGGGTCATTAAAAAATGTCTAAGGTCAATTTCAAAATGTTGAAAGGAAATTTCTATCTAGAAATAATCTAAAGGGTCTACTTCATAGGGGATTTATCCATGATAAAAGTCCTGAAGGATCTACTTCGTAAAAGCTGAAGAACTATTCAAAAGGGTTGAAGGGTGATTATATAGGGAAAAATTCCCATGATAATTATCCCAAATGGTAAATTTCAAAAAACCCAAAGGGTAGGTTCATTTTCTCAAGGAAAACATCTCAGACAAAATGTCTAAGGGATCTCAATTGGCTCAGGGAAAATGTATCAAATAAAATGTCCAAAGGAATGATTTTAGAGGGCAAAGGCCTAGGATTAAATTCCTAAAGGATAGGTGAAGAGGGGCTAAAGGAAAATTCAAAATTTTTGAAGGAATTCTATCAAGAAAAATGGATGCAATAAAAAGGCCGAAGGATATATTACACAAAGCTCAAAGGGTAGGTTTAGAAGGTCGAATGGAATTTCAAAAGTTTCGAAGGGCAATTTCAAAATGTCAAAGGGCCATTTAAAAATGCTGAAGGGTAATTTATATCTAAAAAAATTTGAAGAGTCTACTTCATAGGGAATTCATCTATGACAAAAGTCCTAAAGGATCTACTTCATAAAGGCTGAAGGACTATGTCATAAAGGCCAAAAGTCAAGTTGCACAAATCTTGAAGGGTAGGTTCATTTACTTAGGGAAAATGTCTCAAAAAAATGTTTGAAGGAATGGTTTTGGAGGGAAAATGATTGAGACAAAATTCCCAAAGGATAGGTGAGGAGGGGCCTAAGGGAAATTCAAAAGGTTTGAAGGAATTCTATTAGGCAAAATGGCTACAAAAAAAGGCTGAAGGACATGTTACACAAAGCCTGAAGGGTAGGTTCATAAGGACAAAGGTCATTTCAAAAAAATTTAATGGCAATTTCAAAATGTTGAAGGGTCATTTAAAAATGTTGAAGGGTACTTTCTATTTGGTAACAATTCAAAGGGTCTATTTCATAGGGCATTCATCCATGAAAAAAGTACCAAAGGATCTACTTCAGAAAGGCCAAAGGGTAAGTTATACAAATCCTAAAGGGTAGTGTATGCACCTAAAATCACTCACTTTATTATTGTTGACTAATATTCTAATTAGTTGACACCAATTCCACTTAACCTATTTTATCCCACTAATTTATCCTAATCCTAGCCATATATCTAATATCCCCATCCATTATTATCCATTTCATTATCCTTAGTCTAATCCCCCTCTTTCATTAATTCTTCTAAATATCCGTATTATCAATTCTTTTTGATATTTTATGTACTTAGGTTGTAGTCATAGGTTTGTATTGTTAGGTACAACATTGTCCAAGCCAGTCATGATATTGCCTCCATTTTAATTTTTTGACAATCCCACCACTTGTGAATCATGGCTTTATTAGTGGACTAGCAGTATTGTATACACAAGTCACGATTTTGAATTACATTGGTTTGTATTCATAGGCTCCCACCTTTGGACCAAACCATGACTTAGTAAGTCATGGCTTTGTCCCATAATCAATGACTTTGATAATGATAGTCACAATTTTGTAAGTATTTTATGATGTTTTCAAATTCTTAGTTTTGTCATTATTTCTTCCCCCACTATACATAGTAATGTTAAAAACTTTACATTGAAAAACATTATGTTTGTCTTTTTGTATAGGGCTAGCCCAAGAAACAACATTGATCAAGGATTCCACTAGCAAAATCCCTGAGCCCAAAGTTATATTATTATCCTGAAGATTGATGTTTGGGGTTATGAATCATAGTTCTTTTTGAGGATATTAAATCTATTCATTATTCTATATTATTTCATATATTTTGTTTTAATTTTATATTCTTTTGTAGGAGAGTCGATGGTCATAAGTTTTACCTCTACGGTGTTTTCCAAGCTCCATCAATTTCTATGTCAATGGATACCCTAGCAAGCCATGTTTTATTTTTGATAGGTATAAATCCTTTTTTGACCAAGTTATTATTCCTATATAATTCATTGTTCAACATTTTAGGATCAATAGAAGAGTAAGACCAGCATTGGATGAACATCATCCTACCAAACTTGTAAACACTATAGATCATGTGATTGCTTGAAAACATGGCTTTGACCAATGAGATTAAGGTATCAGTAGTGTTTTTCTTTAGTCTTTATTGATATGACCTAATGCTTTCTTATATATATCTTGTAATATATGTATATCCTCTTGTCAATATGCTACATACACACAAATCTATTATATCTTACTTAAGACAAATATTTAAATTTTTAGAACTTTAAACAAAATTGCTATTTGTGTTTTTGCCCCTAATGGTGATTTCATTCTTTCTAATCACGATATTGTAGACATATTGATAGTTTTTAAAATTTGACTTGATCTTATTTATTTTTGTCATTTTGACTATTGGCTATTATTCTTGGAACTAGTAGGGAAGATTTAGAATTAAATTTCATCAAAGTCACTCTTTGGAAACTCTAATTCTACTCAATTTTGTTTAATATATATCATCTTGTCCTTTTGTTTAAAATTTTGAAAATATCATAAACTCAAATATATATTTCATCATGATCATTAGGATATAATCAATTTTTTTGGCATTTTGGTAATCTTCTTATATCAGTATTAGTTTAGAAATTTTTTTATTCTACACAATATTGACACTAATGATTTATTCTCAGTAATAGTTTCATCATTTGGAGTCATGATTTTGAAATTTATGACAAGACTATGATTATTTATTTTATATATAATAGTGATATTGTTGGTTTGAATCATGATATTTCATAGATAACCTTGGTTTTTTAGGTAACCATCATGGTCATCTCTCATCTGTAAAATTACTACTCATAAGTAGCAATTTTGACCCCTTAGTCATGATATTGTAGTCTGTAGTTGTAGGATTTCCCTATGTATTTGTGGGTTTGTAGAGAGTCATAGGTTTGAAAAAATCATCCAAACTACTAATATTTTTATAGTTCCTATCTCTCTTGAGTGCCATATCAGACTACTGACCTTATGTTGCAAGATGCTAGTCAAAGATCCATTTTGGGCACTCTTTAAAAACATTTTGAATCATTTCTACCTTATACATATCCTTTTTAGTCATCTTATATATCTTCTTGATCATTCCTTGTATATTATTATGTGTTAATAATTTTTTGTATTGTACCATCACACCTACATAATTAGATCAGTTAATTAATCGTATCATGTGTTTTGCTTATTTTTCAAACCCCACTTAGGAGAGCATGTGACATATAATTGACACCCATGAATGGGCTTAGTTTATAGGGGTTAATATTTTGGATTTCATCACTTCACACTAATCAAAATTTATGTTCTAATGGATTATAAAAATCATGGACAAGTATCATTAGGTTAAGCGGTTGACCCCTAGAGGTCATCTATGAAAGGGAAGAGTTAACTCTCTGAACTAGGCATTAGATAACACCCTCCATGGACTTGGGCCCCAATGTAGCTTGATGTATATTGGGGATTCCCATAGAGATTCCATTCAACCTAGCATAAGACCTTTCAAACATAATAGGTGTACCATTGTAGGTGTCAGTATCAGTTCTGAAGTAGCCATCAAGTGCAAGCAGGGTTGAGAGGGTTTAGTTGATATCATAATGGGTCACCAACTTATAGCCTCACATTTGAAGATATTATATGTTATAAACATTAGGTTAAACACCCTTAAGTTAAATAATCATAGGTTGTGGATTTATTTCTTGGGTGTGTGTTGTACTAAACCCATGTTGTTTGTGAATTGATTCAGCCTTGACCTAAAACCTACATACCTATTTAGGTCTTTACATAACTCATATTTTACATCCTATCTTCCTTATTGTACATATCATCTTGTATATTCTTGCATTATCATCCTACCATATTATATATCCTTATCATCCTTTTCTTATACATCCTTTTATCTTTGCCTAGTCATTATCACATACCCTAGTCACACCTTGTCTTAAGACCATTTCACCTTGATTTGTTCAAATTTGACCTTGTCTTATGCACTTTTTGTTTCACCATCATCCCTATAGTATCTTGTTTCCATATTGTCCATTCTAGTCATCATCCCATTATATGTTTTATCTTCTCATCATCCTTTGTACATCCTTATCACCATCCTCTTATACATATTGTCTTTATATAAGTTCATCTTAGTCTTATCCATATCCCATCTTATTTATTCATAATAATTCATCCTCTTATACCATCGTATCATAATCTTATCATCCATTTTCCCACATTATATTTTATTATCTCCCATCTTAAACTCATCCCATCCTAGTCATACCCATTTATCATCAGTCATACTTCATCACTCGTATATCCTAATCATCTTATCTTCTACATCTTTATCCTAGAAACCTCATCTTGTACATACTTTTTTCATCTAGGGCCTCTTTTTATCTTGTACATCTTCCTCATTGCATTCTTGTATACATACATACATACATACATACATACATACATATATATATATATATATACATATATATATATATATATATATATATATATATATATATATATATATATATATATATATATATATATATATATAGTCCTTTTACACATCCATGTACATGAAATGATGAAAGATGATGATTAGGATGTGAAGTGATAGGGTATGACTAATATGGGATGAAGACAAGATAGTATGGGATGTGAAAAAGGATCTTTTTCACATCCCATACTATCTTGTCTTCATCCCATATTAGTCATACCCTATCACTTCACATCCTAATCATCATCTTTCATCATTTCATGTACATATTATCTTTACCATTATCTTAGTCTAGTTATTCCCCATCATCTACATAACCTATCACCTTATACATTCCTGTTAGGGTGTGGAGCTAAAAGCTTCACCAAGGAGCATACTTATCAGTTTTGGGTCTACACAGACACTGGTGTCGATCAGGAGTGAGCGATGTCAGCAAGGTACAGTTGCAGAGGTGTCGACGTCAGTAGTGGGTCAGTCGGCGGTAGTCATAGGCAAGCAGCAGGAACTGACGTCGGTTACCTGTGCGTCCAGAAAGCTATTTTCGTGGATAGAAGAGAGTGTTTGCATGATGAGTTTGAGTTGTAGTCTTAAGCTCGCATCTCTATTATTAGCAATACTATTTTTAGAGCCCTTGTTCAAGTGACTTAACTGTTTGTTGGAAGTGCATGCTCAAGTCTCCTAATTCTATATGTAGAATTAGATCTTCCTAGCTTATTGTAGTAGTAGTTATTGTAGATTATTGTAGTAATTCATAGTATGTGAAAAACAGTATAGAATTGAATCAATCCAGGTTTGTTGGAGTTGATTGTTTTTGAGAGAGAGAGCTCTTGAGGAATAGAGATCTATTGAGAGATCTATACATCTAGGAGAGGTGTGGAAGAAAGAAGTTTCTTCAATTGTATTCCTTTTGTAAAGAGTTTGTTAATACAAGTTTTCAGGGTGGTTTCTTGTATCTCTTGTTCTTGCTATTATCTCATTTAGTTACTTGTCCATCTGATTTAATTCCACACTTATTGCTTTCACAAGTGTAATCTATTGTTGGTTGATCCCCAACAAGTGGTATCAGAGCCTTGGTTGCAGGTTCAGATCTTGATATCCAACAAGTGGTATCAGAGCCTTGGTTGTAGGTTTAGAGCTTGATATCCAACAAGTGGTATCAGATCCTTGGTTGCAGGTTCAGAGCTTGATATCCAACAAGTGGTATCAGAGCCTTGGTTGTAGGTTCAGAGCTTGATATCCAACAAGTGGTATCAGAGCCTAGGTTGTAGGTTCAGAGCTTGATATCCAATAAGTGGTATTAGAGCTCAGGTTCACTAACAGGTGGTTCAAATTGTGTAGTGTGTATTGATTATAGGTTCTCATAGAGGTTTTTGCAGGGATTTCTATTTGAGTGAGAGAAGCAATGGCAGATGAAAGTAAACTGAGAATGGAAAAGTTTAATGGAAAAAATTACCAACATTGGAGAATGCAGATAGAGGATTATCTTTATCAGAAAGATCTCTACTTACCGTTAAGTGGGGTTGTAAAGAAGCCCAAAGACATGGAGGATGAAGAATGGGAAGTTCTTGATAGAAAGGATCTGGGGTCTATAAGACTGAGTCTAGCATCCACTGTGATATCCAATTTGTCACAGGCAAAGTCTATGGTAGAGTTGATGACTACATTAGCAAATTTGTATGAAAAACCCTCAGCTTCTAATAAGGTATATCTTATGAAGTAGTTATTTAATTTGCATATGAATGAAGGTGGATTTGTTTCTACTCATCTGAATGATTTCAATGGAATTATGAATCAATTAAGTTCAGTCAATATAGTGTTTGATGATGAAATAAAAGATCTTTTGATATTATGTTCTTTGCCTGAAAGTTGGCATGGCTTAGTAATGGCAGTAAGTAATACTGCATCTGCATCAAATATTTTGAAAGTAGAGGATGTTGTTAGTGTTATTTTAAGAATGAGGAAATATGTAGGAAAAGCATAGAAGAGGCATCTGGGAACGCTTTAAGTTTTGAGAGTAGGGGAAGGCAGAAAGAGAAGAGCAAAAAAGGCAGATCAAGATCCAAATCTAAGGGGAAAGGCAGATCTAAATCCAGAAATGGCAGGAGGCCACAATGCTGGAATTGTGGAAAGATGGAGCACATAAGCAGAGATTGTTGGTCAAAGCCTAAGGAGGACAATCAACATGAAGGAAAGGAAGAAGCCAAGGTTGCAGGTATTGCATAAGATGCTTTAATTTTCTCTTTGCATAATAATGTAGAATCTAGGGTATTAGATTTTGGTGCATCTTTTCATGCTACCCCTAACAGGGAATATTTTAGTGACTATATCCATGGAGATTTTGGAATAGTGTATCTAGGGGATGATGAGCCTTGTAAAATAATTGTCAAAGGTAAAGTGCAGCTGAAGATGCAGAATAACACATGGGTGTTGAGAGATGTGATGCATGTTCCTAGCTTGAAGAGAAATTTAATTTCTACAGGAAAGTTAGGGGATGAGGGTTGTACAGTAACTCTCACAGCAGAATCTTAGAAGGTGACCAAGGGTGCACTTGTTATGGTCAGAGGTAAGAGAGAAGGTACTCTCTATTTGTGTAATTATGTTACTAACAAATCTCCTTCTGTATTATCTACTTCAGATGTGGATGCTAAATTGTGGCACTCAAGGCTTGGCCACATGAGTGAGAAGGGGATGTCAATTCTTAAGTCCAAAGGTATGCTTTCAGATTTAAAAGGCATAGATCTAGAGTTTTGTGAGCACTGTGTATTTGGAAAATAGAAAAGGGTTAGTTTTCTCAAGACTGGGTCTACTAAGAAGAGGCATAAGTTGGAGCTTGTTCACACAGATGTGTGGGGATTGGCTCAGGTTGCTTCCATTGGAGGATCACAGTACTATATATCTTTCATAGATGATGCTACAAGGAAGGTATGGATCTATTGTATTAGAAGAAAATTTGATGTATTTGAGACTTTTAAAATTTGGAAAGCTATGGTTGAGAATGAAATAGGTAAAAGATTAAAGTGCCTCAGATCAGACAATGGCGGTGAGTTCTGCAGTCATAAGTTTAGAGATTATTGTTACATGCATGGAATTTTTAGGCAAAGGATGGTTCCAAGGACACCTCAGTAGAATGGAATTGCTGAAAGGATGAACAGGACAATAATGGAGCGTGCAAGATGTATGAGATTGCATGTTGGCTTGCCCTTACAATTTTGGGCACAAGCTGTTGACACTGCAGTATACCTGATTAACAGAGGACCCTCTACAGCTCTAGATGGTGGTATTCTAGAAGAGGCATGGACAGGTAAAAAGGTTGATCTCTCATATCTCAAAGTTTTTGGTTGTGAAGCCTTTATGCACATAGATAAAGAAAATAGAAAGAAGCTTGATGCTAAGTCTATGAGGTGCACGTTTATTAGCTATGGCTCAGATGATTTTGGTTATAGATTGTGGAATTTAGAAACTAACAAGGTAATTAGGAGCCATGACATTGTTTTCAATGAAAGAGTGATGTATTGTGATTAGCTAAGGAAGTTGAATCAATCTAAGCAGAGCAATGGTGAATTAGATGAGGTGAAAGTCTAAGATGAGCTTGTGGGAAAAAGAAATAATCACTTGCAGAAAAACATAGAGACCGATGTCGGCAGGGTAGGAACCAGCGTCGGTAGTACAAAAACCGGCGTCGGCCATACAGAGACCGACATCGGCAGGACAGGCATCGAGGTCGGTCAGGCAGAATCGACGTCGGCCAGTAATAGGTCTAGAGGTGATTGAGGTCGGTCACTGTCAGAGAATTTGCGTGGACAACATGTTGTGAAGGAGTCTTAGACACCCATCAGGAGGTCAGAAAGGGTGAGTAAGCCTCCAATTAGATATTCTCCTTCTTTATTTTATTTATTGCTAACTGATGGTGGGGAACCAAAGAGTTTTGAAGAAGCAATATAGGTGGAGTCCAAGAGTCAGTGGGAGCATGACATGGTTGAGGAGTTGGAGTCCTTAAGAGAGAACCAAACATGGGATTTGGTTAAATTGCCAGCTGGTAAGAGAACACTCAAGAACAGATGGACCTACAGGTTGAAAGAAGGCGAGAATGGATAGATGAGATATAAGGCTAGATTGGTAGTGAAAGGATTTGCACAAAAGCTAGGTATTGACTTTGGTGAGATTTTTTCTCCTATTGTTAAAATGACTTCTATAAGGGTTGTATTGTCTTTGGTTGCTTTTGAGGATTTGCATCTTGAGCAGCTAGATGTTAAGACAATGTTTCTTCATGGAGACTTGGATGAAGAAATTTATATGGAACAGCCAGAAGGATTTGAGGTCAAGGGTAAGGAGAAGTTTGTGTGCAGATTGAAGAAAAGCTTGTATGGCCTCAAGCAAGCTCCTAGGCAATGGTACTTAAAATTTGACAGGTTTATGACTGAGCATGGCTATAGTAGGTGTCAATCTGACCATTGTGTGTATTTCAAGAGATTTGATAATGGTAGATATATTATTCTATTGTTGTATGTAGATGATATGCTGGTTGCAGGATCTCACATGCAGGATATCTCTGAGCTTAAAGTGAAATTAGCTCAAACGTTTGCTATGAAGGATTTGGGAGCAGCAAAGAAAATCCTTGGCATGAGCATTAAGAGAGACAGGAAAAATCACAGGTTGATATTGTCTCAAGAAGATTATGTGGACAAGGTGTTGAAATGGTTCAATATGCAGGATGCTAAACTGGTAAGCACACCTTTGGCTGGACATTTTAAGTTGAGTAAAGAACAATGTCCTAATTCATATGATGAGGTAGAGTACATGAGTAAGGTTCCATACTCTTCCATAGTAGGGAGTTTGATGTATGCAATGGTGTGTACTAGACCAGATATTGCCCAAGCAGTGGGAGTGGTAAGTATATGGCCAATCTAGGTAAAGAACATTGGAAAGCAGTTCAGTGGATCCTTAGATATCTGAGAGGAACCAATAGTAGACACTTGTGCTATGGAGGTTTAGATAATTCTCTACATGGTTATGTAGATTCAGATATGGTAGGTGATTTGGATGGCAGGAAGAGCACTACAGGTTATGTTTTCACTGTAGGTGGAATGGCGGTTAGCTAGATATCTAAGTTACAAAAGGTTGTTGCCTTGTCAACTACAGAAGCAGAGTATATTGCAGCCATAAAAGCTAGCAAAGAGATGATATGGATGACACAGTTCATAGATGAGCTTGGTAGGGAGCATGAGAGTTGCAGATTGTATAGTGACAGTTAGAGTGCAATCCATTTGGCTAAGAATTCAGCCTTTCATTCAAGAACAAAGCACATACAGCTAAGGTATCACTTCATACGATAGGTATTGGAAGATGGTGAGTTGAAGCTGGAGAAGATCCATACAGATAGGAATCTTGTTGATATGTTAACCAAGCCAATTACAAAGGAGAAGTTGAATCTTCATTCAACTTCTATTGGTCTTCACGAGTTGAAGATGGAGGAGCTAGAAGATGTTGCTATACAGGTACTGGTGCAGCTGTTTATCTCCAAGTGGGAGATTGTTAGGGTGTGGAGCTAAAGGCTTCACCAAGGAGCATACTTATCAGTTTTGGGTCTACACAAACACCGGCGTCAGTCAGGAGTGACCGATGTTGGCAAGGTGTAGTTGTAGAGGTGCTGACGTCGGCAGTGGGTCAGCCGGCGGCGGTCACAGGCAAGCAGCAGGAACCGATGTCGATTACCTGTGCGTCTAGAAAGCTATTTCTATGGATAGAAGTGAGTGTTTGCATGATGAGTTTGAGTTGTAGTCTCAAGCTCACGTCTCTATTATTAGCAATACTATTTTTAGATCCCTTGTTCAAGTGGCTTAACTATTTGTTGGAAGTGCATGCTCAAGTCTCCTAATTCTATATGTAGAATTAGATCTTCCTAGCTTATTGTGGTAGTAGCTATTGTGGATTATTGTAGTAATTCATAGTATGTGAAGAATAGTATAGAATTGAATCAATCCAGGTTTGTTGGAGTTGATTGTTCTTGAGAGAGAGAGCTCTTGAGGAATAGAGATCTATTGAGAGATCTATACATCTAGGAGAGGTGTGGAAGAAAGAAGTTTTTTCAATTGTATTCCTTTTGTAAAGAGTTTGTTAATACAAGTTTTTAGGGTGGTTTCTTGTATCTCTTGTTCTTGCTACTATCTCATTCAGTTACTTGTCTATCTGATTTAATTCTGCATTTATTGCTTTCATAAGTGTAATCTATTGTTGGTTGATCCCCAACAATTCCTACCCTATTATCCTTTGTCCATATCCTAATCAACATCCTAGTCATCATCCAATTATACATCTTGTCATGAATATCCTTGTAAATATTTATCCTAATCCTTTTGTACATGTCCTTGTCATCTTACCATCTTGTACATTCTTGTCTCATTATCTCATAATATATACTAATCATTTACACATTATTTTTTCCAAATCATCTTTCTATAACCACCCACACCCCACACCCCACCCATCACCAAACATCTCATCTCGAACATATTGTCTTCTTATATATTTTGGTATTAATATATTTATAGAATAACCATACCCACCCATCTTTGGTTGTCACTCCATCACTCATATCCTAATCATCCTCTTTTATATCCTTGTCTTACCCTCTTGTACACAATTTACCATCTTGTACATCCTACCAGTCCCACTTATCATTTATCGTATCCCCTATCATTCCCCATCTTATCATCATCACCATATTAATTCCATCCATAATCATCACCCTACATCCTAATCACATCTTCTATAATATTAGTCTCATCCCCTTGTACATTATTTATTCTCTTGTACATTCTACTAGTCTTATCCTAATCTCTCATCTTAGTCACATCTACTCATCATCCTAGTCATGCCTTATCCTAAGTCCACCTCATCCATAGTCCTCATCTTCCCATATTATCTTGTATCATCATCACATCACCTTGTATATCCTATGTCATTATCCCATTATACATAGTTTCTTTCTATATGCTTTATCTTGGTCATATTCACTTGTCACCCACATCTTATCTTGTACATCATTGTCATTTTATATTCTTTTCCCACATCTCATATTATCTATCTTCCATCCTATCCTAACCATGTATACCCATCACCTCATCCACTCACATATCAATATCATCATCTTATATATCCTTATCTCATCACTTGTACACATCTTTGTTCTCTTGTACATCCTTCTATACTTCATTCCATCCTAATCTAGTCATATCTACTCATCATTAATTATACCCCACCATCCCATCCATATTTTATCATTGCCTTTCTATATATTTACCCTATCACCTATCCTAATCACACCTTGCCTTGTCATCCATCTACTACATCCATAATCACTTATTTTGACCTTGTCCTCATCACCCATCTAGTTTAAACTCATATTATCTTGTCCTAGTTGAATTCTTAGGTAATATCTATGTCTAAACCATCCACATTTCATTGCCACTTTATCATAATCACCTATCCATATTTGTCCTTATTCCATCACCTTCATCACTTAATCATCTATCCCATATTATATTAAGAAAAAATAGTCTAAGGTGTTGAGCTAATCCTATCAACCTATCATCCTATCAACTTAGTTATCTATCATTCATCCTTTGGTTAGATCTCATACCTAATTAATATAATAGTAGCATCTTATCACTTTGTCAGTCTTAATCTAGTAAACCCATCAACTATTAATCATTCCTAGTCCAATCATCTTACTTGATTCATAACTAGCACCCATCATATCATCCTCTTTCTAGTTTGAATTTAGGCACCCTTCAAAATCCCTCAATCCTTCTACTAGGTTGACAATTAGGCATCATTGATAGGTTGTAACACTTATTGTACTATCAATTTGAAATTTGATCAAAATATCTAATCCATTAGTCTCCCTCATCCCCATCATCATATATTATCCTAGCCCAATACTTCTAGCCTATTTTTGTTCAAGAACCATCCTTAATCATTAGCCTATCTCCATCATCCATCACTTCTCAACCATCACCATGGAACTAGACCCTAATTTTATTGACCAATATATACAAGACAACAAGAATGAGATCCTCCTAAGGCTTATTCTAATAGGTGTACCACTTCTTAAAGGGATTGATCCCATTAAACTCATTGCACCCCCCATCCATGTCCCTTTATGTGAGTCCTATACCAACCCTTCATCTACTCATCATAAACCATCATCTACCCATTCCCATAGTAGCAAATGGAATCCCATCTTGGTGACTAATAATTCATCCACATAGGCACATCAAACACCATATGATCATAATGCCAATGCTTCCACATTTAAGTCATAAAATGAATCAAGCCCTTATATTCCCCTTCTTATATCATTGTAGGCACTTTTACAACAACTAATCACCACCAACATGATGGTTTCTCCACCTATTTGACATCTTGATCCTACTAAACCCAAGACCTCTTGGTATAAAGACAATCAATATTATGCATATCACCAAACATGGGGGCATAAAATTAATTTATGTCAACCTTTCCAAGATTTTGTATAGGACCTCATTGACTATGGTGATATAGTAATTGATGATGAACTGGATGCATCCACATCCCTAGGTGAACAAAAAGAGGAATTCCAAGATTCCCTTCCAAATCATGACCAATCTTTTCCATTTCCAAGCCAAGGTCAAGACTCCACACCCATCTTACATAACCCCCCATCCTAGATAACACCTCTAACAAAGCCGAGTCCATCTCTCATAAGCCTAACCTTCCCATCTCTCATGTGCCCATTATTAATCCACCATGTCCCTCTCACCCATCACATTACAAATCCCATGTTGAAAGGCCAATCATGGATAATTAATCTTCTAGCATCATTATTTCTTGTGAATTAGAGTTAGATTCAAAGTCAACATCATAAGTCTTATCTTTAGTAGGATTATGTTCAACACCAATATCCACATCAGATTCTTTGTCAAAATCATCATCCCTCATTAATCTAGATACATTTGATCTATTACCAGGCATATCTTTTGATCCCATTCAAGATTTTGACATCATAAATTAGTTTTTTCAAGCTTTATCTCTTGAATATAGTCAGTGAATCTACTTTTACCTCAGACATGTGTATTCCATATAGTCTTGGTGATCCTTTTACTGATCTTAAAGAGATTTTATCTAATGTTGAAATCAGGTCTCTTAAGAACCCCTATGAAGAATATGATACCCTATCACCACTCATTGACCTTATCATGCCCTCACCATCTTAATCCATCATGGATCTTTTTCTCCCTATTAATGATCATTTAATCACTTTCTTCCATAAGAATAAACAAGAACATGCATTGTTGGACCCTTAAACAATATAATGTGTGCCATAAATCCAAAGGTCCAAGATCATATTATAAAATTAAATTATAATAATCAAATTATCTTTGAACCCATAAGTCAAAATCAAGAAAATGTAAATCATCAGCCTAATCCAAAAGCATCGCTCCCTAGTGAAGCCCATAATCAAGAACTAGGGGCATATCAAAGTCAAAATAATCTTTCAAGTCAAAAATCAATCTCCCCTAGTGAAGCCTAAAATAAAACACTAGAGTCCAGTCAAAATCAAATCTAATCAAATACTCAAAATCATATGGCCAATCATCCTTCAAATAATTAGATCAAAGGTGAATCACAAAGTTAAAGTGTCTTGGATCTCCTATAGTATTTTATCACATGGCACCAATCAAATAAGGAATGTCCAAATATTTCAAAAATATATGTGATTGCTAATCCTCCATCACCCATCACACTATCCTATCATGAACCCATAATCCAATCAAGTCCTATCATCCATTCAAATTCACTGCATCCTCATCAAAATCAACATCTAATTACATTCATATCTCCCATCACCTCTTTAGGAAGAATCATCTCTTATAGGGGTGACAAAGACACTTAGTCTAGATATCTAAAGGGGTCTCCATCAAGCATAATCAAAGGTCACATGGACCCCCATACATCCAATAATAGTAACGACATGATCCTACCATCACACAACCTTAAGATAGGTGTCAATTAAAGATCACAATGATTCTATCATTCCTACATCTCATAATCATATCTAATAAATTGAGATTCCATAAAGGTCAATTTTTTTTAAAAAAAATCATTCATCTAATGGTGAAAACTAATATTTTGTCACCTTGGGCATGTACCATGATGAAAACTAGTTTTTGATGTCATGGTAAAATAATCCATTATCTGCATTGTCTCCTCAACACTTGGGGGCAAATCCATCCATTTCATATCCTCATCCATCCATCCCACTTATCACATCCATACTCCATCTTATCTATATCACCCATCATCTTATCCCTTGATCCATTATTCCTATCCATCATCTTCCATCATATCATACATCCTATCTCTTCTTCCTTCCCATCTTGACCTTTGTAAGGAAATGAACGTGTCTTAATAATTCTCCCAAACTCCTCTTGACATATCCTCTAATGGACACTCAAGTAAATAACCATCTGGTTCCTTTATAATGTGGTCATTGACTATCCCTAGTCTATTCATCATCATCATCATCATCATCATCATCATCATCATCATCATCATCATCATCATCATCATCATCATCATCATCATCATCATCATCATCATCATCATCTTTTATCATCCCATCCATCATCCATCCATCCTTCTCCTATTTTTTAGGCTTGGTATTACCTTTGATAGTAACCCCATTTGTATAGTGTATATACATATCCCAAAAATTTAAAAATATCAAAAACCCTAAAAATCATAAAAATTGAAAAATCCAAAATAAGCTCATTATGTCTTGTTTTATACCTAATACCCTAGTCATATCCATATCTATCCATTTCGTATCATCCCAATTATCACACTCAGACACTATGCTTTGTATTAAAAACAAATCAAAATGGTCACCCATCTCTCCATCTCTTTATCATCTTTGGCCTAGGTATTATTGGCACACATCACTTTGTCAAGAATTTAGTTTGGCACCCATCATTTCCTTATCATTTATTCTTCATACCTAACACCCATCCAATCTCTCTTTACTATTATGAAAGGTATATGATCCCATCATCTCTCTATCAATACCTCTCCATACCTAACACCCATCTAATTACTCTTTTCTAGTTTGAGAGGTATGTGATCCCATCATTCCCTAGTTTTTTTGCTAGATTTTATTTTTACAAGGTCTTGTCTGTTGATAATCTTGGGTCATCACTTTTTGAGACCACCTTCTTTTGTGACTTTTTGATTCAATTTCAAGATTAAATCACTATTCAAATACCTTATCAAACCCCATCATGTTATCCATCAAGAAACACCTCATCTTCATCTTAATCATCATCTGTAACATCTCCTATGGATATTTGACTAAATTTTTCCAAATGTTCCACATAAAATTTAAACAAACCATTTGCATGAACTAATTTCTGTTCATCCAATAACTTGCAAGCAAATTTTAATATAAAACATATTATACCAGTTTTAGAACAAGGCTCTGAAATTACATAGGATATTGCTTTCAAATCTTTAGTATAATAATAGCATAAATATTTAATTGTAGCCATAGAACTTATAGTCATATTAGATAACTAGAAGTATGAATTTGAAGCACAAAGTGAGACACTTGAATAATATCTCCAACAGACAATGGGTTTCCATCCACTGCCTCCAAGCTCAAGGGTTTCCATCCTTAAAACTACTGAAAGCCAAAGCTTTCCAGAATTCTCTAAGAGAAAATAATAACCAAGCATAGCTAAAAGTGAGCCCTTACAACACTTTTATAAACTTCTCATAAGAGCTCACTCACACTTTTAACCAATGTGTGATAAAACATAACTTCCCTTTTGCCTTTTTTGATGTCTCATGTATTTTAAAACAAGGGGCCCCTTTTACTATTCATTTCCCACTTAACTTGACTCACATTAATAAAGTTAAATAATTGAATTTAACTTTATAATTTAAAATTTATTAATGTGGAGATGAATTAAACCAATGGAGTTGAAATCATTTGATGATAATAACCAATTTTCCATTGAAAAGGCACTAACACTGGAGATCACAACCCACCAGATGAATTACTATTAATAACATTAATGACTTATTAAAAATAGTAAGTATACCAAATTGGCTCCAAATGCCCCAGATTGACCTATAATGAAAATTACCTAGGCCAAAAATCTTCAAGATTCCATAAAATCCTTGATTAGCCTATGGAACCAAGGAGAAATAGGCTAACAATAACACCATAAAATGCAAGCTAGAAAAGGGGACATTATAGTCCTCCCTTCCTGAGATTGCTTGCCCTTAAGTAAACATCAACCAATCTGCTATTCCATCCTGATAAAAAATCCATACTCCACAAGCTGTGAAGCAACATCATGGAATCCATAAGAGTCAATGCACCAATCATGTCAATACTTGGATCCCAAACCAACATGTAGAACCCACTGTAAGAGATGAAAAATAAGTTTGTCAACCAAGTACCCTTACGTAACCATCCGTGCATGTAAGACATCTAGTCAATGTGAAGATGAACCCCCATATGCCCATAAAATAACAAAAATGGCCACCAAAACTCACTGTCATAACTTTGATTAGAAGCATAGATGATATCAAATATGTCATTAAACCAATTACTATCACCATCATGGGAATGATCAACTATCTCAACTAGAGACTTTGGGTTAGGCAATTTGTGCCTCTCATCATTAAAAGAATAGAAAATATCATGAATATGTTGAAAGGGAAGATTGACTTGTTAAATCAAAATCTTAGCTTATTTAGCTCTTTCCAACCATTTTTCATTCAAAACTTGGGCATATTCTATATCAGCTATATCAAAATGTATAAACTTAGTCCTATGACAAGAGACACCATCAAAATTACCATGTACCATACTTGCCTCTTATATTCCATCATTAGGTGAAAATGTGCCCTTACTTTCTTCATGATTGTTAGTGGCAACATTAGGAGAAAGGTGAAATATATCACTACTATTCTCAAACTAAAATTTAGGACTGGTTTCAACCTTTGTGTCCTTGCCTATGTGATCTTCCATGGAATGATGAGGAATTTCCATACCACAGTGGCTTGAATCCACCCTATATTCCCCATAGTTATCACACATAATTTGGTTGCCATCATAGGTAGATTCCATAATGCTATCCTCCCCATGCAAGCAAGTCATTACCTCCTATTGAAAAATAGAAACATAACTACTATCATTCAAAGTAGAATTATTGTTATGTGCTTGAGCCATGTTTTTGACCCCTTTTATCGTATCATCATTAAAAATTTCTTGGCCAATGCTTGCAATAATGTCTTCATCAGTATTCTCAAGTGTAAGTGCTATAATATCAAGAGGAGGATATAGGCTAATGCTGCCCCAAATCAGACTTTTGGGATCTTCTTCTTTGCTTCTACTGGAACCATCAAACATCACCAATTCTAAACTTGTCTCACATCATTCCCATGTGATTAGAGGTGGTAGTGTGTCAAGTAATTCTTCTTCAATTGATGTCACAAGGCTCCAAGGTATGTCCTTGTGAAGCTCTTCCATTCTTCCATAGACTTGTTCAACTTTTGTGCCCATTGCTTTGTCATTATATATCATGGAAGGACCACTATAGAGGACTGATTTGCTGAATTATGCATGGAATGATGAAACATACTCAACTGAAGATAAAGATCCATGATCTCCCTATCTTTATCTTCCCATACCAATTTTTTTTTCTTCATGTGTAGGAATTATGTCATCATAGGAATCAACTATCTCACTAAAAGATGCATTGTGATCTTTCCAAGAATCCACACCATCATTATCCATGTCAACCTCATGCTCTACATCAAGGGAAGCTATGTTTACAATATCTCTAAAGGGCTGATCCAGGTTTGCATTATATTCCACTTGTGATCAACCAAAAAACACCATTAGAAACCATACCTTCATATGGATTATTAATCATAATCTCTACGTCACACACCAAGAGACTAATGCATGCTTTTGTAAATGCCTCAAAATCTCTATAGGAATGATCTAGATGCAGGGCTAATGCTGCTACCATGTCCTCATTTCCATGCAACTCTTTATCATATGAAGATTCTAATAGTTCATTAGGGACATCCTGAGACTCAAGCATACTCCCTTCTTGAGTTAAGCCATCCTTTTCAAACTTTGTAACCTCATTTGTTGGTATGTTTTCAACACTGCTTGGTTGCATTGGTTCTTTTTCCTTGTTAACTCCACATATGTGATCAAATGACCAGTGTTCCTGACAAGTGAAACAAATATGATTTTTCCTCATTTGGTTCTTGCTCTTTTTGGGTGATCCTAGGACCTATATACCCAAAGAAATTATCTCTATAGAAGTCATATGTTCCTTGAACCACCCAATTTTTTGTTCAACCAAACCCTTTGAGAAAGAATAAGCCATGTGGGAAACACACTAATCCTTCCTCTAAATGGCCAACAAGTCTAATTACAACCACTTGTAGATATCATCATCCTCATCTAAGATTAAGGACATAATAGTTTGCATATAAGCCCTCACATTGTCTAGATGATGCTTCCTAATTTTAGTTAAGAAGCATTGAAACATTTGAAGAATTAATTTATCACATCTAAGATCTAACAAAATGATAAATGATCTGGTTCTTGTGATGTTTTCTAAAATCTTAACCTTCTTACCAAAAGTAGGGGTTTTGACATAATGTAACCCATGTAGGCTCTCCATAATCAGCTGTAGAAACCTTTTTAGTATGTCATCATTATAGGGTGCTACAGGTGGTATTATCCTTATGATCTCACTGTGGCAAGAAGCAACTGCAAGTTTCACCTCTTCATAAGGATGTTCCAAAAACCTGTGCTAAGCCAAAGTGAGCATGGAGGGCTGTAAGGCCTAATTCAGAAGCCTCCAATCTGACTAGTCTACTTTGGACAAATATGTGTCTAAATCCTCTAACTTAAAAAGAACATCATTAGGAAATTTCATGGACTTCAATTGTAATCCAATTACATAAAGCTGATTCCCTACTTCCTTTTTTTTTGTAAATCCCTTAACTAATCACCATTAAAAGTATCATTGAATTTTTTTGAGAAAAGGACACTTTTCAATTCTGCCATTGTCTTCATTTTATTTATTGTAATATCCCAAACTAATCTATCTTCAATTTCTGATTTTTTTTTTGTTCATCAAATTCTTGGCATGCTGTTGTAAGTCTCTGTATTTCTAAATCTTTAGCTTGTTTGGAATGTTGTTTATGATGTCTACTTATGCAATTTCAGTTCCAAACTCTAATAGACATTTTATCAAACATATAACATGCATTTTCTAGAAAGAAACATTACAAAATGTATTGCAATTTATCAAACAATTGAGAAGATAGAATACTTAGATTCAAATTTAAGATTTGAATGTTCCCCTTGATGTTTACACTCAAGAATTCTAATATTGTAGATTATATCACAAAAGACATAATGTCAAACAATTGAATTACATTCTTCTAACTAAGGAATTAGTGCAATAACTTTTGAATTTGCTAATGTAAAATCAAACCACCTATAATTGATATTATACAATTCATGTCCTTAAGATGAAGCTAAGAATATTTGTAATTGATGTAGTTTGATGATACTACTATACCTATAATGATACTAAAATCTACTTATATCTTCCTTAAATGGTGACACACTCAATTTCCAATCACCAAAATGTTGAAATAGGTAATACCTTGCTATTATAACTATTGAGTATAATTATCTTTGAATGCCCATGATAATTAATAATGAAATCTTCCCCAATCACTCACACCACTTCTTATGATGAAGGCTTCACTCTATAAGGCTGTGCTTCTCTAAATAATGACTATAAAATATATTAGCTATGATCTTTCAAACACATGCACCTACCTTAAAACTAATTTTCTTTTGAACTTGTGAATATAATGAAGGATCCACGGAACACCATAAATTATGCTACTTCCCTTTGGTATATCTAGTGATTTCCCTTATACATTTATATGCTTCAAATAATAATCTAAAGATTAAAACTCATATTTAAATTACCAATCTTATCAATTGGGCCCCACACAAGATTGCAAAGACTCCTATACCTCCACAATTCCTTTATATAATTATTATAATTTTAGGACAAGGGGGACCTTGCTAGAATTGTTTTAGAGATTGTCTCTTTATTGGCAGCAACAATCATAAACTCTAAAATCATAAATCTCTCTTTATTTTTTGTGTATTCAATATGGAATGGCAGCTATGAAATATATCAAACTCCATGATTCTTTGAAGATGGTGTCATACAAGGAAAATAAGACTCTCGATCTCCCTTGCTGACTAAGGGAATAACACAACTTGCCATGATTTCATTAAACAATCAAATAACTCCTTTAACTCATGGCCTTCTTCAATGTTGCATCACTCTGATGGTGGTCTTCATGAATGGGTGACTTGAACTTCATGATTCACTTCTAGATATGCTGCACTCAGAAATAAGACTCTTATGATTCCTAAGTGATTTCTTCTTATGTGATCATATAATTTTTATATTTGTCTTACAACTACATGGGACCCACACTTCTCCCTCTCACTATTAGGGTTTGTCTCCTAGATAGAGACCAACTTCAAATTCTCATTCTTTAATCAACTCTGATATCAAACCAAATAATTTTTGACATTCATCGAACCCTAACATCCTCTAAAAATATTCTTTTGCAAACCAACATAGGATGGTAGGATCATGGCTCTAATACCACTGTAACATCCCCTATGGATATTTGCCACAATTTTTCCAAATGTTCAATAGAAAATTTAAAAAAACCGTTTGCATGAACTAATTTATATTCATCCAATAACTTGCAAGCAAATTTCAATGTAAAACATATTATAATAGTTTTAGAACAAGGCTCCGAAATTTCATAGGAATATTTCTTTCAAATCTTCAGTAAAATAACAACAAAAATATTCAATCATAGCCATAGAACTTACAGTCAGATTGGATAACCAAAAGTTTAAATTCGAAGCACAAAGTGAGACACCTAAATAATATCTCCAATAGACAATGAGTTTCCATCCATTGCCTCCAAGCTCGAGGGTTTCTATCCTCAAACCTGCTAAAAGCCAAAGCTTCCTAGAATTCACTAAGAGAAAATAATAACCAAGCATAACTTAAATTGAGCCCTTGCAACACTTTTATAAACTCCTCATAAGAGCTCACTCACACTTTTAACCAATGTGGGATAAAACATAACTTCCCTTTTGCCTTTTTTGATGTCTCATGTATTTTAAAACAAGGGGCCCCTTTTACTATTCATTTCCCACTTAACTTGACTCACATTAATAAAGTTAAATAATTTAATTTAACTTTATAATTTAAAATTTATTAATGTGGAGATGAATTAAACCAATGGAGCTAAAATCATCTGACAATAATAACCAATTTTCCATTGAAAAGGCACTGACACTGGAGATCATAGCCCACCAAATGAATTAATATTAACAAAATCAATAACTAAGTAAAAATAGTAAGTATACTAAACTACCTCCAAATGCCCTGGATTGACCTGCAATAAAAATTACCTAGGCCAGAAATCCTCAAGATTCCATAAAACCCTTGATTAGCCTATGGAACCAAGGAGAAATAGGCTAACAACAACACCATACAATGTGAGCTAGAAAAGGGGACATTACATCATCATCCTATCTAAATTTAAGTCTATCCTCCATCCACAATCATATCGTGATCATCTAGCCCATCACTTAGTCCCTCATCCCATCATTAGACAAGACATTATAACTCTACATGTAGATACTTGTATGTTGCTTATCTGTTGTTTGACTTATTTACTTGTCTTTTATCATGTATATATCTTATTTGTCTTATTTTTGTCATGTATATTTTTGTCTATGGGTTAATGAAAGAGGATGGTATGAGGTCACTAAAAGTGCCCTTAAGGATGCAAAGTTCACTATTTTCCCATACACTTTGGCACAAAGTCCTCTTGATCATGTCTATATCATGGGGCATACTACCAAGTTCCATATTTAATATATTTATTAGACTATGATGAGCATTATGGAAGTGTGATGGCTTTATTATACACACCCACCATCATCATTCCTCTAATCATCTAATCATCCTTTTTTGTTAAGTTGTGGAGCTAAAAGCTTCACTAATGTAAACGGAGGAGGTTGCTGAGTTACAGAGCAACCGACATCAGTTTGATCAACTGATGTCGGTCATCTTCAATTTTTGTAGTAACTAACATTGGTTATGGGTCGGCTGACATTGGTCAGATAGGAACTGACGTCGGCAGCCTGTGTGTGCATGTGTTTGCATGCACTTCTAGAACTGGTCTAATTTTAGACGGATAGTCAGTTTGCATGTAAAAGACTAATTTTAGTCTTGAGTCTACATTTCTAATTATTGTAATTAGGAAGCCTAATTATTGTTTACATGGGATCTATTTGAGAGACCCATGGGGTTTTATTGTAATCAAGGACAAGGAAGATATCCTTCCAATTGTAAGATCTAGGTTTGCAGGTGTGTAAGACTAGGTTGATCTGCAGGTTGTGCAAGATCAAGGGAGATCTACATGGTAAGTAAGATTAGGTTGATTTGCAGGTTGTTGCAAGATCAGGGAGATCTACTTGGAGTACTTTGAGTACTTTTTGGACTAGTAGTGTTGTTACTGACTGGTGGAGGGTACAACTCTGTGTTTGAGTTGTGGTTGTAATTGGTTGTGTGAGAGAGAACTCTTGAGGGAAGATTATTGGTACGCCCAAGAGGTGTGGGAAGAGTGTAATTTCTTCATTTTATTTCCTTCTAGAAGAGTATTAATACAAGATTGTATTGTCTCTCATATTCTATGTTGTTTCTAATTTCTAGTTACTTATTACTTCTGGTTAAATTCCATGTTTAGTTGCTTATACAAGGTAATCAATTGTGCTCCTAGATCCTAACAAGTGGTATCAGAGCTTTGTGAGCCTAGGTCCTATCAGGTGGTATTAGAGCCTGGTTTGAAGTAGGTTATTGTTTGTTGATTATAGGTCACTCTCAGGGGTTTTTGATTGAGTGGGAGTATAGCAATGGTAGAAGAAAGTAGGATAAGAATGGAGAAATTCAATGGCAAGAATTATTAATTATGAAGGATGTAGATAGAAGATTATTTGTATCAGAAAGATCTATACTTACCATTGGGTGGGGTTGCAAGCAAGCCCATAGATATGAAAGATGAAGAATGGAATGTTCTTAATCAGAAGGCTCTGGGATCTATAAGGTTGAGCTTGGCATCGTCTATGATTTCTAACTTATCACAGGCTAAGACAATGGTAGAGTTAATGGAATCTTTGGCAAATTTATATGAAAAAGCCTCAGCTTTGAATAAGGTATTTCTTATGAAGTAATTATTTAATTTGCAAATGCTGGAAGGTGGATTTGTACATAGTCATCTTAGTGATTTCCATGGTTTGGTAAATCAGTTAATTTTAGTCAATATAGCTTTTGATGATGAAATTAAGGCTCTCTTAATCTTATGCTCTTTACTTGAAAGTTGGGATAGTTTGGTAATGGCAGTTAGTAATACTACATCTGCTTCAAATATCTTGAAAGTTGATGATGTTGTTAGTGTAATCTTGAATGAAGAAATTCATAGGAAAAACATAGGGGAATCATCAGGGAATGCTTTAAGTGTTAAAAGTAGGGGAAAGCAAAGAGAGAAGGTTGAGCAAGGGAAATCAAGGTCAAAGATAGGCAGGAGATCCAGATCTAGGTATGGTAGTATAATCTGCTAGAATTATGGAAAGAAAGGGCATGGAAAGAAAAATTGTTGGTTGGTAGAAGATCAGCATGAAGGAAATGAAGAAGTAGATGTTGTAGGTATTGTTGCATAGGATGCTCTTGTATGTTCCTTGGATAAAGTGGAATCTTGGGTTTTAGATTCTGGTGCCTCTTTCCATGCAACCCCAAATTGAGAATTTTTCCATGATTATGTCCAAGGAGACTTTGGAAAGATTTATTTAGGGGATGGTAAGCCTTGTCAAATGGATAGTAAAGGGAAAGTGCAACTAAAATTGTAGATGGGCAACACATGGGTGTTAAAGGAGGTCATGCATGTCCTAGTCCTAAAGCAGAATTTGATTTTTGCTAAAAAGTTGGGTGATGAGGGATGCAGAGTAACTCTCACAGTAGAATCTTGGAAAGTTTCCAAGGGTGCACTTATTTTAATGAGAGGTAAGAAAGTAGGTACTCTTTAACTATCTACTTGTATTAATGATTCTCCTTCTAGTTTATCTACTTCGATGTAGATACAAAGATGTGGCTCTATAGGCTTGGTCACATGAGTAAGAAGGGGATGCATGTTCTTGAGTCAAAAGGTAAGAGTTCAGATTTAGAAACCATAGATCAAGATTTCTATAAGCAAAAAAAGAAAGTGAGGTTTCTTGAAGCACATGCTACAAGAAAGGATCAGGTTTATTGCATAAAGAGGAAATCTAATGTTTTTGACAAGAATAGGAAAGCCTTAGTTTTCAAGGAGAAGATGATGGACAGAGATCAACTCAAGGGGCTGAATAATTCTAAGTAGGGTAGTTTGGACAAGGTTATGATTCAAAGTGAGCTTATGGGTAAGAAGTCATCACTCATAGGAAAACACAGTTACAAACATTAGTCAGGTGGAACCAATGTCAAATAGGTAGGTATCGATGTCGGTCATGTGCAGACCAGAGTCAGTGGTGTCAAGCAGGTGGTAATCGACATTGGTTAGGGAACTGACGTCGGTGACTAGGTGGACACTGATGTCAGTTAGGGAACCAATGTCGACGATCAGGTGGAATTGACATCGATTGGTTATAGACTAGGGTCAACCAAAAAATGGATTTTGGGTGGACATCAAGCTGTCAAGGAGTCTCAAATGCCCATGTGGAGGACTAAAAGGGTAAGTAAGCCTCAAATTCATTATTCTCATTCTTTACACTACTTGTTGCTCACTGATGGTCAAGAACCAAGAAGTTTTAAAGAGGTAGAGTAGGTAGAATCTAGGAAATAGTGAGAGCATGGCATGAATGAGGAAATTGATTCCTTGGAAGAGAACCAAATGGGAGATTTGGTAGAGTTTCTAGCTAGAAAGAAGGCACTGAAAGATGAATGGATTCCTAGGTTAAAGAAAGGAGAGAATGGACATGTGAGATAGAAGGCCAAGTTATATGGTCTTGAGCAGGTTGTAGGATAATGGTGTTTAAGGTTTGACAGGTGTATGACAAAGCATGGCTTTAGTCAATGTCAATGTGACCATTGTGTTTACTTTACCAGGTTAGATAATATTAGCTACATTATCTTGTTACTGTATGTGGTGTATATGCTTGTTGCAAGGTCACACATGTAGGGAGTTGCTGAGCTAAAGGTAAAGTTAGTTCAGAGGTTTGCCATGAAGGATTTGGGAGTAGCAAAATTCTTTGGCATGAGTATTTATAGAGATAGGGAAACTCACAGGTTGATGTTGTCTCAGGATGATTATGTGAATAAGGTAGCAGAGAGGTTCAATATGTAAGATGCAGAACTGGTTAACACACCTATGGATGGACAGTTCACAGAACAGTGTCCCAATTCACATGATAAGGTTAAGTACATGTGTACTAGACCTGATATTACCCAAGCAGTGGGAGTTGTCAGCAAGTTTTTGGCCAATCTAGGAAAGGAGCACGGGAAAGCAGTTTAATGGATTCTCAGGTATCTGAGAGGGAGCAACAATAGGTATACATGCTATGCAGGGTTAGTCACTTCTCTACATGGGTATGTAGATTTGGATATGGTAGGTTACTTAAATGATAGGAGTAGCACCACAAGATATGTGGTGGTTAGTCTTCAAGATTAAACTTGAAGAGGGATACAAGTTAGGAAACAAAATTAGATGATGTATAGGTACAGGTATAGGTGCAGCTATTTATCTCCAAGTGGGAGATTGTTAAGTTGTGGAGCTAAAAGCTTCACTAATGCAAATGAAGGAGGTTGTTGAGTTGTAGAGAAACTAATGCTAGTATAATCAACTGACATCGGTCATCTTCATTTTTCATAGTAACTGACGTCGGTTATGGGTCAGCCAACATCAGTCAGACAGGGACCGACGTTGACAGCCTGTGTGTGCATGTGTTTGCATGTGCTTCTAGAATTGGTCTAATTTTAGATGGACAGTCAGTTTGCATGTAAAAGACTAATTTTAGTCTTGAATCTATTTTTCTAATTATTATAATTAGGAAGTCTAATTATTGTTTGCATGGGATCTATTTAAGAGACCCATGGGGCTATATTGTAGTCAAAGACAAGGAAGAGATCCTTCTAGTTGTAAGATCTAGGTTTGCAGCTATGCAAGACCAAGTTGATCTATAGGTTGTGCAAGATCAGGGGAGATATACATAGTAAGTAAGATTAGGTTGATTTGTAGATTGTTTCAAGATCAAGGAGATCTACTTGGAGTACTTTCAGTACTTGTTGGATTGGCAGTATTGTTACTGACTGGTGGAGGGTACAACTCTGTGTTTGAGTTGTGGTTGTAATTGGTTGTGTGAGAGAGAAATATTGAGGGAAGATTACTGGTACACCCAAGAGGTGTGGGAAGAGTTTAATTTCTTTATTTTATTTCCTTCTATAAGAGTATTAATACAAGATTGTATTGTCTCTCATATTCTGTGCTATTTTTGATTTCTAGTTACTTATTACTTCTGGTTAAATTCCATGTTTAGTTGCTTATACAAGGTAATCAATTATGCTCCTAAATCTTGACATTTTTCCTATTACTAATCTAATCATATCAACTCTTTTGAATAACATCTAATCTTTCATCTTTATCTCATCATCTGAATCATATCCTTCAATCACTAATAAAGTGTAGTCATATTCAATCATCATCACTTTCTAATAATAATAATAATAATAATAATAATCATCATCATCAACAATCCACTAGTTAGAACTACATCGTCCTGACATCTTCTTAGACTATGTAGGCAATACTTGGTCATTTTTTAATGCCCAAGGATAACTTGACCATTATCTCTATTATCCATATTCATCCCCTAGTCTTGCATCAATCAATTTTTTTGGTCACTCTATCATATTGATTCTTCTCTCTCATCACCTACATCATCTTGATCGATTTAGCTTTAAACTACACCCATCCCTAATCTAATCAAATCATCAGTCTTATCGTGGACAACATTTCTCCCTTTCATGTGTCTTTACTTGAGATATGTCTAAATATTGTGGCATTTTAATCCTATCATCATATTTTTATGGTTCGTTCCCCTTAGGATGTTTTGACAATTATGACACCCATTACCTTTATTCCCTATGCATGTGTCCTTGGTAGGGGCATCATTATCAATTTATAGCTCACTACTCTAGTCAAATTCATCATCTTTTATCTATCATCTATCATCCCATCCCCTTGTCTCTCCATCACATCCCACCCCTCATTTATTATTTTGAGTGGTCATCTATAACATTATTCTCTACATGTCCCCTTGAGGGGGCATCATATCCCCTAACATCATTTACTAACATTCATCTAGACTATGTTTTTTATTTGAAAGACAATTACTCCTTTCATTTTGCTCTACTCTCAATGACCTTTAAAAGAGGGAAAAAATATATGCATTTAAAATCATTTGCTTCATTAGTATCACCTAATATTCCTATTAGTCAACACTAATTCTACTTAACCTATTTTATCCCACTAATTTATCTTAATCCTAGTCATATATCTAATATCTCCATCTATTATTCTCCATTTCACTATCCTTAGTCTAATCTACCTCTTTCATTAATTATTCTAAATATCCCTATTATACTAATCTAATCCTAGTTATACATTATATGGGAATTTTAAATTCCCATAACCCCACCTAACCACCTACTATCCCACTCCCCAGCCTACCCTACATCCCTATGTCTCTAATCCTATCCTAATCTCTATCTAACCTCCACCTACCCTATATTATCCCTAAACTAATTGAGAAGTATCTAAAACTAGAGAAGCTCCTCCAAGACTCTATAAGTCTCTAAAATAGAGACTTTTAACTAATTTTAAAATCCCTTGAAATTCCCTCCATTTGCCTAATTAAACAAGCTCTCCTCCACCCTCAAACCAACTTGAATCTTCATATCAAATACATGTCAATTTAGTAATCAGCTAACTTGCATTCCTATAACACCATTATGATAAAATCAATCCTCAATCAAGCATCCATCACCCATCATCTTTGATCAAGAATCCATGCCAATAATCTCAGTCTATATGTAATCACTTGATCATTTACAAATCTTGGAAGGAGGTAATATGAATCAAGGAATTTGGTAAGTCTCATATCATTCTAATTTATTTCATGAATCCTTCCTATTATGTAGTTTGATATTTGAGTTGGTTTAACTATATAATTTAATATATTGTGCTCAAATTTCATGTTATAGGTAGGTTCAAAGGGGTCAAAAGGCAATCTTGTCAGTGAAAGTGTATCGACTAGATTGTCTATAAGAATAATTCTGATTCAGGGAAATCTTTTTAGCAGAATCATTATGGGGAAAATAGTGTGAAGAGAAAATTTCATAAAAAAATGTCTGACGTAATAAACTTGAATACTAATTCATGCAAAACAAAAGTTTTGAAGAGAAAATCTTGAAAACATAAGTCCAAAAATGTAAATCTTGACAAATACTCTTGAAGAAAGTCCATGAAAACACAATACCAATGCTACTTTTCCAAAGTAAAAAAAGATCAATAATCAAATTTTTCCTAGATTTTTCATAAACATATAAAAGAGGGGATCAAAGTCAAGACCATAGTTTTAAAAAAAGTGGGTCTTTATTTCATTATGAGAAAAGGGGGTGTGTTAGGTACAACAAATGGTGAATTATAAGGGGAATACTCCTAAGTATTCAAGAACCCAGAACTTTGGTTTACAATCCTAAATCAAACATGAAGTGTGCCACAAAAGAATAATCAAATTAGAAATATGAAAGTGACTCATAAGTAGATTCACACAACATACATGGCTTCTAATTTTATTATATCTAATTTTATTATATCTATCGTGATGAGTTTTTTAGAGGCTTTGATGGAGCTATAGGTTTCATTATAGTATCTATTACATCTCAAAAATAAGAGAAGCTCAAGCATTTCTCTACTACTAGCCAGACATCCATAGCCTTAACAAAGATATCTTGGACCCCTTATCTTTTCATTCCATTATTTTATTTTGATCATGCTACATGGTACATTGACCTTATTTCATCATGTGATCCTTTTGATTTTCTTTAGATTTTATTTTGCTCTTTTAAATTCATAGGTTGTTTCTTATTTTATTTTTCTCTTGCTCTTCTTTTATTCTTGAATGGAAAAGAGAAGAGATAAAACCCCAGTGAGATGGTATAATTATAAAACAAATCATTACTATAATTTCCTTGTTAGCTACACCTATACCCATAATTATCACTTTCAATAGGTATTTAATGTGATAAGTGCATTTGATCCAATAAAACAAGCAAACTTTCTAAATTTGTATGAAGTACTCTAAGAAAAACTTATACATGCTTGGTAAAATTATTCATTTGTGACACCATTCAGAATAATCCCTTATTACCTACCTTCATCCTAAAGACTCAAAAACATAGAAATACACCTAATCTGTAAACTAGTCCTAAAGTGTCAAGATTTTAATTTTCTCCTTTTCCAAAAATTATAAGCTCAATTAGTTTGGATTTTAACTTGGTTATAATTAGAGCAAATGTAATTCTGATCATCTAAGAAAGCAAAGAGAAACTAATTTAAAAAAGCAAAAAACTAAACTAAGAAAGCACTAAAATCTAATCTAGAAAGTGAAATGTAATCTATGAAAGCAAGAAATATTATTCTAGAAATCAGGAAACTAGTGTATGAAAGAAAGAAATATAATCTATGAAAGCAAGGAACTATTCTAAGAAAGTGGGAAATCTAATCTAATCCTATAGCTACATTCATCTATCACTGATTACTTAGTAACATCAGTAGATGATACAACCCTAAAGTAGTGCTTTAGGAACTATCCATTGGCTAGATATGTAAGCTCATTGCCTTAGATGTCCTTCAAATGAAATGCATTATTTCCCATGATCTTTAAAATATAGTATGGCATAATCCATAATGGGGAAAACTTGTCATGTTATCCTTTCTTCTAATGGGATTTATCTCAAAGTAGCACTAGATCTAAAATTTTGAATGCTTTGAATTTTGCTTTGTTATCAAACCACCTCTTGACCACATCCTAGTGTTTCTTCAATGTTAGTAAGGCCTCAACCCTTAAATCTTCTATTTCTATTATGTATAGCATCCTTGATTCTGTTTTATCATTTGGTTCCATGTATTCCCACATGAACTAATAAGTGGGTAACTTCAACATAATTGGGAATACAAGCTTGCATCTATAGACCAATAAATAAGGTGAAGTTTTAAGGGATTTTTTGTGTCTAGTCCAGTTCACCCAAAAAGCTTACTTCAATAAATTATACCAATCCCTAGGCTTGTCTCCAACTAATTTTCTAATTGCATTGATCAGATTCTTATTTGTCAATTCGACTAGTCCATTTCCTTGAGGGTAATGGTTAGAGGTTGACTTGATAATGATCTAGTTATCATATGTCCATTCAGTAAATTTTACTGATATAAAATCTAGTCTATTGTCATAAACTAAAGAAATGGGCATGCCAAAATTGGTTGTTATATGTTCCTTTAAAAAGTGAATCATATATTTTACTACTTTGTAATTATTTGTTCCCATAGCTTCGGTCCATCTAGTATAATAATCTATAGTAGTAAGTAAAAAATTATGGCTTATTGAGGAATTTAGTATGATGACACCAATGAAGTCTAAAACCCATTGGGAAAATGGTCATCTTTCAACAATTGGATGTAAAGGCATTGCTACATGTGCTTCTCTTTTGGCTAAATCTTGACATTCATGGCATATTATCACATAAGTGTGAACATATTTGAAAACTATTGGCCATTTTTAGTCCATTCTTAAGATATTATGGGCTGTGGTATTCCCAAAAGGATGACCACTACCTATGTTCTAGTTCAAGTTCTCTAATATTTATTTATCTTTATCTATAGATACACACCTGAGGTAAATACCTTCATAATTTCTTCTATAGAGGACTCCCTTCTTAATAATGTAATGAGAAACTTTGAGCGCCAAAAATATTCTTCTCTCTCTATTAAGCTTTAGGGAACAAGTTATTGTAAGTAAATAGTGTATTATATCAGTATACCATTTTCCTTTAGATACTTGAGCTTCACATAACTTTTCAATAGTGATGCATAGATCTAGTTCAGTCACAAGCTGAATAATGCCTTGCCCTCGAATGATCTTTGTAGGCTTGATATTTATGTCAAATTCTTGTAGCTTGGCATCCATTTGCCTCATCATTTTCTTAGCTCATTTTGTGATAGGGTGAGCTTGGAAATAGGATCAGGAATGATGGAAATTACTTTATTCCTTAAGATGTAGTGCCAAAAATTTTTCATGACTTTGATAAGGGCAAAAATCCTCTTGTCAATCATAGAGTACCTAAGTTTTGCATCTTTTAGGTTTGTGATCATAAACATGATTGGATGCTTAATCTCACCCTTCTTCTACATGATAACAACAACAATCATATTCTATGAAGAAAATGAGTATAGGTAGAAATATTTATTAAAATCTAGACTAATCAACACTAGAGCTTGTGATATTGCATCTTTAATGTCCTAAAAGGACTTTTGGGTTTCAATTATCCACTCTATTTTAGAATCGTATTTGAGCATGTCATTCAAGGGTCTGATAATCTTTGCAAACCTTAAGATGAAATTCCTTACAAAGTTAACATTTTCAAAGAATGATTTAAGCTCCTTCTTACTGTTTGGTGGTTAAATTTTTGAAATTGCTTGAATTATGTCTAGATCAATGGTAATCCCATCCTTGGTGATGATGTGCCCTAAATCTTACCTTCAGTCACTTTGAATAATGTCATTCAAGGGTTTGATAATCTTTGCAAACCTTAAGATGAAATTGCTTACAAAGTTAACATTTTCAAAGAATGATTTAAGCTCCTTACTGTTTGGTGGTTAAATTTTTGAAATTGCGTGAATTATGTCTAGATCAATGGTAATCCCATCCTTGGTGATGATGTGCCCTAAAGCTTACCTTCAGTCACTTTGAATATCTCCTACTTGGTTTTAATGAAATATCAAACCTTCTACATCTCTCTAATATGGACTTTAGGTGACTTATGTGGTCTTTCTGATTCTTTGAAAATGCTATAAGATCATCCATATAGATGATTATGCAATTTCTTGTCAGTCCTTTTAAAGCATGATTCATGGCACATTGAAAGGTCAATCCTATATTTATTATACTAAATGGCATCCTCTTATATGCATAATTTTGCCACTTCATGGTGAACATTGTCTTCATTTTGTCCTCAGATTACACTAGTACTTGATTGTAGCCTAAAAATCCATCAAGGAAGGACATCATTTCTACACCACTTACTATTTGTATCACCTCATCTAGAGAAGGTAAGGGATAATTAGCTTTTTTTAGTCATATAAAATGTCCAAATTGGTATCTTGAGTGTGGCTTATGACACCCAATATATAAGACCCTCTTGCATTCTCTCATGACCCTTTTAGACACCTTTTTGCTTATAATTAGTCATTCATAGACTTCTAAGACTTGATTCCAACTTAGCTAGGTTGAATTTTTTATCCTAATTCCATCTTCCCATGTTTTGAACCTATAGGATAGGAATTATGGGGTTGGACTATACCACCAAACCCTAGGGTGTCCCATTTTTGATGCTCTTATCCAATCACATTTTGAACCTAAACAATAGTTTCCTTTCAATTTCTATTCTTCATTATGTTGGCCTAACTTGAATACATTTAACCCATGACCAATATATCCCTATAAAAGTCCATTCAAAGTTCATTTAGAAGGAGGTTGGAAAATATTACAAATCAAGCAAGAATATAAGCAATACCACTGAGGAAAATCTCCTTATTCTCTGCATACAGCCAACCAATACAACTACAAGCATATTCAAACCCTCACACCAATCCCTAGCCTCCTTAAGCACTCTTAAGTTAGATTTTTTGCATCTACATAACATTATTTCATAAAGAACATCAAGCGGGAGAACTAAATATAGATTGATCTCTCTTTGGAGTATTGTTATGTAGGAAGCATGCCCACACAAGGGGTGTGGACACATGTTCAGTGCATCTTACACACACTAATCCCCCTCTTTATCAAGTTTTATTAAAGCATGATGAAGGTCTATGGTTCAATATTAAATAAAATCTATAAGGATCTCCATCGACATTCAAGATCTAAAATGTCATAGGAAGGCTCACATAGGGACAATAGACAAAACCTAGAAAACTCAGATCTCTATGACCAGTTTGGACAACAACGACATGACTTGGACTATAACACCAGACCCTAAAGTATCATGTTTTAAGTAATCCTATCCTTTCACCAAATAAAATATAGATCCAAGTTCACAACACTATCCTAGTCTTGTACAACTAGTTTCAGCCTTTGTCTCAGTCATCTCAATTCAATTTTAAGCTAAGTTGCATTTCTCCTCTTTTATTACTATTTTAAGAAAGCTACAAAAGTCAAATAAATTATATAGGTTAATACTATAATTATTTAAATATTATTTATTGATTAATTATTCTAGACCCTTAACTAAGTTAGGAATAAGACTCCAATATTTCTAAAACTTTTAAATCATTTGGTGAACCTAACGTACTTTGTTTGCATATAAAAACCCTAGAAACCCTAGGGTAAATTCCTTACTATTTTTTCCAATAGTTTTATAATTTTATTGTATATTTTAAATAAAAAATTCTCATTTAATTTTTAAATTTACCTTAGAAAATTTAAAAATCATTTATTCCAAACCATAGTTAAATTTACTAGGTCTTTTTATGCATAAAAATCCTAGAGACCCTAAGGAAAATTTCTTGTTAATTTTAGATTTTTTTTTCTAATTTTTTACCTACATATTTAAAATCATAAATTCACATTAATTTTTAAAATTCTTGTAATTAGCAAAAAACTTAGAGAAACATTCTGGCATGCCTGGTGGGACCCTGGAGTTTTCCTTGGGTTCATTCTTCTAAAAAGAAAATTTTCATATAGTTGCATTAGGAAAATATCCTTTTCTTGCATCCTCTCTTCTATATTTTTGTTTTAAAAAGAAACCATTAGCACAAGTTAAAAAGAACATCTCTCTTTTTCTTCTTGTCACTTCTTTCCTACATCTTAGAGTAGTGAAAAATTTCATACTCTTAACCTCTTCTCCAATTGTTTGCATTTGAACAAACATATTTCGATTTGGGTTAAAAATAATTGCATTTCATTCTTGCTTGAACGCATTCTTAGCTCACTTAGTAAGTAAAAGCATTATGAATAAATCATAGTGCACAAATGTTACACAACCAGACCATAATCACATCAAATTAAACACTTAAACATAATTGAGACAAGGCCTGTCTAGGATTTCATCACCTAGCAGATACCTTACCTTTCCCAACGATCCTACTTGGACTTCACTACCAAGAGGAAGACCCACTCTGTTCTCTGGCAGAGTATAAACTATAGGCAAAGTATATATTGGATAAGTGGCCCAACTCAGCTCTGGGCTCGTGAAGTGAAGGGAGCAAGCCCCAGCACCAGGCCACGTACTAAACCTAACACAGATCTTTGAGCACCAAAACACAACCTGAAACTAGCTATAGACTTCCTCTCTAGGACCTGTTTTACAAGCCCAATTCCCAAACACATTCTTCTAAGGCATAAGCCACCATGACTCTAAAATTTATCCCTAAGAATTTAACATTTTAGAGGTTGCTTGCCAAATCACCTTTTTTGATGTTTTTATCTGATTGTTTAAGCTGGTAAGGTCCCATCATTCTGAGGTCTAAAACAACTCAGAATTTCTTCTTCCTTCAAAAACTATCAATTTTCTATGATTTTAGAATTACATAAAAATTGACATTGGTTTTTACACTGATGTCAACAAATCAAATTCACCGACATCGGTTTTCTCACCGACCTCAGCAACATTTCATAACCGACATTAGTTATTAAACCGACGTCGGTCACTTTCAACCAAATTTTCTTTCGAAACAACAAGCTTAAAACCTAACTTTTTTGTTGTTAAACATAAATTCTAGTTTTTTGAAACTAAAATGCATAGTTTTTAGAACCTAAACCCCTTTTTCTTTGGATGGTTTTGACTTGCAGTCAAGCCAAATCCCTTGTTGACCACACAAGGCAACAGCCACTCCCACCTTCGCCTTCCATACCAAGTCATCTAATGGAGTATACTTCAGACACTGAGCATACTCCTATCTAACCTACCCCAAATCAACCTCTTATTGTTCCCAAGGGGGATCAAGACTTTGAGAGATTCCTTGACCTCAACATCAAAGCTCCTCAACACTATCTCTCTAGAAGCCAAATGCGAGATCCTTCAGGTAATCCTATTTATGGGATGCCAACTTCCTTGGTTGAAATGGAAATAATATCAATATCCTCCATTACCCAACCTATGGTCACTCAGGCCATTACCTCAACCAGTAACCCAATCATGGCCAATGTTCAAGATTTGGCCTCTCCTTCTATTTCTGGGCCTACCTCCATTGGGGTTTCTGTACCCCCTTAACCACAAATAATTCAACCAAGTTTGACACCTTTCTAGAACTTGATTGTCTCTATCCCACCCACTCTTGTACCCATAAATACAAGAGTGACTACCTATCCTTTAACTAGTGTTGCCACCATTCAACCACCCTTAGCAGCATCTAGTCAAGTTGTGCCCTCCAACTTCATGGCACAAGCCCCCTTGACCTCAATATCAGTCCCTATGACAAACTACCAATATGTTGCACCTACATAAATGCAACTAAGTACATCATACACCCATCCCAATGCCTTCTAGGTACCCTATAACCTAAGGGGTGCCCCTCCTACCAATCCATCAGCCGATCTAATTAAGATGTTGATGGATAAGATGTCTAACCTCGAGACATCCATTTTAGGTTCAAAGAATGTTCTTTCATATGATCAAATCTGCAACAAACCCATTCACCCTTCAGTTCCCATTTAACCATACCCTAGCTAGTGGGAACTCCAAAAATTTACTCGCTTTCAGAGTAAAGAGGACCCACAACAACATTTGTGAGTGTTTAAACATGCTTGCTACATCATAGCCCACGATGATGTGTCACTACTTTGCACATTCTCTATGTCACTTTCTGGCACTGCCCTTGACTGGTATAGCTCTATTACCAGTCATTCTCTCTTCACCTTCACTCAACTCGCTCATCTATTCTTCGACCATTTCTCAATTAATATTACTAAGAAGGTCTCCATCACAAACCTTTATTCCATTAGACAATTTGATGATGAATCAATAGTTGACTTCGTCACCTATTGGAGAGGTCTGATCAACCAACTCTCCTTTTCACTACCTCAATCTGAGCTCACTGAGCTCTTTTCAAGAGCATGTCCCAAGCACATCTCATCCACTTTATGGGTTTAAACATTCTACACATTTGATGAAGCTTTCACCAATGCCCAAAAGCTTGAACTCTGCGTTGTCGAAGAAGATAAGGTCAAATTGCATAGTAAAAATACCAACACAAAATCTAATGACATTTCTTCCAAATCTTCTTCCTCCCATTCCAAGTCTAAGGGATTAGCAAATGCTATGGTACTTAGATCATCATCTTCTACCACAACTAACCAATCTGAACCTTCTACATCACAAAACATTACAAGACAATTCCAACAGCGGTATGTATAGCGTCAATACACTCTAATAAGAGAATCATACGCTTCCGTGTTGGATAAAATAGTGAAGCAGGGAGTCCTCAACCTCCCTCAAATCCGACCACCACCCCAATTTGATCCCTCATGAGCCATCCCTGCTTGGTATAGAGAAAATGACTTTTGTAATTATGATCGCGTCAAGGGTCATGACACAGACAATTGTAAAACCCTCAAGAATGTTATTCAAGACATGTTAGACAAAGGGGATCTTGTTTTGGATAACCCAAATGCACCGGCTAACCAAAACATAGATATCTTTAGGCAACCATTCCTTAACCATCTCCCAAGTCAAAATAATGTTCAGACCATGGCTGATGACCCTCAAGAGTGCAACATACGCATCGCTGACATGGTTTCTCCTTTCATTCCTAACCAACCTCTCCCATGGTCTGAAGAGGTTAGTCAACGTATTTCTCCACCATGGGTAAAAGAACCTTCTTCTCCTATTTATCTTCCACAGATGGAGGATAGTCCTCCATCCACCCCCCTTTCACATGTAGGAGAGTCTACTTTGATCTCTCCCATATTGGAGGATGCTTTGACAATACCAATGCCACTAGCCCCACCCTCATCCTTCCTATTACCAATGGAGGATCATACTTTTCCCACTCCTTGACCACACACAAAAACCACGATCATCCCTATGATTTATCCTCTCGAAGAGCCAAACTCTCCAATCCCATCTCTATCAAGAGAAGAACTTGTCACTTCACCCACTACGGCCGAAGAAGATCCAGTGATGGCTCTCTCTCGCCTTTGGCCCAAGATCACTATGTCTAACACATTTCCCCTCTCGCAACCACCCAAATCTTCTAAAAGACCAATTATAAAGCCTCATGCAACATCCTCTAAACCCTTCTCTCGATTGGCTAAAAACTTAGGATTTCTCCATTTGAGAAACCTAGAACATGAGGCATTATGGGAGCGACTTAAAGCTCCTTATTTTACACATCCCGCTTCATCTCATACTAGCAATCCTTTCATGACAAATTACCCCAAAATCTCTGATGAGGATTATACTTCCACTTCCAAATCTTTAGAAGCTCAACCATCCAATTTAAACCCAAATCCTCACAGGTGTCTACCATGTCAAAACAGGTTAAATCCCTCGGTGTTCACCTTGTATCGAACCTCACCCCACACAATAGTGGTCCTCACGCTAAACTAAAGAAGGCTGCTAAACCATGTCAGTCTACTCCCCCACCTTCACCATTGCCCTCTATTTTGGGTCCACATCTTTCCACCTTAATAGGAGTGCTCCCTACTCTAACACCTAACAAAAAAAAAACTACCTCCATTACTCCCTCTTCCCATTAAAAAAATATCTCCTCCATGAAATCTAACACCTCTCATCAAGAAAGTGCCATCTACGTGTGTGGCCACACCACCACCTAAAATGGTGGTACAAAAAACTCCTCTTACAACTCCTAAATAGAAGTTATCAACCCCTATTACAACAAAGAGCACAAACCCATTAGTGGGTTCTTATGCTTCGATGTTATGTCAATTATTGCTGTCTTCTAGCATCATTCTCCTACCCATTAAGCCATACTGACCTCTGAAATCAAAACCATCTTGGTTCGATGAATCTCAAATCTACTAGTATCATCACACACCTAGGCATGATACTAAGCATTATTGTGCTCTTAAATTTATCATCCACCAAAACCTAAAAAAGGGCACCCTTCTCATTAAGGACCCCTTTGACAAACTACTGACACCATCCCATGCCTCCCAAACCTCCTCACCTTCATCGGGATCCCATCATCAAACTATGGTCCCTCTACCACCTTCTCCCCCTATATTCAAAATCAACACCATTAATGTGGCCACCAGGTCCCAAACTCTAAAGGATAAAGGAAAAGGGAAAGTTTTTATTCCTTGGACATATCCATTTGCCAAGCCTTCTCAACCACCAAAACCCAAGATTCCTATCTTGGGCACATCTCAACCAACATCTTCTAGGGCAATTCATGACTCCATGGTGAAACAACTTCACCAAACCCCTGTAAAGATGTCTTTGTATGACCTAATTCAAAGCTCTCCACAACATCACCAAGCCTTAATCGAAGCTTTACAGGCAGTGAAGGTCTAACCTGAAGACACCCAACCATTGGCTGCTCTAGTCAAATCATTACCAACCGTTGCCTCCATCACCTTCAGTGATTCTGAGATTCCAAACTACAACCTAGAAGATCAAGATCTCACCCTCTTAAACTAAGCCTATCAGGCAAAAGCTTTGTAGGATGCATCCTCGCATCACACTCCTTGTCAAAGAGGAGCTTCAACATCTTCTCTCTGTCTCATTTATCCAACTCATTGATTATCTGTAATGGGTGCCAAACATTGTCCCTGTCACAAAAGCAACTGGGGGAATTTGAATTTGTACTGACTATGTGACCTCAACCTAGCTGGCCCAAAGGATGACTTTCCTTTGTCGAGCATTGACCAAACCATACCTACAACAAAAATTTGAAAGAGTGAGATTTCAAAATTAGAGATCTCATCCTTAAAGAAAACCAACACGTGACCAATATGGAAAGAAGAAAATGTGGCAAGTTTGCTCCTAATTGGCTCAGACCTTATATCATAACACACAAGTATGGATCAGGGACTTATCGTTTGTCTTCTCTTGAAGGCCAGCTAGAACTTGAGGCCCTTAATGCCTTACATCTGTGACCATTCTATTGTTAATCAAGTAATCATTCACTAGATGTTTAACTTGAGCTCGTCCCTTGAGCAACCTTTTGTCATCCTCATTCCTATTCCTTTCAACCCTTTTTCCTCACAAATATTAGTTAACCCTTTTTTAAGCATTAAAATACTTTGTCCTAATAAAAGGGAAACCCCTAAACCTCTATAGTCTAGTCCATGACTACAAGTTCAGTCACAAACCAAATATAAATTGGGATGGCTAACAAAAGGTCATAAATTATAAATGTAGATTGCTCCCTCAAAGGATAGCTACATTATTGCTATAATTAGTAGACTGCTCTCTTGAAGGACAACTATTCAAAGACATCAACATACAAAGCAAAACATAGACCACTCCCTTGAAGGATGGCTATGCCCAAATTTTGCTACACAAATATCACCCTCTCAGAAGCTGCCCACATCGATCAGCTTCACATGACCACAATACAAAACAACATCCCAAGTAGACTTCTCGCATTGATCAGTCTACCAAAAAAAAAAATGATTGACAAACTATTAAGTCTTGGACTTGCCTATAATTGTTTTCAGGGTCACCTATAAAAGGGGAAAAGTTATCCCTACTAAAAAAGGTTACGCTATCCTCACATATCACATAATCAAATCCATTACCCCACAATACTCAAGGGATTTTGAGCTCACTTAATGTTAAGTGATTAGAATACTTCTCTAACAAAAACCAATGGTCAACAATGTAATGCATGAACAGGGCTTTTGTTTACAAAAACCCTATCTATGCTATCACTATGGTCCTTGTCAATGAAAGAGCAACACGCCTTTCACTTCTTACACACCTTTGTCACATGCCAATACAACCAACACATTTTCTACCACTGACATAACATCATGATTTATTTAATGCAAATACCAATTTGTGTTATATAAATTATCATAGTCCATTCACATTAGCTTCTATGGAAAATAATACACATGGAAACTATCAACCAAACACACAATTTATGTCAAGCATATACCATCACCAATATGGAAACTTGCTGAAGCATAAATAAACTCATTTCATTTTTAGCATACACCATCACCAATATGGAAAAGTGCTAAGAATGAAAAACCACATAACCTATGTTACAGCATACACCATCACACAATATGGAAAATTCTGTAACATCATCATACACTCATCATTTCAAACATAACCAAAACAACTATCAACCACACACAATCTATGTCAAGCATATACCATCACCAATATGGAAACTTGTTAAAGCATAAATAAACTCATTTCATTTTTAGCATAAACCATCACAAATATGGAAAATTGCTAGGGATGAAAAATCACATAACCAATGTTATAGCATACACCATCACACAATATGGAAAAGGCTATAACATCATCATACACTCATCATTTTAAGCATCTACCATCACACATATGGAAAATGCTAAAAACACTAACATGACCAAACCAACTATTAACCACTTTAACTCTTCTTCCCTTTTTGGGGAGAACTACATTGACCTGAGGCCCTTAAAATAGGGGCTATGTAGGTAGCACTCAGTTGACATGGGGTCTTCTAAGGTTAGCTCGGCCATTCATTTGTCCATCTACCTAATGGACCAACTATCTAAACCAACCCAAAATCATGACCAAACAACCAGCCCTGACATTGTAGAAGTGACCTAGACTTCTCATGGGGCACATCAGAGATCATATACATCTCCCAAACCATAATAAACAAAACTTGAGATCATTTATATCTCAACTCGACTTGACCAATGACCTTGGAGATCATTACTATCTCCTCAGACCATGACCACTTTTGAGACAACTTTGCCTTGGTTGTTTTTATTGCATATGCTACCTCATGAATAGTTAGCAAATTGTCCATGACCCTCACACCTATTGTTGGATCGCAACCAAGTTGATCCCCAATATTTGTGACATTTTCATGTTTTCCAGGAGCACTTCTTAGCTCAGATACTTGGAACATGATGACCATTGGAGCTATAGCTTTGATTGATCTAACCCAATCAACTACCACTAATAAGCTGGGGACTGGTTAGTTTGATTTTAGTCTTCCTCGACCATTGGAGCTACAGCTTTGATCATTTAACCCAATCAGCTACCACTAATAAGTTGGGGACCAGTTACTTTGATTTTAGTGCTCCTTGACCTTGCCTATGACAATTTGACTTGCCTATCATGTGAAGTGGTATATGCGCAATCTCAACTATTGCAGTGTTCACACTCTAACCTCACCTTTCCCATCCACTACCTATCAAATCGATACCTGATTTTGGGTTCCCTTCTCTCAATTACGGCTTTGAGGGGGAATACCTCATTTTATAACTAGGGCAACCTACATCTATTTTTGTCTTGTAGTTTATTAGAATAAACCACAAGACAAAAGGGGGAAAATGTAGACACCAACATTGTGTCAACCCCCCTTGGTCCCCTTCTAAACACTTACACACCTTATTAATTTAAAATAAATTACTTATTTTAAATTAATGACCTCACCTTGGACACCTCACCTTTGAGACCTCACCTAGAAACCTCACCTAGACACCTCGCCCTAAGACCATTTCTTACCCTATAAGTCACCCTGAGACTAGGTCATCTAATCCTAACTACCCATGACCTATTCTCACTCCATCCTAACTTCCTAACTAACTCTCATGCCTAATAAACCCATCTTTTGACCATTTTCCAATGGCAAATGCACTTGGTAGATAGAGAAATGGGCAAAGGGCTAAAAATAGCCCTTTTACCTATTCTTTTTCCACTGTTAACGGTCAACTATCAGCGGATGCCAATGGGATCACTGATATCAGTTACATAACTTGAGCTCTAGCATTAAGCTACCCCCCGACTCTCGGCATATCGACATGCACACTCTGAGACTAAGCATTAGAATTTGACTATCGCTCTCCTGGCTACAAAAACTCTACACAAGTCACTCTAGACATTGGATTGAAAACATTGTATGAGCTCCTCGACATCAGCCACAATAGGAATAAGCACTCTAGCACCTCTAGTTCTTCACCAAGTAGAGCTAAGTATTCTTCTATCTCATTTCAGTATTTTAGAATACATTGGTAATTTCTTTCCATATGATATTCCTAAGTACTGTTGAAAGACTCGACCTTCTTCTATGGAGAGGCTGGAAAGCCTTCCTCTCATTCGTACCCTCTTCTCACACCTACCCTCTACCCTCATTATCTTCAAACCCTATTCACCTTCTCAAAACCCTACACAAACCTCCAGACTTCTAGAAACTCTTTTGTGCATCACAAAAATAACCTAAGACCCATCTAAAGGCCCACTGCCCCTACCGACATCTACATCCTAACTGACATCAGCAAAATTTACCTACCGACATCAGCAACATAATCGACGTCAATGACTGTGCAAACTAGAAGACTAATCCAAATAGCCCAAAGACCAGACAAAACCTTTTACTAGCCTGCTGAGACACATGGACTATAGGGAACAGGTACACTATATTCTACCTTTCCATTTCTTTAAGTTTTTTATCATTCCTTTCTATACAACACTCTTTTCTTTAAATAGTGGACTGTCATCCCTTACGGAGCTTTACACTTTTGGGATCGAGCACATAGCTTGGCAGTCCACCATATCTTATTCTAACATCTTTTGTGTTTAAGTCTTATTCTTTCTATAGGTGTTTCCTCCATAGCCAAAGAGGAGCTCTCACAATGCTTGGATACGATGCGCAACTTAATCTGGGTAACGTCAAACCCCAAACCTTTAACCTTAGTTTCTTCTTATTCTGAATGTAATTAGAAAAAAACTTAGAGAAACAATTCCATAGTAATTTAAAAAAAATTGTAATCTTCCAAAAGCGTAGTTGCATATACTAGGTCCATTTAAATCAAGAATTCTACCAATATTTTTTTGATTTTTTACTTACATATTTAAATATAAAATTCACATAAATTTCTAAAATTCCTTAGTAATTTTAAAAATCATCATTTATTCAAATCCCTAGTTGTATATACTAGGTCCAATTACTTTTGAGGTATCACCTTACATGTTTGTGAGCTTTATATCCTTCTTACACATATTCTAGTTCACTATTTATATTATATTTATTTAATCTATTCTTTCATTTTTTAAGTTATTTTTCTTATGCCATCTAAGCTCCTTGCATCTCTTCCTTTGAGACTAAGTGCAAGACTTAGTGGTAACCCTTTTGAATTCACCTCGATTCCTTCAACCTGACCATATACCATGGATAAAAAACCAACTCAACTTCCTGCTATAGATCTTATACATCTAAATGACACTAATTTCTATGATGATAACTTCGATAATGAGTAGTATGAGAATAACAATGATGATACAAAAACTAATATTCATGATCTACCACATCAGGTTCTTGATCCACTTCCACCTATTGTTGATAATGATGTTATCCTCAAACAAATACTTTATTCTATAAAGCTTTAGAGAAAGCCTTAGGGAACAGCCTTGAGATCATACTCTTATCTTACAATCTATCATGGAAATTAAAAAGGATAAGCAAGTTGAGTCTTCCATTCCTTTAGAGAAACCAGTTGTAAATGACACTACGAGAGCAACTATGTCTCAACGACCCCTATAGTAGCCCAACCTTCCTATGAGGTACCACTAATTATAGCTAGTATATCTTTGTCTCTTGATGTGGTTGCTCTTGTGAAAGAGATAAAATATCTTCAATCCAAGGTGATACATCTTGAGAAAGGTGCCTCTAGACATACATAAGCCTTGGATTCTTTTTCTATACTTCATACACCAGTGACACATCATATTTCTTCTACACCCTTGCCACCAGGTTTTGTTCAATCTAAGCTCACTTTATGTGATAGCAAGGGTTAACTAGAGACAATTAAGAGATTTTCACGTAGCATGTTTGGAATATGTGCCAAATGATTGGCTACTAACCAAGATATTTCTATGGAGTCTAAAGGATTATGCTTTATAATGGTTATATAGTCTACCAAATTAGTTGGTCAACAGATTCAATCCTTTAATTGATATGTTCCTAGCTCCTTTTAGAAGTAACATAGGTGACAAGGTTTCTTATTGTAGACACTCAAAAAAATCCCCTTGACTAGTTTTTGATGTCAAACTACCTTAGACCTATTCTAACCCTTTAGTTAGCTATTCACATAGTTACTGTTGATGGTTAAAATTGCACTTAATTCTAATCAACAACAATGGGAAGTTTCAAGCTGTGGGATATTACAGCTTGAAACAACCTCCAGATTTTAGAGAAGCTAGTCTCTTCTTTTTATATCAAGTGTTGGGGGAAAAGGGATAGGAAATTAAATAGAAATGCAAATGCAAGAATTGAAACCTAACTATGGAAATGTGCCTGAGTGTAATCCTAATCCTAACCTGAGCATAGTGAGACTATATGTAGAATTCAATTACATTTAAGAGAAAACAAGTGCATGATCAATGTAAAAGATTGAACAATAGAAATAGAGGCTCATAACAGAGGCTTCTTTTGTTGGGATACAAAAAATGTCAATAAAGGCATAGGTTTCAATCTTCTTATAAGAATCTTCCAATCACATAGGAAGCACAGAAACACATACAATTATGTAGAACTTCTGACTCAAGAAAATGAGACAAAAGCAATTGACATTCTTAATCACAACTCTAGAAAATTTATATTTTAGACTACTTTCACAAATAACATAGATAATATCAACCAAGGCATAGAGTTCAATATTCTTAATTCATTTAGCCGCATAAAAGGCATAGAAACATGCACAGTTACATCAACTTTACAACTCAATAAAATGAGACAAAAGCAAATGATACTACTTAGTCAAAAACTCTAGCAAGTCTAAAACTATAGAAAGTCCCCCCCTTTTTTATTTGATACTGATCCTCTTCTTATAGCCTCAGATGTCTCCTTCCATCATCCCCTTTCCCACACAATTCTACTCCACCCTTAACTCATAGGGGATAGACAAATGGTGCTTTCAATGCCATGGATGTATCCTGGTCTTATGAAGAAGGGCCATGCGGGGTAGGGTGGCTACTCTGACTGCGACATGTCAATTCATGTCTAGTACTTCCTTCTATGCCTAAATTTCTCATTCCATCACCTGCTTAGCTGCTTAACTATCTACTCTACCTCTGCTTATAGGGGATGAATAGACGGCCCTTTTAATACTTATAGGCCCCAAAAATCTACCTGGTGAACTATTATAGCTACCAAAAATAACTCCCATCGAGTTTCCCTCCATCTCGATTTGTTGTAATAGATACACGAAACACTCTATTTTATTGAAATGGGAGAGGACACTTAGTCAATTTCTTGAAATTCTCCTTATTGCTTAGAAGGCACCAGAGAATGACACTTGGCACTTTCTACTTGATTTATTGAAGACATGTGGCATTTTCCACTTTCTCTATATCCTACTCAGGAATGCTCCACCTTCGACACTTATCGCAATCTGCTTCTTTGATACTTTTTAATTTTTAACAAAATAAACTCACCACATTCCTTGCCTGAGCAACTAAAAAAATGGATTACACGTGGCCATCTCTACTTGGTGACACTTGGCACTTTCATAGACCTTTGGAAAACACCTGGGACCCACCACAATCTTTGTTCGACAATGAAGCTTGAAGATTAACTCTCAAAAGTTGACTTGAGGTAGCCTCCACTATTCTTGGGAAGATACGTGGCATCTTCTGCTGCTTTAGCTAGGGGTATTTGGCATCTTCTACTTCTTTCGAGAATGAAGTAGAAAGGGGCTCAGAAAGTGACATTTGGCAGCCTCTGCTCATCTTTGACACTTAAACAAAATGAAATGATGCATTTTTTCCCTCCAAAAAGGTACTTGACCCCTTTTATTTTTTGGGACACTCCCTTGAGTTGCTCAATGAACCAAAATGGTTTAATGGTTCAACGGTTCAATACTGTGCACCATTTACATGTTAATCAAGGTATTGAACCCAAAATGTTAAACCATTGAATTAAACCCAGGCATTGAACTAACTATCTCTCAGATGTTGACATGTGGTGACTTCTGCTTTCCTCTAAAAAAGTAGTCCATGGCCTTTTGTGACTGCCACCTAGTACTTTTTGCCTAATTTTGTTGCTTAGCTTATTAAAACCCTTTCACCAAAAAATAGATGAAATGTGGGTGCTGATATGAGATGTAGAAGCCAACACGTGGTGCATTATGCTTAGCTACTATTGGATACATGGCACATTCCACAGCGCTCTTGAGAGTTATGAAAAGTGTCTTGGATGATGCCAGTTGGCTGGCTCCATGTTTTGAAAAGTGACACTTGGTGACTTCTGCTCGAATTCAACACTTAGGCAAAAATGAAATGAAAGAAACAAAAAAGGAGAAAATAAAACCCACACTCGGACTACACCACTTGGCAGCCTCCACTACACTTTGACACTTAGATGGAAAAGAAACACATGCTCTATTCCAAAACTCTACTGTCATGACCAAGGTATGCGGGAACCAAAACTGCAATGCTCGACTAAAGATTTGAAAACAACGTAGAGTAAAAATTTACTCTATAGTTATTGGTGACCCTTAAGACTTTTGAGCCTGGTCAAAAAGAAACCCACTCCTACTCTGTCAAAAGTTCAAAATTTTATAGCTTTAAAAGTTTTGTTTGGTATATGGACCATTCATGGTTAGATAACCCTTGCTTGTTCTGCAATTCAACGAAAGCTAGATCAAGGTTAATGATATCCTTGTGCAAATTTTTTTGGTGAATTTAGACTGTAGCTTTTAGTTTGAATTCTAGTTGGGAAATAAGAACTAAAATAACTTTAACTTCTATGACTGAGGAATCATCCTACAGGTCCTGGAAAACTATTTGATCCTTTTGTTTGGCCAGCAACAATGGTTTAATTTGATCAACCATCAACACGGTGTTAGCATCTAGAAATAGAGAAGGAAGGCCTAGTTGCACTAGATCTTCAATATGCTGTCTCATCTCACTGGTGCCTTCCTTCATGACTTCAAGAAGATCTTTGCAATTATTGGCCATGGCATTGCAACTGAGCACCTCATTGACCCATTTTGCGGTGACCATTCTGTCAGTGATCCCCACGTTTGCCAATGTTGCATCCATTACATTGTAAAGCTTCTATAACAAGGTTTGGGAGTTTGTGAATCTATTGGAGACTATAGCTATAGTGTTTTTCACTAAATCTCCCACCTTCTCACACAATTACTATGTGTTGAACAAGAAGGCGAGAGATGGCTTGAGCTAAATAATCTCTAAGGGGATTCTTTTCCACATTGATTTGTAGAGCTCCTTTACTAGTTGTATCACTCTAACACCTTTTGGCCTATTAGCCAACTCTATCATCATTTGTGCCACTTTCTGCTGCTCCACTTAGAATTGGGCTTGAAAAGCTGTAGCCTTACTTTGTTCATCTAACATCTTCTGCTGTAATTGAGTAACTTGCAACTGATTTTCTTTGACTCTTCCCTACAATGCTACTTTCTCCTTCATAAGGGTCATCACTACATCCTTTGCATGCATGAGCTCTACTTTTAATGAATCATTCTGGGCCTAGACTACCTGGTGAGTTTGAAGGGAAACAATATCTTACAACTATTTATTTAGACTTGCTATTTCATTATCTTTCTTATTTATTTCTTTAGCCAAACTGCTGTAGTTTGCCTTTTCTTTGGCCAAATCGGCCTCCATATTTTGTAGTCTTCTTGATGTTTTCAAATAATCTTCTATGACTACAAAAGTGGATTCTATAAATAGCTCAACTCTATCTTGGGGCCTAAATAAGGACATATTAATGGCTACTACATTATTATCTAATCCTCTAGCTGCATCTACTCACTCAGCTTGATGACATTGGGTGACAAATGGGTCACCATCAACTACTACTGAATAGGGTCAAATTGTGATTGTAGGTGTGGGATAGCTAATGCTTTATTCTCTTTAATTCTCTTTTTCTCCAATTGGGCTTCTCTTTCCTTTCTAGCAGAGCATCGGCCTGTGTTTGGAAGGTGGAAGGAGATGTAATGTGTCCTCCTGCAAAAATATATCCCTGTGGCAGGCCATATTGAATAGCTAGTGGTTGGCTAGGGGTGACCTAAAGGGACATATTTCTGGGAACAGAGGGAGAGAAGTGGGGTAACATTAGGGTTTGAGGCATTAAGGATGGGGTGAATTGCAAAATGGGGATGGCAGAGGTGATAGGAGGTGTCATTTGGCTAGGTGGAGGCATCACGCTGACAGGGGAAGAAATAGACTGTGAGGGAGGAGGAGGAGTAATACTTACTTGAGGGGGAATTATAGGGCTTTGTAATTGGTGCTATGAAGGCTCATATTCTTCCTTTGAATCAAAATGGAACTACACCCTCTTCCTCTTCCTGGGTGTCTTTAACTCTAGCTATGACTGCTTCCCTTCCACATCTGATGTTGTCAGTGGTGCATGTGGAGAACCAAAGATTTCAATAACTTTTGACAATAGAGAGGCCTTTGACGGTGAAGACACCACACTCCTTTATTGTTCCATGATGCTAAGAGGCTGGGGCCAGGTTGATGTAGTGACTACAGCTACAGCTTGCTCTGAGGCCTATGGTTACTGGCTTGGTCCCGCTTTAGCTTCCTGCCCTATATCGAGTGTCAACAATAGGCTTGTTTCTAGGCTAGATGTAGGGGAGGGATGACACTCATCCCAAATTTCCTCCCATCTTTCATCTAAATCCATGCTTCCAAAAGTGTGGGTGGTTTGAGAAATTTCCTAGCCTATATTTCCAATAGGCTTCAATCTTCTTTGCATCCCAATCTTTGTTCTTCAACGTCCTTCTCAAACCAAAAGTCATCCTAACTTTGGGATCATAATCCCTTTGCTTATCATAGAAGGTTTCCCATGGCCTATTCTATGGCAGGGACAAATTTGTCAATTCAACATAAATACCAGGAGCATCCTCTACAGGGTTTTTTCTAGTCTCCCAAAAAGGGCGGCCTTCATGTGCAATCTTGGCCCCAATCCTATTGGTCCTTACCCAGGAAGCTATGTAACCACTTGGGTCATAAACCCATTTGTCTTTAACTAGGAGGAAACCTAGGAAGGCTAGCTTTTTCAATAGCATTGTCTTGGCATCTCTGGCTTCTAGGCTTATGATGCCTGCCATCCACAGGAGATTGTACATTTTTCTCTTCTTCTTCCTAGATCCATACTCATTGTCGAATACTGACACTTTCTTGGTGACTTCCAGGAATACCAACCTAAGAGTTAAAGTCTTTGGTAACAACACTATTTCCCCATAGAAAGCATGAACCCTTATGATCATGTGGTGGGACCCAAAATAGAAGTCACACGAGATTGGACAACTAACCAGGAGGTTTGAAACACTTGGGAATAACCTGTTTATGATAGGTTTAGGGCTAAGGCAACAAAAATCAGGGTTAACAAATAGTTCCCAAAAATCATACAAGTCACTAGCTCCTGATAAAACATGTGTCCATGTAGACATAGGAATGGTCCTTTAGGGGTCAAAATTTGGGTCATATATGTTCAGATTCATATGTTGGGTGAAAAGATTAGGGTTCTGATATAGTGTGAGATGGAACAAATAAGAGGAATACCTAAACACCCCCTTTGATTTGAATTAGGTCAGCTATTCCACTATTGAAATGTAATGTGCTCTGAGAAGTCAAGTCAATACTCCTGCATCTTATCAACTGTCTTCAGCTTGAAAAGGATGGCCATTTGTTTTGCATATACTGTCATGTCATTCTTCATGCCAAAGATGATAGCCATCATTGACAACATGTCTTGGCTAGCTAGCATGAATTAGGATCTTAGGGCAGGGAGCGTGGGTATCGTAGTATCACCATCTACCATTTATAACTCAGCCCTCAAAAACCTTGTCTGAGTGTTGACATTCACCCACATCCTTTGCATCCTATCAATAGTGGGGAAGGTAGTGGTATTGTCATAATATAGGGCTAGAATGTCCCTAATAGCTTGTGGTGTGATTTGCACCATGAAGGGACCCTGTTGAATGGTGCAAAATGGTGCATGGAGCAAGTCTATGCATAATTCAATCAAGTCAAGGCATGGATGCATAGTTGGGATAATGAACTAGGCCAGTTATGAGGTCCACATCCTCATTTTGAATGTCTCGTATTGCCCTGCTCTAGCCCTTTGAAGACACCTTTGGTGTGCCCCTTCTCTAAGACTCTTGCTATTGGTTTTTTTCAAGATTGGGTCCATGATTTCATCCACGTAATCCTTTACTTTTGATGGGTCACTAGCTTAACCAACTCCTAGGATTTTGGTTCTCGGATAGGTTCTCAACAGTTACATAGAAGCTGAAGCATATTATTTGCTAGCAAGTAAGCTATCAAGAGATCCTGATGTCTTAGCTCTTTATTGATAAGATGATGCTCCCACCATCTCTTTTCTATAATACCATGTATGAACCTTGTGTAAGACAGGAACACTCTTGCTGAAGCAAATTTTATTGGGTGCTAAACAATTACAAGGAGCAAGATATTTTCGTAGGTGTAAGAATGCTTGAGAATTTGTAAACTTTAAATCTTGCTAAGAGATATTTATAGACCTATCAAGTCTCAAATATCATTAAATTTAGATGACCATTAGCAGATCCTACTTCATCCTTAGGAAATAGTGAGGTGGACATGCTATGCAAGTTGTGGTGCAAGGTACCTTAGAGATTTCAAAAGATTTGGGAAGCATTCAATGTGGCAAAAATTTGAAGAATAAAAAAAAACTTTCTAAGCCACCAACTCTGTGTATAAATACTTATTTAAAAGGAAAGTGGGAAAACAACAATGGAAAACAAAATAATGCAGGAATGGGAAACTACCTAACTATATTAATTAAGCATCTTCATCTCCCTCCAAGATCAAAAACAAAATTTTTAACGTTCCCTTCATGACAAGCCAGCTCATGTTGCCATACAAGTGATTGAAATGAGTATATCTTTGGTGAAATGTCCTCTGTGTAGGCCACATGTATTTGCTTGCATTCAAGCGAGTCTGAGTCAAACATGCTTTCAACATCCATAAGCTCCTCTTTTTCTTAGAAGCCCATCAAATGTCGGCTTCTGATGTTGGTATGCCTTACCAAGAAATCAATGATGGTCTGCTCATCACCAAAAGCCTTTTGACATATATCAATTATTAACTTGACTTCTTCTACTTCAAACTCCAGCTCTATTGCATTATCCTCCTCTTTCATGACTTTAACCTCTTAAAAGGATAATATTGAAAGAATGTAATAATTTTGCACATGTAATTGAGGCTTAATGCTATTTTGTTCATCTATAACCAATTTACAGCTATCTTGTAAAATGGTATAGCCTGACCCAATGATTTCAAACAAATCATTTGAAACATGATCTAGTAATTGTCCATGTTCTTCCTCACTATCCGACAAAGTGAGAAGAAAGTCTGAGATTATTTCCTCTTCATCAAGAGTCAATATATCCATATTTACTCTCTATACTGATTGACTCTAATTGACTCTTTTTGGACTAATCACCAAAGGTGGCAAAAGAATACCTGGATTTTGCAATAGATTGTGATCTAGTGACTGGTTCATAGCTATGACTCCTTGTAGCTCTTTGGTTCATGTGATCTTGAAAGTAACTTCAAGACTGGTCCCACTAGGCATGCTAAAAACTATTGATGGTTAAAATTGTGCTTGATTCTAATCAACAATAATGGGAAGTTTCAAGCTGTGGGATATTATGGCTTGAAACAACCTCCAGATTTTAGAGAAGCTGGTCTCTTCTTTTTGTATCAAGTGTTAGGGGAAAAGGGATAGGAAATTAAACAAAAAATCAAATGCAAGAATTAAAACCTAACTATGGTGATGTGCCTGATTGTAATTCTAATCTTAACCTGAGCATAGTGAGACTATATGTAGAATTCAATTACATTTAAGAGTAAACAAGTGCATGATCAATGTAAAAGATTGAACAATAGAAACAAGGGCTCATAACAGAGGCTTCTTTTGCTGGGATACAAAAAATGTCAACAAAGGCATAGGGTTCAATCTTCTTATAAGAATCTTCCAATCACATAAGAGGCATAGAAACATGTACAGTTATGTAGAACTTTTGACTCAAGAAAATGAGACAAATGCAAATGACATTCCTAATCACAACTCTAGAAAATCTATAGTTTAGACTACCTTCACAAATAACACAGATAATATCAACCAAGGCATAGAGTTCAATCTTCTTAATTCATTCAGCCACATAAAAGACACAAAAACATGCATAGTTACATCAACTTTACAACTCAATAAAATGAGACAAAAGCAAATGATACTACTTAATCAAAAACTCTAGCAAGTCTAAAACTATAGAAAGTCCCCCCATTTTGTTTTATTTGATACTAATCCTCTTATAGCCTCAGATGTCTCCTTCCATCATCCCCTTTCTCGCACAATTCTACTCCACCCTTAACTCATAGGGGACAGATAAACGGTGCTTTCAATGCCCTGGATGTATCTTGGTCTTATCAAGAAGGGCCATCTAGGGTGGGGTGGCTGCTCTGACTGTGGCATGTCAATTCATGTCTAGTACTTCCTTCTATGCCTAAATTTCTCATTCTATCACCTACTTAGCCACTTAACTGTCTACTCTATCTCCACTTATAGGGGACAAATAGACGGCCCTTTTAATGCTTACAAGCCCCAAAAATCTACCCAGTGAACTGTTCTAGCTACCAAAAATAACTCCCACCGAGTTTCCCTCCAACTTGCTTTGCTGTAACAGATACATAAAACACTCTATTTTGTTGAAATGGGAGAGGACACTTATTTAATTTCCTAAAATTCTCTTTATTGCTTAGAAGGCACCAGAGAATGAAACTTGGCACTTTCCACTTGATTTATTGAAGACATGCGACATTTTCTACTTTTTCTATATCTTACTCAGGAATGCTCTGCCTTTGACACTTGTTACAATCCACTTCTTCGATACTTAGCAATTTTTAAAAAAATAAACTCACCACATTCCTTTCCCGAGCAACTAAAAAAAATGGATTGCATGTGGCCATCTCTGCTTGGTGACACTTGGTGTTTTCACAGACCTTTGAAAAACACCCAAGACCTACCACAATCTTTGTTCGACAATGAAGCTTGAAAATAAACTCTTAGAAGTTGACTCGTGGTGGCCTCCACTATTCTTGGGAAGATATGTGGCATCTTCCACTACTTTAGCTAGGGGTATGTGGCATCTTCTGCTTCTTTTGAGAATGAAGTAGAAAGGGGCTCGAAAAGTGACATTTGGTGGCCTCCGCTCATCTTTGGCACTTAAACAAAATGAAACAATGCCTTTCTACCCTCTGAAAAGGTACTTGACCCCTTTGATTTTTTGGGACACTCCCTTGAACTGCCTAATTAAACAAAAATGGTTCAATGATTCAATACTATGCGCCATTTACACATTAATCAAGGTATTAAACCCAAAATGTTGAACCATTAAATTGAACCCAGGTGTTGAACCAACTGTCTCTCGGATGCCGACACGTGGTGACTTCCACTTTCATCTGAAAAAGTAGTCCATGGCCTTCTACAACTACCACCTAGTGCTTTTTGCCTGATTCTACTGCTTAGCTTATTGAAACCTTTCACCAAAAAATAGATGAAATGCAGGTGCCAATATGAGATGTGAATGCTGACACATGGTATAGTTTGGTTAGCTGCTATTGGATACATGGCACATTCCACAACCCTCTTGAGAGTTATGAAAATTGTCTCAGATGATGCCAATTGGTCGGCTCCACATTTCAGAAAGAAACACTTGGCGACTTTTGCTCGAATTCAACACTTAGGCAAAAATGAAATGAAAGAAAGAAAAAAGGGGAAAAGAGAACCCATGCTCAGACTATGCCACTTAGTAGCCTCCACTATACTTTGACACTTAGATGGAAAAGAAAAGCGTGCTCTATTCCAAAACTCTGCTATCATGACCAAGGTATGCAGGAACCAAAACTATAGTGCTCGACTAAAAATTTGAAAACAATATAGAGTAAAAATTTACTCTACAGTTAACTCACCCTTAAAACACCTCTTCTACTTTAACATTCATTAACACACCTAGGACACCTTGGCTAAACATTTTTAAACATTAACTTAGAACTTATTTTTACCCTTTTATACTTGTGAATATGATCATCAATGATCATACTAACCATTGACAATTAGCCTGATCATCGATGGTTAGGTATCTGAACTTGCTAGAAGAACTTCCAACCATAAGCAAGATGTGCATGAGAAAAAATGGAAACTTTTTCATATAAACCTTATAGCTTACCATCTTTTCAAATTGGCATCTTTATCCTAAACCAACTTAACAACTTCCTTCCTCCTCACTTAACAAATTTGTGCTATAAATTGAGGGATATTGGAAGAGAAAAGGATCTGAAAATTACATCCAAGCTCTCTTGTTTTTTCTTTGTAGGCATCCAAGATCTTGAAACTACCTTGGATAAAAATGGAAACTTTCCTATGCACCAAAAATAACACTCTTCTATATAATTGTAGAGAATGTTTCCTACTATTTCTTACTCTCTTTCTAACTTTCAAAAAAAGGAGAAAAATAACAGATGGGAGGTGTGTACCTAGTTAAACATTGCACTTGTTGATGACTAGACAAAGTGGGTCTCTTTTTTTATGAGGAAGGAATACCTATAAAAAAACCACACTAAATCAACTTTTTTTAAAGATGAGTATGAAGGGTGGACTGCCTAACAATACCCTAGATCCAAGAAGCAAAAGATCCCTTGGATGACTATCAATCTACTCCCCTAATGATAAAAATGTTTTGACAATAAAAATGAAATATGATAAATTGATAATAATATAAATGATTATGCAATAAATAAATAGTGTACCTACTTATAGAAAGTATAGCATGGTAGGTCAATACCATACACAAGTAGATCAAGTTCAAGTCTAGAGGATGTGAGTAGGGTCTATAGACATGCTAGAAATAGAGATTGGGTTTGATTACGTGTGAAAGGTGAGGAAATAACAATATGTTATTCTCTAGATTGATAGCTATCTAAGGGAGATTTTCTTCTTGGATCTAGAGTGTTGCTAGGTTGTCTAGCATTCATGCTCATCTAAAAAACAAGTTGGTTTAGTGCGGTCTTATTGTAGGTAGTCCTTTGCAAAAAAGGATGTCCCACTTTGTCTAGTCATTAATGACCACAATGTTTAACTAGTTACACGTCCCTTATCTATTGTTTCTCTCTTTGGTTATGCTTCATATTCCCCACCTTTCCCACCCTTTTATACCTAAATAGAACCTTTTAGTAAACCCTTTTCTTTCCACACCTTGACCTATTTAGGAGCAACCCTCTCCCTCCCAACCAATCAATAACTACATTAGACCTGAAGTCCATGTTGGATCCACTATCTATGGGACTATGTAGGTAATGTCCTCTTGCCTAGTGTATTAGGAGCCAACTCAACCACTCCCTACCTAACCAACCATCCAACCTATTTACTCACATCCATTTTGACATTATAACCTTTTTGAAACTAACCTATTTTCATGTTTTACGATGACCTTGCTTTGGTCATGATCACTACCTTGACCAATTTTTCCATGTTGAACTTTTGCATTATACACCACCTTATGCATGAACCAACCATTTGTGTTTTTCTTAAGAGCACTTCCTACCTTGGATACTTGAGAAAAAACTGACCTTATCTAAGAGACTTGATATGTGTGACTTAATTGGCTATGACTAATGCTAGGGACCAATTACCTTATCACTTATCCTCGAACCTAAACTTATTATTATCAACGTTGGCAACTTTAGTCTTTTCATGATTTTGACTCTCGTACTTTATCACATTTTGTGCCCGTATTTATGTTTCAAATACCCAAACCTTTTTTTACCACTCTTGTGACCTCCATTGTACCTTCTATCAAACCATGACCTAATTCCAGTTTCACCTAATCGCCTCATAGTTTGAGGGGGATTACCCTCCTCCCATACTTAAGAAAATCAGACCTTGATTGATCAATAGTTTGTTTTTGTTCTATGACTTATTGACCTAAATCTACATAATAAAAATGGATAAAATGTAGACACTAAAAAACATCCCTTTGACTAGTTTTTGATGTCAAACTACCTTGGACCTATTCTCAACCTTTAGTTAGCTATTCACCTAGTTAACTCACCCTTAAAATAGCTCTTCTACTTTAACATTCATTAACACACATAGGACATCTTAGATTAACATTTTTAAACCTTAACTTGTAACTTATTTTTACCCTTTTGTTCTTAGGAGTACGATGGTTGATTATCAACCTAATCATCAATGGTTAGCTTGACCATTGATGGTCAGGTATCCAAACTTGCCACAAGAACTTCTAGCTGTAGGTAAGACATGCAATGGTAAAAATAGAAAATTTCCCATGCAAACCTTATAACTTACCATTTCTTGAAATTGGCATTTTTATCCCAAACCAAATTATAAACTTCCTTCTTCTTCACTTAGCAATTTTGTGCTATAAATTGAGGGCTCTTGGAAGAGAAAAGGATCCAAAAATTACATCCAAACTCTCTTGTTTTATTTATGCAGGAATCTAAGATCTTGAAACTCTATCTACATGAATTTTGAAGGTTGAATTATTGTTATGCTATCCAATTTCATTTATCTTTTCATTGGCTTCCAAATTGTATCATGCAAGTATTTTTTCTCTTATTTTTAGCATTTCCTTTCTCCACTAAATATTTCTATCTTGATTAGATCACCTACACAATATCCCTTACCTATAGAACCCATAGTTAACCTTTTTCTCACTTTCCACTCCACCCCCAACTCCATTTCAATTCCCTAAAACTTTCCATAGTCAACTATCATCGATTATTACAACCATCATTGGTTACATCAACCATCATAAATTACCTAACCATAACTAGCTAGGATAACCATCATCGATCAACTTGACCACTAAAAGTCACTATCAAGGAAAATAGCATATTTTTATTTCCTTCCCTTTCACACCCAATCAAACCCTATCTCTATTTTTTTCCTAATTACAGACCTTGCTCATATCCTCTCAACCTGACCTTGATCCACTTGTGCATGGTATTAACCCACTATGCTATACTTTTTTTGAATAGGTTTGATATTTATTTCTTGTATAAGCATTTATGTTCTTATAAATTTATCATCTTTCATTTCTATTATTAGAACATTTTATCATTAGGGGAGGGGATTAATATCCATCCAAGGGAGCTTTTGATTATTGGATCTAGTGTGTTGTTAGGTAGTCTACCCTTCATACTCGTCTAAAAAATAAGTTGGTTTAGTGTGATCTTATTATAGGTAGTCCTTATTCACAAAAAAAGGAGCTCTTACTTTGTCTAGTCATCAATGAGCACAATTTTTAACTAGGTATACACCCCTCATCTTTTGTTTCTCTCCTTTTTTTGAAATTAAACATAGAGTAAGAAATAGTAGGAAACATTATTTCACACTCAATGGGACCCCTTCTTGGTTCATAGTTTTTTTTAGGCATATAGTTGCATTAGTGAAAATTCATGTTCTTGTATTTTTATGATTTCTAAATTTCAAAAGATAGATTTTTTTCTAAGAATAAAAAAGAAACAATTTTTTTTCATCGGATAGGTTTCATTTTCATCCTGAATTCTATGCATTGTAGTTGTTCCTTGTTTGCATGCAAAGACATCATAAATTTCTTTTGGTTAAAATTGAGTGCATTCATCATCTTGCCTACTTAATTCTTAGCTCACATAGATTAACTAAAAGCATTTTAAATTAATCATAACACACTTATATTACACTACTAAACCACTTACACAAAATAAATATTAAAATTTACTTAAGACAAGGCCCATTGATATTTCATCACCCTTTGGATCACCTTACCCTACTAGGAAATCCCACCTAGATTTCATCACCAAGTAGAGGACCCACTACATTCTCTAGTGGAGTATAAACTCTAGACAAATGGTATTTATTGGCTAATCAACCTAGCTCAGCTTTAGGTTCATGAAGTGTAGGGAACAAGCCCCTAATACCTAGCCACATACCCAATCTAGTGTAGATTCTTTGAGCACCAAAATTTAACTCAAAACAATCCTTAGATATCTCTTCTAGTACCTAACTTGCAAGCCAATTTACCCTTTCACACTGTTTAAGGCATAAGCCAAAAGTGATTTAAAATTAATCCTAAGATTAATTGTGCTTTTAGTGTGTGCTTTGTTTGCTTTGGAATTTTCTTTATTTGCTCATTATTTGAGATGAAAGGTTCATTATCCATTTATACTTTCTCATATGGTCTTAACTAGACAATAAGTGAGAAATAAAAAAAACTAACCACCATCTTCCTCTTCATCTTCATCCATGGATTACACCTCAGATGTTGATAAATCACCCCATGCTTCACCACACCATTCTCCCCCACCTACCATGCCTCCAATGGTTCTTGATGGTGATCTATATTTTTCCACCTTTCTAGACAATAATATGGTGGCTTTGCAATACTATCTTAATACCTTAGCCTACCATACTTTGACAACTTTAGTTCCTCCCATAGATCCACCCTATGGTATGCCACACCACCTCATGGTTGCTGTTACATCAACCTAACCTTTTATTAGCCAAGCTTCTTCTTCTACTATTGGTTCATCTACCACCACCACCTAGACACCTATTACCCCAAACAATACCTCTAATATTGGCTCAAATTTACCCCTTATCACTTATACCTCTTCTATCAATGTAGTGTCTTCCACACCCATTTATACTATTCCCTCCAACTTAACCAATATACCAACCTCAACCCCCTTTTAGAGCTTGGTGTTATTTATACCACAAAATCTCCCCCCCATTAGCACTATGGTAACTACCCATCAACAAATCAAAAACACTTTAACATTACCAACCTAAACCATGCCCCTATTAACCAACCAAAATGTAACCCTAAAACAACTTTTACCAGTTCCTCTACAAGCCCCCATATCATTCTATCAATATATTCCAAACCCATAGGGATATATTACACCTTCCACTCAACCTTTAATGACTATCAGTCTTTTTGGGGCACTATCCCAACTTCAAGTTACCACATACCAACATGCACCCACCTCCATACCTCTTGTTTCATACCAATTCATAGTTGTAAACCAACCTCAACAGAACTTACCACTAAATTATGCAACTGCCCAACCCCAACATGACCTGATAAGGATGCTCATGTATAAGATGACTCATCTCAAGTCATCTATCTCTAGATCCCATAACCTTTTATCCTATGAAAAAATATACAATGAGCCTATCATCCCATATATCCAAATTCATGCTTATCCTCCTCAATGGGAGCTCCCCAAATTGTCTAAGTTTCAGGGTAAGGAGGATCCTTAACAACATTTGAGGGCATTCTACCATTCTTGTTACTTGATCGTATATGAAAATGCCTTCCTCCTCCAAACATTCCCTATGTATTTATCAAGACCCACCTTGGATTGGTATAGTGCCCTTCTTAGGCACTCTATCTTTTCATTCTCTCAACTCACTCAAATCTTCTTAGAACATTTTTTGGTGAACATATCCAAGAAGGTATCCATAAGTGACCTCTATTCTATCAGGTAGTTTGATGATGAATACATCATTGAATTTATTTCATGATGGAAAGGTCTCATTAATACACTATCCTTTTCACTACCCCAAATATAACTCACTAAAATTTTCTCTAGGGGTTGCACAAAACACATTGCTCCCACCCTTTAAGTGCAAACATTTAGAAACTTTGATGAAGCATTCACAATGGCATGAAAACTTGAAAATTGAGCCATAAATGAGGGTAAACTAAAATTTTGAAATAATAATTCTAATTTTAAATGCAATGACCCCTCTTGCACCAAAACATCAAACCTAACCAATACCAAAGCCAAAACATCTATAAATGCACTTGTTTTAAAAACTACTCCACCTCTGACCGTTAACCCGTCATGCCAAACTGATCCTTCCAACCCTTCTTACCCACTAAACCAAAATCAAAATTGGGTTCCTCATAAACAATTCACACCTATCAGAGAATACTATGCCTTTGTAGAGGACAAACTAATCAAATCCAACATTATTTAATGTCTACCAATCAAGCCACCTCAAGAATTTGACCCCTCTCACTTCGTGCCTGGGTGGTATAATGAAAATGACCATTAAGCTTTTCATTGGGTTATTAGACATGACATAAATTAGTGTAACACTTTTAAAAGACTTTTCCAAAACTTGATTAACAATGGCGAATTGTCTTTTGACAAATCCAACACACCTCCTAATCATTCCATTGATATTTTTTGCAAACCTTTTCCTAACCATACTCCACCTACCCAACCCCATAACAACCAATTTGAACCATCACCATCCCATGAGGCACACACAATAAATTTCATCATAAATGACCCCTTGGTGGATGACCCCACATTTTCATTTATCCTTCACCAACCTCACCTATGGAAGAAGCAAGTTCACCTATTATCCCTTCAGAGACTCAAAAAGAAGAATCTATAGCTCCTGTGTCTTCACTTGGTCAATCCATACCCATGCCTACTTTTCCTGTCATGAAAGCAACCATTGATTTAAATACCTCTTCTTCTACCCCACCAAATGGAATGGTATAACCCTCCTCTTTATCTTTGGATACCCTAGCAAAGGAAGAAACTAAGACCACACCTACACCCTGACCAAAGAACCATCTATTACCCTAATCACCCCACAGGCAACCATTACCTCATCTACCCACCTGTGGATTTTAGAATGTTCTAGATGAAGTAAAGATGAAGGGACCCTACCTTCTTCCTCACCTAAGGTATTAACATTTAAAATGGTTTATCAAGGAACCAAACACATTTATAAGCCCTTTTCTTGATTAGTTAAAAGTCTAGAAATTGCCTTACAACCTAACCTAAATAGAGCCACCTTTTCGCACCATCTAGGGCTCCCATACCAAAATAGAGATAAATCCTTGACCTTTTTAGCATCAAAACTCAAACCTATTATCACCCCATCATCAAACATTCTTTGCTCCCAAGACATGAAAAAATTGTATCACCCACCTCCACCCAGATCATCTCATAATTTTATTGCTAGACCAGATAGGACTCTAGGTATCTTTCCCACACCTAGAATTGCCCATATAGCTATCAAATTAGACCTAAAAACCTCTAGTATAGGTAAAAAACCACCAACTAAGATAGACCAAAGGGTGTAGTTGCATAAACCTCATCCTCAATCTTGACATATGTTACCTCCTTCTCATTTACCATATATTTTAGGAACCCACCCTTATACCATCCCGATCACCTATTCTACTTCAATTAAACCAATGCCCTTTTCTATGCCTACCTTTTGATCACCCAAGCCATCAACTTCTTCATCATTCTTAGCTAGTTTATAACCATCCACTTTCCCAACTATTATCAACCCCTCATCATCTACTTCAAAACCATCCACCGATAACCTAATCATAGCTAAGTTGATCCAACCCAAACCATCTACCAAAGTTTCTCAACCACCTACTCTTTCTAAGATCAAGACCATGCCTAAGAAGGTTCTTATTTCCTTGATGAGCATTTCAACACCCCCAACACCTCTGAATGTATCCTACTTAGTTATTTTATAGAGGCTATTACAAATGTCCTCCATTAAACTTCCACCTATTAAATTGTTCACCCCTCTAATACTAAACCCTCTTGGTTTGATGATACTCAGATTTGTGCATACCATAGGATACCAATACATGACACAAAGAACTACAAAGCTTTCCAAGCTCTTGTTCATTGATTATATGATGATGATGATGATGATGATGATGATGATGATGATCTTTTGTTAGATGAACCACTTTCACCTCCCTTACCATCCCAAATACCAACCTAACTAATTAAACCACCATCCCAACCTACACTTACTTCCCCACTTTCACCTAAAAGTTGGGGGGGAAGGAACCAAAGAAATCACCTAGTCCAACTAAGCCCATTATCCATACCATCCACATGATTACCCGATCTTAGGCTCAATAAAGAGGTAAAGGAAGAGCCAATGTGTCTATCCCATGGACATATCCTTGAAAATCATAAACTTCCAACCAATCCCTAACACGAATGCCTTCACCTATGCCATCACTAAGGCCTAAGATGTCCATCCTTGGTACCCCATCATCTAACCCTTTTAAATCCATTTAATGAATTGTGTTGAAGAAACTCCACCAGACACCGATCAAGATGAGTCCTTATGAGTTAATCAACACGTCACCTCATCATTGTCAAGCACTGATAAAGGATCTCTAATACATAAAGGTTAAACTAGATGACCTTCAACCTCATACATCCTTTGTTGGATCCCTTTGACATTCCACCATTGTCACCTTTTAGGACTCTGAGATACCTCTGGCCCATTTCAAGGAATCCTAGCCCCCTCTCTTTGTCATAGCATACATTAATCACACCCACATCAAAATGGTAATGATCAATGGTGGTGCCAACATCAACATAATCTCCTCCCATGCTTTAGATCAACTATGTTTACCAAAGAACATCATAGATAAAAACATAGTGGTTATTTACTCCTTTAATGATATAATGGCTACTATCTTGGGGACCATTGTCCTTCAAATAATCTTGGGGATTAGAACTATTCTTGAGCTATTTTATGATGCAGAGGGTGAGTTCCAATATAACATTCTACTTGGATGCCCTTGGATCTGAGCTATGAATTGTATCCCCTCTACTTTACACCATTGTGTCAAATTTGAACATGAAGGATAGGTTATAACCATCAAGGTTGATCCCAATCCTTTCAAATCTTGTAACATGCCATATAGGCCTAATGATGTCCTTTTTTCACATTCATCTCCCACAAAATCAACTAACCCCACTAACAAAACTACACCACCAACCATAACCCACAGTGATTTTATCATCAAAAATAATGTAGCCTCAATCATTGTATCTATCTCCTCTTCTTAGATTCCCATTGAGGATTCCTTGGAATAAAATTTCTAACATCTCTCCCTTAGGGAATATCAATTTTTATTGTTAGATGCTTTTCCCAATCTACATGAATATGAGAACCTTTAGAATGACCCTTCTTATGACCCCAACATAGGAACCATCACCCCTTTTAGACTTCCCAATAATCTAATAAATTTTGTCTATGGGAGACTTGATCAACCACTCCTCATTCCTATTACCACTCCATATATTCAACCTTTCACTTCTAATTTCTCTTATCTAAGCAATTCAACCTTTGCCAAAACCTATCTTCATCACTATGCTTGGAAAAGATTTGGTATGCACCTTTACAAATAAGGACCTCATGAATTTCATGTTATCAAAACTTAAAAACCTCATGAGTTATTTGGGATTAATATCAAACCACCAGAAGAGTCCACGTCACCAAAACCTATTGTTACACATTCAAAAGAGATTCCATCCTTACCTAGCTTATATTCCCAATCTTAAGACTCCAACATCATCCCATCCAACTTTTATTTTAGATCAATACTATTAGTTGAGGCCCACTGACCTATCAGAAAGGTGTATAAACTAAAACCTTTCCTCTCATCCATCCTAAGATGGTCTACATTTGATTCACCCACCATTCATACCATTCAATATCAAGATGATGATTCTATCATTACCTATCTTGGTGTAGGAGATTATTCTATCCATAAATCTCTCCCTCTTGAAAACTAAACCATGTTCAATGAATCAACTATTAATGTTAACTTGGGGACCTAAGAGGATCATTGTATCATTAAATTTAGCCAATCCTTAAGGTCAGATGAGCAACAAGATTATCCTACCTTCCTTCAAGACCATAGCATCGTATTCATGTGGTATTATCAAGATATGACTAGGATTGACCCCTTCGTCAATCTCCATAACATCATTACCCATCTTGAGGCTAAGCTAGTATGGCAAAATCTTGACAAAATGCACCCTCACATAGCTCTTCTCATCAAAGAAGAACTTTAATGCCTTTTATCCATAAAATTTATTCAACCTATTGACTATCCATAATGGGTCTCTAATATTATTTCCATTACTCAACCCACTATGGGACTCCACCTTTGTGTGGATTTATTTGATATTAACCTTGCAATCCCCAAAGATGTCTTTCCTTTACCAAACATCGACCAACTAGTTGATCTTACCATGGGCCAAAAGATGTTATCTCTCATGGATAGATTTTTAGGGTATAATCAAATCTTGTTCACCCCCTCAGATCAACATAAAAACACCTTCATTACTCTTTGGGTAACTTTCTACTATCAGGTCATGCCTTTAGGTTTTAAAAATTTAGGAGTGACCTATCAATGAGCCATGACCTATATCTTCCATGATCTTATCCATAAGATTGTATAAGATTATGTGGATGATCTCCTCAAGAAATCCAAACACTACAAGGATCATCTAATTGTTCTTTCTATCATCTTCGATAGACTAATCCAATTCCATGTATGGCTCAATCCCAAGAAATGCATTTTTGGAATTCTCTTTGGGAAGATCTTTGGATTTATCATTTCCCTCCATGGAATTGAAATTGATCTTGCTAAGATCAAGTCCATCATATAAATGCCTCCTCCAATAAACTTTAAAGAAATTTAGTCGACAGGGAAAACTCTAATCTATCCATCACTTCATCTCCTAGCTATCAGATAGATGGCAACCCTTTCACCATCTCCTAAAGAAAGACACCTCCTTTGGATGGACCAAATATTTTCAAAAAGCATTTGATTCACTCAAGGAGTGCTTACTTTCTTCACCAATTCTTATCCCACCTAGGGATGACCAACCTTTCTACCTTTACATATCTTCCACTAATCACTCTTTAAGGGTAATGCTAGCTCATTGAGATGAAAAAAACAAAGAGAAAATAGTCTATTATATTATCCACATACTTCTAGAGTATGAGACATGATATACCCATCTTGAAAAACTTTGTCTCACTCTCATTTTTGTCACCTCTAAACTCCATCATTACCTTCTCAATCACAAAACATACATTATTACCAACATTAATCCACTCAAGTATATGCACTTTGAGCCATACCAAAATCAATGTATGGCTAATGGCTCATGCTTATAGTTGAGTTCAATATTGAGTTTCATAAAAAAAATCCATTAAAGGGTAGGTCATCATTGACCAATTGGCTGAAGCTCCCCTCTTAGATAACCAACCCATTCTATTAACCTTTCTAGATGAGTTTATTACAACTCCTTCTCAAGAAGAACCCCCTTACCAAATGACCATGTTTTTTGACTACTCTAAATTCTAACATGGTGGGGGTGTGGGTGTCATTCTCATTCCCCTTCATGGAGAACCTCTTCCACTTTCCTTTAAACTCAACTTTGAATGTACTAACAACATGGTAGAATATGAAGCTTTGGTCATCAGTTTCCAAACTTCTCTCACCTTGGGAATCAAAACCATTTATGTCTTTGGTGATTCCCATCTCATGATCAACCAAGTCAGTAAGCCCTATCAATTTAAAAATGATATTTTGAAAAAGTATAAGATTCTTATTGACAAACCCTTAACATCTTTTGAACATTACCAGATCTAGTTAGTACCCTAATTTACTAACAAATTCATAGATACAATGGCCTTCCTTACATCTCAAATTCCCTCTCAACTCGCTAAAAATAAACCATTTTTTAACATCCATCACTTCATTAGGCCTTCATATATCAGTTTAAAACTTCCTACCATTTGTTGTGTGAAGGAATCTCCTTCAGACATTTGGTATGACAAAAAAATTTACTACCTTAACCTTGACATCACTCCACCTGACCTCTCAAATAATGATTCAAAGGCCTTCATTCAGTGTAACTCTCATTATACTATACTAGAAGGAATATTTTATAAACATGGCTTTAGTGGCATTCTTCTTCATTTTCTTTGGAGTCATGAGATTTATAACGCTATCAAGGAAACTCATGATGGGGTGTGTAGGGGACACTTTAGTGGCCTCACTATCACTAAAATAGTCTTACACCTTGGATGCTATTGGCCTACCCTTAATCAGGACTATTATGACTATGTAAAGAAGTATGTCAAATTCCAATAACACACTAACTTGCATTATGCACCTGCTCATAGACTTTAGGTATCTAAAGATTATTGGCCCTTTTGCAATGGGGGCTTGATCTCATTAGAGAAATCAATCCTCAATCATCTCAGTGATACCAATTTATCATAACTACTACCGAATATTTTATTAAATGGGTGGAAGACATTCCCCTTATCTTGATCAAAGCCAAAAAAATTATCAATTTCATCAATCACCGCATCATCTATCATTTTGGTGTCCCTCACAAAATCATAACTAATAATGGTAAATCCTTCAAAAACAAGAAATTTTAAGCCCTCTGTAATGATTTTGACATCAATCTTAGCCATTCCTCACCTTATCATCCATAGACAAATGGATAGGTAAAAACCTATAAAAAACCCTCATCAAGATGCTAACCAAAGTTGTAAGTACTTTAGGTTAGGATTAGCAGCTGCACATCCCATTCACTTTGTGGGCCTATCACATTAGAATTCGAACCTCCATAGGTGCTACACCTTTTTCCTTAGTCTTTGGTGTAGAGGCTATCTTACCTATAAAAGTATAGATTCCTTCTCTTCATATATCCTTGCAAGACATAATTTATGATGATGATAATCATCAAGAATGCCTTGCACACCTTGAGTTGCTCGATGAGCATCGCCTTGCTATCCTTAATCATCTTTATGTCTACCAATATGTCATGTCCCCTTTTTAGTTGACATCTTCATAGTTGATGATTAGCCTATTATACGACCTTCGTAGGCTAATAGGATGGTTAGAGGGTCTATATGGAGATTGGCTTGGCTTCGTTTAGTAGAAATTTTCCAGTTGGCTTTCATTTGGGCTTGATCGGACATGTATTGAGGGAGATATTAATATTTGATTGATTTAATCAAATATTAATTATTTGGTCTAATTTTAATTAAAAAACCCTAATTCTAATTTAAGAAACCCTAATTAGGGAAAGCATATCTTTTTGAGGGTATAAGGGTTTCTCATGGGAGGCCATTATTGATTATCCATTGAATATTGATATTGATTATTGCTAAGAATTCTTCTGTGAAGACTGAGCCAAGGGTTCCAGGATTCTATTTGCATTGGAGAATGTCCACTCTTCAGTGTGTGCAATTCAAAGGCTGTGAGATATCAGCTAATTTATTGCCAATTTGAGAGATAGCTTCATACAGAAGTTATCACAGAGGTTTACAAGTTTGGGAGATAACTTCACATAAAAGTTATCATAGGAATTTCAGGGATTTATTTTATTTAGTTTTGATTCAATAAATTATACAAATAGAGATCTTTTGTATTAGATCCATATATCTTGAGATCAGGGGTCCAACAAATAGGCTGTGTTATATTGGCAATCGTACGAAGTTCGTACAGATCCATACAGATCTGCACAAAGACTGACATCGACAGGCAGAGGCTGACAAAGACCGACATCAGCTGACGATAGATCGATGTCGGTAGAATAGCTGAATGACATTGATCGGCATCGGTAGAATATCAACCAATGATGGCATAATAACTGACGTCGATGACTGTGTTGCTGACATAGCAACTCGAGAGCCGCATAGATTCAAGTTTTATGTCTAGATTTGCAAAAGACCAGGTTTTGAGGCAAAATTTGTATTACTTTATATGCATGCTAGAGATTCAATATTGTAATCATTCTAAAAAATAATAAGAGCACTGATTAGCTAGTTGATATATTATACTAGTGTCTATCTATTTAATTGAATTTATTATGAAAAATTGTATCTTTGTTCAGAGCTTTTGTCTTGCTATATTCCCTATTGGACAGGGGATATTACAGTGGTATCAGAGCTTTTTTAAAAAAGGAGACCCTAAGAAAGGATATTACAGTGGTATCAGAGCTTTTGTCTTTCTATATTCCCTATTTGAAGGGGATATTACAGTGGTATCAGATTTTTTGTCTTACTATATTCCCTATTGGTCAGGGGATATTACAATGGTATCAGAGCCAAATTCCTGCCATCCTGTTGGGTAGATCAGAGCCAAATTCCTGCCATCCTGTTGGGTAGAGCAGAGCCAAATTCCTACCATCCTATTGGGTAGATTGGACATTGAATCGGTTACTAAATCATGGGTACTTTAAGTACTCAATAATAGTGGGACAAGGATATGAAGAAGCTAAAACAAAGTTTGAAAATTTTAGGTGAAACCCAGAGGAGGATGAATGAAATCCTTTCAAACCCTACATTCGAAGAAAAATTCGTACGGTGTATGACATCTTTTTTTAAAAGGTCCACATCACAAAACAAGAAGGAAGAGGAGGTTGACTAGTTTTCTCATGAGCTGGAGGATACTCAAAATTCCTTGGTGTGTACTTAGTTGGCTCTCCAAGATTCTGAGAGACACGTGGATGACCTATGTCATGAGGATTTGGACTCTCAGTTAGTTGTAGAGGATGCAGGAGCTAGAGATTATGGTGATGAGATAGTTTCAATAGTAGCTTCTTCAGAGTTAGATGAGGATGAGTCTGATGCTTGCATTCAGAGTGTGGAGGTGTACTTAGATGTTAGTACACTGAGTGTTGATGGTCTTGAGGTGAGTTCAGTTTAGGAGTTAGCGCATGTGGTAGGGACTCAGATTTCTTTTACAGTCAGGTCACATGTTGATGATGATGTGAGTATGTCCAGCATTCACACCCTAGATTTAGAGAGTGTAGAAGAGTCCCAGGATCTGATTATTACAGATGACACTCAGGGGAATGCAATGGACAATTTTGAGGACTTAGTTTCACCAGCAGTTTCTTTCAATACAGAGGAGTTAGATAGTGATGCTACATTTTTTGATACTCTTGATGTTGATATGAGCTTTGGAGTTGATTCATAGAGTATGGATGGTAGTACTCTAGAGATCAGTGATTTTGAGTCTACTCTTTTAGACCATGCATCAGAGGAGGATTGTAGGAGATAATCTAGCCAGTGCCATCATGTGTCTAGTCAGCTGAGAGTTAGTGACCGAGACATTGCTACCACTTGCAAGCATTTCAATGCTGCTCATTAGTTATTAGCAGTTTTTGGATGGGGTTCTCCTACTAGTATTGAGTAGGGAGGCAGTTATTTGTCCTTGATAGAGATCCACTCTTTATGGGAGGCTATTCAGATTCTAAGATAGGATTATATGCAGTTGGTAGCTGACAGAGATTATCTTATGGAGTGGGGCAACACAGTGTATGATGCATTATTGGTCAAGGAAGATAAGGTGAGTGAGCTTACTCAGCAGCTCGAGGCGACTTTTGAGATTCTTGAGAGCATGTAGTTGGCTTTCGAGGAGTCACAATTTCAATTGGCTGAGGTGACCATGGAGTTAGAGCAACTTTAGTGTTTACCAGAGTTGGTACAGTCACAGGTTATGGTATTTGGCGACACGAGGGTGCCCATGGTTGAGATTTTTAGAGTTAGTGGGGATGAGCATATATCTATCCTCGATGCTAATATTGGTTTATTTCTATTGAAGTTACATTCAGTTGAGTTGGGTACTATAGTCGAGCATGGTAGTCAGCTTGATATGGTGATAGGTGTTGTGATTGATAGTTTGGCAGTGCATGACTTAGAGTAGGAGTTGATGAGATATGTTAATCACAGCAGAGGTATAGTGTGTGGATTCTCCATATTTGGTGTAGTTCCATTTGGGAGTTGTTTCAGAGTTGGAGTGTGCCTTCTGCATAGCATGGTGGAATGTATACATGGTATTTGTAATCTTGGAGTTTGGTTGAGTTTCATTCACTAGTTTGATTATCGATTCCTCTTGGTCATACTTCAGAGGATATTATAGGAGCTTGTGTTGATTGTCATCAGTATAGATCATGACTACATTTGGGATCCAAGTGGATTGAGTGGTTCATTGTTCTGCGATTGCTTGGGGACAAGCAATTTCAGGAGGGGCAGATTGTCATGTCCCCTTTTCAGTTGACATCTTCATAGTTGATGATTAGCCTATTATACGACCTTCGTAGGCTAATAGGATGGTTAGAGGGTCTTGATGGAGATTAGCTTGGCTTTGTTTAGCAAAATTTTTCCAGTTGGCTTTCGTTTGGGCTCAATCAGACATGTATTGAGGGAGATATTAATATTTGATTGATTTAATCAAATATTAATTATTTGGTCTAATTTTAATTGAGAAACCCTAATTCTAATTTAAGAAACCCTAATTATGGAAAGCATATCTTTTTGAGGGTATAAAGGTTTCTCAAGGTAGGCCATTATTGATTATCCATTGAATATTGATATTAATTATTGCTAAGAATTCTTCTGTGAAGACTGAGCCAAGGGTTCTAGGATTCCATTTGCATTGGAGAACATCCACTCTTTAGTGTGTGTGATTCAGAGGCTATGAGATATCAGCTAATTTATTGCCGATTTGAGAGATAACTTCATACAAAAGTTATCACAGAGGTTTACAGGTTTGGGAGATAACTTCACATAGAAGTTATCATAGGAATTTTAGGTATTTATTTTATTTAGTTTTGATTTAATAAATTATACAGATAGAGATCTTCTATATTAGAGCCATATATCTTGAGATCAGGGGTCCAACAAATAGGGTGTGTTATATTGGCAGCCATATGAAGTCTGTATAGATCCGTATAGATCCGCACAGAGACTGACATCAGTAGGCAGAGGCTGACAGAGACCGACATCAACCAACGATAGACTGACATCAGCAGAATAGCTGATCGACATTGATCGGTGTCGATAGAATATCAACCAATGATGGCATAATAACCGACGTCAATGACTGTGTTGTTGACACAACAACTCGAGAGCCACACAAATTCAAGGTTTATGTCTAGATTTGCAAAAGACCAGGTTTTGAGGTGAAGTTTGTATTAATTTATATGCATGCCAGAGATTCAATATTGTAATCATTATAAAAAATAATAAGAGCACTAATTAGCTAGTCGATAGATTATACTACTGTCTATCTATTTAATTGAATTTATTCTACAAAATTGTATCTTTGTTTAGAGCTTTTGTCTTGCTATATTCCCTATTGGACAGGGGATATTACAGTGGTATCAGAGATTTGTTAAAAAAAAGAGACCCTAAAAAAGGGATATTACAGTGGTATCAGAGCTTTTGTCTTTCTATATTCCCTATTTGAAGGGGATATTACAGTGGCATCAGAGCTTTTGTCTTGCTATATTCCCTATTGGTCAGGGGATATTACACAAGAGCATATCACTCATGCTTATAAAAAACATCTAAAATAATGGGATTTTAATATTGGAGACCTCATCCTTAAAGAAAACCAACATGTAACAAATATGAAGAAAATAAAAAAAGGAAAATTTGTTTTCAATTGGCTTGGACCCTATATCATCACCCATAAGTATGGATCAAGAGCTTATCATTTATGCTCTCTTAAAGGAAAACTAGAACCTGAGCCTCTCAATACTTTGCATCTACATATTTTTTACTATTAAGGAAGATCTAATAAACCTTGTTGTCTAACTTAAGCTCATCCCTTAGTTTATGAGATTATAACCTCCCTTACCCTATTATCTTATTTCTCCTGGGGACATTTTATTACAATAGAATCATGTGATTATCCATCATAAATTTTAGCCCAATCTTAAACATGGGTACCATGGCATGGTTCTCATGGATACTTTTTATCTCTAACCAGATAGAATCTCATGGTCACTTGTTTCTTAAAACCACTTTCCATTACCTCGCAACCACCTTTTGTGGTAAAAATCTTACCCCTATAAAGGTCAACCTCTAAGCTTTGATAGATGGGTCTATATCTAAATGAACATTCAAATATTATACATGGGATATAAAATATTATTTGGGTCCATTTTCTTAAGTATAAATCACTCCCTCAAAGGATAATTACCAAATAAAGTCAAAAGTACATAGACTGATCCCTCAAAGGAAACCTATCAAACACTTCTTCATATTTAGACTTAGACTCCTCCCTTGAAATATGGTTAAGCTAAAATGTCAAAAATAATCTATTCATACAAGCCACAATTAGATTATTCAAAGCATTCAAAACTTCTTGCATTGATTAGCTTCACACTTTTTATAAAAATAATCAATAAATGACCCCCATTGAAAGAGATTTATCCCATAAAAGGGCCACAATCAGCTCTCTCATAAAAAATATATATTTGTAGACTTCCCACATTGGTCGGTCTATACCTTATAAAGACATGGACTTGTCTATTCTAGTTCTCAAGTCACCTATCAAAAGGGTTAGTAAATACATATTAGGCTCCTACATCATCCCTTTTACCTCTATTTACCTATCATCCCCTTTTCCTATATACCCTCTATAAATCAAAAGACTATGTGCTCACTTGGTGCCCTATGTTTATGATGATATATTTTCACTAAAAGCATGCTAATACAAAGCATATGAAAGATTTATTTTCATTAAGATCAATCCACCTTGAGTTTAACAAGGTCTAAACCGATGAACCCAACATCCCTTTTTCTTACTCTCTCTTATATTGGTTCACAAGGATGTTGTCTCTCATCATTCTTTTTATCACATTTAGTTTTCTAACTACACTTACTTTATGTGTTTTCATTAAAATGTTAAATCTTATCTATGCTCACTACAACATTATTAAAGAAAAATGTAATCCATAATGCACAATATCTCATGAACCATGGAATCAAAATAAACACATTATACCAACCATTTTATTTCACAAGTTACATCACATTCACACATTATTTAAATATCAAAGCATGTACATCATAAGCATTAACCACACATTAGAATCTATCTGTATAATCCAAATTGCATCATCATCAAACCATATATCATCACATGCCTATACTAAGAACAAATCTCTAAATAATCATTGTAATCATGATCTCATAAACATCGTGATCTATAAAATCTAAAAAACATCTAAATCACTCACCAACATTAGTCCTAATCATCACATCATAAACATATACACATTCATATCATAAAACATGAAAATATAATCAATATAAACATTTAACTCATGTCATTTATCATATACATATATCTCACTCATATACATCTCACATCTTCAACACTTAGGTTGATATCAAAATACACATATACACCTATCAAAAATATACAATATCATCATGGGCCTACACTTAGAGTACCATAACCCCATCTATACCTATACCTAATAGTGCCCCCCTAGGACCCTTGTCTGACCCACTATCATAGCCCATTGACCTAGGGTACCAAGCATGACCCCACCACCCATGCTAGCTCTGTGCTTAGTAAATCTCATGACATGGGGTAACTGATCAAATACCATCACCTAATAATAACAAAGCTCCTATACAATGGATAAATAGTAGGCTCATGGCATTAAATATGTAGACCCTCCTCTTAATGATGCTACAACACCCACATTAATCTACCCTTATAATGTGTCTATTTGGCCCTATTGACTAACTACCTATCCCTATAAATTAATGACGTAGGCCCATACCTGTCCATCTCTACCATCACATCCCCCACCTATCTCTATAGTGCCATAATCTAGCCTTACAACATAGCCACTTACCCCTATAATGCTATAATCTAGGCCTAGGTAGTAGCCAGTGCCATCACTACCTAAAGATCACCTTGTGTTGATCCCTATGATGGATCAATGTCCATGGGTCTCTGACCCCCATCAACCCAACCAAAATTAGCTACCACATATATACCTTGAAACCATGTAGGATAATCAACTATGATGCCTATGACATCTCTCACTTTGTTGAAAATCTCCTCATGATATAACTCCTCTTGCTATAATTGTGGCTTCGATAATAAAAACTCCACATCCTCCCTCCTGTAGAATACAAAATCAAGTATAATACCTTTCATGAGTTTAGACTATCTCTACACTCTCTCAAATGGGATTCACTCTATCTCACCATCCTATTTACCATATACCCATCTCTAGCTCTATAGTGAATATGTATGGTACCTATACTCAACCCACATAAGCCAAGTCATGTATAGCCTCCAAATGATATATCCTAGTGCCAAGGTCTCTAATTCATCTCAAAACCAATCAATATCCCTTACACCACCACCAACCCCTATCATCACCTCATCCCTTCTCCATCGATAAAATCTAACTCTATAGTCTATCAGTAAGTAACCCTCTATAGGCAGGCCTAATGGTATAAACACCCATATGTGTTAAAATACCCATCAATGGAGTATAAGCCCCACACTTAGGCCATAATGCCTATGTTATATGAATCCACATAACTCTTTAAAGATCTAAACTAATAAAACTTGGGCCCATCCAAAAATAGTCCTGCCAAGTACCAACTCCATAAGTACCCCTAGTAGAATGCAAGAAAACCTCCCTCTAATAGAATATGGTAAAGCATAACACATCACTATTAGCTAAATCATCATCAATAATTTTCTCTCTCTCTAGACCCTCTTATATAGAGGCCTAATGTTGAATCCACTAGAGTGAAATTATGTATGCACTCTATTTTCCCTATACAACATATCCATACACTCATCAATCTCCTCACTCTTTATGTGATAAATCAGATCCCCTCAAATAGGTATTGATATGATCCTATATACATCCTATAATAAGATGCTCATCTCTCTCATTATTAACTAGAATGTGTTAGTTTATGGATCCCACCTCTCGATGAGGGAAACTATCATCACAGGATCTCTAGGAAGGAATTTGTAGTGGCACATCACTCCAAACCCAACAACCTCCATATGTCACTAATCTTTTGTAGACATATCATCTCACACCTCTACAAAGATCTCAGGTACTTGATCCTATAAATGGATATAATCTTAGGTCTACCAATTAATCATATCAAACATGAGGTACTCAACCTATTCCTATCTACATTTCCCAAGATATGATGACAATCAATCACTAATACACACCCTACCAATATTTCATCTATTCCTTTCCTACTCCAATCTCTCACTAGTACAAATAAAATTTTTAACCCTTCATAGATTTCATACACATGTCACCTTCTTATTACTAATTAATCTTGTCCACTCAATCCTACCCTTCATCTCTTTTTAAATGGTTATTTAAACACCTACCTACCTCTCATCTCTAGCCGAGTGCTAACTATCTATACAAAGCTTCATAATACCCTTTAAACATTTCTATACCAATCTACACCCTAACAACATTTTATCCCCTAATCAATTGTTTACCTCTATAATCATCATATCTTGCCCTACATCTTTTCTCAAACAACTCCTATATCAATGAAAAAATTACCTACATCTCATCTCTAAACAAATACCTATTCTCTACATCCTTCATAAAGTGACCTATCTTCCATAAAAAATATTGTTAACAATTTACCATTTATCAAATTTATAACATGCCCAACCATTATTTTAAAACATTTACACAGGAACAAGACCAACATTAAAAGAAAGAAACCACAACCCTAGGGCATCTCTCTACCCATACTATTTTCTAACCATTAATTATCTAATTCAATAAACATTATTCCTAAAAAAAGACTTTGATTTCAAAACATGAGAACCCTACCTCATTTTTTGATCAATGATGACGTCTCAGTCCATGTCTAACTACCTAACTACATGTATCTCCAACATCCATATTGGCTCCACTAGATCACTCTCTTAATCATAGTCACCAATACCCTCTCGACACCTAATCACACTTATGGTACTCATGGGTAAGTCTTGTATAAAATACTCGAGTATCACAAAACACCAAATGTCAATTTCCAAATAAGGAAAAAACTTTCACCATTTGCCTTTTGACCATGATTTTAGGGTTTTTTTCCCAACTATCAATGGTTTCCTAACCATCCATAGTTGAACGTAACCATTAAGGGTTGCATAACCCTTGATGCTTAACCCTAATTGATGATGATTACCTAATCATCATTGATTAACCTTAACCATTAATGGTTAGGGTTATGCTTCATATTCCCACCTTTTTTACGCTTTTCTACCTAAATAGAACCTTGTAGTACACCAAAGTAGGGAAACCCTTTTCTTACCACACTTTGACCTATTTGGGAGTAACCCTCTCTCACCCAACCAATCAAGAACTACATTAGGCCTGAAGTCCATGTTGGATCCACTGTCCATGGGACTATGTAGGCAACATCCTCTTGCATAATACATCAGGAGCCAACTCAGCCACTCCCAACCCAACCAACCATCCAACCCATTTATTCACATCCACCTTGACATTGTCACCTTTTTGAAACCAACCTATTCACATGTTTTATGATGAGCTTGCTTTCATCATGATGACTACCTTGATATATATTGATATATTGAAATTTTACATTATGCACCACCTTATGCATGACCCAACTTTTTTTGTTTTTATTGGGATCACTTCCTACCCTAGATACATGAGCAAACACTAACCTTATCTAGGATACTTGATATGTGTGAATTGATCAGCTATGACCAACATTGGGGATCAATTACCTTATCATTTATCCTCAAACCTGAGCTTATTATTATCAACATTGGTAATTTTAGTCATTACACAATTTTGAATCTCACACTTCATCACATTTTGTGCACATATTTTCATTTCAAATACCCATACCTTTTTATTACCACCTTTGTGACCTTTATTTTACCTTTTATCAAACCATGACTTGATTTTAGTTTCACCTCATTTCCTCCTAGTTAGAAGGGGACTACCTTCCTCCCATGCTCAAGGAAATCATACCTTGACCGTCAACAGTTATTTTTTTTCTATGGATTATTGACCTAAAGTGGAAAAACAAAAAGGGGAAAAATATAGACACTCAAAAACATCCCCTTAACCAATTTTTGATGTCAAACTACTTTGGACCTATTCTTGACCTTTAATTAGCTATTCACCTAGTTAACTCACCCTTAAAACACCTCTTCAACTTTAACATTCATTAAAACACCTTGGATAAACATTTTTAAACCTTAACTTAGAACTTATTTTTACCCTTTTGTGCTTGGGAGTATGACCATCGATGGTTAGCCTAATCATTGATAGTTAGCTTGACCATTGATGGTTAGGTATCTGAACTTACCATAAGAACTTCTAGTTGTAGGCAAGACATACACATGAACAAATGGGAACTTTCCCATGAAAACCTTATAGCTTACCATCTCTTTGAATTGGCATCTTTATCCCAAAAAAACTTAACAACTTCTTTCCTCCTCACTTAACAACTTTATTCTATAAATTGAGGGCTCTTAGAAGAAAAAAGGATCCAAAAATTACATCCAATCTCTTTTGTTTTCTTTGTACATGCATCTAAGATCCCAAAACTCTATCTACATGACTTTTGAAGGCTAGAGTATTGTTATGATATCCAATTTCATTTAGCTTGTCATTGGCTTCCACTTTTCATGATACAAGTATTTTTTCTTGTTTTTAGCATTTCCTTTGTCCACTAAATATTTCTATCTTGATCAAATCACCTGCACATTATCCCTTACCTAAAAAACCCACATTTAACATTTTTCCCACTTGCCACTTCACATCCAACTCTGTTTCAATTCCCTACAACTTTCCATAGTCAATCATCACTGGCTACCTAACCATCACCAATCAGGACAACTATCATCAGTCAGCCTGACCACTAATGATCACTATCAAAGAAAATAATAGATTGTTATTTCCTCCCCTTTCACACCCAATTAGACTCTATCTCTATTTTTGGCCTATCTACATACCATGATCACATCCTTTAAACCTAACCTTGATCCACTTGTGCATGGTATTGACTTGTTGTACTATACTTTCTCTAAATAGGTATGATATTTATTTCTTACATAAGCATTTATGTTCTTATCAATTTATCATCTTTCATTTCTATTGTCAAAACATTTTTATCATTAGGGGAGTGGATTGATATCTATCTAAGGGAGATTTTTATTCTTAGATCTAGTGTGTTGTTAGGTAGTCCACCCTTCATACTCATCTAAAAAACAAGTTGGTTTAATGTTGTCTTATTTCATGGAGTCCTTCCTCTCAAAAAGGAGCTCCCACTTTATCTGGTCATCAATGAGCACAATGTTTAACCAAGTATACATCCTTCATATATTGTTTCTCTTTTTTTTTTTTTAAATTTAGAAATAGAGTAAGAAATAGTAGGAAACATTCTTCTATATAATTATAGATAATGTTTCATACTATTTCTTACTCTATTTCTAACTTTAAAAAAGGAGAGAAACAATAGATGACGGGCATGTACTGGTTAAACATTTCACTCATCGAAGACCAAATAAAATGGGAGCTCCTTTTTGTGAGGAAGGACTACCTACAATAAGACCATACTAAACCAACTTGTTTGTTTGATGAGTATGAAGGGTGGATTGCCTAGTAACATGATAGATCCATGAAGCAAAAGATCCCTTAGATGACTATAAATCCACTTCTCTAATGATAGAAAGTTTCTAAAAATAGAAATGAAAGATGATAAACTGATAAGAACATAAATGCTTATGTAAGAAATAAATAACATACCTATTCAAAAAAAGTATAACATGATGGGTCAATACGATTCACAAGTGGATCAAGGTCAGGTTTAGAGGATGTGAGTAGGGTTTGATTGGGGGTGAAAGGGGAGAAAATAATAATATATTATTTTCTTTAATAGTGATCATCGATAGTGAGGCTGATTGATGATGGTTGTCCTAATTGATGACCTTTAAATAGAGATAGGCCTATATGTTTCTTGTTTTTGGATTATCTAGTAGGGTCTATAGATAGGCCAGAAACAACTTAGAAACTTACTTCCATCCTCCTCACTTAGTAAATTTTTGCTATAAATTGAGGGCCCTTGGAAGAGAAAAGGATCCAAAAGTTGCATCTAGGCTCTCTTGTTTTCTTTATGTAGGCATCCAAGATCCTGAAACTACCTTGGACAAAAATGGAAACTTTCCTATGAACCAAAAATAACATTCTTATATATAATTGTAGAGAATGTTTCCTACTATTTCTTACTCTATTTTTAACTTTCAAACAAAAGGAGAGAAAAAATAGATGAGGGGTGTGTCCCTGGTTAAACATTGCAGTCATTGATGATTAGACAAAGTGGGAGCTCCTTTTTTGCAAAGAAGGGCTACCTAAAATAAGACTGTACTAAACCAAATTATTTGTTAGGACATTATCTACAATTATATAAAATAATATTCGATGCTCACTCTCAAGGATCTATATAATTGTAGAGAATGTTTCCTACTATTTCTTACTCTATTTATAACTTTAAGAAAAAAAGAGAAATAAAAAATGAGGGGTGTGTACCTAGTTAAACATTGTGCTCATTAATGACCAGACAAAGTGAGAGTTCCTTTTTTGTGAGGAAGGACTACCTGCAATAAGACCACACTAAACCAACTTGTTTGTTAGGACATTCTCTGCAATTATATAGAAGAATGATATTTCCTTGGTCACTGATCAGGAGAACTATCATTGGTTAGCCTGACCATTGATGATCACTATCAAGGAAACTAATAGATTATTATTTCCTCCCCTTTCATACCCAATTAGACCTTGTCTCTATTTTTGGCTTGTCTATGAACCCTACTAGACAGGACAGAAACAAGAAACTTATAGGCATGTCTCTGTTTAAAGGTTATCAATCAGGACAACCATCACTAGTTAGCCTGACCATTGATGCTCACTATCAAGGAAAATAATATATTGTTATTTCCTCACCTTTCACACCTAATAAGACCCTGTCTCTATTTTTGGCCTATCTATAGACCTTGCTCACATCCTCTAGACTTGACTTTGATCCACTGTGTATGGTATTGACCCACCATGATATACTTTTTCTAAACTACCTTGGACTTATTAGTTACATGGTATTTATCATATTCCCCTTTGGTTTTATTGAACTACCTTGGAATTATTCTCAACCTTTAGTTAGTTATTCATGTAGTTAACTCACCCTTAAAACACCTCTTCTACTTTAACATTCATTAACACACCTAGGAAACCTTGGCTAAATATTTTTACACCTTAACTTAGAAATTATTTTTAACCTTTTGTACTTGGGAGTATGACCATCGATGGTCATCCTAACCATTGATGGTTAGCCTAAATGGATATCACATAGAGAAACATAGGTGAAATTTTTGTCCTTATTTGGAATTTAATGTTTGGCATTTTATGCTACCTAAGTATTTTGTACAAGACTTGCTTGTGAGTGTTGTAAGTGTGTGTAGGTGTTGAGAGGGTATTGGTGACTATGATTGAGAGAGTGATCTAGTGGAGCCAAGATGGATGCTAGAGATGCACAAGGCTAGGTGGTTGAACATGGACTAAGATGTCATCATTGATTATGGAATGAGGTAGGGTTCTCATGTTTTAAAATCAAAGTCTTTTTTAGGAATTATGTTTATTGAATTAGATAATTCATGGTAAAAAAATGGTATTATTAGAGAGATGCCCTAGGGTTGTGTTTTTTTTAAAATGTTGGTTTTGCTCATGTGATACTATTTTAAAATAATGGTTAGGCATGTTGTAAATTTGAGAAATGGAGATTATTAAAATATTTTCCATGGAAGATAGGTCATTTTATGAAATATGTAGAGAATAGGTATTTGTTTAGAGATGAGATGTAGGTAATTTGATAATTTATATAGTAGCCATTTGAGAAAAGATGCAGGGTAGGATAGGATGATTATATAGGTAAGCAATTGATTAGGGGATAAAATGTTGTCAGGGTGTAGATTGGTATAGAAATGTTTGAAGGGTTTTGTGAAGCTTTGTATAGATAGTTAGCACTTAGCTAAAGATGAGAGGTAGGTAGGTGTTTAAATAATATTTTAGAAAGAGATGAAGGGTAGGATTGAGGGGACAAGAGTAATTAGTACCAAGTAGGTGATAGGTGCGTGAAATCCATGAAGGGTTAAAATTATTGTATATACTAGTGAGAGATAAGAGTAAGAAAGGGATAGATGAAACATTGGTAGGGTATGTACTAATGATTGATATTAATCATATATTAGGAAATGTAGATAGGAATATGTTGAGTACTTCATGTTTGATATGATTGTTTGATAGGCTTGAGTACTTGAGATCTTTGCAAAGGTATGAGACACTATGTCTGTAAAAGATTGGTGACATATGTAAGATGATGGGTTTGGAGTGATGCACCACTACCAATGTCTTCTTAGAGATCCTATGATGATAGTTTCACTCATTGAGAGATGGGACCCAATAACTAACACATTCTAGTTATCGATGGGAGAGATGAGCATCCTATTAGAGGATATACATAGGATCACATAGTTACCTATCTGAGGGGACCTGATTTATCACATAGAGAGTGAGGAGATTAATGAGTGTGTGGATATGTTGTATAGGTGGATAGAGTGCATGCACAATTTTACTTTGGTGGATTTAGCATTAGGCCTCTATATGAGAGGGCCTAGGGAGAGAGATACTTAATGATAATGATAATGAGTTAGCTAGTAGTGACATGTTATGATTTACCAAATTCCATTAAAGGAAGGTTTCCTTGCATTATACTAGGCATAATTGTGAAGCTAGTACTTGGGAGGACTATTTTTGGGTGGGTCTAAGTTTTTTAGTTTATATCTATAGAGAGTTATGGGGCTTCAGAGCATATAAGTGGTATGGCTTCAGTGTAGGGCTCATACTCTATTATATGGGATTCAAGCACATATGGGTGTTGAGACCATTAAGCCTACCTATAGAGGTTTACTTATCGATAGACTACAAAGTTAGATTTTATAAATAGAGGAGGGATGGGGTGATGACAGGGGTTAGTTGTGGTGTGAGGGATATTGATTGGTTTTGGGAGGCCTTGGAGGTATTAGCACCTAGAGATATAGTTTGGAGGCCATACATGACTTGGCCTATGTGGGTTGGGTATAGGTACCATACATATTCACTATAGAGTTGGAGATGGGTATATGGTAGATGGGATGGTGAGATAGAGTGCGTCCCATTTGAGAGAGTGTGGAGATAGTTTAGACTCATGCAAGGTATTCCACTTGATTTTGTACAATATAGGAAGGAAGATGCATAGTTTTTATTACCAGAGCTGTAACCACAATAAGAGGAATTGGATTATGAGGAGCTACCAAATAAAGTGAGAGATGATGTAGGCATCATAGTTGATTATCTTGTATAGTTTTAGGGTAGATATGTGACAAATAATTTTGGTTGGGGTGATGGGGGTTAGAGACCCATGGATATTGATCTAGCATAGGGACTAACATAGGGTGATCCTTAGGCAATGGGGGCACTAAACACTACCTAGGCTAGATTATAACATTACAGGGGTAGGTGGCCACACTACAGGGATAGATTATGACACTATAGGGATAAGTGGGGGCTATGATGGTAGAGAAAGACTAGGCACAACCCCATGTCATTACTTTACATATATTGGTAGCTATTTTTTAGGGTTAGATAGGCACATTACAAGGGTAGATTGGTGTCGTTGTGACAATAATACTAATAGGATGGCCTATAGATTTAGTGACATGGGCACATTATTTAGCCAATGTATAAGCAATTCATTATTATAAGGTGATGGTATTTGATCAGTTGACCCATACCATGATATTTACTAAGTATAGAGTTGGCATGGGTGTTGGGGTTGTGCTTGATATGCCAAGTTAGTGGGCTACAATAGTGGGTCAGATAGGGGTCCTAGGGGGGCCACTATTAAGTATAGGTATAAATAGGGCTAGTGGTAGTGGTATTCCAGGTGTAGGCCCATGATGAGATTATATATTTTTGATAGGTGTATATGTGTATTTTGATACCACCCTGTGTGCCAAAGATGTTAGATGTATATGAGTGAGAGGTATGTATATGATGTATGAAATGAGTCAAATGTTTATATTGATTATGTTTTCATGTTTTATGATATGAATGTGTATATGTTTATGATGTGATGATTAGGACTAATGTTGGTGAGTGCCTTAGATGTTTTTTAGATTTTTTAGATGATGATTTTTTATGAGATCATGATTACAATGATTATTTAGATTTTTGTTCTTATTATAGGCATGCAATGATATATGGTTTGATAATGATGTGATTTGGATTATATGGATAGATTCTAATGTGTGGTCAATGCTTATGATGTACATGCTTTGATATTTAAATACGTGCAAATGTGATGTAACTTGTGAAATAAAATGGTTGGTATAATGTGTTTATTTTGATTCCATGGGTCATGAGATACTGTGCATTATGGATTATGTTCTGCTGTAATAATGTTGTGGTGAGTATAGATAAGATTTAATGTTTTAATTAAAACACATAAATTAAGTGTAGGTAACAAGCTAAATGTGAGAAAAATAATGATGAGAGATAACACCCTCGTGAACCAATATAAGATAGAGTAAGAAAAAGGCATGTTGGGTTCATTAGCTTGGACCCTGTTAAACCTAGGGTGGATTGATCTTAATGAAAATAAACCTTTCATATGATTCACATTAGAATGATTTTAGTGAAAATGTGTCATCATAAATATAGGGTTCTAAGTGAGATAATAGTCTTTTGATTTATAGAGGGTATACAAGAAAAGGGGATGATAGGTAAATAGAGGGAAAAGGGATGATATAGGAACCAGATTTACTAACCCTTTTGATAGGTGACATGAGAACCATAATAGAAAAGTCAATGTATTTTAAAGGTGTATATTTATTGATGTGAGAAGTCTAAAAATATAATTTTTTATGAGAGAGCTGATTTCATCCTTTTTATGGGATAAATCTCTTTTAATGGGGTTCATTTATTGCTTGATTTTATGAAAAGGGTGATGCTGATCAATGTGGAAAGTTTTGAATGCTTTGATTGAGATGATTATGGCTTGTATGAATAGATTTATTTTGAAATTTTGGCTTATCCATCCTTTAAGGGAGTGGTCTAATCCTAAATACAAATATGTTTTTGATGTCTATCCTTTAAGGGATCAGTCTATCTATTTTTGACTTTATTTAGTAGCCATCTTTTAAGGGAGCAGTTTGTACTTTAAAAAATAGACCCAAATAATATTTTATATCCTATTTAGAATATTTGGATTCTATTTTAGACATGGACCCATCTATCCAAGATTAGAGGTTGACCTTTATAGGGGTAGGATTTTTACCATAAAAGGTGGTTGCGAGGTAATGGAAAGTGGTTTTGAGAAACAAGTGACCATGGGATTCCATCTGGTTAGAAATGAAAAGTATCCATGAGAACCATGTCATGGGTAGAGCCATGGTACCCATGTTTAAGATGGGGCTAAAATTTATGATGGATAATCACATGCGTCTATTTTAATCAAATGTCCCCAAGAGGAATAGGGTAATAGGGTAAGGGAGGTGAAAATTTCATAAACCAAGGGATGAGCTTAAGTTAGATAATAAAGTTTATTAGATATTCTTTAATAGTATAAAGGATGTATATGTGAAGAATTAAGAGGCTTAGGTTCTGGTTTGCCTTCAAGAGAGGACAAATGTTAAGCTCCTAATCCATAATTATGGGTGATGATATAGTGTCCAAGCCAACTGATATCAAATTTGCTTTTTTTGCTTTTCTCCATATTTTTTACATGTTGGTTTTCTTTAAGGATGAGGTCTCCAATATTGAAATCCCATTTTTTTAGACATTTTTTATAAGCACAAGTGATATGATCTTGGTAGATGTGAAGATGGTTAAGGGCAACAAGGCGGTGCTCATTGAGCAACTCAAGGTATGTGAGGTGTTGTTGATGATAATAATCATAAAAAATGATGTCTCACAAGGATATATGAAGAGATGGAATCTAGACTTTGAGAGTTAAAATAGCCTCAATGCTAAAGACCAAGGAAAAAGGCATAACACCCATGGAGTTTTGAATTCTAGTGTGATATGCCCATAAAGTGAATGGGATGTATAGGTGCTAATCCTTACCTGAAGTACTTACAAATTTGGTTAGAATCTTGATGAGGGTTTTGTTAGAGGCTTCTACCTATCTATTTAACTATATATGATCAGGTGAGGAATGGCTGAGCTTGATGCTAAAAGTGTCATAGAGGGCTTGAAATTTCTTATTTTTGAAGGATTTATCATTATTAGTTATGATTTTATGAGGGACACCAAAATTATAGATGATGTTGTGATTGATGAAATCAATAATTTTTTTGGATTTAATTGAGATAAGGGTAATGTATTCCACCCATTTAGTGAAATATTTGGTAGTGGTGATGATAAATTGGTGTCATTGAGATGAACGAGGATTGATTTATCTAATGATATCAAGCCCCCACTATGAGAAGGACCAATAATATTTGGATACCTAAAGTTCATGACCAAGTGTGTTGTTGGCATTTGACACACTTATTTACATATTCAAAATAGTCTTGATTGAGGATAGGCCAATAGTAGCCAAGGTGTATGATTATTTTAACAATAATGAGGCCACTAAAGTGTCCCTTATGGACCCCATCATGAGTTTCCTTGATAGTTTGTTAAATCTCATTAATTCGTAGACAACAAAGAAGAAGGATATAAAAACCATGTTTATAAAAGATTCCTCTTAGTATAGTATAATGAGAGGTACCCTAAATGAAGGCCTTCCAAGCATTCTTTGAGAGGTCGGGTGGAATGATGCCAAGGTTAAGGTAGTTAAAAGTTTGGTCATACCAGATGTTTGAATGAGACACCTCCACACTACAAATGGTAGGAAGGTCTAAAATAATATATGAAGGCTTGATGAAGTGATGGATGGTGACAAATAGTTTAGATTAAATAGGTTGAGAGGGAATTTGAGATGTAAAGGAGGCCATTGTATCTATTAATTTATTAGTAAATCAAGGTACTTACTGGATCTGGTAACATTTAAAAGATGTTGAGAGTTTGCCAATGAAAAGCTTATACTTTTATAAAATATCACTTTTACATTGATAAGACATGTTGACTTGGTTGATCACGAGTTGAGAATCACCAAAGATAGAAATGGTTTTGATTCCTAAGGTGAGAGCAGTTTAGAGACCGTTGACTAAAGCTTCATATTCTACCATGTTGTTCATACATTTTAAGTTGAGTTTAAAATAAAATGGAAGAGGTTCTACATGAAGGAGAATGAAAATTATGCCCACACCCCCACCATGTTGGAATTTAGAGCCATTAAAAAATATGGTCATTTGGTAAGGGGGTTCTTCCTGAGAAAGAGTTACAATAGATTCATCTAGAAAGGTCAATGGAATGGGTTGGTTATCTGATAGGGGTGATTCAACTCATTGGTCAGTGATGACTTAACATTTAATGTATTTTTTTTGAAGAAACTCAAGATCAAACTAAGCTAAAAGCATGAGACACTTAGCCATACACTAATTTTGGTATGGATTAGAGTACATATACTTGAGTGGGTCAGTGTTGGTAATAACGTATGTTTTGTGATTAAGAAGGTAATGATAGAGTTTAGAGGTGATAAAAATGAGAGTGAGATAAAGTTTTTTAGGATGGGTATATTGTGTCTCATATTATATAAGCATGTAGCTAATATAATAAATGATGTGCTCTTTATTTTGTTCATCTCGATGAGCCATCATTTCCCCTAAAGAGTGATCAGCAAAAAATATGTAAAGGTAGAAAGGTTGGTTATCCCTAGGTGGGATAAGAATTGGTAGAGAAAGTAGGTATTCCTTGAGTGAATAAAAGGCTTGTTGACAATATTTGGTCCGTTTAAAGGAGGTGTCTTTCTTCAAGATATAGTGAAAGGGTTGGCATCTATCTGATAGTTGGGAGATGAAGTGACAGATAAATTGGAGTTTTCCCTATAGACTATGAAGTTGTTTAAGGTTTATTGGAGGAGGCATTTCCAATATGGCCTTGACCTTAGCAAGATCAATTCAAATTCCATAGAGGGAAATGATAAAGCTAAGGAGCTTCCCAGATAGAACCCCAAAAATGTATTTTTTGGGATTGATCTAGACATGGAATTGAATTAGTCGATTGAAGATGATAACAAGAATATCTAGATGATCCTTAATATGTTTAGATTTCCTAAGGATATTATCCACATAATCTTATATAATATTATGGATAAGATCATGGAAGATATATGTCATGGCTCATTGATAAGGTGCTCTTACATTTTTTAAACTAAAAGGCATAAATTGATAGTAGAAGGTTCCCTAAGGAGTAATGAAGACAGTTTTATGTTGATATGAGGGGGTGATTAGGATATAATTATACCTTAAAATTTTTTCTATGAAAGATAACATCTCATGACCCACAATAAGATCAACTAGTTGGTCAATGTTGGGTAAAGAAAAGTCATCTTTGGGGAATGCAAGGTTAAGGTCATAGAAATCCACACAAAAGTAGAGTCCCCCAATGGGTTTGGTAATGGGAATAATATTAGAGACCCATTTTGGATAGTCAATGGGTTGAATGAAGTTGAAAAATAGAAGATGTTGAAGTTATTCTTTGACAAGAAGAGCTATGTGAGGGTGCATTTTATGAAGCTTTTACCATACTGACTTATCCTTAGGATGGGTAATGATGTTATAGAGTGATGAAAGGGTCAATCTCGAGAATATCCTAATAAGACCACATGAATGAAATGCTACAATATTAAAGTAAGGAAGGATAATCCCATTGCTCATCTGAGCTTAAGGATTGGTTAAGTTTAATGATACAAGGATCCTCTTGGATCCCAAAGTTAACATCTATAATTGATTCATTGAGCATGGTTTGGTTTTTAAGAGGGGGATATTTATGGATAGAAGAATATATTTCACTAAGATAGGTGAGGATGGAATCATCATCTTGATATTGAATGGTATGAATGATGGGTGAATCATGATTGATCATCTCAGGATGGATGAGAGGAAAGGTTTTAGGTTGGCCACCTTGTTGATATGTCAGTGGGCCTAAACTAATGGTATTGATAACAAAATTTAAATGGGATGATTTAAGAGTGTTTAGATTAGGAAGATGAACTAGGTGAGGATGAAATCTCTTCTATTGGGGTAGTAATAGGTTTTGGTGAGGTGGGCTCTTCTAGTGGCTAAAACCCAAGCCCAAAAAAATCAACAGGTTCTAAGTTTTGATTATAGGTAATTCATGAGGTCCTTGTTCATAAAAATGCATACCAAATCCTTTAATAGGTTTTGGCAATGGTTGGATTGCTTAGATAGGATAAATTAGAAGTGAAAGGTTGAATATATGGAGTGGTGATAGGAACAAGGAGTGGTTGATCAAGGTCCCCATAAAAAAACATTTGTTCGATTGTTGGGAAGTCCAAAGGGGATGATGGTTCCTATGTTGGGGTCATAAAAAGGGTCATTTTAAAGGTTACCATATTCATGTGGAGTGGGAAAAACATCTAAAGCTAAAATTTGATATTCCCCTAGGGAGAGACATTGGAAAGTTTATGCCAAGGAATCCTCAATGGGAATCTAGGAAGAGGAGATAAATGTATTGGATGAGGCTTTATCATTGTTGATAGTAGAAACATTATGGGTCATGGTAGGTGGTGTAGTTGTGTTAATGGGGTTGGTTTATTATGTGGGATATGAATATGGAAGAAGGACATCATTAAGCCTATACGTCATGTTGTAAGATGTAAAAGGACTAGGATTAGCCTTGAGGGTTATAACATGTCCTTCATGTTTAAATTTGACTTAATGGTGTAAATTAGAGGGGATATAACTCATAACTCAAATCTAAGGGCATTTAATTAGAATGTTATATTATAACTCACCCTCTACAACATAAAATAGATTAGGAATAGTGTGAGGCCCCAAGCATAGTTGAAGGACAATGGTCCCCAAGGTAGTAGCCATTATGTCATTAAAGGAGTGAACAACCACTATGCTTTTAGACATGATGTTATTTTGTAAATATAGCTGATAAAAATCATAGGAGGAGATTATGTTGATGTTGGCACCACTATTGATCATTACCCTTTTGATGTGGGTGTGATGAATGTATGTTGTGATAAAGAGAGTAGAGTCATATTACTCAGAATGGGCCAAAGGTATCTTAGAATCTTGGAAGGTGATGATGGTGGAATGTCATAGGACTCTAACAAAGGATGTAAGAGGTTGAGGGTCATCTAGCTGAACCTCTATGTATTGTAGAGCCTCTATCAGTGCCTGACAGTGATGAGGTAACATGTTGATTAACTCATAAAGACTCATCTTGATCAGTGTTTGGTGGATTTGCTTCAACATGGTTCATTGAATGGATTCAAAAGGGTTAAATGATGGGGAACCAAGGATGGACACCTTGGGCCTTGGTGATGGTGTAGGTAAGATCATTGGTGTTGGGGGATTGGATGGAAGGTTGGAAGGTTGGGAGTCTAAAGGATATATCATGGGAAAGACACATTGGCTCTTCCTTTACCTCTTTGTTGATCCTGAGATTAGGTAATCATGTGGATGGTATGGACAATAGGATTAGTTAGACTAGGTGATTTCTTTTGTTCCTCCCCCCACTTTTAGGTGAAAGTAAGGAAGTAGGTATAGGTTGGGATGGTGGTTGAATTAGTTGGGTTGGCTATTGGGCTAGTAAAGGAGGTAAAAGTGGTTCATTTGATAATAGATCATCATCATCATATAAGTAGTGAACAAGAGATTGGAGAGATTTTTAATTCTCCATGTCATGTCTTGGAATCCTATGGTACACAAAAATCTAAGTGTCATGAAACCAGGGGGGTTTGGTATTAGAGGGGGTGAAAGGCTTAATAGGTTGAAGTTTAATGGAGGATGTTAGAAAAAACCTCTATAAAATAACTGAGTAGGATTCATTCAAATGTGTTGGGGGTGTTGAAATTCTCATCGAGGAAGTAAGAGCCTTCTTAGGCATGGTATTGAACTTATAAAGGGTAAGTGGTTGAGAAAATTTGGTAGATGGTTTGGGTTGGGTTAGCTTAGCTATGAATGGGTTATCAATGGATGGTTTTGAAGTAGAAGATGAGGGGTTGATAATAGGTGGGAAGGTGGAAGGGGATAAACTAGCTAAGAATGATGAAGAAGTTGATGGCTTGGATGATGGAAGGGTAAGCATAGAAAAGGGCATTAGTTTAATTGAATCAAAATAGGTGACTAGGATGGTAGAAGGGTGGGGTCCCAAAATAGATGGTAAATGAGAAGGAGGTGGCATAGGTTGAGCTTGAGGTTTAAGAAAATGCACCCTTTGGTACATCTTGGTTGGTGGTTTGTTTGGTGGACTAGAGGGGGTTAGGTCTAATTTTATGGGTGATGTTATGTTTGGGAATGATACCTAGAGTCTTGGTTGGTCTAGCAAGAAAATTATGAGATGATCTGGGTGGAGGTGGGTGATATAGTTCTCTTAAGTCTTGGGAGCAAGGAATGTTTGATGATGGGGAGATAATAGGTTTGAGGGTGGATGTCAATGAGGTTGAGGTTTTATCTATATTTTGGTATGGGAGCCCTAGATGATGCCAAAAGGTGGCTCTATCTAAGTTAGGTTGTGAGGTAAATTCTAGAATTTACACTAACAAAAAAAAGGGATTATAAATGGGTTTGGTTCCTTGATTAGTCATTTCAAATGTTAAGACCTTAGGCAAGGAAGAAGGTAGGATTAATTCATATTTATTTGAGTTATAAGGTTTTAAAATCTCTAGTTGGGTAGATGAAGTAATGGTTACTTGTGGGGTGATTAGGGGAATAGATGGTTCTTTGGTCGAGGGTGTAGTTATGGTCTCAGTTTCTTCCTTTGCTAGGGTATCAAAAGGAAAAGAGGAGGGTTCTACTATTCCATTTGGTGGGGTAGAAGAAGAGGTGTTTAAATCAATGGATACTTCCATGAAAGGATAAGTGGGCATGGGTATGGTTTGATCAAGTGAAGACATGGGGGCTCTATATTCTTATTTTTGAGTCTTCGAAGGAATAAGAGGTGAATTTACTTCTTCCATAGGTGAGATTGGTGAAGGAGCAATAGAAATGTGGGGCTTATCCACCATGGGATCATTGATGATGAAGTTGATTGTATATGCCTCATGGGATGATGATGGTCTAAATTGGTTGTTATGGGGTTGGGTAGTTAGAGCATGGTTAGGAAAAGGTTTGTAGAAAATATTAAGGGAATGATTATGAGGTGTGTTGGGGTTGCCAAATGAAAATTAACCATTGTCAATCAAGTTTTGGACAAGGAGTTTAAAAGTGTTGCACCAATTTATGTCATGTCTAATAAACCAATGAAAAGCACAATGGCCATTTTCCTTGTACCACCCAAGCATTGGGTGAGAGGGGTCAAATTGTTGAGGTGGCTTGATTGGTGGAAGTTGAATAAGGTTAGCTTTGAGTAGTTTGTCTAGTACAGAGGCATAATATTATTCTATAGGTGTGAATTGTTTATGGGGAACCCAATTTTGATTTTGGTTTGGTGGGTAAGAAGGGTTAGAAGGAGAGGTTTGACATGATGGGTTAACAATCAGAGGCAGTGTAGTTTTTAAGACCACCACATTTGCAGATGTTTTTGATTTGGTATTGGTTGGGTTTGATGTTTTGGTGTATGAGGGGTCATTGGGTTAAAAAAGTGGAATTCTTATTTCACAATTTCACTTTACCCTCATCTATGCCTTGGTTTTCAAGTTTGCATGCCATTATGAATGCTTCATCGAAGGTTCTAAATGTTTGCACCTAAAGGGTGGGAGCAATGTGTTTTGCACAACCCTTAGAGAAAAGTTTAATGAGTCCTATTTGGGGTAGTGAAAAGGAATAGTTGATTAATGAGACCTCACCATCATGTAACGAAGTTAGAAATTGACTCATCATCAAACTGCTTAATAGAATAGAGGTCAGTTATAGAGACCTTAGATATGTTCACTGAAAAACATTCTAAAAATATTTGGGTGAGTTGGGAGAATGAAAATATAGAGTGCCTAGGAAGGGCACTGTACCAATCCAAGGTGGGTCTTAATAAAGACATAGGGAAATTTTATAGGAGGGCATCATCATATGTGATCAAGTAACAAGAAAGTTGGAATGCCCTCAAATGTTGTTGATGATCCTTATTACCTTGAAACTTAGAGAATTTGGGGAGCTACCATTGATGAGGATAAGCATGAATTGGGACAAATGGATTGACAGGTTGGTTGTAGATTTGTTAATAGGATAAAAGGTTATGGGACCTAGAGATAGATGACTCAAGATGGGTAATCTTATCCATGAACATCCTTATTAGGTCAAGTTGGGGTTGTGTAGCTACATAGTTCAGTGGTAAGTTCTATTAAGGTTGGGTTGTAGCTAAAAATTGTTATGTATTAGGAGGTATGGAAGGAAACACATATTGGTATGTGGTAACTTGAGGTTGGGATAGTTCCCCAAAAAGACTAATAGGTATTAAGGGTTAAGTTAAAGGTGAAATATATCCCTGTGAGTTGGGAATATATTGATGGGATGATATGAGGCTTGTAAAAGACCTAATAATAGTTGGTTTTGGGGTACATTTGGGTTGTTTGATAGGGGCATGGTTTGGTTTAGTAATGCTAAAGTGATTATGGGTTATTGATGGGTAGGTACCCTAGTGATAATGGGGGGGAAGTATTTGTGGTATAGATAGCACCAAGCTATGAAAGGGGGTTGAGATTGGTATATTGGTTAAGCTAAAGGGAATGGTAAAAATAGGGGTGGAAGACACCACATCAATAAAAGAGGTATAAGTAACAAGGGGTAAAGTTGATCCATTGTTAGAGGTATCGGTTGGGGTAACAAGTGTCTGGGTGGTGATATATGAACTAATTATATAAAAATAAGCTTGGATAATATAAGGTTGGGTTGATGTAACACTAACCATAAAGTGGTGTGGCATACCATAGGGTGGATCTGTAGGAGGAACAAAAGCCATCAAAGTATGATAGGCTAAGGTATTAAGATAGTGTTATAAAGCCACTGGATTATTATATTTAAAGGAAGCAAAATTTGTATCACCCTCAAGAACCATTGGAGGCATGGTAGGTGGGGGAGAATGGTATGGTGGAGCATGGGGTGATTTATCAACATCCAAGGTGTAATCCATAGATGAAGATGAAGAGGAAGAGGAAGATGGTGGTGGGTTGTTTTGATTTCTCACTTATTGTTTGGTTAATACCATAAGAGAAATTAGAAATGGATAATGAACCTCTCACCTCAAAATATAAGCAAACAAAGAAAATCTCAAAACAAACAAAGCACATATTAAAATTGTAATTAATCCTAGGATTAATTTTAAATCACTTTTGGATTATGTATTAAAGAGTGTGAAAGGGGAAATTGGCTTAAAAGTTGGGTACTAGAAGAGCCATCTAAAGATGGTTTTACATTAAATTTTAGTGCTCATAGAATCTATACTAGATTGGGTACGTGTCCTAGTACTGGAGGCTTGCTCCTTGCACTTCACGATCCTAAAGCTGAGCTAGGCTACTTAGCTAATAGATACCATTTGTCTAGAGTTTATAATCCACTAGAGAATGGAGTGGGTCCTCCCCTTGGTGATGAAATCCAAGTGGAATCTCTAAGTAGGGTAAGGTGATCCAAAGGGTGATGAAATCCCAATGGGTCTTATCTCAAGTAAGTTTTGATGTTTATTTTGTGCAAGTGGTTTGGTAGTGTAACATAAGTGTGATACACTTAATTCACAATGCTTTTAGTTAATCCAGGTGAGCTAATCATTAAGTAGGAAAGATAATTAATGCACTCAATTTTAACCAAAATAAATTTTTAATGTCTTTACATGCAAACAAGGAACAACTACAATGCACTTAATGTAGGATGAAAATGCAACCTATCCCTAAGATGATTTTTTTTTTGTTTCCTTTTTATTCTTAGAAAAAAAAGAAATTTCTATCTTTTGGAATTTAGAAATAACAAAAATGCAAGAACATGAATTTTCACTAATGCAACTATATGACTAAAAAAACTATGAACCTAGAAGGGGTCCCACTGGGCATGCCAGAATATTTCCTACTCTATTTATAACTTTTAGAAAAAAGGAGAGAAATAATAGATGAAGGTTGTGTACCTAGTTAAATGTTTCACTTGTTGATGACTAGACAAAGTGGGAGCTCTATTTTTGTGAGGAAGGACTACCTATAATAAGACTTCACTAAACTAATTTGTTTGTTAAATGAGTATGAAGGGTGGACTTCCTAGAAACACACTAGATCCAAAAAGCAAAAGCTCCCTTGAACGGTTGTCAATCCACTCCCCTAATGATAAAATGTTCTAATAATAGAAATGAAAGATGATAAATTGATAAGAACATAAATGCTTATGCAAGAAATAAATAACATACCTATTAGGAAAAAAGTATAGCATGACGGTTCAATACCATGCACAAGTGAATCAAGGTTAGGTCTAGAGGATGTGAGTAGGGTCTATAGACAATAAACAAATAGAGACAAGGTTTGATTGAGTGTGAAAGGGTAGGAAATAAAAATCTATTATTCTCCTTGATAGTGACCATCGATGGTAAGATTGACCAGTGAGGAAATAAAAATCTATTATTTTCCTTGACAGTGACCATCAATGGTCAGACTGACCAGTGATAGTTTTCCTAACCAATGATAGTTAGGTAATCAATGATGGTTGATGTAATTAGTGACAGTTGCAATAACTAGTGATGGTTGATTATGGAAAGTTATAGAGAATTGAAATAGAGTTGGGGATAGAGTGGAAAGTGGGAAAAAGGTAAAATGTGGGCTCTACAGGTAAGGGATAGTGTGCAGGTGATTTGATTGAGATAAAAAGATTTAGTGGAGAAAGAAAATGCTAAAAACAAGAGAAAAATACTTGTATGATGTAAAGTGGAAGCCCATGACAAGTTGAATGAAATTGGATAGCATAACAATACTCTAGCCTTCAAAAGTCATGCAAATAGAGTTTTAAGATCTTGGCTGCCTACACAAAGAAAACAAGAGAGATTGGATGCAATTTTTGGATCCTTTTCTCTTCTAAGATCCCTCAATTTATAGTACAAAGTTGTAAGTGAGGAAGAAGGAAGTTGAAAAGTTAGTCTAGGATAAATATTCCAATTCAAAGAGGTGGTAAGCTATAAGGTTTTCTTAAGAAAGTTTCCATTTTTTCCTATGCATTTCTTGCATATAGCTAAAATTTCTTATGGCAAGTTCAGATACCTAACCATCGATGGTCAGGCTAGCCATCGATGGTTAGGATGATTGTCGACGGTCATAGTCCCAAGCACAAAAGGGTAAAAATAAGTTCTAAGTTAAGGTTTAAAAATGTTTAGCCAAGGTGTCCTAGGTGTGATAATGCATTTTAAAGTAGAAGAGGTGTTTTAAAGTTGAGTTAACTAGGTGAATATATAACTAAATGTCAAGAATAGGTCTAAGGTAGTTCGACATCAAAAACTAGTCAAGGGAATGTTTTTGAGTGTCTACACTAATGCCCAAGTTACACAATAAAAAAAAGTTTAAATGAGCATATCATAGATTATGTTATTTGATATAAGACTATCTTGGCTAAGATGACTAGCCCCATGGCTGATCAAGAGTTACAAGATCTCTTCAAATAGAGTCTTCTACCATCTTTGCATGAATCAATAATGTTCAAAAGGTTCTCTTTCTTCACTGAGTTATGTCATACATTAAAGGAAAGGGAAATCAAATTAATTTCAATGGGAAAACTCAAGTACACAAGTATATCATAATAAATAAACAAGAATAACAGTAAAGTCTCATACAAAGTAAAGGTCGATGATAGAAAAAGTCAAAATCAACCAATAGTTAATGCAACTTTATATCCCCCTTAATGAGTGGCTTTATATACACCTCCTTGGTGAACATTTTCCAATCTGCTAGTATCTCCAACCAAAGTCTTACATCAATTATTGGAATGTAATATCATATCTCTCCCTCTTATTCAGGAAGTTTATTCAACAAGGCCTCTTCCACAAGGATATAATTAGAATGCATTTTGTGATTTTCATAGGGTACTAGGCCACACAACAAATAGATTCATCAATTTGAAACACAAGATATTGGACTTGATAGATGGTAATGTTATTGATCTTGGCACTTTAGTTGAACCTCCTCAGGAAAAGCAAACATAGGACAAAACTTTGAAAATATCCTCATATCATTTCCTATAACATTATAAATAAGAGATAAGGGATACATCAGGTGTTCACTATGCATATCATGTACATCCTCCACTAGCTACTTATCAAGCACCTTCAATTGAGTTATACCCTTTGAGCAACATGATTGGTGTGCATAATTACAAAGTTCTATCTAGACCATCCATCTCCCTCTTAGAGTAAGATATTTTTGAGGATGATTCAGATTACCATGCACTCTTTATCAGAGCTTACATTAATAATCATCCCATTCATAGTGTACTCATAGAAAATAGATCTAGTGTGAACATGTGTATTATGAAATCACTATAGCATTTGGGATATTCAGAGTAGGATATTACACTAATGGAGACAATTCAGTGGATTTAGGGGCCACATATAAATTTCATTAGGTGAGATTGTCATTATCTATAGGTTGGTACAACACATGTGACCATGCCATTTACTATTGTTCTTAGTGCAGGAATTTTTGATATGTTACTTGGATGACCATGGATTTAGAAAATTTGAGAAGTACATTCTATAATTCATAGATGTATGAAATTCATTCAATCTAATCAATTTGTTATAGTTGGTGGAGTTACATATGAGTTACCACTCCCCACTTCAGATCCATCTCCTACTTTGTAGTCACTAGTTTTAGCTTCTCCATGAGTTACAATCCTTCCTCTAGTTTAGATTCAGACACAGTCAAGGCTTTCCTCTCCAACACAAAGAGTTCATATATGTCCAAATAGGCCTCTTTTAGAGAAAACACAATTTTAGGACTAAATATTTACCAGCTATAGTGTTCACACCTAGGGAAATATCATTGAGGTCTTATGCCTCTACACAGAACACATGTTTAGAGAGCTTATCCTACTACTAGATGGGTCCCTAAGAGCCCTACAGTTGCATCCACTTCTCAAAGTTATAGGAGGACCCCATAGTTGGTTTCCATTATAGATATTTTAGATCATTTAGAATATACATAGCCTTTAGAGCCATAATTTCAGCCCTTCCATCATGCTTCATGATCACACATGATCCCTCTCCTTGATACATGACACCATGATAGGGAGTCTCCCATGAGACTCATTGGTTAGTATCATCTATCCTCAACCTTAATTATACATAATTTATTTTTGATTGATTGTACATATTAATACATGAAAAATTAAAAAAACATTAAAAAATGTCAAAATACCAAAAACAATGCAAAATTTCAAAATACAAAAATATTCAAAATAATCAAAAACATAAAAACATTTCAATTGTATGTATTATCCATGATTTACATTTTTAATACAATGATAGACTTAAATTTTTTGTTATATTCTATTATTTGTCAATTTATCTACATTACCATGCTTCACTTATTCTTATTTGAGTGTGTGTAGTGCCATCCAAATCCTTGATTGCTTCACTCTACCCATTAAGAGGGCATCCTACTTCTACATTCAAGACATACATCGATATATCTACCCACTGGGGGCATATTTTACATGACTACACCATCCAAGTTATGTCATTACTACACCACATAATCTAGTTATCATGTTGATGTACATTACTTACTATATTACATAGATTACTCTATCGACATCACTAGTATATATCACTTGTGTATTTTTTAGCATATACCTAGTCTTGTACTCTATGTCTTGCATACTTTCACTTATTGATTTGATTAGTTATATATGATTGTATTTATATTATATCATGTACTTTCCTTCCTTGATTTGTCTAGCTAGATGTGATTGCATTTCTCAATTCCTATTTTGTCTCTAGTGTGTGTCTTAGGACATTTGCCAATGTTCTTTGCTTGTACTCTTTTGTGTGATTATGGCCCTTGTACCAACCTTTCTTATTTTCAATTATATGTGTATGTGGAATTTAAATATGTCTTGTATGCTTGATTTATAGTTTGATTTATATGTGCCCATGTCCCTTATTTTCTTGGACCCTTGGCCACTTTTATACACATATTGCTTCTTGCCTTGTGTGCTTTTTGCTTGTTTGATTCTCACTGTTTGCAATGCCATGATCCATATCATGCATTATCTTACTTTCTTGAATGCCATGATAGACATCATGCTCTATCCCTCCTTGAAAAATAACAAGTAATAACTAGAAATTGACATTTCTAGTTTCAATTTAGTACATTGCATATGCTATTACATTTTTATATCTAGGCCTACATACCCCTATGGATCTAAAAAATTTCATTACAAACTATGCTATATCTTGAGACATATTTTCAATTATCATTGCTATATAATATATTTCATAGTATAACACACTTGTAGGGATGTTTTTTCTAAGGGTAGTCATTATAGGGTGTTCATTCCTACCCTCAGAAGAGGGGCAACAAACAAGGGTTTTGTCATAGAGATCAGAGATACTATTGATAAAAAAATAGTTTTTAGAACACTCAAAACAACAATCAGAGGTCAAATCAAGATAAAAAACTAGAAAAATAGTGATTATTATATAAAAATCATCAAATTTATCAAAGTAAAACAAATCCAAACATAAACAACAATGCTAGATAGTAGGGTGTCCTATTTTTGGTGCTCCTATCTAAACCACAAAAACCCAAATTTTATTGAAACATACAAAAAGGTAAGTTTAGTTATAGTTTTTTCACTTATAGTTTAGACCAGATTTAGTAGTTTTCATATATTTTTCTTAGATAATATAGATATAGGGGGCATTTGACATGATGGTTCTCACTTTTAGTTTTAGATTGTGCAGTTGGTATAACTTATAGATTAGAATCCATGTTACAAACACCAATGATTGGGGGAAATGTATGTGACACGTTTGAATTTTTTTCCTTTTTAGTTTAGTATATTACCCATGCATTCTCAACAGCTGTATACCTTATTCCATCTATAGGTGGTTGGCATCATTTTAGAGTGGCTTTCATATAGGCCTAACCTCGATATTCTTGAGTGGCTTACACATAAGCCTAGTTTTTAGTTTTAGATTGGCTTTCATACAAGCCTAACCTCCTCCTTCTAAAGTGGCCAAGATTGGCATATTTTTTAGTATACATTTATCTATTCATGCTACATTATTTTATTATAGATAATTCATGGGATTCATGATCCATCTCATATGACACACATTCATACAATTATTAGTTCATAGCTTCACTTAGTGAGAAATGATGGAGCCAAAGGTTTAGCTATCCTTTATATTTCTAAGCCAGCTACTCAGAGGGATTTGACACATAGTCCAAACATTGATTAACACACACATGATTACATAGCTTCACTTAGTGGGAAATTATAGATACAAAGGACTAGCTAGCCTTTGTATTCTTGATCCACCTACTCAGAGGGATTGGACACATAGTCCAAACATCGATTAACATACACATGATTACATAGATTCACTTAATAGGCAATGATGGAGCCAAAAGGTTAGCCTTTGTATTATTGAGCCACTCTTAAATAATTGAGCACTTATCTCTGTTCATGATATTACTCTTGGTACAACACATACCCACATCACTCATTATCACTCAACAACACAATAGGTTTTTTATTAAACCATGTACCCAGTGAGGTGTATTCATTCCTTTCTCTCTTACCCAACTTTTGTATGTTCTTATTTTAGATATAGCATATCTTGTAAGAAATAATCTACTCTTTGTTTTATCTTGTAGATTTACATTTCACAAAGTGCTCTCTGTATACATACTCAATATCACACAACTTCATGGGCTTCACCCTTGCAGGTAAGTTTAGGTACACTTTCTACTTTATTTTATCCTATTATTTCACTTTACTAAATCATTAGAATAAAGGGGGGGAATATAGTCATATAAAACATCCAAATTGGTAGCTTGAGTGTGGATCATGACACTTAATCCATAGGACCCTCTTACATGCTCTCATGACCCTTCTAGATACCTTTTTGCTTATAACCAGTCATCCATAGACTTCTGAGACCTGATTCTAGCTCAGTGAGGCTGTATTTCACATGCTAATTCCATCCCTTAGGTCTTGATCCTATAAGATAAGAGTGTTTGGGTTAGACTATATCATCATACCCTAATGTGCCCCATTTTCAAAGCTCCTATCTAATCACATTTCAAGCCCAAATGATCATTTCCTTCTGATTCTTATTCTTCATTATGTCAGCCTAGCATGAATACATTTAACCCATGACTAATAGATCCTTATAAAATCCAATTCAAAGTTTATTTTGAGGGAGTTTGGAAAATATTACAAATCAAGTAAGAATACAAGCAAAAATATTAAGGCAAATATCCCTATTCTCTGTATACATCTAGCCAATAAAGCTACAATCATATTTAAACCCTCACACCAATCCCTAGCCACCTTAAGTACTCTTAGTTTGGAATTTTCGCATTTTTATAACACTATTGCATAAATCACATCAAGTGGGAGAGATATATATGGCTTGATCCCACTTAGGAATATTGTTATGTAGGTAGTGCACCCACATAAAGGGTGTGGATACACATTCAGTGCATCAGTTTTATTCAAGCATGATGAAGGTATAGGGTTAGATATTAAATAATCTCTACAAAGAGATCCATCAACATTCAAGATCTGAAATTTAATAGCTAGGCTCACATAGAGATAGTGGATAAAACCCAAAAAACTCATATCTTTGTGACTAGTTTCGATTATAGTGGTAAGACTTGGACTATAGCACCAAACCCCCAAGTGTCCTATTTTGAGTGCTCCTATTCTTTCACCAAATGAAAGCTAGATCTAGGTTTATGACACTGTCTCAGTATTGTATAGCTAGTTTTAGCTTTTGTCTCAACCATCTCAGTCTAGTTTTAAGCTAAGTTGCATTTCTCCTCTTTCATTACTATTTTTAGAAAACTATGAAATTAAAATAAATTATACAAGTTAGTACTATAATTATTGCAATATTATTTACTAATTTATAAATCTAGACCCTTAAATAAATTATGAATAAGACTCCAATATTCCCAAAACTATTAAATCACCTTTTTATAAGTCTAATTCAAGTTCCTAAAATTGACACATAATCTAAACTCACTATTTTTCTTTCTTATTGGGACCAAATTGGCCACCTAGGTAGAATGTCAAACTGGAAAGATGATTTTTTCATTTAACATCTTTTCTACTTCTCTCTAAATGAGAGGACCCATAATAAGATTGATTGGTCTTTACCTTTGTCCAAATGGTTTATGATTTGGCTTCAAGGGAATCATGTGAGTGATGACTTGAGGGTTATAAAATTTTAGATCTTTATATGTCTAGGAAATGATGTCCCTATATCAAGTAATTAAATCCTTCACTTAATTCCTTTCTTTTAGGGTGTAATTGAGACCAATATTAACATAACATGGGTTATGCTCATCTCCTAGATTTTCCTTTATGAAGTTTGATTCATTAACCTTTTGTTATCTTAGTTGTTATGTCTAAGTATCTATATCAAATGGTATTTTCAAGGAGACCAAACTGGTTGGAATTTGATTCTCTTTGAGTTAAAGAATACCCTCTTTGTTTGGTTCCTCTTGACAGAGGTGATTAATGTCCTTATCATCGATGATTTGGGATTTGAATTCCCTTGAATTGATTAAAAAGTGAATAATCTACTGGTCATCATCAAAGACCTAGAAATTTTCTATGTTATCTGGAATAGAGGGGCATGATACCAATTCAATGGAGAACTTATGTACCTTAGATTCCTATAGTGGCTCTAGATTAGTAGTATTAATAGATAATAAATTAGTGGTCTGATTTTGCTCTAAGAAGTGATACTATATTGAAAGCTTCAAATCTTTTAATAAGGTCCCATGCTCTATGCTTGTATCTCTTCAAATAAGATAACTTACATTGGTATTTATTTCTAACTTGATTGACCATTAGCTTTGAGTCGTTACATACTGATATTTGCTTGACATTATTCTTAAGTGCAAACTATACTCCCAAAACTAATGCCTCATACTCAGATCTATTATTAGTGCATGGAAATTACAACATATATGCTATCAATAATTTTTACCTTATGAATCAATCATCTTGATTCCCATGCCTAATCCTTGATTGGATCTAGTGTCATCAAAGTGTAGAGTCCATAGCTGATTAGAACTTATAGGTTATCACTTTTGTACTTGATCTTAAGTAGTAAAAGTACAAATACCAAGGCTAGTAGACTCATAATTTACCTCTTCATTCTTGACATTATACTCCATAATGGGATATTTCATTCTTGACTCTCTATTAATTCTGATTTGATTCACAACTCCTCTCCATGGTATCCATATATGAGAAAAGTTCATAGAGAGATATCCGTTGAGTGTTTTGGACTAATCCTTGCTTAATAGTAGACTGTAGCCTTTAGGTATGTCCACCACTAAAATGTCAATGGTCATTTGAACTCTTAGGTAAACTTCTATTTGAATGCACATATTTTTTAATTATCCAACTATTAAGACCACTATCTTGTCTAATTATGAAACTACCCTCTTTGAAGGGAATGGAATCAAACCAATATTTTAATATATGGATGTAGGCATAATAGTTTTAGATGCTCTAGAATCAATTGAATAGTTATGAATATTCTTATTAAATTCTTGAATAGTCAATAAAATGAGTATAACTTTTAGCCTACTCTTGTAGATGATAATGCTAGATGCTTTTGATTTATCTATTGATGATTTTTCTTTTTCTATTAGTGTCTTTCTAGTAAAGGACTTATAGAGCATCTCCTTTTTTGATAATTTGAGCTAACTTATGAAGAGTTATATTTGCCTTGATCTTCTTCATATCCTCAATAATTTTATATCCTCTTTTGCTTGGTGCTTCTTTGCTCTGTTGCTGATCATTCCCCTTTGGAGGGGGTGGATTATTATCTGCCTTGGGATTATGAGGAATTACCATGGCATTTGGAGAAGTTGATGTTGTGAGTGGTTGATTATTCCTTAAATTATGTGCACCTATCTAGAATAATATAAATCATGAACTTCATCCATGTTATCCTCAACTCATTACCATCTTCACCTAGACAAGGAAACTCATGAGTTTCAAAGAATATGGCAATGCTGTAAGAGATAAGATCTAGATGAAGTTTAGGCGAATTATGAATCTAATATTTTCTAACCAACTCTCTTTGAAATATTTTGAATGTTTCACAATTTTTAATGCAATTGAGCTCACCATGCTCAGAAGTATTATGAATTATACATCAATTGGGAAGATCTATCTATGCTATGTTGATTTATGGAAGCTTGTTAGGTTATATAGGCATGTTGAATAGTCTATTATATCTATTATATCTAGTGTTCTAATTGCTACTTGGGTCATTTTCATTTCCCATCTTTCTATGCATATTTAGGAAATCATTACTCAAATTTTGAACCATCTTCTAAATAGAATCCAGTTTTGCCTTTGTAGAATTGATACCTTGTAAAATAGTAATAGGGAGTGTAGCCATTTACTAGTTTTGTTGATAACCATCTCCCACCACATGATTGTTCAAGTAGCTAAAATTTAGTTGTGTTTTCTGCATCATGGGATGCATCATATATAACTAGTTCTAATTGAATGTTAGGACATTCTACCTTGCATGTGGAACTCGATTTAGTACTAGAAAATTGTTATTGACATTAGGCAATCTAGGCATTTGAGGATTGAGATGCCTGTATATGGTGATAACCTCTTTGAATTCTAATAATAATGCTAATGTTAAAGTGTTAGTCACAATTACTCTTCTCAATAACATGGTAGTGATAGGGTCTAAGGCATTTTTGTAAATTTATAATGCCAATGCTACCTCTATTTTATACCTCAGGGTCAACCAGTTATACATCTTCTAACATATTACATTGAAAGCATAGATGAGATTATTAGGTTCCTTGTTCATGATTTTAAAGTGATGGTATACTAAACCAATATTGGTGACCTATCTAAAATATGCATGAAAATCTACTTGACATTCAACCCAAGAAGTGATGGAATTTTCCATTAGATTTAAATACCAATCATAAGTTGCATCCATCAGAGTAAAAGGGAATGGCCGACATGAAAAATCCTCATCTATGACATTAATTAATCTTAAAGTAGGTTTATCTGATTTGATATGTTCCTCTACTATCCTTGATCCTGAAATAGAAAAGGATGACAAATACTTTTTGGGATTTTGATGCAAATTATACATGTTTCTTGGGATGGTGATAGTAGATCCAACTAACTAGGGATGTTGCTAAGCCATTGGTTGATTAATAGGTAAAGGGTTCCTTATGGGTAAGGGGTTCCTTACTAGAGGGGTATTATTTTGAACTGGGGATATTAGCACATCTCTAGGTCTCCTATGATTTGACAAGGGTGAGACTAATAAACCAACCTAGAAATTATATCTGGTTACTCTCTTAGGTGACTCTAATATAACTATATGCAAAGGATAAATACTATATCAAGGGTGATATCCCTTATTCTAGTGCCAATCTAGGCTTTTTGATATAGGTTTTATGAACACCATAGCCTTAATGATGTAGCTTCTAAAATTTTAGGATCTAAATGGAGGTAAACTCCACTCTAGGGCATGAGTTGTAGGTATGCATTTTGTTACAACCTTTTAATGGAATAGTGGGTAAGGTATGCATGTTGTTGATAAGATTTTTGGATGAACGTGTGGTTCCTAATAAGGGTAGTGAATCTCTATGTGAGTTGTATGGGTGGCTAGTTTCTAATATAGAGTGGGTAGATCTCAAAATAAACTCAAAAAGGGAAGGAAAGGTAAGGCAAAAAAGAAAGATTTTGTGGTTTTCAATAACTACTTCCCTAGTTGATTTCTAATAGGACAAGTGCTCTCGAAACCTATGTTTATTGCTAGTATAAATTGTACACACAAACTCAGACACAACTAAGAGGTCCAAAGAACTAATGATACAAGAAATTTACAAGCCTCAGACAAAGGTTTCTCCTTTTAGGTAAATTTTTACACACCCTTGATCAAGAGATTATGGCTCAGGCTAGTGAAGTATCTAAGGTAGCTATTACACACACTAAAAAAACTACATCCAAGAAAGCACTTATGCATAGTCAAAATTATGAATCAATTTGAACTTAACTATCTTAACCAATATATTTACCAATCCTTCAACAACTATTACATATCTGTAGATCAATACATCAATTAAAATAATCAAGATTCCATTCACAACTTTTGCACACTAAAGATTATTGAAACATATAACTAAATAAAGTATCAACTAATTACATAGAAGTTGGAAATAAAATACAAAAACACTTTTTATAATGATCAAAATTGATGTTACTCTTGTAATCAAAATTCCTTTGAAAAGAATCCAAGTAGGATTATAATTGTTTTTATAGGCCTAGGGAAGGGGTCACCTCATCTTCTAAGTTCATGCAATGTCATTACATGTGATAGTTAGAACATGAGTTATAACTATGGTCTAAAACCATATGAGTCTATTTGAAGTTTATAAATTTAAAAAAGCCTTTGCCAAAGATATGTAATGTGTGCATGTGTATAAAGATAGAGGTAATTTTTTATAATTATAGTTTTAACTATATGCAAACTTTAGAATATACATTATTTACCAAAACTGCACATGCTTCCTATTATAGGTTGTGAGAAAAACTTGTTGATCTTTCAAATTATCCACCTTCAAATGGAACTCTGACATATGTATGAAGGACTAAAATCACTTTACCAATGTTTTAGAACTAGTGACACTACTATTAACTATGATTAATGTGAACTATACAAATGCATGCTTACTTGTTCTCTTTATAGAATCTAGATCTTCACTTTTATATTCATTATTCATATTAATACATGCATGTTTATAATCTAGCTTAACTATGAGACCCAATGTCTATTGATAGATATAGCTCAAGTGTCCAAAGATATACATATTTTGTCTATAATACCCTACTAGCTTTTGAAATGTGACACATGTCAACACCTAATTGAGTTCAAGATCTTTAAAAAGTCCACCTAGGCCTCGCACCATCAATCTTTATGTACTGGTTTATCATGGTTCATTGAATTTTAGTGTTTTTGGATCACTAAATCCTATATACTTGACACTTGTCATTCCCTATTTTTTTTTGCTTTATATGTGTTCCATTTGGTAGCCACTCGGGGCTTCTAAGATTTTTATACTAGGATGCTTAATTCTTCCTATGGGTCATTAGATCTATATACTAGGCTCTCATGATGGTGAAATATGCCACTCTCATGTAGATTTGACATTTTAACTCGCTCTCATGTTGTTTGATCAAATAGGCCTGAGAAGATGCACATCATAAGATCTTGGCTTAAACCTTTTGACTTCTACTTTAATCATGCAAGTATACCACTTGGTAGCTTTCTGATTAATTAGGGACCTTTGAAATGTCATCATCAATATTTCACCATTGGATCAACTATATAGATCAAAGTGAATCATTGATCTTTTAGGTCCACTTAACATTTGAATCCAAATGGGTAGTTTATGAGTTTAAATTTAATGTTCATGTGACCATCAAATGACATCCTCATGATTTTCAATGATATATGTATGACAAGTAAATATAATTCTATAAATTAACCATTTTCAAGGTTAAATTTGATGTTTGCACGATCGTTAAATGAGGTCTTTATGATTGTCAAATGGCATCCATATGACTGCCAAATTTAATCTCATAAGTTTAACACATGTCATTTCCTCAAGACTTCATGCTCTTGCAAGTATAAATGAGAAGAAGAGTTAGCATAATATTTTGGGAAATATGTACAAAGGACCCTACATGAATATTTTAGCCTAAGGTCTTAGTATTAGTAAAATATGATTTGGATTTAGGCTAAGAATATATAAAAGAGATCATGTATTTAATCTTGATGACCTAGCATAGAAAAATATGATTGGGACCCTCGGATCGAATATTAAATCATGTTCAAGACATAATGAAAAAGATCTCTAAGCAAGGGTGCCACTTGGTAGTATGGTATTGGTCATGGGGTAATTATTGCAAGGGAATTGTTTCAATATTTTTATGTAGGGACCCTAGATTTGTTAGATAAATTTTTCGAGACAAAGTCCAAAGGAATTCAATTGGGGGAATTATTTCAGATAAAATGTTCACAACAATGCTCTTGAATACTCAATTCTCTCTGATAAAATGTTTGAAGGAATGCTTTGAAGGGATGGTTTGAAAAGGGTCGAAGGGGATGATTCTTTAGAAAAAATGTCTCAAATAATTTGGCTACTAGGTTAAAAGGCCCAGGAAAAAAGACTCGAAGGCTAAGTCTTGAAGGGAAAAGGGCCTAGGAAAAAGTCTTGATGGGTAAGTGGTCACTTCAAAAAGGGTTGAAGGGTCTTTTTAAAAATTTACAAAGGGTTGGTTCAAAAATTATGAAGGGTATGTGCCTTTGAGGGAATTATTTTAGGATTTTACATCAGATAAAAATGTTTGAGACACAAAGTTTGAGGGAATTACCCTAGGGAAAAAGGCATGAAGGATATGCTTGTAGGGAAAAAAATGCTTGAGATAAAAGTCCCAAAGGGCATATTTAAAAGGGTTGAAGGGTCTACTTCTTGGAAAAAATATCTAAAGCATATACTTCATAGGGTAAATTTTGATGGGAAAGGGCATATTTAAAAGGGCCAAAGGGTTTACTTCATGGCAAAAATTCCTAAATAGTCTACTTTGTAGGGTGAATTTCGACTGGAAATGACCTAAGATAAAAGTCTCAAAGGGTAGGTTGACAAGGAAAAGGGTCATTTCAAAAGTCCTAAAGGGTCATTATATTAGGTAAATGTTCAAGACAAAAGTACTAAAGGGTGGATTACATAAAGCTCAAAGGGTAGGTTTATTTCCTCAAGGAAAATCTCTCAAATAAAACATCCAAAGGAAAGGTTTAAAAAGGAAAAGGTATGGGATAAAAGTCCTAAAGGGTAGGTGTAGAGGGGATGAAGGGTAATTCAAAAGTTTTGAAGGGAAATTTCAAAATGTTGAAGGGTCATTTCAAAATGTTGAAGTGTCATTTCAAAATACCAAAGGGCAATTTCTATCTGGTAACAATCCAAAGGGTTTACTTCATTGGGGATTCATCCATGACAAAAGTACCAAAGGATTTACTTCATAAATTCCAAAGGACTATTCAAAACAGCCTAAGGGAAAGCATGTAGGGAAAAATTCCCATGAAAATTATTTTGAAGGGTAAGTTTCATAAATCTTGAAGGGTAGGTTCATTTCCTCAGGGAAAATGTCTCGAATAAAATGTCCAAAGGAATGGTTTTGGAGGGTAAAGGCCTAGAATAAAATTCCCAAAGGATAGGTGAGGAAGGGACAAAGGGAAATTGAAAAGGTCCAAAGGAATTCTATTAGGATAAATTTTTGCAATAAAAATGTCGAAAGGACAGGTTACAAAAAAATTGAAGGGTAGGTTCATAAAGGTGAAGGGCATTACAAAAGTTCTAAAGGGCAATTTCAAAAGGCTAAAGGGTCATTTCAAAATGTTGAAGGGTAATTTATAACTCAAAATAATTTGAAGGGTCTACTTCATAGGGAATTCATCCATAAAAAATATTTTAAGGATCTACTTTGTAAATACTGAAGGATTATCTCAAAAAGGTAGAAGGGCAAGTTGTACAAAGCCCAAAGGGTAGGTTCATTTCCTCAGGGAAAATATCTTAAACAAAATGTTCAAAGGAATAGTTTTGAAGGAAAAAGGACTAAAATAAAAGTCTTGAAGGATAGGTGAGGAGGGGATAAAGGGAAATTCAAAAGTTCCAAAGGAATTTTATTGGGAAAAATGGCTACAACAAAAAGACTGAAGGATATGTTGCACAAAGCCCAAAGGGTAGGTTTAGAAGGTCGAAAGGCATTTAAAAATGCTAATGGGTACTTTCTATCCAAAAATAATTTAAAGGGTCTACTTCATAGGTTATTCATCCATGATAAAAGTATCGAAGGATCTACTTTGTAAAGGTTAAAGGGAAATCTCAAAAAGGCTAAAGGGCAAATTGTATAAATCTTGAAGGGTAAAATTAAAGGGGATGAAGGGAAATTCTATCAATGAAACTATATCGACAAGATTATCTATAAGAATAAGTCCTATTCTATGATTTTTTTTAAATAAAAATGTTGTGGGTAAAATTCTATGAAGAGAAAATTCCATCAAACAAAATGTCTGACATAATAAACCTGAAGACCAATTCATGCAAAACAAAAATTTTGAAGAAAAATTCCTGAAAACATAATTATGAAAACATAAAGCCCAACAAAGACTCTTGAAGAAGTTTATTACATGAAAACACAATAATAATGTTACTCTACCAAAGTAGGAAAAAGGCCAATAATCAATCTTCTCCCAAATTTTGCATAAGCATATAGAAGAGGGGCTGAAAGTTAAGACCTTAGTCTAAAAAAATAGGTCCCCATTTCCTTATAGGAAACGGGGTGTGTTAGGTACAACACTATCTTTAAATATTTAATGATCCCCATTGATCATCAATCCTTTCATCTAAGATTATGCCACTTGGCAACTCTATGTGCCTTATATGTATTGACTATTTGACTCAAAATGCATCATTGATCATTTTCATGAACACCCATGTGTCGCTGATCTTCTTTCAAATCATTGTGATTGAGACACATGTTACTAGCACATGTAATCTCAAAAACCTTTGATATATTGACTTTACACATGATGTTATATCACAATCTAGATTATTAATGCTCATTGTTAGATCTACTTGACTATTTTAACCTATACTTCAATGTAGTTAAACTTGATGATCTCTATCACATCAAAGTCTACAAGAGCAACTTTAAAGGTTTATAACTTGAGTTAGAAAATAATTCAAGAGTCCAAATATTCAAGGTAACTTATTGGCACTATTAATAAAATCTCCATGAAAAAATTTGACCTTAGTTGACTTTTTGAGAACCTAAATTAAATGCACAAACTTTCTAGTTCATTCATATCTACTTGATGTGCAGTGATGGTCTAGATTCTCCAAAGCTAGAAGATGTACGTTTATCTTTCCAAATGATTAGATGACACATAAAAACTTCACCAAAACATCTATGGATGCCTCAAAACTTATTTTTTGTCCTTATAAACCTACAAATGTGTCATATCTCTCCAAGATATTAAACACAACTTATTTTTCATTCATGCACTATAACCATGTGCTCTCTTTGACATCAATGACAACCTAAGACATTAATGACCATGCTCAACAATATCCCACTTTTTCATTAATGGTAAAACACCCTCATAATGAATTCTTACTCATTTTAACTACTTCATTCTGATCTTTCTCCCCCTTTGACATTAATGACAAAGGGTATCTTCCCCAACATGACAATAATAATTCTTTAACATCATGGAAGCATTCAAATATTATTTAATATGCTTAAGATACTTACATAATTTTAATCATATGAATCAATTACTTCCCCTTTGACATGCACTAATCTAAACTTAGACTTATCTAATCCTTGGACCTATCTACCTAAAAAACTCATAGGATTTATTTACTCATGCATGAATATTAAATAAATTGTCAAAACACATGACTTGGTTTGATCAAGTCATCATATCAATCTTCTTGAAATCACAACTATAGTAGACATCTTCATACTTCTATCATGACTAAAGAATATTCACATATGATCTCACTCACATCATGCACATCTTATTCAAGCTTTTCAAACTATCTAAGTTATCTCCCCATAACTCCATGCTTCACCTGGATCATGACATCTTCAATTGGTATTTTTAACCAAATCTATTTTGACACCTAGAAACCTCCATACTCTACCTATAATTCCTTATCTTTATCTTGAATGATCAACATCTTAAATTAGATTCCAAATGGATTTAAACTTATTAAATTCCTTCATCTATAAGATTATATTTTATAATCTCTTGCTTACTCTTTGCCTTTAAATTCTGTACTTATTGGCACTTTGATTATCACCTAGAGCACACACACTTTCTTCCACACATGAAAGATGTCTCCTAAGAAGTATAGGTAGAAACACCCACTTGTCATAGGGGGAATAAATATCCCAAAACTTAGGAGACTCCCATATCTCCATGATCTTACTTGACTTTCAGTCCTTCCTCATATTTAGATTGACTTTGAATGAGTTCTCAACCTTGTTATTTTCTTTTATCTCAAGATCTTGTTTAATTTCCTTGTCTATTTGGGGAGATAAGCCTTGTTACTTGATATTGAAATTATTAACTATTCTATCATGGCAAATAATCCACTTTGAGCCTATTTTTTATTTACCTACTTAGGTCTCCATTCATTATGACTCCTTCTCTTCATGACAGGATTGATAATTTTTGAAGTAGAATACTAATCATTCTTGTAGAACCTTACTATCTCTCATGACATTTGAAACAAATGAGGTTTATTAAATTATACATACCTTGTGATTGATATATAATATTATTCCTTTAAGTTTCATGATTATGTACCTGATCATTTGGTCCCTTGATGAAGATATTACAAAACTTTGCAATATGACCAAATCCCTGACACTTATAGCAAAACATGTCATTATTTCCTTATGAACCTGTTGATTGTCTTAAGTGATGATGTTCTTCATGATTTCCATTATATTTCTCATAATTCCATGAAAATTCATTCCTTAAAGATATTTTACAATATTTTAACCTATAAGCAAACTGATTGTAAGAGTAACAATGACCATTGAAATTTACATACCTCATAGCATTTGGTTGTCTAATCTAATTTGTCTTCATTCTATCAATACCTTCAGTCTTTGACTAATGAATGATATTTAAACCCTTTATATTATATTGAGTTACATGATTTTGTTCTTATTTATATCCAATACCATATCTATCACTAACATGGTTTTAACTACTCAGAATATTGTCAAGATCATTTGAGCTCTTTTCATACTTTACAAATGACTTCACCTTACAAGATGTCTTGTCTTACTTAGCTAAAAATGACTCAATTTCAATCACATACCTTAATCACTCATCTTATTTTGATTTTAGGCTTGTAGACATAGTTTCTAATTGACTATTAAGATGCTTGATAGTATCTTCATGTTCCCTAGTGCCATCCTTCATTCTTTCTTCAAACACATTGAATTTCTCTTCATAGTCCTTGATTTGTGACATCATCTGATTGTTATTTTTCTTCTCAATATTTAGATCTACAAGAGCATTCATAAATTCATCTTTATTATCTAAATCATCAATTGTATCTTTGCTCATAGCTTAATTTAGTTTCATTTGTAAAGACTCTATCTCCAATTGATACATGATACACTCTTCATCCTTATCTTTACTTATTCATTAAGAGTAAAAACCTAAGTTTCAAGATATTATGTGATCTCATCATCCTCTTTAACTTCATTTCTTACCCTTCCTTAAAAAATTCCAACTTGCTCCTCATAAGATTTGATCAAGAAATCTTGTTTTTTATTCTTTCTTTGTAGTATCTTCATTTCTTACACAATATATAGATATTTATATTCAAGAGTGAATTTCTCATCATCTTCTTCTTAGCTATCTCTACCAAATAAATCTCTACTTAAATAATATTCACCTTCACCATCACTAAAATCCATAAACAATGTCTCCTTGTCTTCATTATGAAAAGAATCATCACTATGAGACGTGTTTACTTCTTATTTTATAGATGAGTTACTATCTTCTTCATGGTAAAGGCTCTTATTACCTTTATTTGATTCTTTCTTTCCATTTTTATTACTATTTTTTTTTACTTGTTAGGACCCTTAGATTTCTTATGTTCATCCTCATGAGATTCCTTATAAGCTTCTTTGTGTTCAAACTTGTCTGGACATTTATCTATAAAATAAACAACTTTACCACATGAAAAACATTGAAAAGGAAGTTTTCCTTCATACTTATCTAATGATACATTCAATATTCTTATAATAATGGCTTTAGGTTGATCTTTATTAAGATCAAAATCTTTGAGACTTAACTTTTTCTTCTTAGATTTTGTCTTCTTGATCACCTTGAAGGCTGCTTCCTTCTTAGAAGGTCTATCCTCATCAACTCTCATCTCATAGGCAGTAAATATGCCATGGAAATAATCCATATTTAACTAAATGAGATCATGAATTTCTTCTACAATAGAAATTTGTTTAACAAACTTTAGTGTAAGATTCCTCAATAGCTTCTGTACTATAGTATCTTCATCAATCACCTCTCCAAGACCTTTGATCATGTTTACTACCTCATCAACCTTTATAAGATAGGATGCCATATTATTTTCTTCTTTCATTTTAGGACCTTCAAATTTCCTTTGGTAGGTATATAATTTAACCAGTTTTACCTTTGAGTCTCCTTCATAGATATTCTATAATTTGTCCCAAATTTCCTTGGAAGACTTACAATAGATCACTTTGGTAAACTCAACCTTGGATAGACCACAAATGATAGAATTTATAGCTTTATAATTATTCTCACTCAACTTCTTGTCAATAACACTAGTTGGAAGAGTAGCTAGTGTAGTATAACCATCTCTGATAGATTACCAAGTATCAAACCCTAGAGACATGATGTATGTCCTCATCTTTGCACTCCAAAAATCATAATTTGACCCATTAAACAATTATACTTTATTTATAGAGAAACCTTTCTAATGTTATCTTTTCATATTGTACCTTAGATCACGTTCAAGTGGTTAAACTTGTAATGAAGGTCCTGCTTTGATACCAATTATTGGAGGTACAAGCATTAAGAGGGGGGTGAATCAGTGATGTAAGATATTTCAAACTTTAATTTTAATCCTTTCAAACTCTCAATCAATGAGCACAAGCATTCATAAAGAATAAAATATTCTCATAACAATGAATGAGAAAGATGATGCAAGATCACACACATAACACAAGATCTATGTGGGAAACCCTCTTGGGAAATAAAATCCACTCTCAAGTCTACAAACACATGGAATACTTATCCTATAATATTATCATAAACATGAGACATTTTAGTGAAACACCAACTTCATAAGGAGCACCCACCCTTAAGTATGAACAAGCAACCACTTGTTCTATATGTTGAACACCTACACAACACCTTATGGAATCAACAACTCCATAAATCTGATTACATTTCAATCTAATTAGAGAAGCAATGTATAACACCTCTCTTTAAACTCACCACACATAATAACTTTCTCATATAAGCAATGAATCTAAACATTCCTTTTGAATCACTCTAGGATTTTTCACTCATCTTTAATATACTATGTACATCAATCCATCCACTAAACACAACCTCTCTGATCTCTTTCCTTCATCTCTATTTTTTGCTTTCTCAACACATTCCCATCTAGACACAAAACCATTTCCTTAAATTTAACTCTTTATTGAGACTTCATGAATAAAAAATTCTATATTAGTCATAATAATTACCTTAACCCTTAAGACTTATATCATGCTAAGACATATCTCAAATTCATTGTCACAGGTTAGCCATATCATCCATAGGTCACACTTAAGTAGCTACACCTTTTAATTAGGCCTTAGTAGCCCTTATAAGTCTCATGGAGGCCTCATATCCCTTTATCACTTCATCAAGAAAAATAAGAACACATGATTACTTTAAAATACATGGGTCCACTCTATATGACCTCTAAGACATTTTAAAATGAATACATCTACCAAAACACTCTTATACTAAAACACAATTTCTTAAACAATATTTTGTACACAACAACACCATAAATGAATAAATAGTCAGATTACAAATACAATAAATACATTTGTATAGATATTCAAACACCCAAACCAATTTTTCTAGATATCCTTTAAAATTCTACATAACTTTGCCTTTTACACCATTATCAAATTCTGCATATATCAAAAGTTATAGCTCAAACAATACATACTCATTTTTCTTTTGTTAATTTGAGTATTCAAATTCCAATGGTCACTGTGTAATGCAAATATTATAGACACATGTATTCATCTCATGCTACCTAAAAGCTTGATCAAATACACTCTAGATATCTCTTTATGAGATTCCTATCTTTAATTATTTAATGCTCCACATTGATCTTCGATCCTTGCTTATGAGATCATGCCATTTGGAAGCTCTATGTGCCTTTTACACATTGACTATTTGACTCAAACCACACAATCGATCTCCATTTGCATGAACACCTATGTGTCATTGATCTTATGTCAAATTATTATGATTTATATACATGTCACTAACACATTAAATATTAGGAACCTTTGACATATTAACTTTATACACATTGTTAGATCATAATTTGGATGATGAATCCTCATCATTAGATGTGATTGACTATTTGACCCTAGATTTCAATGTAGTTAAAATTGATGATCTCTGGCACATCACAGTCTGCAAGAGAAACTTTGAAGGTTTTTAAATTGAGATATAAAACACTTCAAAAGTCCAAATATTTAGGGTACCTTCTTGTCACTATAGATAAAATCTCCATAAAAACATTTGACTATAGCTGATTTTATGATTACCTACATTAAATGCATAAACTTGCTAGTTCATTCATATATACATGATGTGTAATGATGGTTTGGCTTCTCTTAAGCTAGAAGATGCATGTTTCTCTTTCCAAATGATCAAGTGACACATTGAAACTTCACTAAGACATTTATGGATGCCTCAAAACTCATTCTTTATCCTTACAGACCTACAAATGTGCCATATCTATCCAAGCTATCAAACACAACTTATTTGTCAGTCATGCACTGCAACTATATGCTCTCTTTGACATCAGTGCTAACATAAGACATAAATGACCATTATCAATAATATTATGAAGATCAAATCAATTTTTTTAATATATACTAAGCAATAACTCTAAGGAACAAGAGGAAATAGTCAAACAGTTGGAGACTCAACTTGAGATTGTGAATGCTAGTGTAAAGACCAAATAAGAAGAATATACAAGGTATGTAACTGAAGTGGATTCTTTGAGAGTTGATTTGGATTATACATAAATTAAGGTTAAGTACTTTGTGAGGTTTTAAAATAATACTAATGATTCAAATAACATTCTAAGTAGCCAAAATACTACCAATGATAAAATAGGCCTTGTTTTTAATGGAGACCAAAATAAGAACACTAATGTGATCAATAAAATCAATGATCAATCAAAAAATGAGGGTGATGTTAGAAGTAAGGATAATAATATAAATAATCCTAATGTTATAAGGTATTATAACCCTTTAGATGGCTATTTTTATTCATGTGAACCAATTTGGACATAGAGCAAGGCATTGTAGAAGGCCCTATAAGAATGACTATGAATGGAACTATGAGGAAAGTCATAAATCAAGAGATATGAGTCATGGCGTGTTATAATCAAAAGGAATAATTTTTTTCAATTGTCATAAGATTGGTTATATTGCAAAGTATTGTATGCATGGATTCTCAAGATAAAATAGGAAAGTTGAGAACTCTAGAGTACAAGAAAGAAGACTAGATAGTAAGTCAAAACCCAAGGTAGTTAAGGTTGATGACCAATTTTCAAGTCCAAGTGGACTATTTTCCATGGTATAATATAGTAAATATACAAAGGGGTATCAATAATTCTCTCTGTTAGCTCAAATTATTGATGAAGAAAACAAGACCAAAATAACAAGCCAAAATGTTGTTTAAACAAAGATTGAGGAGCTCAAACCAAAAGGAATTTTCAATCCCAAGAAGATCATGAAGGAATTTAAATATAGTAAAGACATGGAGATATGGGAATCTAATAAATTTATGATATTTTATTTCTTTAGAGTATAGGTAACTCCATTAGGCTTCATGGAGGCACTCAACTAGTAAGTAAGAATCATAAAGGATGCTCAGTCATAAGGGGATTTTTGTGGTCTTTGATGACTTTCAAATTCAAGTTTCAGTCAAGATTATGATGTAGGTGTGTTCACAAGAGACAGGACACAAATATTTTATATGATGACTTGATCAAACCAAATTATAATTTTTATTATGTTTGAATTTTTTAAGGAGACAAGAGGAGCCAATCATGCTATAAGAGTATGTAAGCCTAATTTATGTTAAGCTTATTTGAAAATAAAAGGTGCATTATTTTAGGTCCAAATATCAAATAAGTTTCTAAGAACATGGCCCTTTATAATTAATGTCAAAGGGTGAGAAATTTCCTCCAAATTATAATTTTGATTATGTTTGAATTTCTCAAGGAGACAAGAGGAGCCAATCATGCTACAAGAGTAAGTATGTAAACCTGATTTATGTTAATATTATTTGAAAAGAAAAGTTCAAGTATTTTAGGTCCAAATATGAAATAATTTTCCAATAACATGGCCCTTTATCATTAATGTCAAAGGGGGAGAAAGTTCTTATTTGGGAGAAAGACCAAGTATCAAAGAAGATCCAACTTGAGAAGATGAGAATGATTTGTTCTATTAGATTGTTTTTCATCAATGAAAAAGGGATTTATTGTTGAGGTATGTTATTATTACTGGTTTTGAATAATTTTTGTTGTAATTTATGTTAAATTCAAGATAGATGTCAGTTATGTCAAGATCAAAGTTGAGGCTATGCATGGTGAGATGACATGTGTCAAAGAAGTCTCATGATAAGAGAAAATTTGAAGGAAACCTCTTGTATATCTATTGAGAGATAATTTTAAGGAAACATGGTAATTAATTAGAGGTTGATGGCATGTAAAATTTAGGATCATGGTATAAGGTAAGCTACTATTGTGTACTAGGTGTCTTGAAAATCTTAGTCTAGCCCTAAAAGAAGGTATATGCATGAAGCATAGTAAAATATTAGTGAGTTGTGCTAGTACAGTAATGAGAGAGTATAAAAATATTTTTAAACATGATTTTTAGGCAGATAATTCTTTAGATGAGTTCTAAGGTCAAGGTTTTGAGGCTTAGTGCATATTTAAGAGATCTAATGAGAAGGCATAGGCCTAATAACATGTTGAGGTAATTAATATGAGAATTTTGTGATTAAGGATGATAATGTATGAGAATGGTATGATTTTATTTGACATGTGGATTATTTATTTTTATCAGTACAAGATGTTTCATGGTATGATCATGGTCTTAGTATGACTGATAATTCAAGGCCTAGTGTGCAAAGAGACCTAGTGTGGCTTAATGAGGGGTCAAGATCATTTACAAAGGTGATATATCTCTTAAGAGAATTAAAAAAAGTGTGATAGGTTATTTTAAGTATTTTGACCAAGTTTTAAGTTAATACCTGAGGGGTAAATCAAGAAACTTGGTGTTAAAGTCTTTTGTGTCCACAAAATGGGGTATTACAGACCTACGAAGGAATTTATTATGCTCACTGGCACATGTAACATTTTCATGAGATATTGATAATATAATGTAATTTGGGTAAGGTCCTTATATTTATTTTCCTAGCATTTGTTTTTTTGTTGAGGGGAAATACTTTATGAATTATTGCTAAGGGAAACCAGTCAAAACCCTCATAAAACCCTCATAATGACCCAATAAGAAAGATATTGACATTTATGGTTAATAATGGTTTTTTAACCTATTTTTATGTTTTAAACATATAAATTATTGTTCCATGTTTCTCTAGGTGGTTTTTTTTTATCATGATAGTGAGTGGAAGCTACAAGAAACCCCTTATTTCTTGGAATTTTGATGTAACAAATAGGGTTGACTAGGTCAAATAATGATAATGGATGTAATATGATGTGAGACTTATATTTTGTGACCATTTAAGTTTATAATAATTTTTAAGAACCTAAATAGGCTAAAATAGTCATGAAATTTGACATATCACTAAACACGCCTAATGAGCAAGATAATGAGAAAACTAGGCAAGAATGAGAATGGGATTAGGGATTGGTTAAAGAGGATTAGGGATGGATAAAAATGTATGGGGTAATTTTTAGATACTTATAAATAATATTAAATTGGTTTATAAGTGTTTTTTATGATCATACACAATAAAAAGGTTGTCATCAAAGTGACCTATCTAACATAGTGAAGTCTGTGTAGGGTGAAGATGTGAGATTGGTCTATAAGACCAATATTGATATTGAAATTTGAAAAATATATATTATAAAATTTTATAATGATGTATAAGGATCATGAAAACCCAATTTATGTTTATAAAATTGTTCACAAAAGTGTTCTAAATCTTCATTCTCATGACTGAGTTTTTGGAGCTACAGGTAGTTTTCTATGTGTGAGTGTGAATGATGTTTATGAGTCATTTTACACCAATTTTAAGGATATAATTATCATAAAGGTGTTATATATTTATAATATGTTAATTTTAATTAATTTATATTCATTATAAATACCTATTCAAGTATGGAGAGTCAAATGTTCTTAACTATATATTGATAATGTTTGGGAGTTTTAAGTAAGCCTTTTGTAGGAGTGTTCTCGAGACCTTTTGGCATATGTGGTGAATATTAAATAACCTAGGGATGTTTTTTAGTTCATAAATATTATATTAATTTTATTTTTTCATGTTTTTAAATATAAAATTTGGTTTTATGCCTTAGTTATGTGAGACATACTTTTTGGTAGTAAGAAGGCTTAATGACGAGTAGACCTAATTGGGTGGTTCAAGGAGTAAAATGAGATAAATGGTGTTGGGTACATAAGGTGAGATTATTATTGTTATATTAGAGTCATGTTTAAAGTTTTTCATCCATTTTTGGAGGATTAAATTTTTTTAATGAGGTCTAAGTGAAACATGTGCTTAAAGAAGGCATAATTACATTAGGTCTCTATTAGGTCTAATAATGGTTTTGGCCCTTAAGGGTAATGACCAACCTATGTGGTGTTTTTTTAAATTGTGAAACATTTTTTTGGATATATTTTATGGGTTATCAAATTTTGGTGAGGTTTTTGGCTAACCAAGATGTGTAAGGGCAAGAGTTTAGTATAAAGACAAAGCCTAATAGGCCTAATTTGACCAGTTAGAGAATTGAGCATATGAACGAATGATATAGATTTTTTGAAAATAGATAAAGGGTTTAAAGATAATAAAATAGTGGTGATGAATATTACATAAATATCTAACTATGTTTATATAGGTGTTGATTAAGGTCATCTAACATAATTTTTTCAAGGAAAGGGCTAGTTGAGCAAGAAGGCCTAATAGGCTGTTTGAGATAGAAAATACTATGAGAAGAGAAAAATAAGGAGGTAATATTCAATTGAGTAATAAAAATGTGTCAAAGGGTTATCAAATATTCAAGGAAGCTAAGTTGGTGTTGGGTTACCTAGGGGGTTGGGGCCTCCTTGCAGGTTGGAGCTTGTTAAAGGATTAGTTGTGTTGGTTCTTAACTCGTGAGGGGTTGGTGATCGTTATGGGGTTGGCACCTCACTAAAATTTTGATTAATTTATTATAGGACTATATTATAAGTTGTGAATTAGTGGATTTTATTCCACAAGAGGGTTTCTCATATATATCTTTTTCTTCAATTTTGTTTACTTTCATAAATGCTTATGTATGCATTGATTGTTGTATGTAAGTGAATCAATGCTTCATGAATGTTAAGTGAAATTAAAGGACTATTTTAAGACAAGTGATTTACCCCCAATATTATTAAATTTAATTTAAAAAATTAAAAAAATAATAAATTAAAACACAACAAAAACATAAAATACATAACTCTTTTACCTTCCTTACATTCTCCAAATGGCTTGATAAACTTGTGCATCAAGAAGTTTTAATCAATGGAGGTTGCTTGGAACCTTATCTCCTTAGCACCTTGGATTGAAATGTTTCTTGGATTAATATTTGGGCATGGTAACCTTATTTTTATGGCATTTGGGCATTTTAACTCTACAATATCCAAGCTTGTTGAAGATATTTGTGCATAATAACATTGCACTAAAAAATGGCTTAAAAACCAATAGGCATGGCCTTATATTTATATCCTTTATAATTAATTCTTACCTAAGGTGAGTCAATGTTGAATTTAAGATTGTAATCGGTTCAAACTAAACCTAGGTGAGTTAAAACTAACTCCAGTAGAGTTAATAGTTGTCAAGTAATTATGATTTACAATTACTAGGCATAGCTCTCAAATTAGATATTTGAGGATATTTTCAAAGATCTTAACAAATCATAAAGGAAATGGTGAAAGGCTAGGATATTTTGAATTTATGAATTTCCCTTTTTAGATATTCATTAATTAAAAATGGATAATTTAACTAGGCATTTAATATTATTTAGTTTGTTAATTGATTTTGATTATCCTTTTAAATATTTCAAGATTTAATTAAGTGTGAAAGTGACCCATTTAATAGGTCCATAGGCCCAATTGATAGTTGTGATATTTCAAGGTGATTAGGGATTAATTAATGAGAGGTTATTGTTTTATACAGTAGGATAATTTAAATAGGGATGCCTCAACATGATTCTAACCTTTGATAATGATGCAAAAATAAATTTAAGACGTTTAATGATTTATAAGCTTAATTTACAATGGTTGGTAAGAATTAGTTTGAAGTCTAGTTAGAATCTAGTTGTGGCCAATTTTAGGTGTTTACAGTTTTCCCTTATTTGGGAAGGTGTTGCAAGCTATAGGCATAGTAATGTCTTATCAAATAATTAAATATTCCATTAAGAATGAAAGAGGATAATGATTGAAGAAAAAGTTATAAACAATGTTTGGGAAGCCTATAATGATGCCCCATTGAGGGAGTGGTGAACACATATGATTGATGGATGGTCCCTAAAAAAAAAGAAAAGAATGAAATTAACTCATAGGTGAGATTAATCTAATCAAGATAATGTTTGAATTCATTGATTTAAAAAGTACTGATTTACCCAAAGATAATTATAATTAGTAACAAATGTTGAGACACTAATTTGCCCAAAGGTAGTTATAATTAGTGGCACAAGAACATGTCTCAATAGGGTAGATCAGTCAAAATAATTATTTGCCCATAGGAGGTTATAATCATTAAAATGACTTGGATTGAATAATGATTTTTATGGTTGTGTCATAGTAGGGTAGATTGACAAGCATAACTCAAAGATATAAATTGTTGCATATATTAAAGATGAGTGGGAACAAACATAGATGTGATGGTCTAATGATTGAACAAGCCACAAATAAACAAGCATATGAGGATACACAAAGTGATAAAAGAGATGATTAAAAGAATAAATAATTGATCAATGTTAATTATTTAGTTTTACCTATTAATGCAAAGATGTTCATCATTATTATCATTGATATAACTAGAATGATTAATGCGGTTGATTTGTTCAAGGATGGTGGGAGGATTTACTAAGGTTACTAAGGAGAAGATTTTGTGGCTCCATTGCTTTAAATATTTCCTCTAGCATGTGATGGTATGCATCATGATATAAAATACCATGACAAATTAATTGAAATATGCATAAGGACTAACTCATAAGCCAATAAATAATTAAAAACAATACACCAATGATAAAAACCATGATGATAATGTTGACGTATGAGTATGGGTGGACCTAAGTAGAGTGTGAAAAGAATCACCCAATTAATGTATTTTTAATAAGTTAAGGTACAAAAATTAAATTAAACAAATAGGAAAATAAACAAAAAACAAACAACTAATAAAATAAACACACAAAAATATTGAAAATAAAAAATAGAAAACATCCTATCATCAACCAAGTCAATATCTATGCATAAAGGCTTAATAGAATGATAAAAAGGTTGTGCCCCCAAGCAATGAAACATACAAAGTGAAGGTCATATCCCTAATGGTAGTAGAATGTATTAGAACTATCAATGGATTTTTTCCAATAAGGAATATTGAAGATGATCGACTAGGTTCAAATAGGATAAATGTTTTTTTATTTTGAAAATTTTGAATGTTTTTAGAATTTTGAGGTATCTTAAATCATTAGAGATTGACAAGATATAACTCTCAAAATTATGAGAGCATAAAATTAGGCTGCTCACAAAATAGTGAGATTATATGGAAAAGGGGGACTGAGATGACCTCAATGTGAATCAAACATGACCTACATAGTCCCATTAGGACCTCAAGTCACAATATTTTTGCCAACACAAAAGGTGAAGAGATCCAACCAAGTAACAAAAAATTCAAAAATTGAGGCAAATGGTAAGGAAAATGAGAATAGTAATGAGAAGGTGATGTGGCAATGCATGGTAAAGGTGTTATTCTTAATTTTCCCATAGGTGGTTATAATTAATAAAAAATAACATAGATCTATGCTACTAATTTTTCCATAGGCAATTATAATTAGTAACACAAGGTGGGATATTGATTTACCCATAGGTGGTTATAATTAGTGGCACTAGTCAAATGTAAATAGAATATAACTTTATATATCTATTTTCACACTAATTTCATAGACTATCATTTAAACACATAATTTTTAAATTGTTGAAATTGGATCAGAATCCCCTTATAGAAGGTGAGGAATAACTAAAGGAACCAAGATTAAAAGGGATGGGTAGGGCAACTAAAAATAGGCTTTAGTCAATAGTGAAAGTAGAATGGTATAGTGTATGACATTGTTCAAATATGATGATGTTAAGTCAATTGGATATAGTGGTAATAGGGTTTCCCCCAAGTGATAAGGTAAGGTAAATGGTATGGTATGAAATAACAACAAGAGGAATGGCAAATGAAAATAAAAAGGTAAATAGTTATGGTAAGGTAAATATTTCTATTGTTCCTATTGATGTGGAGATATACATCCTAATCAACATATGAGATAACTAGAATAATAAATCATGCAAATTGTTAACCCACACCTCTTCTGAATAAATACTTTATCAAGAACCTATTTTAGATTTGGAATATGTTAATGTTGTTATGATTTTCATTGGTCATTGATTCTATTTCCTCCAAACTTTGAGACAAGATATCTTCATAACATGTATAAAGGAAAGTTTATGTAGGGATGGTAATTATGTATAAATATTGGTTTATAGGAATAATTTGGAAATGTGAAGGTGGATGATAATGTAATGTATAATGGTTGAGAAACAAATTAAGATCAAGGTTAATAGGCACACACAATGTTGTTGATTCTAGATTTGACAAAATTTTGGTTATGGTTGGGTTGAAGACTTCTAAATATAATCTTGATAGGACCACCATATTTTTCTATTGTTTGTGCTTGAGAGTAACTAAAATTTAATTAGGATGTATATTAGAATCTATACTAATTTTATCTTTAATAATGCCTTTATCAAGTAGTGAAGAATTGTTATGCTTAGCTATTCACACCTTGATGAGGTTTTCACCAATGAAGTTATATTTATTTTCCCATAACACCTCCAAGAATGTTTCACTAAGGAACATTTAATTTTGAATTTTAATGTATTTTATAGCCTCAAATAAGGTTTCACTAGAAGATGCTAAGTTTAAACTTTAATTCCCCCCTATCACCTTTGAAAAGGTTTCACTAGGAGATTATTCTTGTTTTACATGAATGTGGTCTTGGCCCCCTGATATTCTTCAACTGATAAGTCACCATGGATGCATTTAAAAAATGTATGATTTTGTCTATCCTAATTGACACTTGTGGGAGGTTGTATGCCAATATAATTCTTAGGTTAGTTGGTGTTAATGGTATGTGAAATGGTAATGAAATGGGAAGAGGTAGCATAATCTTCATAGAATATACTAGGAGAAATTGTGTTAAAGCTAAAGTAATCATCCTCAAAAACATGAAAGGATCACAAATATATTCAACTTGATCTACAAGGCATGCATAACCAATGTTATAACAACCATAAATGTATTTTGATTATGAAGATGGTTCCAAATCAAAGGACTCTAAATGCATTGTTAAGACTGACATTGATTCTGCTTTTGATGCTAAATCTAGTGTTAGTTCAAAAATATAACCTAAATTCAATGTTGATTCTTCATTTTCTATAGATGCTACCATAATGATGCCTAGATTAATGCCTAGTTTTGGACAAGTAATGGCCTATGATGTCATAATGGGCTCCGTAAATATTAGTTTGTCAAAGTGAAACTCCTCCATAAGGGAAAAAAGGTCAAGAGATAACTCCATAGAGATTTTATTATCAAAGGGAAGCTCTTTAAAAATAGTATAATGGTCAAGATGATGATTTTACCAAAGTTGGTTATAATCATTAAGAAGTGACTCAACAAATAATGGCTTATCAGAGTTAGACTCCTTGACAACATGGATATTTTCAAAAGGTGATTCATCACAGGTTGACTAGTCACAAATAGGTGTTTAAAAAAAAACATCACATATTGGTTGGTTATCTTGGCCTTGGTTTACAAGTAAATTTAAAATACCATTTTTAAACACATCTTGGTCTTGGAATGATTGGCTCAATTGAAGAGGGTTTGATTGGCTCGATTGTGGATCAAATATTGGTATGGGTTTTATAAAGTGGGGGTGGTTGGCACTAGATAAATAATGGTTTCCATTGAATAATGATATTTTTATAAATGGGATCATCTATGATGGGCTTAACAAAGGTTAATTTATGGCCTAAGACAATAACTGTGGCTCATCTAGTCGTGATTGCATAACTTTGTTGATATAATGAGATATCATACTTAGAAGGGCTTGGAATGGTAATGATACAGAATTATGAAGCTTGGTTGCTATCATAATAGAAAGGATGAGGTTTTGGTATGGTAATGGTAGGGTGTTACAAATCCTAGTTGTTATCATAAGCTAAAATATGAGGTCTTAGTATAGTGATGGTAGGGCATTGAAAATCTTGGTTTCTCACATAAACTAAAGGATGAGGTCATAAAATGGTAATGATAGGGAATTTTTGAAACTTAGTTGCTATCATGAGACAAGGTATGAGGTCTTTAAATGGTAATGGTATGACATTATGAATCTTGGTTACCATCTTGAGCCAAAGGACAAGGTCCTAGAATGGTAATCTTGGAACACTGTGGAGCTTGGTTGTTCAAGAAATCCTAAGGAGGGTTAATGGTATAGGTGGGAGATTGGATGTCATTAGGAATGAAAGGGAAAACTTGGTACATTAATCAATTTAAATAAGGTATCACCACATGATACTCTTGAGGATCTTGGCTTCATTCCCTAGATTAAGTATTGTAAGGAAGATAAGGATCCATCTCACAAACCACCTCTTCACCATAAGGGTCTTGATCAAAATCAATTTGTGTAACCACATTATCATAACTTGGATTGTACATGGATTTAATATGAATGTAACAAGACATATCCAAATCAATAATGAATGTTTTATAGAAAGGCCTAGAGTTCTAAAAACTCTAAAAAATAATGTCCAAAGGAAAAATGGTCTAAACATAGTCTAACTTGGTCAAAAAGAGGATCTATATCTCCAAAATGGTCTGTGCTAAAACTTGGTCTAAAATATTATAATGTCAAATGTCTAACATTAAATATCTTACACAAACAATCAAGTGTATGAATAAAAATCAAAATGCCAATGATCCAAAAATTGAAAGCTTTGGTTGAAAGATAATTCAGAAATAAGAAAAAAACAATTCAAATAATGCTATCTTTGAAAAGAGATGTTTTATTGATCAAAATTATAGACCCAAATATATGCCTATCTCTAAGAAGAGATGTCTGATTTCCATTTCAAGTTACATCTTCATTTATACATGTTTTTAAGGTGTGAGGAGGATGTGGAAGGTCACCAATCTTGAGGGAGATTAAGTGGTTTGACTTTCATGATTTATAACAATACAAAATTTGAGGAATTACTATTTTTAGAAACTTACTATTTTTAGACTGAACTACTATAATTGAAATTTGGGGAACTTCCATTGGGTTTTATGGGGTCAAGCTTCATTGTGTAGAGCTCAATAACATCTCATGACATTTCCCTCATTATTAGCTTTCCAACAGTTCAAATGGTGAGTCAATTGGATCTATGGTGTAAAAGTTATGGCTCCCAGAAGTTTCGTCATCAATTGGGGGGACCCATCACCCAAATTGTCATCTGAATTTTTGCCTAGATCAGATAAACTCTAGGTAAAAAATGTTTCAAACAAGTCTAATCTAAATAAAATAGAATTTTCTAGGTATTTTAGATAAGGAACAAATTCTAGGCTCAAAACATGCATGTGCTAGGTCTTTTAGAAAAGGTATAAAAGCTAGACTTTTAAATAAAATAGGGTATGATATTTAATCTAATAAATTTTAAATACTTTAGCATAAACTATAAATTTATATTTAAACATGAACTTGGTCAATTGGTATAAGGCATGAAACTCAAGGCATATGGAAGATAAGCTATTTCTCCCAAATTTAGGCACAAACAATAGTTTTCAAATTGAATACATAAATAACCTAAGCTACACAAAACAAAAGTGAAAGATCGATGTCTAGGCCAAAATTACACAAGGCATAGGAAAAAATAAATCAATGTTTGGATTTTAAATTGGCAAGGCTAATTTCAAACTCAATTTTGGAAAACTAGGTTTTTATAAATAGATAATAAGTTAGACAGAGACGAACAACATGACAACACTAGATATAGATACGAAAGGAAAATGTGGCTTTGGTTTCAAAATGGGAATTTGGACACAACAAAAAAAAATTTATGAAATGATTCAAGTAGTGTAATGGTGTTATCACACTCTAAAGATATGATAAATGGTTCATTTCAAGACTTAAAATGCATAATATTTGAAATGAATTGGGTAGCGTAATGACACACTTTTTAATCAAGTGACATACACACACAAAGATTGATGAAAATACTAAGGCACATGTACTATGTCTAATGGGAAGCATAATGCCTCCTCAAATAAAAGAGTGATGTATAAATAAGACTCAATTTGACATGGTAAGATAGAAAAAAATAGATAGTTTGACTCAAAACAATGTAAGAAAGGATAAAATGACAAAAACACCTAAGTGTAATTTCCTAAATCCTAGAACTAACAAGGTTGCATAAACTATTGAATTTCATCAATATACTCACTCTTGAGAGGATTTTAATTATAAATCCAAACAGTAAAAGTGAATGATAAATTAGGTTTTTAGGCCCCCTCTTCTCTCAAGATTTTGTAATGCAACATGAAACTTTAGGCTACTCACCCTATATCAAAAGTATGTCTGTGGTAAGTGGTGTTTGTTTTAAACTATCAACTTTTGCTCATTTATAGATGGTCCCAAGAATGGATAACACAAGAGATTTAATCATATCATTTGGATCCAAATCAATTGGCTTGTTATGAAAATGTCTTATCATTTTCACAACCACTACATTCATTGCTTGCTCAATGTAGTGAAATGTCTGAGTTGATCATACATTTTGATGGTAGTAGTCATTAATATAAGTATTTGAACTACTCAAACTACGATCCCAATGATTCATCAACTCAATTTGTACACCCCACCTTAAAGTTGGGTTTAAATGATGATGGGAGATGAATTTCTAGGTTAATGATTTTGTAAATGACTTGTGAGGAGGTGATGAACTCCCACTCACAAACCAAAATGCATGAAAATAGATATAAGTAAAAATACTTTATGGTCATTTTGGGGTCACCCAAACCATACACATTTGGGGATGGCCTTAGTAACTTTCATTTTATGATTTTAGACTAAAATATCAAAGGCAAATAATGAGTGTTTTTAGTCACTCAAGTTACCTAAAGGGGATGGGGGAGAGCATACACACATCACTCATTTATCTCAAATAAAAAACTTTCAAAAAATAAGCATAAAATGAACAAATCTTATGAGTATGTAAATAAATGTGAAATTTCATTTTAGTGTATTAAAATAAAGTATGTAGTGAAGCTTGAGCCTTTTGAGCCTCTTGGCACTTGTTGTTTAATAAACTTTACAAAACATAAAAAATAACTAAGGAATGAAAAAAATTAAGTTCATTTTAAACACCAAAGACAAGGTATGTAAGATTTAACCATGGTTTACAATTTTTCCTTTTCCACCTTAGGACCTACAATTTGTTAGAGGGTTTTCCTGCTTATAAACACAAAATCAAGTGAGAAAAAAATATTTTGAAATGAACTCTCAAGTTTTTCTATTTTTTTGCCTTCGAGAGATTGACGTTGATCTATGCAAGTATTGATGTCAATCCATATAGATAGACATTGGTCGATAGAGGGGTAATCAACATTAGTATAGGAGAATAGCATCGATCCTTGTTAATGTGTAAATAAAATGATGTCAATTACCTGCAACTTGTGAGTTGCTAAAAAATATAAATACATGAAAAATGAACTAAAAAATTAAATTTTAAAGATTTTAAAGCATCCATTAGCTAAACTAAAATTAACGTATCATTCTCCTTGGTTATATGGGATCATTGAGAGTCCTACCAGGCATGCCAACATGTGAACTAGGAATTTGACATAAGGGGGAGGTTAGTTTTGTGTTAGTTTCATAAAAAAAAATGAACACACTAAAATATTAAAATCTCTAATATAGACACTAGGGAGAGACTAGGTAACAAAAACTAAATGAAATCACAACAAAAACATAAAAGACATAAATCTTTTACCTTCTTTGGGAGCTTTAAATGGCTTTGTTGAATTACTTACTTAGCTTGTGCATCAATAAGTCTTTATCAATGGAGGTTGCTTGGCTCCTTCTATCCTTGGCACCTTAGCTTGTGATGTTGATTGGCTTAAGATTTGGCCATGGTAACCTTACTCACATGGCATTTAGGCATTATAACTCTACAATATCAAATATTGTTGAAGATATTTGTGCATAATAAATTTTCACCAAAAAAAATAGTTTAAAAACTAATAGGCATGACCTTGTATTTATAACCTTGATAACTAACTCTCACCCAAGGTGAGTTAAGGTTGAGTTTAGGCTTGGAATGGGTTCAAACTAAACTTAAGTGAGTTAAAACTAACTTCGGTAGAATCAATAGTTATCAAGTAATTTTGATTAGAAATTACTAAGCATGGCTCTCAAATTAGATATTTTAAGATATTTTCAAAGAGCTTGATAACTCATAAAGGAAATGATGAAAGGATAGGATATTTTGATTTTTTAAATTTCCTTTTTTAGATATTCATTAATTGCATATGGATAATTTAACTAGGCATTTAATTTCATTTATTTTGTTAATTAATTTTGATTAGCCTTTTAGTTCTTTCATGATTTAATTAAGTGTACAAGTGCCCCACTTTATAGGTCCATAGGCCCAATTGACAATTGTGATGCCTTAAGGTGATTAGGGATGAATATTTGAGAGGTTATTATTGCATATGGTAGGATACACAAAGTAGGGATGCCTCAACATGATTCTAAGATTTGATGAATGATACACAAGTAAATTTGGGATGTTCATTGATTCTTAGGCTTAATTTATAATGGTTGCTAGGAATCAATCTGAAGTTTAGTTAAAATCTAGTTGTGGCCAATTTTAGGTGTCTATACCCTGAATTACCTCTGTATGGTGTATTACATCCTCCCAATAGTGATGTGGGAGGCATGGAAGGTATCCTTCTTATTCTTTGTCAATTCTTCATCAATACTATGGGCCAAAATGGTCTATAAGTAAAGTAGAGTTTATTTTTAAGTAGCTTTCCATTTGATTAGTCATCATAAGCAAGCTTGACCAATTTTTGGGTTTCATGACCAATATGCTGGTCAAGCCAACTAAGTCACTAGCAATGTTAGCCATTTTGGCCCACATGCCAGGATTCTACCTAGTTTAAATTGATGAATAGGGTCCCAATTGGTGGATTAGAAGTAGGATCAACATTTTAAGTGGAGGGGTCCAAGTAGGTTTTCATGGTGTTGAATAGTTGTAGGAATAGGTCCATAAAAAGCCTAAGTTTACACTTAGCCAAATATTTCAGCTTTTGGCCAAGTCTTAGAGCATTCAAAATTGCCTCAGAGAAATTATTCCACATAAATCCTAAAACAAAATTACAAGGCATAATTCCCTCAGAGAAATTATCCCACTTTATTTGGCTAAGTGTTGGAATTATTTTGGGAGACTTATTCAACTTTATTTGGATAAGTATCAGGTATTATTTTGAACATTTTGTCCAAAACAAAACTCCTAAAGGGTAAGTTATTTGAAAGAAATTCCTTCAAAAAAGTTGGTCCAAAACACTTTTATTGAAGAATCATTATTTGACAAAGTGGACCAAATAAAAATCTTGAAGGGTATTTTTTAAGTTAAGTGTTAGATTTCTTTTGGGAAATTTATTTGCAAAATTTTCCTGAAGGCATGAATTCTTTCAAAGAATTTATTCCAAGGCAAAAGACTAAGTATGATTTATTTTGAACATTTTGTCCAAGATAGAGATCCCAAAAACATGAATTCTATCAAACATTTTATCTACAATAAATTATCTAAGGAAAACATAAGAAAGACTTAATTCTTTCGGGCAATTATCCTATGATAATTTACTCAACCATTTTATCTCATGAAAAAGAGACACCAATAAATTCCTTTAGAGGAAGTGGCTGAGACATAAATCCCATAATAAATGTCTAACAAAAGGTTCTAAATAAATAGCTCAGGGAATTTTTGATCCAATAGAGTGATATTTGTGTAAGTGTAAAGGTTAAATATCTATAGTAATCCATTAGAGTCCAAAGATCGACGGTCATGTAGATGTCATTGATGTTCTCATGGATGTCAATTGATTGGCATGTAAACATCACATTCAAGCCCCAATAAATGACCATTGAAGTTAAAATATCTTAGTCATGGTTATGTAGATGTTAAATACATTCATATAGATGTCAAATATGGTTACGTAGACATCAAATAGTCTATGTGGATGTCAAATGATGGTCATATAAATTTCAATTTTAATATTTGGTAAATAGCCATTTATTTTCAGACTAAAGTAGATCCAATGATTGGCACTCATTCAGACCAAGGGAGATAAATGAAGCAAAATGAGTCAAAAGGTCAAGGAGATTAAGAATCCACCATATGGCATAAGTTGTTAAAGTAGATAGATTGATAGTGGATACTAAAGGCAAACACATGACTACAAAGTGGCACTAGCTTGGATAGGGTTGATAAGCCAAGGGCAAGATCGATGTCTCTCACTCAATCATACAGATCAGGTTCAATAAAGTAAGATGGGTCAAAATGTCAAATAGGTTGAGTCATGATTGATGGTCAATAAGCAAAAGTTCAAGCCTAGGATATTTTGATAAATGTCGATAAAGTAGTCTTCAACTTGAGAAAGGTATAAGATAAAGGAACTGAGTCTAGACATGATCTAGGTTGAACCGGATGGACATTTAAAGGATTGGGCTCCACCATTAGAGAGTCATAGAGATAAAATAGGTCTTTTAGACCTAATATATAGATTAAAGGTCAATGATTGGTTATCAAAAGGAGACTTGTGCATACATAAAGCTTAGTTTTCTAAAGGTTCAAAAGTAGAATATGTCTATTTAAACTTAAAGATAGTCTAGGAGCTAGGCTATATAGATTATAAGTTTTTAATGATATAATAGCTATATGAAACCAATAACTTAGATTGGTTTTCAATCTATAGTTGATATATGCTTGAGTTGGATTAGGTACATATAAAAACAAGATATGGAAGAGTTCTTATCTTCCAAAATGGCTACATCCTTGACAAAAAGGTACAAGCCATCCCTTAATAATAATTACGCATGGCTTTGTCAGACCCATGAACATGACGATTTTTGTCCTCATAATGAGACCAAGTGGAAGATAAGAAGTGGAGGATGGTATGCAAAATCAAAGCAAAGGAGGATTTAGTGGTTGGAGAGGTAGTTAGAATATTCAATGCTGATAAGATCCCTTAGAGATATTTTCTCCTTGAAAGAATCATGACTCATCATGAAAAATAAGTGTTTATCTTCTAGTGGATCTCTCAGCTAATGAGAATAACTTAAAGACTACTAGAGAAAATGTAGGATAACTAATATATGATGTATCAGTCCTAATTAAAATGAAAGGTGACAACTCATTTAATGATCATGGACAACATACTCCCCCTTCTCTCTCTTCCCCTTATCTATATTACCCATTCTTTACATTGTAAAGCTCTCTCTCTCTAGGATTCTAAAAAGGACTCTTAATTTTGAAGAGTAGGGACACTCTATGAGTTATTGCAAAATATGCTCATCTTGATTAGGCTTGACCTTGACAAGCATTTGTAATAACTACCTCTTGATGCAATATGAGACTTTATTTGCCTATCTATTGCCTTGGATCTATGTTGAGTGAGTTGTGCACTATGGCATTATGTGAAGGAGAATCTTCCTCATCCATGGTCCCCCTTTTTTTGACCTTGTTTAAGGTGTTTTAACCTATTTTTAGGTCTAGATTAGTGTTATTTTACCATTTATTTAAGCTTTTAGTGAGTCTTAAAGCTCCTTTTTGTTTGCATTCATTTCTCCCTGAGCCTCTTATATGAAATATTAATGTAATTAGTTGGATTTAGAGATTTTATGAGCTAGCATTATCTTCTACAGATCTAGTGGGTGTTCAAGATTTTGGGAGTTTCCCATTTTTATTTGGTGAATCACCTAGTTAAATTTCTTAGGATCCCATATCCTCTTTCTAACCCTTTTCCCCATGATTAACTAGTTTAGCATTAGTTTAGGTGAAAATCAAAGAGGAAGTCAGCCTACTCCAGATGTTCAACCCCAACATAAGTGACCCATCACCTAGCATTGTTCCAATCATACAACTTAAGTTGGAAAAGGCCTAAAGAATGCTCTTTTAAGGGTGTCAATTTAAGCGGTAACAAATACCATTCCATATTTGGTATGCAGTTTCCTATTCAGCTACCTTATTTGGAACAAACTTAGGAATTTAAAGAGGATCCACCCTATAGCCAAAAACCATGATGAAAGTGTAGTCAAGGTAGATCTAGTAGTCTCCCACATTATTGGTAAGTGTTATGTCAATTCTAGGTGAAATTCTAGCCAAAGGTTGATTGTGGATGGCAATCCAGACTTGAGTGTAGAGTTCCTCAATAATCTTAGCTATGTTCCTGACATATGGTATATGTGCACAAAAGAGTAGTAATTACAAATTTAATTCTTAATGACATTTGGATTGGGATCCTATAGGAATCCATTATACCTGTATATCATCCCCATGACTACATATAATATATAAGACATCATATAGAATTTTCCCCCAAGTGGCCTCCTATCTTTGTGTAGGATTTTTTCTTAGAGGTGAGTGTTGATTACTTCCCCTAATGCATAGGTGTGATTTGAGATACTAATTAAGTCTAGTAGTGATCCAAAACTTAGAAGTTTTGATTGATAGATATTTAAAGAACACAAAAATTACATAGTAATAATGAATTCTCTGAGAAGAGATATTTTATTACTCAAGATTGTAATACAACTATATGCTTATCTCTGGGAAGAGATGTATAATTTAAATTTTGACTTACATATTCATTTATACACATTTTTTAAGAATGAGGAGGATGTGTAAGGTCACCAATCTTGAGGAATATTAAGTGGTTTGAATTCCATGATTTAAAACAAAATAGAATTTAAGGAATTACTATTTTTAGAAACTTACTATTTTTAAACTACACTACTAAAATTAAAATTTAGGGCACTTCCATTGGGTTTTTGGGGTCAAAAAGCATTGATAAAATATCAATGCCATCTCATCATGTTCTCCTCATTCTTATCTTTCCAATGGTTCAAATGGTCAGTCAATTAGAGCTACAGTGCAAAAATTATGGCTCCTAAAAGTTCCATCATCAATTGGGGTAAAACTGTCACCTGAATTATTTGCCAAATCAAGTAGGGGAACCTATTATAGATGTATGATGTGGATGCTTACATGGAAAAATAGTCAATTCAATATTGATATGCCCACATAGATTGCCATTCTAAATCAGTTGATGGGAATAAAATTCTTCACATGTTCCTTTATAGGAAATTTTTCTCTAAAGAGAAGCCACCTTTCCAATGCTCATTCCAAATTAATGGCCTTCTTCCAAGTAACTACAATATGCAAATAAAATGTAACATTTGGAATAGGTAGATGTCAGGATCTAAGCACACAAAGCTTTAATACCACTTGTTAGGATCCCACTCCTTTCTTTAACCTGTAAATCCATTCATCTTTCAGTGCTTTCATCCCAGCTGGAAACTCTACCAAATCTCTCGTTTGGTTCTCTTCCAAGAAATCAATTTCCTTATTCATGCCACACTCCCACTATTTCCTAGATTCTACCTACATTACCTCTTCAGAACTTCCTGGTTCTTGACCATCAATGAGCAACAAGTAGTGTAAAGAAGGGGAATAACAAATTTGAGGCTTACTTACCCTTTTAGTCCTCCTCATGGGCATTTGAGACTCCTTGACAACTTATTGTCTGCCAAAAATCTATTATAATAGTGACCGATCTTTGTCACCTCTCAGTCTACACTTGATCGATGTCAGTTCCATGTGACCGACCTAACTATCGACATCGTTTACCTAACCGATGTTGGTGTCCACCTGATTTTCAATGTCGGTTCCCTGACTGACGTTAGTGTCCACCTGCCGGACATCACTGACTTTGGTCTACACATGACCGACATCAGTTCCTACCTATTTGACATCAGTTCTCACATGACTGACATTGGTAACAGTGTTTTCTTGTGTGATGATTTTTACCTGCGAGCTCACTTTGGATCATAACCTTGTCCAAATTACCCTACTTAGAATTATTTAGCCCCTTGAGCTGATCTCTGTCCAGCATCTTCTCCTTGAAAACCAAGGCTTTCCTATTCTTATCATTGTCAAAAACATCATATTTCCTCTTTATGTAATACTGTGATCCTCCAATAGAAGCTCCCTTCTTTGTTGACCCAATTTTAAGAAACCTCACTTTCTTTTGTTGTTTACAGAAATCTTGATCTATACTTTTCAAACCTGAACTCTTACCTTTTGACTTAAGAACATTCATTCCCTTATCACTCATGTGACCAAGCCTATAAAGCCACATCTTTGCATCTACATCTGAAGTAGATAAAATAGAAGGAGAATCAGTACTACAAGTAGATAGATAAAGTGTACCTACTTTCTTACCTCTTGTTAAAACAAGTGCACCCTTGGAAACTTTCCAAGATTCTGCTGTGAGAGTTATTGTGCAACCCTCATCACCCAACTTTCCTATAGAAATCAAATTCCACTTCAGGACTAGGACATGAATGACATCCTTCAACACCCATGTGTTTCCATTCTGCAATTTCAACTACACTTCCCCTTTGCCAACCATTTGACAAGGCTTACCATCCCCTAAATAAATTTTTCCAAAGTCTCCATGGACATAATCATGAAAAAATTCTCTATTTGGGGTTGCATGAAAAGAGGCACCATAATCTAAAACCCAAGATTCCACTTTATCCAAGGAACATACAAGAGCATCCTATGCAACAATACCTACATCTTTTGCTTCTTCATTTCCTTCATGTTGATCTTCTTTCAACCAACAATCTTTCTTTACATGCCCTTTCTTTCCACAATTCCATAATTGATAATTCTTGCCATTGAATTTCTCCATTCTTAGTGTACTTTCTTCTGCCATTGCTTTACTCCCAATCAAATAGAAACCCCTGTGAGTGACCTGTAATCAATAAACACTAACCTACTCTGAACCAGGCTCTGATACCACTTGTCAAGATCTAAGCACACAAAGCTCTGATACCACTTGTTAGGATTAAGAGCACAATTGATTACCTTTGTATAAGCAACTAAACATAGAATTAAACTAGAAGTAATATGTAACTAGAATTCAAAAACAACATAGAATATGAGAGACAATACAATCTTGTATTAACACTCTTCCAAAAGGAAATACAATGAAGAAATCACACTCTTCCTGCAATAAACCCAATCCTTTCTTGTAGCATAACATTACTCAAATGTAACATTTGGAATAGGTAGACTCAAATACCTACTAAATTCATCCTTTGAGATATAAGTGACTACTATGTTATTATAGATGTAGTGAAGGTAGTCACCATCTATTATTCTACCCTCAAAGAAGAGTCCTCACAAAAAATCTATGCATAACATAACCTATGGCTTAGCTATTGCATTATGTAGGGCCTATCATTTGAATAAAAGTAGGCCCTTTATTAACTATTAATCCTCAGCTAAAATGCCTTCTTCTAATGTAAAGGAATATATGTTCTCTATATCTTTCAATAAGGTTAAGTAATTGGGATAATGACCATCAAATATAGTTGCATCAAAAATTAAGACTAAATACGAAGTAGAATCCTTCATAGAGAACCTAGAGGGTGTCTAGGGTATTTTTTATGACCTGGATGATGATTCCATGGCTATTTAATGGATGATGGTACACTTCAAGCTTTTAAAAATAACATATACTAAACTGAATTACATGAATTATAAATTTCTCTAGTCATAATTAGGGGTTTTGATATTGCTAAAGGGTAAAGTTTACTCAATATCTTGAAAATTGAATGATATAAACTTGGCTAGGGGTTCAATGTCAATATATTTATACATTCATTTCCAATTCATGCACCATTAATCACTAATGTCTATGAGCTCCTCACCTTTATTCAATTTGAATTTGACTACCTTATCCTAGTATATATGCCACATAGGATGCCTTGTCATTTGGGGTGCCACAGTGTTACCTTTCCTCTTTTTCCATTTGTCATAATGTGGTCTAGTCAAGGGAAGTCAAAATTTGCCTTCGATCCCAAAAGAACCTAAAAAAAATAATGTTCTTTAGAGAAATTTATTTCAAAATATTTTATCCCAAAGTCTCTAAAACAATAATTGCCATAAACTCTATACTCTTTGGTAAGATTGTGGTTCAAGTAAAAGTAGTTGCATAGAAAGTTCCTAAAGTAATGTCTCTGAACTGAAAGTTTCAAAAAATAAAATTTTTGAAGAGAAAGTGGCTGAAGAGAATATTTCTAAATAAAACCTTCTGATGAAAAACTGTCAAAATAAAGCTTCCAAAGATAAATTTCATGAAACAAAGTTATTGAATGGAAACTTTCTGAAACAAAGTTGTTAAAGAGAAAGTTTCTAATGAAAAGTCTATGAAACAAATCTTTCGATGAAAAGTCTTTGAAATAAATCTTCTGAATAAAATGCTTTCAATGAAAATTCTTTGAAACAAAGCTTCCAAAGAGAAAGTTTCTAATGAAAAGTCTCTGAAACAAAGATCCTAAAATAATCTTCGAAATACCTATCATGCAAATCAATTATTTCCATCTTTCCATTAATAGATTAATTTGAACAAGTCCTTTGAAATGGAAACAAGTATACCCCAACATGATTCAATGTTAAAAGTACCAAGTTTCTACTGATAATAACAACCATCATAATTCTCAAAAATGCATAGATACCCAAATAAAATATTCATATTTCTTAACTAACAAAGAGGGTCCCTACTTTTCAAAGAAAAGTATAGGGTGGGGTGTTGTGAATATAACAAGGGACACACATCCCTTTGAAAAATGTGCTTGACATTTAAACATTAAATTATAACTTTGAAAATAACTTGAATTGAACATCCTTCCTTGACTTTGACATTTACATTGCCAAATCTAAATTAAACCTTCCACTTTGACTAAAGAGCATTAAAATATCACCTCAAAGTAAAAATTGACTCAAATAAACTTTTCAAATCGAAAAATAAATTTTTAATTGACAATTAAAGACTTTAGATGCATTCAAATCAAATTAATCTGAACATCTTATCTTAATCCAAGATGAATATTATCAATTTAAACATGCCTAAATATACATGAAGTGGGAATTCATATAACCCTAATTTTGATGATGAATGGTCTTATGATCCACTTGGATATTTTTAAAATATTGAAAACCCAAAATATGAGGTACATCAACCTAAACATGAGGATGTGCCACTTTGAATAGAAGAGCTATACAACTATGTTCGATATCCATTAATCAATCCTGAGAAAAGACCTCTAGTGGATCCATTTCAACAAGATACCAATAATCCACAAAAAATATTCTATAATCCACATCAAGTCCCTTATAATTCCTAAAAACATCCTTCTAGTTCCCAACAAATCCCTTATAGCTCCCAACAAGTTCCTTTTAGTTCCCAAAAATTCCCTTATAATTCCAAACAAATCCCTTTCAATGAATAACACATTGTAAAAAACACAACACCATAATAAATTATAACCAATATGAAACAACAAGTTGCAATCAGTTCATCATAACAAATTATGACCAATCTACAACAATATGATGCAAATAATCCTCCATCATAGCAATTTGTGCCCAATCAAAAAATCCCTTTTAATCCATGATAAAAAGTATCTATTAATCCACAACCCATCCCTTACAGTTAACAAAAAAAATATTATCAATCAACAACAAGTCCCCTTTCAATAGTAATTCCATTTCCATTCATAAAAAATCCCTATCTATAAACAATAAATTCCACCATATTGACAATAAATTCCCTAAAATTAGTGATACATTTCTAATCTACATTCAAAGTCAAGTCAACAAAAAGTTCTAGATCATTAATATAATCTTGGTTATAGGGTCAACAACCCTAATAAATTGGCAAAAAGGGTACCCATTTTATTAAATTTTAATTAAAATCTACCTTTTAATCCAAACCAAGTTAATATACCTTTAAATATGTTAGAGTGAGCCATAATTAAGGATTGATATAGATATGATTTAATGCATGAATAAAAAATTGTGTAGTAGTGAAATCCCACAAAACAAAAAAAGAAGAATCTTGTCTTCAATAATTAATAAGTTGAAATATTAGCATTAGCCAAGAAATACATAAGAAGGTACATTATATAGTGAATAATTAGGTCACCCAAAAAGGTAATTTAGTCAACTCAAAATTAGAAAATTACTTAAATTAAATTTCCCTAATGACCTATTATTAACATGAGTAAGCTAATTAGATTGTGTAGGTAAAACCATATAGTGGAAAAAATTCTATGTTAACACCCCCCTTAAGCGTAGCTTAGGTGGGTAGCAAAATTGGGTCCCAACATAAAGGCCTGATGAGGTACCTAACTACATAAAAAATACCCCCAAAGGAGGAAGATGGAGTTGTTTGAGTCCCAATAAGAACACACAAATGAAGATACTTTCTCTTAGTGAAGGGTTTGTTAAATATATCAAAAATTTTCTCCATTATTTAGATCTAGAAGAGATCAATGACTTGCTCATAGATGAGATACTGAATGAAATGAATGTGAATCATGATATGCTTGGTCCATTTATAGAGAGATAGATTAATAAAAATATTAATTGTGCTTTGGTTGTCATAGAAGATGACTTTTGGTCATAAAAAAATGGATTCCAAACTTAGTGATAATCCCTTGAAGCCAAATAGCTTTAGTGGTAGCCATAACAACTCCTATGTATTGTAACTTTGTAGAAGATAAATGAATAAAATTTTACTTATTGCTTGAGCAACTAATCAAACCTAAACCAAGGGATAAGTTAATCCTAAAGTAGACTTACAATTATGAACATCACTATCCCAATATGAATCTATATATCCAATCAAGTCAACATCAATGCTTGCTCCATAGTGAATCCCAAAAATATGAGTGACCTAAATGTAGTGGATAATATGTATAGTTCTTTCAAATGCAGCTCATTTGGTTACTACATAAATATAGATACCATGCCCATTGTATATGAAATGTTAGGTCTAGTGTGCATAACGTATATGAGACTGCCAACAAGTTATTGATATAAGGTAGCATTAATCAAAGGAGATGGATAATCATCCTCAAGCTTCACACCAGATAGAAAGGGATTTGGATCTAGATTACATTCAACCATGTTAAATGATTCAATTAAATCAAGATCATACTTTGATTATGTAATAGTGATCCTAGAATCAAACTAATAAATTTTAATCCCAAGGAAGTAATGCAACAAGCCCAAGTTAATCATTGAGAACCTATTAGAAAAAGTAGTTCTCACTAATACAATGGTGGATGAATAAAAAATGTGATAAATAGGTCATACACATATAGAACTAGAATCAACAATGAATCATCTTATAATAAAATGTAGACATTTAGATCAAAATAACATCAAGTAAACCCAACCAAAATAAGAAAGGAGTCCATCTTAACATACTAATATCAAGGATCTTGTTTAAGTCCATAGATATATTTTTATAGTTTGAAAACTAAGGAATCTTACACAAATCCTTGTGGTTGATCTATGTATATTTCCTCTTTAAGGTCACCATGAAGAAAGGAACTCTTCACTTCCATTTAAAGAACATCATAATGATGTTCTATGGTAATGGCAAGGGTGAGTCAGATTGGGTTCATTTTGGAAACTAGGGTGAATTTCTCAATATAGTCAATGTCAGGTACTTGAGAAACCCTTTTTTACCAAACATGCTTTGAACTTGTTTATGAACCCATCTATTGTAAATTTTGTTCAGTAGATCCACTTACATCAAACAAGTTTTCTTCCCTTAGGAAGAGGGACTAAATCCTAATTGTTTTTTCTAAGCAAGGAACCATATTCCTCTTATATAGTAGTATCCCACTCAATAGTGTTTGATGCCTAAAAAATGATTATTGATCAAAAGTAGATGTAATGAAATCATGTGGGGCATTTTGGAATTGTGAATAAATTTGCCTATTATTAGATAGATCTCCAACCTAATAGACAACACTTTATAGTGTTTATATAGCCCAAGAAGATATTCCTTATCTTTTAAAGATATTCTAGGAGAAGGAGGAGGTGAGTCCCCATCACTAATCTCATCATCATAACTAGAAGAATAATTTAGATCTTCAAGAAGCTTCTAAGGTGGATATGAATCAACATGATTGTCATAAAATCCCAATGCATCCAAGGAAGAGTGAGGAGTGTCATGTGTAGAGTCTAAAGGACTCTATTGAAAGTGAACACTTCTCTTAATGAAAAACTCATGAATTATGGTATGGAGAATCTTATATCCCTTAATACCCTCAGGATATCCAAAGAAGATGAAAGGATGACTCTAAGGTTCCATTGACTCACATTTATTCTTCAAAATTTGGGTTATATTAGGAGATACAGACACTTAGAAGTGTTTCACTATGGTTTCAAAATACTCCAATATTCAAAATGAGTGACCACTTTAATGCTTTATGAGGAACTTAGTTCTAGATATAACAATCACAATTGATGGCCTCGACCCAATACTAAGGTGAAAGATACTTGAAGTGTATCATTCAATTGTTAATTTCATTCAAAGACCTATTCTTGTGATATGAAACACTATTATGATGAGGACTATATGGAACTATACATTTTAGTTCAATCTCATCTGAAGTGTAAAATTTCTTAAAATGGTTATTGACATACTCACCACCATTATCGGTATACAAAATCTTGATGGATTTACCTGACTATTTTTCTACAAGTGCCTTGAATTCATAAAAATAATGAAAGACCTTAGATTTGTGCTTAATAAATTAAACCCACATATACCTCAAAAATTCATCAATGAAAGTAAGCATGTATTTAGTCTTGTTGAATGAAAGAGCTAGTAATGGACCAACAATGTCACTATGAACTAGCTCCAATATATAACTCTCCATGATTTTAATTTGTCATAATTCTCCTTATAATTCTTACCAAGTATGAAACTTGGAAAACACCATCATAAAAATGAACATATGGCAACCTTGAAACCATTTCATGATGAATGAGTTGCTCTAGGTAGTGATAGTTGAGATGGCTAAATTTATTATGCCATAATTTACTTATCACATTTGAATGAGTGAGTAGTGGAGTATAGGGTTGATTAGGAACAAATTGTGATAAAGTATACAATTATGATTGGTGATTTACTTTCCCAAATGTAGCTTTGGATTCATCATTTGCTTCCTTAATAACCAATAACTCTCTTTTTAATTCTCTTACCTGTATCGATGTGAGTGATTTGATAAACAATTAAGAGATTGGTGGATAATGAGGGAACACATTGAACATAATGAAATGTATCATCATTCAGTTTAATAAATCTTTTCCCAACAACTTTTTATGGACATATCCTCACCTAAAATTATGGATGGCATATAACAAGGCTCCAAGGACAAGAAAAGGTCCTATGGTAAAGCCATGTGGTGTGAGGCACAAAAATAAATTACCCGTGTGGAAGACTAGGATACAAATATAACAAGTGCTTTGCCATTATCTTTTCCCTTTATAATATCCTTAGAATTTGTAGACTCCTATGTTGATTAAATCTAATTGGCTAAATCAATGATATTGATATTTTTCTTCTTGACCATCTTTGTTAATTAGTCAATCTACTTCTTCATACATTTGGTTTCATCATACCCATATTTATTACAAAAGGGACATTGGAGTTGATCTTTCTTAGGTTTCCCATCTGAGGAGGAGGACTCTTTTGATGATTTGGACTTAACATCAAAATTATGACCTTTTTATTTCTCTTAGTTCCCATTTATATATTTTTCTCCTTATTATTGGAAGCCTTCTATTTGTCATGAATCAAAATTAAGGCATGTAATTTAGATGAGTTTAGTGTACCCATTTGAATAAGCTTATCTTGCTCCCAAGTCAAGTCAATAATAAAGACCTCCAAGGACAACATGGTCCATGTAGATCTAAAGGCATGTTTAGAGGTAGAAACAAAGACATAATAGTCAGATCCCAATTTGGCAAGGATGAAAAAATAAATTGACCATCCTTTTTGCCAATGTTACATAGTTTAAACTACAAACTTAGTGATTTGAAATCTTTGAAGAAGTCTTGTATAGTATAAAAGTTACCTGAGCTCAAACTGATGAACTCATTATATAACTCATGACCTCTCATTATATCCTTATTCCTAAAGAGTTTTTTCAATGTGGTCTATACTTCATTAGGAGTAGTTGCAGATTTAATATGAAAAAGTAGGTTGGGAGACATGGATAGGCATAGAAGACCATAGGCTTCATCAATTATGTTAAATAAATTCACTTCTCTACATCAAGTGTCAGATATTTTTTATTCCCATTATGATTTAGTGTAAGTCTTTACTCCTCAAGAGGATTTAAGCTTTGACTTTCTACTCATGATAGTTAAATAGTGTAAGAGGCAGAACTTGACTTTGATCTATGGTGTATAAAAGAATTATGTATTGAATTGAGTAGTGATAAAATGACAAGGATATGAACCCCTATGAATCTATAAAGTTTCAATTTTACAAGGCATGAGAATAACACTAATGTGTAGAAATAAAAAAACTTGCACTTTAAAAAGGGGCGCTTGAAAAAGAGTTTTTGATTGAAAGTTATAAAAGTTTGATGATTTATTGCTCATAAAAATTATCCACTTTTCATAAATTTGGGTGTGTAATTGACCTAACTTTTTCAAGAAAAGTTAAGCCCCCTTGGGTTGGTGGTGACCAAGGGCTTAAATTCCCATGTGACTAGGGGATAAAGGTTAGGATGAATGATCTTGATTGATGATGCCACTTTACATTATAATGTGATTAGGGGAGTGATGTCACTCCTAATTTTCCTCAAAATTGATAATGAGTAGTATCACTTTTCAATAACTTAAATTTTAAATTTGCCTGGATGTTTTTAAGTACATAAAGAAGGGTGGCAGAAATTGGAGTGTGCTCAGGTAGAGAGAGAAGTCCACCTAGGTTATTTGCAGGGGTGGTGGAATCTACCATGCATCTAGGTAGGGTTGTCAAGTTTTTATATGAATTCAAGAATGGGTCTTAGGTTATAATATGCATGCAAATAGGGGTGTTAGGTTTTGTTATGTATGCAAATAGGGGTGGTAGGTTCCATTATGCATGTAAGCAAGAGTGTCAGAGTCTAACAATGGTGTAAGGATCATAGATTTTGGTGAAAATATAAGTAGGGGTCATGGAGTTTAGAGGTAAATCAAGAAATGGGCTTATATCTTGTTGTGTATGAGAGTACAGGTTGTGAATTAAGAGTGGTGCTTGAGTATGGGAAAATGTTTGTTAAGGGGAAAAAACCTACCAAAGTTCTTATAGGGGTTAGAAACTCTACCAAAGATTAAAAGCACTTAGATCTATATATTATAGCATGGTTTCTACAAAAACTAGCAAGGACCTACCTAGTTTTTTGAAAAACCTAGAAAAATAAAAAAGGTTTTCTTTCCAAAGTCATTAGATTTATAGGTTTTTTAGAATTCAAAAAATGACCTTCAAATCCTCCAAAATGGTTAAAAAACTAACTATCATGAAACTAGGTCATGTTTATAGCCATAACTCAGGTTTTGACACCTTCTCAATTCAATGATGCTATCCATTTTTCATTTAGATACTCCATATATATATATATATATATAACACTGAATGAGCAAGAATGCTAGATCTTAAAATAGAGGCTATGGAATTCAACTGTTAGAAAATCTTTGATATCATATCAGAGTTGTCCATAATTGAGGATCATTTTGGATATGATGAAATGCATGAAGAAAACTATATGTAGTAGTGAAATCCCATAAAACTCAAAAGGAAGAAGCTTATCTTCAATAATTAAAAAAATGTATTAATAACATTAACCAAAAAGTACATAAGAACATATATTATATGATGAGGAATTAGGTCACACAAAATGGTAATGAAATCAACTCATAATTAAAAAATGACTTCAAAGAAAATTCCCCTAATGACCTATTATTAATATGATCAAGCTAATTAGATCATGTAGGTAATACCACATAGTGGGAAAAGCCTACACTAACAAAACATTTAGCAACACATTCCTCCTTCATCCCAAAAGGATCCCACTCTTCAATAATGGCAAGAGATATAAGAGGTTTTTTTATGACTCCAAGTAGGTAATCAAGTCAAGAAGTTTAAGTTTGATGAGATATGCCCTTATCCATTTGATATTAGTTTCCTCTATGTAACTTTTCTATCGCACTTTGAAGTAACCAAATTTGAAAAATACAAGGGAAAAGGTGACCCTAAAGAGAACCTAACAATTTTTTTTATTTTGTGTCAATAGGTAGTTTACAATAACATTTATTTACTTTGCATGTCTCTATTTAGCTTGGGTGGACAAGTCTTGGAATGGTTTCTTCATTTATCAAATGAATCTGTCAACACTTTTGATGACCTATTTGAGAAATTTGTTAAACACTTATTTTATAACATATAACACAAATTGACCATGGTTGAAATGTGTAATGCTAAACAATAGGGTGGGGAAAGCTTTTATACCTAATTACAAAGATTAAGAAATTTGGATAGCTGATTTCCACATAACTTTCCAAACAAGTAATTAACAAACATATTCATTTCTAATCTTAATGTAGTGGTAGCTCATAATCTGAGACTTCATCATGCTAACACATTTTAAGAGATTATAGATAAGGGGGTGAAAATTGAAAATTATATTATAGACAAAGACTTGGTTAAGATTTATTCTTAGATTTAAACACAAGTTAAAGCCCCAATGCAAGAACAAGAAAACATGTCTACTAAAGTACTTGATAGAAAAAATAATTTTATAGGGAAATGAGTAACTAAATATAAACATGTGCAATGATTATAATACTACCTACCCAAAATAATCCACCTACTCAATCCACTAAATTTTAAAAACCACCTTCACAAAGGAGTCAATATCAAAGAATAATTTTATCTGACCTTGGTGAGCCCATACATGTGGTATTCAAAAAATATTTTGTAAGAAACATGGTCATTTAAATGAATAAAAAGCCTTTTGAAGAAGGAAAAATAAATCCCAAATGGTATATGCATAATTAATATTATGATTACCATCATGTTAAAGGCCATGCAAATTACATTTGTATGCAACTTAGACACTTGATTTAAGACTTGCTTAAGCACAATGAAATTGAGTTATAAAATATTACTTCTATTTAAAATTAAAACATAGGTATATACAAAGACCCATTTACAAAACATAATTCCAATAATAATCATCAGTTAAATAATAAAAATCAAAATAACCATCCTTTGAATAATCAAAATTAGAATCAAAGTCAGAATCATAATCAAAATAATCATAATAAAGGTTAGGATTCCCAAATAACCTAGATTGGCTACCATAATGTCTCATACAACTATAATAATGTTGTGGGTTGTATTATCAAAAATTATGTAGCCACTATTAAGATCAATTCTCATCTATCATCCAACACTACTCAACATATTTCCCCTTCCATTCTAGGACCTCCCACTTCATATCCTAATGCTCATCTTCTGACTTGAAATTGAATTATCATAACTTGATGTCATTGGGTTACAATCCCAAGTCCTACACCTCCTCCTTCCAATTTAATCAATTCTCTTCTGACTTGAAATTACGTTGTCGTAACTCAACATCCATGAGTTACCATTTAAGGTCCTTTATCATCTTCAAAAAATAATCCAATTTAAGGCCTTTTGCCTTTAAAATCCAAGTCATCTTCTTCTTTTGAGAACCAATATGATCTTATGAAATAATTAAATTTGGACACTGACACAAATTTCTATTCTATATATTTTTCATACATTTAAATTCCACAAGGAAATATTGTATGAACTTATCTAAAAATTATAGATTCCAAATGACATATATCATGCCCAATTCTAAGCACTTTTGGGGCATTTATCCCTAGGCCAACAAATCACATTTGACTAAGGTGACATGTTATCCATTAGTTTTTTACACAACAACCCCCTTTATATTGAACTGATCATTTCCTATCACAATATCAAGCAAGTTATCATAGATAATGGTTTGGGTTTAAACATTGCCTCATTAAAATTGGTCAAACACTTGGGGTACACTTTAGTAGATCTGCAACCATATACCATTACTATTAAGGCATATGATAATGTAAAAAGGGAATCATAAGGTACCATTTACTTTCCAATCCATGTTGGGCATGTCCACCATGATACCCTTTTCCATGTCATTAATCTTTAAATACCATATAAATTATTTCTTAGATGTCCTTGAATCCATGAAGTATGTGTAATACCTCCTACATTACATCAATATCTAAAATTACCCATTAGAAATGGAGGTTACTATTCTTAATAATTTACAATGATATCAATATCGTAAACATTTGGAAGCTAAATGTGGTCAGTACAAATATTGTTTTAGCACCGATCATGCACCCAAAAAGGACAAGAATATAGCTCTTGAATATCCCAAGTCTGATTATATTGACCCAAGTAACCTTGCATCTACTTTTAGGGCTCCAAATATTCAAATTTCTTCCCATTTCATAATTTAAGATAAGGGTCATGGCATGCATAACATCAAAGATGATTTCCATATTGCCAAATTTACCAAGCCACCTAAATCCCATGGAAAAACCAAGATGGAGTGGCACCAAAGGCTGATTTTCATCCAAAAAGACTTCCCCTTTTGTTAAAAAGGGTTTGTTGAATCAATAACAACTCAACATATCTAGGGATTCATGGTTGTGTAATGATGATTTCACTTCTTGCTATTAAAGCAATAAATATCCCATTCCAAATAGAATCAGGGCACATCAATATTACAAAGGAAAGGGCTTAGGGTAAATAAGTAAGGTATTATTAAGCCTGTCTATATAAATAAAAAAAAGGTACTTGAGGCATTATATGAAAACCTCCTAGGGTGACCCTTTAGATTTTGAGAGCGACACGACTTTAGAGTTTAATGAAGATGATCTTGACAATGATGCATAATCCTACTATAGTATCTATGATAAGCTATCCAAATAAAACCTCTTTGATAGAAATGTCATCCTTAACATACATCCACATATAATTTCCCTGTTACCCTCCATTTTATATAATTAATTGATTAGAACTAACAAAACCATAGTATACCATTAGATGAATTTTAAAATGAAGAAGTAATTTAAAAATTACATGGACCTTAAGGATGGTTTACCAATTGGAGATCACAAGTAAGGATTTGAATTTACATTGGACCCTATTGACTACTTTTAAGAGTAGGCAAACTTCCTTAGTCAACAAAAAGAAGATAAAACATCAAGGTCTACTAGTGAAAACCTATCTAAGGCACTTTTAGACCAATGTAAAAGTAAAAATAAAGATGAATCCCTTGGTGAAAACCTATTTTAGGCACTAAAAGATGGGGAAGTTCACTCTCCTCCACAAGAAGCACAAAACCTTATAATTATGCACATTATATTTAGTTTATATATTACTTTAGAGGAACATAACACATTTGAATGGTTGGTTCAAGATTTTTCTCAAGCATTTGCTAAATAAACACTACTTTCCATGGGCAATTATAATTATTCTTACATGGGAAAGCCTAATGGCCCAAAATCAGATAGGGAAGGTTAATTCCCATTAGCACCCACTATATTAGAGGAAGGTTTCAAACTACTTATGGAAGACACCAAAGTCAACATTGGTAATGTAGATGGTCCTAAAATTATCAATCTTTGTGCATCCCTCACTATAGAGGAACATGAATTAATCATCATCATCATCATCATTCTTAAGAAATTCATTGACATAGTCACACGGTCTTATGCTAATATACCTAGGATAAATCTATCTTTGGTCATACACCATCTTGTTGTGCACTTGGATTCTACACACATTAGACACACATCCTTTGAACATCCATTTCCTAGGATAAATCCCATATATGACCAAAGATAGATTTATCCTAGGATAAACCCCATATATTTAGATGGTCATAATCATATCCTAACTACCATTGAGTATTTCACTAAGTGGGTTGAGGGAATCCCTCTCACTTATGTAACTGATAAGCATATATCTAAATTAATTCTAAATCATCTCATTTTCCACTATAACATTCCCTTTACCATTATATATAATAATGGAAATTCATTCAAGAACATGGACGGAAAATTCCCTATGCACAATTTTATATCAAACATAGATGGCTGACTCCTTGTCACCCTTAAGGTAATGGCCAAACTAAGGCATCTATAAGACAATAGTCAAAATTCTTAAGAAGATCATCAATGATGGTAGTTGTGATTGGAATTTGTAATTATTCCCTACCTTATGGGCTTATCATAACAATGTCCACATGCCTATAGGTTCAATACTCTATTCTCTAGTCTTTGGATCTGAAGCTATTCTCCATATTGAGAACAAGTTACCTTATTTATTCATTTTATTGCAAATCATTATTGATGATGAGTATAGAGTAGCTTGACTACAAGAGCTAGAATTCCTATATGAGATATGGTTAGACACACTGAATAATATCAAGGTATATCAAAATTAGATATGTTACAGTTATAATAAACACATCATTTCCAAAGATTTTGAAGTTGGTGATATTTTTATGAAAGGGAATAAAAAAATAAATGCAAATCATGAAAATAAAGATAATTTTGAGCGTGATTTTTTGGGTCTATTCATTATCACAAAAAATAATGATCCAAAAGCATACAGGTTGGCTAAAATAGATGGGAAAAAACTAGATGAGCCCATGAACATTATATATCTCAAGTGTTTTTATGCTTAATTTGTTTGAACTTTGTCTATGAGTAGTTTTGATTAGGGGCACCCATTCCACATCCTTTCCCATTCCCCTTCATTCCCATTTCCCATTATTGAATCAATCCTTATCCTTTCTCCCATGTCTTATTACCATCATGATATTGATTATGATGTATAGGTATTACATGTGGTTTCATAAAATAGTTCAATAGGCTGTCTAGATTTGGTCATCATCAACACATCTTTGCAGTAGAATCTCAAAATAATTTGGCATGGTTTTTCTACCTAGCAATTCTTGAAATAACTTATTTTATCTCTTATCAGTCCTTTTCCTCATTATGCATCACTTCCTTTGCATCCTAATTTTTTGTTGAATGGTAGTCCCTTCGCATCTTGATTTGGTGTTGAAACCCTACCCAAAGTTATTTTTCCTTTGCTAGATGATTCCTTGTACATTTATTTACATTACACTATACATTCTTATCAAATAATACTAATGTTTATATCTTATTCTAAAAATCCCCAAAACATCATAAAATACAAAAAATTAAAAATAAAAAATACCAAAAATAAATATAAAGCCATAAAAACTTTGGTCACTATATCATCTTGTTTGATAGTGGGTTTACCCTCTTAGATCTATTTTGAGTGGCATTATTTGAGTATGATGCAAATATACCCCCTTTGAATTTGTACATCTCACAAGCAATAGTTTTTTTATCATTCCATTCCTTTAGGTATTTACCTATTACTTATTCCTAGTTGTACACCTCATACACTCAGCCTTCCACACCTAAATAAAATGGCAAACAAAGATGAAAAACCCACTAATATGTCTTTGTTGTTGGGGAAGGGTTTGGCATCAAGATTAGACTAATCACAAAAAATGACTGAGAGACACCTATAGAGGGTATGGTAAACTCCCTGCTACTTTTGGCTCTACCTAAATCAAGGTGAGAGGACCTATGGGGTAGCTTGCTCAGATGGAGAGATTATGTAATTCAACCTCTATGGGGATTTTTGACACAAGTAACATATGTGACTAGGTCATAACCAATTTTTCACACTTCACCCATGAAAGGTTGTCACATGAAATTTAAAAAAGCTCTAAGTTATATAAGCTACTAAATAGAGATGAGGAAATGATTGCAATCTTCATTCTATAAAATATTTAACAATATGTGTTGAATGAAAAAATATAACACTATGCTTTAGAACATAAAACATAAAACATAAACATATGTTAAGTATACAATATTTATACGTCTACAAGAAAATAACACTTATAATATGTGAAGGGTGTATTATTTTTAGGGTATGATAGGGTAAAACAAGTTATATTATTAAGAAAAGAAGGAAGGTGGAGTTTTGGTGGTTTCCAAACAACAGGGTATATCACAGTATTTCATGACAATATTTCCTATCAAAGATGAAAAAAAATTCAAATGCAAGATAATGGTAAATACCAAATGATTCCTGAGAGACTTGAACATATAGTGAAACTAATATTTCAAATACTTTTCCATGTCAAATCCATAAATGTAGGGTTCCCTAAAAATTTATTCAATAACCTATTCTAAATAAATGTAGAAAGAGTTTATAATCTAAATCTATGATCAAAATGACAACCATTAATGAGCACAAACCCAAATGTCCAATAAGAAATTCTTTTAAAACATGTTACTTCACTTCATCTATAAGAAATAGAAAAGAACCACAAGCATTTTCATTAACTTGAATTTTTTTTTGCAAACATCAATATTTCAAAATGTTGCCATGGGGACAAGCATAGTGAGATTGCTCTTTTGACAAGGGAGACATAAACATGCTCTCAAAGCTTGCAAGGGAGAGAAGATCTACATATAAAAATTGGATAATTTTTTTGGAGAACCTCAACTTAGAGAAAATGGACACCTAAAATATTGACCAACAACAACCAACACAATGGTCAACCAACCCCATGAATAGAGGAGAATCCCCCTACTTATACATTTTTAGAAATGGAACTATGGGTTTCAACTTTGCAAAATTTCAAAACAAACTTTCAAGTCTATAAAGATGATTCTAAAAAGAAAATATTCCCTTGTCATGCTTGAAATCTTCATCTATTTGTAAGAAAAATCAATGTTTCAACTACATCTATAAAGATTGATGAAGATTTACAACAAAATTTTGATTTCATTATGGGAGATGCCTTTCAAACATCATGGTAGAGGTCTAAACAAACTTTCTCATTATGTGTAACTACCTAGGGATGCTCTCGATCATTTGCCTGCATAACTAGAAAATTATAGATAGATGCTCTCCCTTTCATGCATGCCATGGAACAACCTAATTTTGCTATGATTTATTGGGAATATTATAGATCTATGGCCCTCTGAATGATCTTATCTGAAGTGGCCCACCTTTTATTTGTAAGCTTACAATTTCTTGCTCATGGAGGAAAATAAGCAAGCACAACAATCAAAGAATGTAAAAGACTTAGGTCACTTTTAACCTTTTATTTTTTGGATCAAACTTGTTTTTCATGTTTCATATTTTTTCTTTTGCACATCTGGCCTTTTAAGTCTTCCTCCATATTTTTTAATGCAAAAAATGTATTAGTTTCAACTTTTGATTTACTTGGGTAAATCATAGTCCTTCTCATAAAATTTCCATTTGTAAATTTTTAATTTGTTATTGATGGTCAAAGCCTTCATTAACTATATTGTGAAGGGTCCTTAAACATGTCATGCATGCCTATGAGGCATCACCATATTACTTATTTCACCAATATCTTTTCCTTACACTGACCTCAACATCACTATTCTTCATACATGGTTGATCTTTATTGAAATGTCCATGATCTCCTACACTATTAGATCTATGTGCATGGGTTGACACAAACTGTCAATCTTGATCCAAAAGACTAAGCACTATTGGATGATATCTATCTTTAGCCTTGAGGTCATCATACCACTTGGTATCCCTATGGATATTTGCATCTTGATCTATTAGTCCTATCAGGCTAGTGCACTCCTACCAAGTGGCAGTCCCATATTAATTCTAGGATTTGTTGAAAGTTCTTAACTTAATACATGCCATAGATTTGATTGTATACACTTGCATGCATACTATAAATATATGGGAGCCTGATTGATCTTCAACCTTTAACCATGCATTAACTTCTCAACTGTGCCCTTATTCCATTAGATATTTTTACCTGATCAAATGTACATCATTAGATTGTAATCCATGAGATTGAGCATGATTTATTCCTTGAAAATAGTCTTTATTGCTTTAAACACCATTGCACTGTATGGTAACACCTCACTAGATCTTTGGACCCATTGAACTATCAAATGTCTACTCATATCATTAAATCTTTAGAACATGCTCAAACTTTTGATCATGCCCCATGAGCTTGACACTTGTCATACTTGCATTGGTCTTAGGTTACTTTAACTTATTTAGCTTTGATCACACACCATTGGATCATCCTCACCTAAGAAAATGCATGTTGTTGGATCTACCTCCTTTTAAAATCAAATATCTACTTGACGTGCCATAAAATTGACATCTGTACTCCTATTAAAAGATGTCTATGAGACCATCATAGCTACAATTTAGGGAAATTTCTTTAGGATTTTGCTTATCAAATCTTTTATCTTCAACATTCTTATTTTTATATTTTATTTAGGACTTTTATTCCATGATAATTTGGTCAAGACAATTATTTCAAACATTTTATTTGAGATAATTTCTCCAAAGCATATGATCTCTTTTGGACTTTCCTTTACATGAACATTTCATCAAGATAATTATTTCAGACAAAATGTCCAAAACAATTTTCTTGAATAAATTGTCCTTTGCATTTTCTCTAAATAAATTAGACTCAGTGCTTTTTTTGAAGAAATTAGACCGTTGCACTTTTGTCAAAGGAATGACTTTTATCAGGATTTTTGACATGGGCAAAATAACCAAAGGGTAAGTACCCTTTATACTTTTTGCTATAGACAAGAAGTTTGAAACAAATAAGGACTTGACCTTTTCTTGACATAATGTAATTCTTTTAGATTTTTTGCATGGGCAAAATATCCAAAGAAAATAAACCTTCAAATTTTTTTCTATGGATAAAATGTTTGATAGAATTCCTTCAAGCTTTTTGTACAATTTTTTTTGGATGAAACGAGATTAGATTTTTCACTTTTTTGGAAACTTCATAATTATTTCAAGCTTTTTTTGGCAAACAATTTGACTAATTGAAATAAGTCTTTGGACCTTTTACATGAACAAAAAACCCAAAGACTTATTTCCATCAAGAAAAATGCCCTGACACAAAATCCAAAAATCCTAAGGCTTTAGACACGTTAAGTAAAGACTAAATTAAAACTTAGCCAATTTTAACATGAAACTTAACATATAATAAACATTTGAAATAGAAATTGGGATAAGGAATTAGGCATTTTCACTTGACTCAGGATACCTTAGGAATTTATACTTGATAAGGGCCTAATTGCTTTAATGTATTTTTGGGCACTAACACTAGATCTCACATAGGGAAGCATAACCCCTGTGGGTGTGCAAATAACCCCAAAAATTGAGACCAAGTGCCAATCTATTGGGTCACAGAGTCAAAACTCTAACAATTTTCAACAAAGACTCATGAAGACTTAGAAAAACATTGCATGCTTAAAAAAAAAATATTAGGAGGATCTATAAATGAACACACAATAGAAAAACAAAAAGAAACTATACAAACAAGGCCTAAAGTAGAGGGGCAACAAAGTGATGAAACAAAAGACTATACACTATATAATATGGTACACAATTATAGACAGACTCAATCCAAGAAATTCTTTAGATGTCTGCTATTGACTAGCAGCTCTAGTATTTCACCATCCAAGTTTCTCAAGAAAAAATTATGCTCCCCAATCTAGTAGTGAATGGAATAGGGACCCATCCACAAGGCATCAAATTTTCCATGGTTTCCTTTCTCCTCATGCTTTCTATCCTAAAGTAGAACCAGATCACCTACTTAGAAGGTTATTAGAGTGACCTTCCTATCAAATATTTTATTTAGATTTTCCTTGAACTTGAGGTGTATTTCATGAGATTATCTTCAAATTTCATCAAACTCAATAATCTGGTTCATCCTGCTCTCATATTGGTTGATTTTCTCATTATCTTCTATTTTCTACATGAGCTGATATGTTAGCAACTACAAGTTCATAGGCAAAACTAATTAAGCTCCATAAACATGCTCAAAAGCACTTTTGCCTATAGCTCTCTTAGGTGTGATCTTATTAACCCACAAAGTAAACTTCAACTAATCACCCCACTTATTATTTTCTTCCAATGTTCACCTAGTGATTGTGAATAAGTTCTTATTACTAGATTCTACTTGCCCCTTCCCTTGAGGGTTGTAATTAAAAGCATAGGTCAATTTGATCCCATACTCTTTACATAATACCACCAAAGGCTTGGATTTGAAACTCATGTCATTGTCTGCAATAGCCTTTATAGGTACACCAAATCTACAAATAATTTGATTTGATAAAAAATCCATTACCACTTAGTGTGTTGCTTTCTTTGTAGGGGCCACTTCAAATCATTTTGTGAAGTAGTCAGTTACAAATAGTATCCATCTATGTCCATCACTTGATAAATCAATAGTTTTTCCAATGAAATCCATTCCCTATTATTTGAATGGGCCTTTAATAATCATAGGATGCAATAAAAGATAACCTAAAGCTTTCATCCTCCCAATAAAGCACTGACATTTCTCACACTTTTTGAATATCTAAGCAACATCTTTAAATAGTGATGGCCACTAATAACTAGCTCTTAGAATTTTATGAGCAATGATTTTAAGTGAAAAATGACCACCACACACTCCACTATGGAAGTCTTTAATTAGGTTAGTAATCTATTCTTCCATCACACATCTTAGGATAACCCCATCTAGATTCTTCCATGCAAGTTTGTTTTCAGTCAAGAGTTACTTTTGGGGACAATATTGAGATTCCTTTGATTCTTATCCAAGTCAAGGGATAAATAAAGTTTAATAAGTAGTAAATAATATCTCATACCATGGAGACATGTTAAATTAACACAAGGAATCATCACTATTAAATATAACAGTGTTTACCTCAATAGCTTGAGAATAGGTCTCAATCATAATCTTGGATAGACCCATCCCTCTTACTAACTTGGTCGTTTGAATATCCATGTCATATTTTTGTAACTTGTTGACCCACCTACATCTCTTGCTAGATACCTTAGTCTGAGTCAAGATCTCCTTCACCATAATATGTGAAACATAAACAACAATATTTGAACTTAGAATATAGTGCCTAAACATCTTGACAAATATTAAGTGAGTGAAATCCTACTTTTCCATGATGGTATAGTTTATTTCAGAACCTTACATAACTTTACTAAAGAAAGCTATGGGATTTTCATGATCGTCTTCATTCTTTTGCAATAGAACAATAGCAGTAGTCTTGTATGATGCAAAAGAGAATATCTAGAATGACTTTATGTAATCAGGGATGGCCAAAATAAGGGTAGAATTTAAATCTCCTTTAATGTCACTAAATGCTTACATGAACTTCTCCTCCCACTTTATGGTTTTGTCCTTCTTCGATATGGAAGTAATAGATAGAGTGATCTCTACAAAATTGGACACAAACTTCCTTAAAAAGTTAATTTTCCCAAAGAAGGACTAAATTCATTTCTTGGACTATGAGATAGGTACTTTATCAATGGATTCTACCCTCTTGGGGTCAATCAATAAACTATATGTCCAAAAAACATGGAATTTTGTACTCTAAAGTGTCACTTCTTTAGATTAAGCAAAATGCCAAACTTTTTATATCTGATCAGCACTTTTTCTAGATGTCTCAAATGTTCTTTTCTAGTTTTGTAGTACACAATAATGTCATCTTGATAAATAATAACAAACTAGTTAATTATCCATACAAAATCAACATCCATAGCTCAGTAGAATGTTACACCAACATTCATCAACCTGAAAGTCATCCTCATATATACATATGTTCCCCAAGGCATAGTGAACATAGTCTTGGATCTCTCGAATTACTTCACCATAACCTAGTTTTACCTTGAGAAACTATCTAATGTAGACAACATCTTTGATCCAATAACACTCTAAAATAAGTTCTCTATATTGGGTAGGGGATAATTATCTTTTAAAGAAGCTTTATTCAAAATTTGGAAATCCATGCATAAGTAGATGTTGCCATTTTTATTTCATAAAGGGACTAAATTTGCAACCCATGATGAATACTTGGTGGCCTGAATGATACCACCATCCCTTAGCTTCTTTAACTCATCCCGCATCTTAGTGGCTAAGATGGGGTTAATGGACCCCTATTTTTGCTTGAATGGATTGTTATCAAGCTACAATGGGATGATGTGCTCAAATAGGACTTCCCTATACACTTTAAGTTAAGAATAAGGCCATGCTAGATAATCTTGGTACCTCATTAGTATCTACATGTAATATTTCTTCTTAGCTATACTTAGGTGGGTACCTAGCCAAAGATTTCTTGGACTCTCATGAGAACCCAAGTTGCACTCAGTCACATCTTTTGAGATAAATGTATCTCTTAATTTGATTCTATTAACTTCATCAAAATATACTTATAAACTTACCAATCCCTTTGGGATCATGTTTTTCTTTAGCTAAATAACATCTTTCCCAAATAGGGTTTCCTTCTCATCACAAACTTGAACCATAAATTCTAGGTCTATGAGCTTATCATGGACCTCAACTTCACAATTTAGAAACCTTTTGATCTGATCATCATCATCAAAAACATGCCAATGATGAATATTATTTCAAACTAAAGGAATAATACATAACTCCACCTGATACTGATAATGAGGGATCATATTTATAATATCGAACTAAGCACCTAGCCCTACAAGTCTGTTAGTGTCTTCATTGAAACTTCTATCATGATAACAAATGTTGAATGCATCAAAAAATTCAAGCAAATCCCAAAAAGCATTTTGATATTATTTCAACCTTTTATTTTTGGTGGTATAAGCATTACATATTTACTTAACCACTAACTCAGAATTATCCTTGATAATCAAACTTTTAATTCCATATTTTTGGGCAATCCTTAAACCAAGAAAGAGTGCCTCATACTTAGCAGTATTATTTCTGCACTCAAAAGAAAGTTGAAAAGAAAACATAAAAAATTTACCATTAGGGGCATCGAAAACAACCCCAAATCTATTTAAAAGATTATATTAAACCCCATCAAAGAACATCTTCCAAATTTCACCTTATTTGTCAAGTTTAACATCAAGAACAACATGCTATTCACTAGTATCAACCTTCCCAACTGTGCACCAAATTTCAAGTTCAAGCAATATTATCAAAATATCAATAGAAACCTAAAACTTGATAAAACTAATAGGAATGGATAGAAGAATTAAATTAGAAGAAATAAAACATTCTTATCATCCTTTTTACCTCTTCATGCCTCCATTCCAAGACTTGAAATTGAATGATTTGATATCAAAATTTAGAGATGTTGGATTACTTTATGACCTATTGACAATGGATTCCAATGCTTGGGTGAGATAGTTAATGGCTTGGATGAGAGTGATAAGTGTGTTATGGTTGAAATATGAGAGCTTGATGGTTTGATAGATGATTTTCAATTAGTCTTGAGGGTGGAAGGAGAACTTAGTTTTATAGTCAAGGAGGGAAAGATCAATGGTCCAAATTCAAATTTGGGCCATTGATATCAAGGGCTAGGAAATTTCCATGGAATTTTTAATTCCATGGAAATCTCTACAATTAGAAAATTCTAGAGAAGGGGCTAGACTGGGGAAAATTTCTACATTCCTCCATTTCCAAAAATCTCCCCATAGGTTTTAGGGTTTTAAGAGAGGCTAGGATAGGGTAGTGGGTGGGTAGATAGATTATTTTAGAATTTTAAATTGGCTAGTGTGTTTAAAGAGTAAGTTAGTAAATAATAGGTCTTATTAGGAGTTTAATGAAAGAAATAATTGGTTTCAGGATAGGATAAAGTTTTATGGGATATAGGAATAAGATGGGGATTATTAAGCTTTAGTTAGTTTGGCTAGGGAATATAAAAATTAGGCTAAATTAGTAGAAATTAACATAAATAGTAGGGCGAGCATAATTTAGTGCATTTATTTTTCCCCTCTTTAAAAGGGTGTTGTGAGTGGAGTGAAGTGACATTTTTAAAATAAAAAACTTAATGTTAGATGGTGTCAATTTTTAGTGGGATATGATTCCCCCTCGAGGGAGCATGTGGGAGAAAAATTGACTTAGATGATCACTTAAACCAAAAACCTAGGGTGGGATAATACTAATAACTAGATAGGGTTGGGATTCCCCAATTGACCAAATAGATTCCCCAAAAGTGGTGATAAAGGAGGTCAATGTGATGGGTTTATATAAATGATGAATGTATATAAAGTGCCATAAGAGGATGGGTTTGAGCTGATTGATAAGTCTTATAACAAGGATACATGCTAGGGGAAGCTCAAAATAGTGACAAGGGATATGGATTGGTGATAAAGAGCTAATTTTTAGTAAGATTTAGGGCTTTAAAATGTTATGTTGAGTGACCAATCAGGGGACAAGATGGTGATAAGGGATAAGTGGGGGTTGAGCTATCCCTAAGCATAAATCATGGGACTAGGTGCTGCCTACATAGTCCTAATAGACCTCAGGCCAATGTAGTTCTGGATGTGGGATTAAATGAATGATAAGGTTTTTGGGACATGCTATGCCCTAGAGGATGTTAGCAGATGATAAAAATTGATAAGATTAGTATTTATGGATAATTATAAAGTATTAGGGATAGATGATGTTAGTAAAGGGTTACTAGGGGTATAAGGGGGTCATAAAGGACGAAAGAGCTAGTTTTGGGTCATTTGCACTTTTTGTATTTGATGAAGTGATCTCTAAGGAGGAAAGCATGGACCATATTCCTTGAGCTTCTCACTATAGTGAGAGAGTCTAAGAACACCAAAGAGATGTAGATGTTAGACCTTTGAGGAATAAAAAGGACCTTAGATCTATTATTTTTGTGATTTTAGTTAGTTTTTTGGTAGATGTAGAGGTAGATTTAGTATAAAAAGACATCATCTAACCCAGTCAGGTAATCCAATGACTAGCAGTTTTGCTCTTAATCATGGGGTTATCAATACAAGTGGAAAGATCATTAAAAGAGTTATGGGATTTCAATCCCATAAGTAGTGAATGGTGGGATTACAATCTCACAAATGGGGATTCATAGGTTTGTATCCACATGACTAATGATTCATAGGTTTCCAACCCCATGACTGGATAGTCATAGGTTTGCAATACCATGATTATTGAATCATGAATTTGTAAAAATAGTGAGTGTGGGAAATTTTAAAGTAGAAGGATTATTTGTGCTAAAAATGGGGGTAAAATATGGGTAAAGTATGGGTTAAACATGGGTTAGATATACTTAGGTTAGTAGGCTAGTGAATTAGCTATGTGTAATAGGTGAAGAAGTAGTTAGATGAGTTGGATTAATAAGTAGTTTGATGGGGGAGGGTGATTAAAGGAATTAGGATAAATGGATGTTAGTTCATGGGGTGATAAGGGATTGGGATAGTGTGATTATGATAGAGGATGATTTAGGTATTTTGATGTTGAGGGTAGTGATAGATGGATGATGATTGGTGTAGGAGGATTTGGGTATATTAACATCATGATTACGGCATCCATAGGTGTTACATGAGATATGGTGAGTGACATAAAAGGAGTATGGGGTACTAAAATTGGTAGGAATACATGATGTGGAAATGATTCCTTTGATTCATATAGATCAAGCTTTGATCATAGCGTTAGTGAAGTGATGGCACTTGGAGACGAGTACATTTCACTTCATGACTAGGGAGATGATGGTGATGCTTGAGGATGTTTACAAGATTTTTCACTTGCCCATGTAGGGAAATAGGATGTATTAGTGGTCCCATACATTAATTCAAATAGTACAATGATTTGGGAAGAGTTTAAAGATAGGGATGCAATATCATTGCATTGATATTGATAGGTACTATCATGAGGGGGCTTTGGATAGACTAACACTAGTGGTCATGGCTCTTGTTTCTGGAATTCTCCTACTAGACAAGAGTGAATGGTGGTTCCATCTTAGCTTAGGTGATGTGGTTGCCAACATGATCCATGATCATTAAGTATTTAATTAAGGACCCATTATTTTAGCACACTTATACATGGAGTTACATATAGGGGCCTACAAGAGAGAATGAAGCTTTGGACAATCATTACTACTTCAAATTTGGAGTTGGGGGCACATTGTATTCTAATCACCATTGGGGAGACTCATAGGGCTTGAGCCTAGATAGTTGATGGTGTTTTTGTGGCACATGATCTTAGGAGTATAGTTAGGATCACTAATATAGAGAGGCATTTGATAGTTTTTTCCCAAAGAAAATTATGTGGATGCCTTATAAGGGGATTTGATTTGAATGGGCTGATGAGGCATGGTCATAGTATATGATTACACCATTTTATGTGATGAGATTATAGGATTATATTATTGAGAGATACCATATAGATAATGTCCAATAGTATTTCAATTTCATTTAGGATGTGTCAGGCCCTAAGCATTTTTTTGCATGTAGTGAGCAAGAGAGGTCACATTGGGGGAGACCAATTGAGAGATATGGTGCTTGCATTGAGTATGATAGTATTGAACCCATTAAGTGGGATTTATATAAACCAATTATATATCTTGGTGTTATAGAAGTGTATGCAGCATGGTGGCAGCCTCAAATTTTGATTAGGTTGACACAACCTCATGTGGTAATTTAGAGAGTTATAATGAGGAGAGTGCTTTACACATGGTCAAATATTTAGAGGAGAGTGAGGTAGAGGAGGTAGGTGCCTACATATGGGGGATAAGATGGATGGGATGGCCATGATGTGATGGATGTAGATGATGGTGGTTAGGTAGTAGTAATAGCTTAAGTGTAGGTATAGTTAGGACCATAGGTGTAGGGATTAGTCTAACCCCAGACATAGGTGGGTGGTAGTAGTGGAGTAAGTCCATCATGGCCTCCAAGATTGATAGAGGATTAGGATATAATGGCACATTTAGAGACAAATATCTAGGCTCATTTATCAAAGATTGTAGGTATTACTCATGAGTGGGACTAATTGTAGGCTTATATTTAGTATATGATTACTTAGGGCAATGGTTGATTAGTGCAGCCATAGGGATACATTGCAACATTATATGCTCATATTGCATAGAGGGGTGGGTAGATTTCATAGTTGTAGACACATGTCACAACATTATAGTCTCAGGTGATTAAATAATATACATGGCTCACTTAGGCTCAGTGATAGATTGTCACTTTGTAGGGTCATGCGATAGGTTTAAAGGGGTAGGTGGCATAGTAGTAGGCCCATATTCAGACATTGACTAGTTAACTAGCAGTGGTAGAGAGAGCCAAAGATGAGGTAATTGAGGCTTTGAGAGAGTGAGATATGATGGGTGTGATGGATCACATTATGTTGCTTACATGGGAGGCTCAATATTATTAGAAATTGTACAAGGCTATAGTTATCAAGGGTCAATGTGCAAGGTTTTTTCATGCTATCTAGTCATTTATTTGATAGCCTTCTAGAGGAAATTGAGGGTCATGAGGACTACCAGGGCCACCAAGACCGCAACCATGATTTTGGATATGTTTCTACATGTATAAGGGATTTTTATATTACTAGCTCATTCTTTCGCCATGGGCTCATGTGATTGTATCATATATTTTTACATGGATTCCATGTGGGTATTGTATTCTAGACTTTTGATATATGATGAGGATTTGTGATGATGTATGGATGTTGTGCATTGTGTACTATTCATGGATATGTAATGTATTTATTTATTTTATGTGATGATGACATTGATTATATGAGATGTGATTATATATTTATTATCTTTAGATGTTATTGATTGACATTATCATGCACATTGATGATGTAATGATAATAGATAGTTATTATGGATGTTGAATTTTATTGATGATGTAATCATGATAGATAGATATTTTGTATATTTTGTGATACATTATGGATGATGTTATATGTGGGATATTGTTTTGATTTTATGCATGTTATTATATGTTGTGATTTGATATGTTTATGGATGTATGATGATCTGTGTATGACATAATGTGATGTGATTTGATTATAGATCATGATGATTAAAAATTATGCCTTCATGGGGTGGTTGTGTTATAAAGAGATTAATTCCCTATTTAGTTCATTTCATCCTTAGTATTTAAGGTGGAAATCCTCTTACACCATGGAGGTAGGGTGATAATGGGATGGGTTTGGTTTGTTAGACCTTAGATGAGGATAGGTGGGGGATTGATTAGGATGAGATTGGGGATTTTGGAAGCTTGTCAAAGTGTAGATATATGTAATCCATTTTAATATTGCATCTTTTTTCTATGTGCTAAAGACAGACAGGTCCTAGGTATAGTAACAAAGATGCATGAGGGACTCCATTTGAGAGATAATCTTTTCTAAATAAACCTTTAGGGTCACTCATATCATACTTATTCCATGTTGGAATTAACCTCCCTCATTTAGTCTAATATCATTAATGGAAGTGATTGCAAGACTAACTATATATGGATCCAAGCCTAGATTTTCAAATTTTGATATGTATAGGTGAATCACAGTATTGCCCTGATAGTCAGAATATTATAGTCATGGTTTTGTTAATGCCAAAGTCAATATTATTAGTTATCCACTAGTGGTTAGGTTTTTTTTTAAATCAAGGTTTAGGCCTTAAAAAATACCATAACTTCCATAGTCATGAGTTTGTCTTGGTAGTAGTGATATTATCAATTATAGTAGTGATATTGTCAAATCTGATAGTTGGGCTTAAATTATAATTTATTTCTGCTAAATCTCTATTTATTTAGGTGTCTTGTCTATTTTTATTTTTTTTATGTGTAATATAAGAAGGAAAATCACCCAAAATCTAGTTGATGACACACTTTAGACAAATCCATGACTCTCCTAGTAGTAGGATTGTTTTGGTAATCACTATATTATAGGTTCAAATAATGATATTGTATTTAGGGGTGGTTCTATTATCATACCTTATTTTCACTTAATAATAGATAATTTTAACCTTTTTACTTTGATGGCATTGTTTAGAATAATATTTTAAAGTTGTGTTTGTAGGGAAATAGATATTCAACCAAAACTTGTATCCTTTGACTATTTTCAACAAACCCATGACTTTTTAAGTAGTAGGATTGCCCTGATAATAATGAGATTGCTGTATATAGTCATGATATTGTCCTCTCACCTAAAACTATTAAAATGCTACCTGAATTAACTTTTAAATTATCATTTAGGTTTTGAAAAAATGATTTTACATATTTGTACATTAAAATTAAATAAAATTGCCTTTTTGTCACAAACTTAGACATTCCTCTATCTAGGTATTTAAACCACCCCTTACCTGTAAAAATACATTGATAAGTGGTGTTTTCTATTTTTTAGGGTTCTCAATGGGTAAGGGAGGGACATACATCTCAAATCCACTACTTTGACTCCCTTTTACAATATGCTACTTGCAACTTTGCCCTTCCAGTGGTGACTTTGTCACCCACAGTCATGGCTTTGTAGCTTAGGCTCATTTGGATTAGTGTTAGGTTTTTAAATCACATTTTATCATAAAATTTTTATTTAAATAGAAAATCCTTGTAATAATTTTAATTTGGTAGGTATTTACATTGTTACCTTAGGACATATTACTATTTTTTCTTAGTATCTTTAATATTGCTAATTGTGATTTTATGTTAGTAGTGGTTTTGTGATTTAGAGTAGTGGTATTGTTAGATAGTCATAGTATTGTAGTTAAATGTAGTTTTTTTTTTAAATTTTGAAAAATACGGACTCATAACTTGTGGGATTGATAGTCTAGTCATGGTATTATGCATTTTGGTCATGATATTGCCTTGTGTATTCACAATTTTGTAAGAACTCATAGGATTGTAAAAGTTTAAATTACTAACGCTTTTTGTTGTAGGGTCCTTCAAGATTTTGGCACCCTAATTATATTTATAAACCTTTTTTTTGTAGGGAGGGGGTGCCATTTAGCATTTTATCTAATTTTTTTCATTATATTGGATAAATTATCATATTTTGTATATATCTCTCTTGTGGAAATCATTTTTATATATACTTATTTGTTTGTGTGTGCATGTTATTAATAATTTGTCATATCATGCTCATCACACATAGGTAATTAAAATTATCAATTAATCATATCAAGTGTTTTCCTATTTTTTAATCCCTCCCCTAGAATAGAACATGACATGGATTTCATCACCACACATGGGCTAAGTATATAGGGGTTAGTGTCATGAATTTCACCACCATTCTCTAACCAAACTCTGTGTTTCAACAAAGTCTAAATATTAGGAGAGCTATGGTTATGGCCTAAGTAGAATTCCCCATAAAGGGTTCCATAAAGTGAGGGGTGATCATACTAAGACCTAGGGTAATTACACAGCCTCCTATATGGACTTGGGACCCAAGATAACATCATGTATATTAGGGATGCACCTAGATCCTTTTATATACCTTATAGTAAGGGAATTTAAACATAACATTTGTACCACTAAAGGAGACAATAAAAACTCCAAAGTATTAATTATGTGAAATTAGGGTTGAGAGGGTTTGATAGATTTTGTAATAGGTCACTAACCTATAGCCTCACTTGTATAGTCGTTACGTGATGCAGACATCAGGTTACACACCCTTATAGTTTACTAATTTAGGATCATACTTGTGCATGTTGTTTTAGTGTTGTGACTAGATCGATATTATTTGTTAACTAATTTAGTTAAACCCATACTTTATGTGATACCTTAGAAGACCCATAGCTTAACATTTATCATCCTATCATCATTTATCATCATCTATTTCTCACTCCTCACTTTTATCATTATCCCATCCTAGATATTCATATTATACTAGTATACCACCTCCCTTTTATCCTACTTCCACTCCAGCCACCACTCATATAGAATTCACTTTAGAGATCCATTCCATTTCATATTTCCTTGTATTCACATCACCTTCTACATACATCCTAGTTTTCCTAAAACATATTCATATAATATCATCCCACTTTCATAATAGTTTTCATATTTTTTGACTACCACATTACCCTATATTCATACCACATTCATTCTATCAACCTACATTCATCCTATATTATCCATCCTATTTACATCCATTCCATAACACCTAGTATCTATCCCTTTTTTCATATCTTTTATTGTGTGTTTTGACCAATTTTATCACACTACCTTGTTTCCATTTCATACTACATTTAAATTCATCCTACAAGCATTCATCTCATCCATATCCATTTTATATTATTTAGTATCGATCCCCTTTTCATACCCTTTCTTGTATATTTTGGTCAATTTTTATCCATTCCATCACACATTGAAATTTACTCTATCCTCCTTCATTCATCCTATAGTAACCATCCTATCTATATCTCATAACACTTACATATAGTATTCATCCACTTTCCATATCTTTTTGACCATTATTCTATATCCATCCACTCTATTATCTATCCCATCTATACATTTTATTTTCCCTCTCCACCGAAATTTGTGTGTATATACTATATATCTAATATACATTTTATATATACATCCCATTATCCACCCACATCATATTGAACATAGTGTCTATCCTCATCACACCCTCATATAGTAATCAAATCCCACATCTTTATAGATTAGTTCGAATATAATTGCTTACATCATACACATTTGTATATTCATATTATATTCTTGTAATTATCATATCCTCTCAAGTCCATCATCCACATATATTATCCACTAATTCACTCTTCTTAATTTATAACATCTACACATAGTAATATTTTCCTTTTATCGAACTAGTTTGTATATACTAATTCTATTTCCTACCCATTCAAATATTTTTGTCTATCATTCCCATTCCATACTATATTTTGATCATTAATTACCCATATTACCCATAATAACTCCAAAAAATTTCATATAGTGTCCATTCCCCTTCACATCTTCATAAATTAGCTTGTGTACATATCATTTTATCTCCTATCTATTTGTGTATTTTGACTATTCACCCCTTACCATTTTTTGATCATTATTTAATATTCTATATCTATAATATTTGTTCTTCATCCCAATTATCATACATAATCCATCATATAGTCCCCCCCTCCTTCATCTATTTTTTACATCCATACTTTTTATAAATCACCTATAGTCACTACTCATTTATCTAACCCCCATCCATTTTACTCCCATCTTTATTTGGTGACTAGTTCATCCCCATCCATTCCTCATATTTGTGTGTAATTCATCTTGAGTAGTTGACTCTTGTCCAACCATTCATTCATCACACATCACATTTCATACATATCACACACCCATCCTATTCTCTTTAAATACTAGATTTCATCCCAAAGCCAAAATTTCAGTGGTCACCCATCTTTCTTGAATCATTAGTCATCATGTCCTCTTGACTTGAGATTATCACCATACATAGTCTTGTAATATCCTAATATAGCACCCATCATTATCCTCATCTATATCAGGTATTGTTTTCTTCTAGCACCCATCAACCTATCAATTTTCTAGTAGAGAAAGATATTTTATCTAATCACTCTTCTTTCACCCTTGCTAGATTGGTTTCTTAAGAGACTTTATCTTTTGGTAATTTTTGGTCATCCCATTTGCCTAAATCATCACCTTTTGACCATTATTAATTCAAATTTTAGATAGAATTAGTATTTTAAGACTTACATCACATTTCATCTTCTCACCCTTTCATAATGGTCATCCACACCTGAGCCCAACTATGAATTGGATAAGGCTCCAACTAAGATAGCAATCCACTAGGGCCTATGATTGACCCAACTCAGGAATATGATGAAAATCATAATGGCATGCACATTCCTAGGGGAGAGAATGAAATATATAACTCCCTCCATAATGATGAGGTGAGAAGCTTCATTAACTATTATTTATATGAAAATCATGATTAGGTCCTAACCCAAGCCATAGAAATAGGGGGCACACTACCCTTCACTTTTGATCATACCCTCTTGCACAACTTAGTTTTCCCTCCATCATGTCCAAACATACCACATCAACATGTTACTCACATACCCCAAGAAGAAGAAGGCATGGACCATGGGTTTTTTGAAGAAGAACACCCACAACCCCTTCTTAATAACCATACCAAGGCTAATAGGAGACATGCTATCATTGAGAATCACTTTGACCAATAAGCACAACAAATTCACTTGTTACTTAGTAATCAATGCCCACCATCTCCTAGAAAAAATACTACCAATAATACTAACATCATCAATAATACCAACAACTCCAACAATTTCCATAATACTCATATCCCTCAAGGTAGTAAAAATAATACTACTAACCATCTTTGGGATCCTGCCTTTGTCCAAGAATGGAAAATGATGAAAGAGACCCTTTAACATATGGATCCATGATCTAAAGCCCTTAAATACAAATATGAATACCTTTTTCATCATCATTAGATATGATTATTTTAATGATTCACTTCTCTACACACTTTGAGGTACCCAGATTTGAGAAATATCAAGGAAAAGGGGACCTTAGAGATCATGTCCAAGAGTTTTATGTAACTTTCCATGAGATAGCCTATGAGGATGCTTATCTATTGAGGCTATTTTCCAAAAGTCTTATAGGGCCAAGATTGGAATGGTTCATACATTTCCCAAAGGGTCAATATTAAGTTTTAGAGAATTAATAGAGCAATTTTTTAGGCACTTATCTTTCAATATAAATCATGATATCTCCATTATTGACCTCTAAAATACTAAAAAATGAAGTGGGAAGATCTTAGTATATTTCCTAAAAAGATGGTGAAGCTTGGCAAGCTGATTAAGATGCACTATACTTGAAAAAGAACTAGCTAAAATCTTTGTGGATAACCTTAATATAGAATTGAAATATTAATTAAAATTATAGTGTGTCAAGACCTTTGGCCAAGATCATAGAAAAGGGAATGCATACAGAGAAATCCCTTATTGAGAAGGGGACCATAAAACTATATTCCCAAAATGAGCACACTTCGAATCAAGAAAAATATTTTTCAGGAAAATCCAAGGTCTTCAATAAGAACAAAAACATTATGGGTGATATGGTGATAGATTCTAAGCAACATGAACAAACTATCCAAAGAAAAGTCCCCACACAATGCCCTAAAGTCAATTCCATTAGAGTCTCTCAAGGAAAGCCTAAGCCATACACAAGCAAAAGATCACTTACAAGCTTAGGAGTATCTATATAGATAGTCTTAGACTAATTAGTCATCACCAACATGATTACTCTACTTGATATTAGACTTGTGGATGACCACCAATCAAAACTGGATCAATATCATGAAGATGAGTTTTGTAAATACCATAGGGTAAAAGGACATGACATTGAGTGGTGTATGAAGTTAAATCATTATATCCAAGATCTAATTAAAAAAGGTGTTATAGAGATTGAAGGATAAACTACCCCAAATCAATTAGAAAATGGGTAACTTGGTATTTACAAGGATCCACTCTCAAAACATGATCAGAGGAATCAAAAACCCCAAAGAGACCAGGGTCAAACATCATCATCTAATTGTACTAACTACCATAATGTTCATTACCATTACATTAATACCATCAAAATTAATAAAATCCAAGAATCTATTCTACCTTCATCTCCCATCCTAAAAATTAATAGGGCCACTACTGATTGTTTAGTACCACCTAATGCAATAACATAATAATTCATGTGGCACCTTCCCAAGATCCTTTTCCTCATCTGCTACCCCAAAGGGGAATATTTCTAAGAAAGCTTCAAGCAGTTTAGATAAATCCTATGATATCATTAAAAATTTATAAAAGATTCTTGATCAAATTTCCTTGATGGAACTTCTTAAAACATCTACCTTACATAGGGAAATATTGAATCAAGTGCTAAATGATTTAAAAGTACCTAGTGACCTAGATACTAATCAATTTTAGGTACTAATAGCACATTTATCCCCATCACATAGAATTAATTTTAGTACTCAATACATACCTTCAATTGGCCCACATCATAGTTATCCATTAGACATTGAAGTCACCATCTCCCATCACCAAGGTTATCATGTCCTCATAGATGGAAAATCCACACTCAACTTGTGTAATCTGGAATTTTTAAATAAATTAGGATACTCTAAAACATCACATAGGCCCAATTTAATAATTATTAAAGATTATCATGATAATGATAGATCATCAGTTAGGACTATATATATTTCTATTATTGTGGGACCTATAGTTCATCATACTTTTATTCATATTGTGGACGTAGAATTACCATATAACATGTTACTATCTCCATCACCTTACCTTGGCACTGAAAATACTATCACGAGCCCAACATTTTCTAAGTATATTTCCTTGGATAAATTAGAATCCACATCTTAATCAGAATCTAATGTTACCAGACTAAAGATCATATATACAAGATGTGGAGATTATGAGTACAAAACATTTTGCATCAAAAATCTCCCCTATTTCCACATAGATATGGGTCCCCAACTAATAGGAAAAATAATCCCAATAAATATTAGTTTGGGCAAATAGTTTTTTCAAGTGTTATACTTTTGTCTAGTGATTACATTGAAGATGGAGAAGATTATTAGATTATTTTAGATGATGAGGCCCTCATATCTCCTGAGCAACACTATCCTTGAGTACAAAGAATGATGGAAAATATGTAGTACAAAGGGATTGGGAAAATAAGATCAAGGTCAACTTGAACCTATCATTATTCAAGAACATACAAAATATTTTGGATTAGGTTAAAAACTATATTATAATGACCCAACTAGTATCATTTTGGATTCTCTTTTGGCAAATGAGTCATCTCTCCCTGACGAGGACATTGAAATAGGTTCTATCTATAGCCACTTTGAGGAGCTCACTGCCACCAACCTTTTTCTTGATACCATTATCTCCATAATTAATATTTCCCTTCATTATCAATCCCTCATAGATTGAGAATCAAAGAATGAGCCCACCTTTGACATGTTTAAAAATGATGAGACCATTTTAGAACACATGGGAGCTAGAGACTTCATGCTGTTTGGTGATCATAAAAAGGGATTTTCTATCAATCTTTGTCAATCAACATATTTTGGGGAATGAAAAAAATCCCATAATCAAAGTAATGACAAACACTCTGTATAAGAAGGAGACCCTTCCAAAGAATTAGATGAACTCCTATATAGCTCCTTCAAATTAAAAGATTATTTTGATATTGATACTAAACTTCCAGATTATTTTGCTTTCAATATTCCAAAAATATCATTACCCCATTATTTTCAAGATCAATCACCCTCAATTATTGAGGATATGATAGAAGTTAATATTGAAACTAACAAACATCCCAAAATAGTAAAACTAGGGGCATCTCTCACACTAGAGGAACACGAAGTCATTATTGAGCTAATAAATGAGTTTATCGACATATTCGTATGGAGCTACATTGACATGCTATGGTTAGACCCCTCATTGGTGGTACACCACCTAGTTATGCATCCTAATGTAGAACCCATCAAACATAAATTATAAAAGATGGATCGTAAGGTGGCATTATTAGTCAAAGGGGAACTATAAAAATTCTTAGAAGATAGATTTAGGTGCCCAATAGATTTATCAAATTGGATCTCTAATATTGTTCTTATAATTAAACCACAAGGCATAATCAAAATCTATAGACTTTTGGGACATCAACAAGGCATGTCCTAAAGATGACTTCCCACTCCCAAATATTGATATGATTGTAGAATTGACAATAGGATATGAAATACTCTCCTTCATGGATAGATTATTAGGATATAATCAAATCAAAATTACACCTAAGGATTAGTGTAAAACAACCTTCATTACCCCATGGAGAACATTATATTACCAAGTCATGCCATTCAGTCTAAAAAATGTAGGATTAACTTATAAATGAGCTATGACCATCATTTTTCATTATATAATGAATGAAATTGTCAAAGACTATGTAGATGATATTTTGGGGAAGTCCTGCTTAAGGTCAAAACACCATGTAGCCCTAAGAAGAATTTTTGAAAGATTATGAGAATATAAAGTAAGATTGAATCCCAAAAATTGTGTCTTTAGAGTGACCTCAAGAAAATTATTGGGATTCATAGTTTTAATAAGAAGAATCAAGGTGGATCTAACAAAATTCAATGCAATCATATAAATTCCCCCACCTCACAATCTTAATCATCTCTAAAATCTCTAGGGAAAGCTTTAGGCCATACAAAATTTTATCTCTAAGTTTGTAGATAAGTGCCACTCCTTTACTCATTTAATAAATAAAGGGTTTAATTTTCATTGGAATGTAGAATGCAAACAATCCTTTGAAAGGCTAAAATAATACTTGGCTAATCCACCTATTTTATCTCCACTAGTCCTGAGAAAGCCTTTACTTCTATACATTTCAACAACACCATGTGCCATTGGTTCTCTCCTAACATAACACAATGGTTAGGGTAAGGAGTAGGTTATATACTATCTCAATCATACATTGATATCCTATGAGCTATCTTATACTCCCATTGAAAAGGCATGTTTATTCATATTTTTTGCATCATATAAGCTCTAACATTACATACCTAATAATCAAGTACAAATCATTTCAAAATTTGATCCCTTGAAATACTTATTGTCACAATAAACACTTACAGGTTGAGTAGCAAAGTGGATAATTCTATTTATGAATTTGATATTATGTTAATTAAAAAGATATAAAATGATAGGTTATAGTGAATCAACTAACAGAGGCACTAATAAAAGTGACTAAGCCAATTGTAACCAATTTCCTAGATGATTCCATATGAATACTTCATAATCTAATAGATATAAATTATACTTTGATGTCTCATTTACCACACATAGGTCTAGGGAAAGCATCCTCCTAATCACCCCACAAAGTGACCTTATTCTTAAAGCTTTCTACCTTACCTTTCTATGCACCAATGACATATTAGAATATGAATCATTAATAGGTGGAGTTCATCTGAATATTCAATGGAACATCCAATAATTACAAGTATTTAATGACTTAATGTTGATTATTAAATAGGTCAATGATGAATTCCAAACAAAGGATGAAAATTTCTTCCTTACAAATAATTAATGGACCAATTAAAGACAACATTTCAATCTATAACATTTGAGCAAGTACCACAAGGAAATAATAAATAAAATGATTATATGGATACTATTGGCTCACTCATTGACCTCCTTGAAGATGTTTTAGAAGGCAAATTTTTTATTGAGCATCTGGTTTTCCCAACCTATCAATCAATAGATCTACTTTAAATTTGTGCAATTAATGACCTAAGTCTCTTTTTGTACCATGAAATTTATTGGTACCTTCTTGAAAAAATCCTTCCCCCTAACTTCAACCATCATCAATGAAAATAATTTATCCATTGAATTTCCTTATACACAATCCTAGGTAGCATGCTTTATCGATGAGGCTATGATGGAACCTTGTTAAGGTGTTTGACATCAGAAGAGGCATCTCAGGCAATCAATTTTTTTTGTGATGGTATCTATGGAGGAAACATAATTAGAATGACCCTAGCCAAAAAACTCCTCTGAATTAGCTATTATTGGCCAATAATGGAGTAAGATTCCAACCAAAATGTGCAATGAATTTCAAGTTCAAGTAATATTATAAAAATTGCAATAAAAACCCAAAACTTGATAACACTAATAGGAGTGGATCAAAGACGTAAATCAGAACAAATGAAGCATTGTTACCATCATTTTTACCTCTTCATGAATCTATTCTAGGAATTTCACTGGAATGATTTGAAATCATAATTTGGAGATGTTGGGTTGCTTTAAGACCTCTTAAAAATGGCTTCCAATGCTTGGGTGAAATAGATAATAGTTTGGATGAGAGTAATAAGGCTATTATGGATGAAATATGAGTGATTGATGGTTTGATAAATGATTTTCAATTTGTCCTAAGGGTGGAAGTAGAACTTAGTTTTATAGGCAAGGAGGGAAAGATCAATGGTCCAAATTCAAATTTGTGCCATTGATATCAAGGGCTAGGAAATTTCCATGGAATTTTTAATTCCATGGAAATCTATAGAATTAAAAAATTATGGAGAAGGGGATAGATTTTGGAAGATTTATAGAATCCTCCATTTCTAGAAATATCCCCATAGGTTTCATGGTTGTTGGAGAGGCTACAATAGGGTGGTGGGTGGGTAGGTAAATTATTTTAGAATTTTAAATTAGCTAGTGTGCTTAGGGAGTAGGTTAGTAGATAATAGGTCTTGTTAGGATTTTAATGAAATAATTAATCAATTTTAGGATAGGATAAAGGTTTATGGGATATAAGAATAAGATGTGGATTATTAGGCTATAGTTAGTTTTAATAGGGAAAATAAGAATTATGCTAAATTAGCAAAAATTAACATAATTTATGGGGTGAACATAGTTTAGTGCATACACCAACAAAGTTGGCCAATTAAACATCCATGTAAAACACTTCATTGAGAGCATGTTTGGGATCTTAAATCACATGTAACATTTTTGGCTCTCTATAAAGCCTGACCACCTTACCCTCCAAAATAATGGTGGTGTAGGAAAGGTCCATCTATACACTTCCACCCATACTAGCATCCTATTTTTGTGATAACAACATCCCCCACTTAGGCAAGTAGTCTAAAACTACCATGTCCATATTTAGATACTTATCAAGATAAACTACCAATTATACAACTAATCACTTAAACTTCCTAACAACTATAACTTCTCATGACTCAATGGAGTAACACTTACCAATGGTTGACATAATCTTAACTCTGAGATCATTGAGGACACCCAAGGGCATCACATTATAAGAAGTACTAGAATCAAACATGAAGTTGTGAATAATCAAACCATTGATCAATAAGGTTATATAAAATGGATCCACATTTATCTAACTTTGAACCAATGCATTCCCCAAATAGACCTCTAGAGCAGGTTCAATAACCTCTTCTAATTCCTTATATTCTTTTGGGGGTGCTTAGGGTGACTCAATTTAATTTGTAGCTGACCTCTCACCAAGCTCAAAATATTCAAAGGCAATCTTCCTATGTTTAGATATTCTAAATAATTTAACAAGTGGCATGGTGACTTTCAATTGGCTCAACATTTGGGACATCACATATGCTATATTAAGGAATAGGATTATTGGGTGGAAGGTGACAACACCTTCAACTAGAATATAGTCACTCAAGGTCTAAAGTGGATTAGGTTGAGATGGATTTGAATCTTTAGTAGAAGCCTTTAAGGTGGATTAATTTTAGTATCATTATCACCCTTAGGGATATTAGAAAATATGGGTACTCTATTCTTGGATGGAGCACCTCTAAGCTTAAAAAATTAGGAAATGAGAACTAGTTTGGAATTTTTAGGGACTATTGTAGTTTTCTTAGCATCCTTATTTTCATCACCTACCTTTTTATTTGTAGGGGAAGTTTCTTAAGAAGTAATAACCTAATATTTACTTCTCAAGTGATAATCCTTCTCTTGGGCAGTTACTACATTAATTAGCAGCTACCTATTTTCAAATGATGGAATTCCCCCATCATATTTCTTAATCATCATAAAATATAAGAAATTTAAATCATTAATGGTTAATTCATATGCTTGTGCCATATTAACATCATAATAAAAATTTGGGTTTGGGATACTTACCTTCTCAACTACACTCCAAAATTCATCCACAGTAATAGTAATCAATAATTCTATGGAGGTAGTCATCTCATTTTAGGATCTTTGATAATTTAACATTAAGATCTAATCATCAGATGATGTAGACTCAAGTTCATCTACATCTTTATCAATTGATTTAAATATATCACATGGGGGATGTGGAAAGAACTTCTCACACCAATAAATATCAATGTCATAATATACAACATTTACCTTAGTGTTTAAAGGATCAAACACTTCTTTTCCAACCCCTCTATTCTAATATCTATCTATTCTTTCTTCATGTATAGGCCTATATCCTATATCATTATCTTGATGGTGGAAAACAAGCCTTCTTTGTGATTGATTTAGATTTGGATACCTTTCTTGATTGGTAAATTAATGAAGGATCCCCTTTTTAGCTATAACCAACTTGTATGACATTTATTTGATGGCAAAGGCCAAAGTTTTAATAGTCTCCTCAAGATTAACTATCTTTGTGGATTGTGCCTTTTTGGGATTGACTAGATTCACATCATCCCATTTGTTTAGGGGATTTCCCACAACCTTTATGATATTCTCAATTTGGATGGTCATATTTAATTCCAACCATAAGTTAGTGGGAGCCTTATCCCTCAAATAGCATGTATCCTTCTTGTAAAAGGAATCACAATACTTTATCAACCATGTTTTATCACTGACCCTAATGTTTTTGAGTAGGGACATCAAGGTCTTATTGAAATGTGTATTGAAGTCCTAAACACACTCATTGGGGTTATTTTTGATGTTTTAAAACTTAGATAAGAGAAACCTTAGATAAATCTTATCACCATACTAAATTCTAAAAACATTCTTCATCTCTTCCCATGAATCAATGCATCTAGCGGGAAGAGAATTGAACCATTCATGAGCATCTTCTTCCAACATGTGCACAAAAAAATTGATTCACACATCCTTATACTCAATCTCATAATATTCAATGATATTATAAAAATCCCTCAAGTGTTAATCACCACTCACTATATTGTTCCCCTAGAACTTTGGAAAGAATTTCCTTACTTCATTTGGGACTTCATTAGGATAACCTTCCATCTCATAAAAATTAATAGGTCTAAATTTGGGAACACAAAATGTAGGACATTCATTATCATCTTGATCCCTATGCCTCATGACTAGTTTAATTGGAGGTTCAATAACAAATGGTAAAGGGATATGAGGGGGTGAATGAGGTGGACTTGGTGGATCAAACTTGAGAGGGGATTTAACTGGTTGAGGAGTTGGGTAATACATAGGACTATAGGTTTAATAATTACTAGGAGAGCTATGATAGTCCTCAATAATGGGAGAGTCAACAAATATTTCAAGATTATTAAAATATTGACAACCCTTAGTAGCTGAACCTTGCTCTTTAATAGGCCTCAAAACTTGTCCCCTTATCCTTGGGTGAATACTTAAATGAGAGATGAGTTTATTTGATGGGTCACTTCTAAAAGATGATCTCAATCCTTCTAGATTTTTAAACAAGAAAATACTCAAAGTTGAAGGTTAGAATTTTTTGTAGAATAGGAACCACTCTTCCTTGAAACTAAAAAATAACATCAGATTCACCACTATAATAAAACTTCTAGAATAATATAATTAACACACTATTTGTGATACACGCTAAAGCTTAATGAGATAGAAAACAAAGACACTAAATTTTTAAGAATAATGTTAAAAAGGGGAAAAACACCTTTTAACATGCATGTTAACATCTCTTTATAATAAATGCATATAAGTCAAATTGTCAAGCCTAAAAAAACTCTTGGCACATCCCTAATGGAGTGTTGTGACATTGATGGCCAAGATGGTCAAAGTAGTGCAATAAAAGTAGAGAAATTCACAACATGACATACTTACATCAGATCTCTACAAGAGTCCTTAGCAACATGGGTGATATTAATTCTCCCCAATAATAATGGAAAAAGGAGTGTTGGCGATGTTCATGTACCGAAGATAATCATATGAGATTGAATATGGGTAGATAACTTTAAAAATGACAATAGCCCTCTACAAGAGTCGCTAGAAACATAAGGGCTAAGGTTCTTAGCTTGTCCCTAAAAATGGTGCCAAAAAGAGTCTTGGTTCCCAATTTTACACCTCATACACTTGACCTTGCACACTTGAATAAAATAGCAAACAAATATGAAAAACCCATTAATATGTCATTATAATCAGGGAAGGGTTTGGCATCAAGATTAAATCGATCACAAAAAATGAATGAGAGGCACCTATATAGGGTATGGTTAGATCTCTACTACTTCTATCTCTACTTTAACCAAGGTGAGAGGACCTATGGGGTAACTTGCTCACATGGAGAGATTCTATAATTCAACCTCCATGGGTATTTTTGGCATAAAGAACAAATATGATAAGGGCATAACCAAGTTTGCACACTTCACCCATGAAGGGTTGTGACATGAAATGTACAAATTCTCTAAGTCATATATAAACTACTAAACATAGATGAGGAAATGACTATAATATTCATTATATAAAATATTCAATAATAGGGGTTGAATGGAAAACTGTAGCACTATGCTTCAAAACACAAAATGAAAACACATGTTAAACATACAATATTTATGTATATATAGGTAAATAACACTTATATTATATGAAGGGTGTATTATTTATAGGGTAAGACATGGTAGCACAAGCTATATGATTAAAAAAAGGAGGGTGGTGTGTTGGTGGTTTCCAAACAATAGGGTGTCTCACAGTATTTCATGAAAATATTCCTTAACAAAGATGCAAAAAAATTTCAAATGAAAGATCATGGTAAATACCAAATGATTCCTAAAATACTAGAACATACACTAAAATTGATCTTTCAAATTATTTTTCCTATCAAATTTATAAACCTAGCATTCCCTAACAAGTTATTCAAAAACCTATCCAGAAGAAATGTACAAAGAGTTTATAATCTAAATCTATGCTCAAAATGAAAACTAGTAGTGAACACAAACCCAAATGTCCAATAAAAAATTCTTGTAAAATATGTTACTTCACTTCATCTATAGGAAATAGTAAAGAACCACAAGCATTTTCAATAACTTAAAAAAATAAATATTATAAACATTAATGTTTCAAAATGTTGTCATGGGGACAAGTATGGTGAGATTGCTCTTTTAACAAAAGAGACATAAACATGTTCTCAAATCTTGCTAATGGTAGTCTAGATGCAACCACCTAAGCAAGGGAGATAACATCTACATATAGAAATTAATCCCAAAAAAATTTCTATAGAACCTCAATTAGAAAAAATGGACACGTAAAACAACAACCAACACAATGGCCAACTGACCCCTTGAATAGAGGAGAAGCCCACTATTTATACATTTTTAGATCTAGAACCATGGGTCAAAACTTTTTAAAATTGAAAAACAAACTTTCAAGTCCACCAAGATGCTTCCAACTAGAAAATATTCCCTTAACATGCTTTAAATATTTATCCATTTGTAAAAAAAATCAATGTTCCAATTGCCTCTATAAATAATGATGAAGATTTGAAACAAACTTTTGATTTCATGGTGAGAGATCCTTTCACATGAGGTATAAGGAGAATATTCATGGTAGAGGGCCCAACAAACTTTATCATTATGTGTAACTACCTAGGGATGCTTTCTATAATTTGCCTACATAGCCAAAAACTTCTAGATAGATGCCCTTCCTCTCATGCATGTCATGGAACAACCTAATTTTATAATGATTTTCTAGGAATATTCTAGATCCATGGCCCTCTGAATGATATCCTCTAGAGTGGCCCACCTTAGATTTATAAGTCTATAATTTCTTACTCATGGAGGAACTTAGGTAAGCATAATAATAAAATAATACAAAAGACTTAGGTCACTTTTAACTTTTAACTTTTTGTCTCCAACTTGTTTTTCATATTTTGCATTTTTGAATTTACATATCTATCATTTTAAGGATTCCTCTATATTTTTTAATGCAAAAAATGCATTATTTTTAAATTTTGATTTACTTGGGTAAATATTGATCCCTCTCACAAATTTTCCATTTGAAAATTTCCAATTTGTTATTAGTGGTCGAAGCCTTCACTAACTATATTGCATAGGGTCCTTGAATGTGTCATGCATGCCTATGTGGAATCACCATATTACTTAGTTCACCAATATATTTTCCTGACACTAACCTTAACATCACTTGTATTCATGTGTATTTGAGATTCATTGAAATGTCCATGATCATCTTACACTATTGGATCTATATGCATACATTGATGAGGATCATCAATCTTGATCTAAAAAAGCCAAGTGTTATTGGATGATAGCTATCTTTGGACCTGAGGTCATGCCACTTGGTAGCCTTATGACTCTTTGCATCTTGCTCTATCAATCTTATTGGGCTAACACTTTCCTATCAAGTGGTGGTCCCACAATCATTCTAGGATTTGTTTAAAGGTCTTGACTTAATATACACTGTAGATCAAATTATGTACACTTGAATGTGTACCATTGATTTCTAATAACATGCTTGATCTTTAGTATATGACCATGCATTAAATTCTCAACTATGCCCTCATGCCATTAGATATTTTTACCTAATCAAATGCATATTGTCAAATTTTAGTTTGTGAGGTTGAGCATGATTTTTTCCTTTCAAATAATCTCTATTGATTTGAATGACATTACACCATATGGTAGCACCTTTCTAGATCTTTGGCCCCATTAAACTATCAAATATTTGCTTGCATCATTGGATCTTTAGAACATGCTCAAAAATTTGATCATACCCCATGATCTTGACACTTATCATGCCTATGTTGGTCCTAGGTTCCTTTAACTTATTTAACTTTGATCATGCACCATCAGATCATCCCTACCCAAACAAATGTGTATCATTTGATCTACCTTCTTTTGTAATCAAATGACTACTATCCATCCCATAAAATTAACATCTGTGTGACTATAAAAATATGTCTATGAGATCATCATAATTAAAATTTGGAAAATTTCTTTCAGATTTTTCTTATTAGATCTTTTGTCTTCAACGTTCCTATTTTTTCCTTTTTTTAAGACTTTTGTTCCAAGGCAATTCGATCAAGATAATTATTTCAAACATTTTATCTGAAATAATTTATCCAAAGCATATGAGATCTTTTGGACTTTCTTTCGTGTAAACATTTCATTGAGATAATTGTTTAAAAAAAAATGTTTAAAAAAAATTCCTCAAAGAAATTGTCCTTTGCATTTTCTCCAAATAAATTGGACTTAGCTCTTTTGCTGAAGAAATTGGACCTTTGCCCTTTTGCTAAAGGAATTTGAAATTTTGCACTTTTGCCAAAGGAATGACTTTTGTCAGGATTTTTGTTGTGGGTAAAATTCCCAAGGGTAAGTTCCCTTCAAACTTTTTATCATGAAAAAAAAGTCTAAAATAAATAAGGACTTGACATTTTCTTGACATAATTCAATTCTTTCAAAAAAAATTCATGGGCAAGATGCCTGAATAAAATAGACCTTCAAACTTTTTGTTGTAGACAAAATGTCTGACTAAATTCCTTCAAGATTTTTGTACAAAACATTTTGGCCAAAACAAAATAAGGCTTTGCACTTTTTTTAAAAATTCACAATTATTTTAGGCTTTTTATCATGGAAAATTTGCTTGATGGAAATAAGTCTTTGGAATTTTTGCACGAACAAAATGATCGAAGACTTATTTATGTAAGGCAAAATGTCTTGACATAAAACCCAAAAATCCTAAGGATTTATATGTATTAAGTAAAGACTAAATTAATAATTAACCAATTTTAACATGAAACATGACATATAATGAACATTTGAAGATAGAAATTGGGCTAAGGACTTAGGCATTTTCACTCGACTCAGGTTGACCTTAGGACTTTATACTTGACAAGGGCTTAATTGCTTTAGTGCAATTTTAGGCACTAACACCTATGTCTTAGGAGGGTATCTATCATTCAATCATGATCATTATAGTCAACATCACTATTTTTCCTTTACTCTCCTATTTTTAGGATAACTACATCAACCTGAGGTCCATGATAGAATATGTAGGCAATAATTGGATACATCGAGTATCTAGGGTTAGTTCAACTGCTATCACCATCATTATGCTATCATAAATATCACTATCATTCCATTTTTATCATTACTCTCTTCAATAATTTCACTATCAAATTTCAATTTTCCTCACATTATTAAGTTTTTCTCTCCTACACACTCATAGTTTTGTGAGCCAATTATTCTATGCTCTTTTTGTTTTGTAAGCCAATTATTCTATGCCCTCACTATTTTATGATCCAATTCTTATATTCTCTCATCATTTTATGATTCAATTCTATATTTATTCTATCCATTTTTCATCATATTTCCTCCTAATTTATTAGGAGAACTACATCTAACTGAGGTTCATAATGAACTATTTAGGTAGAGTCTAGTTACATGGGGAATTAGAGGTTTTCTCAGCCACTTCCTATTTCTTATTACATTAAATTTTTATTAAATATTGTCACATTATCATACCTGATGCTCTATAGACTTAGGTGAAAAGTACAAGAGTAATTCCTTATTACTACATGCCTCTAATGATAAATCATTGCTTGTTTATTACTTTCAAATTTATGTATGTGTGTGTGTGTGTGAATGTATTGATTGTTTTCTTTTGTTTTTTGTTAATTGAGTGTTTCTTGGTTTAATGCATTATGTTTTACACTTAGGTCTTGATATCTTATATCTTGATCTATGGTTATGAACATTTGAATTTGAACTAATCCTTACATAAATTCACAACAATGTTATCTTAATTTATTCTTATAATTATGATGCATAATGTCATGTGAAAAATTAAACATCAAGTGCTCAAGGCTTATATAAAATGCTGCATGAAGAGAAAGCATCCCCTTGAAATATTTATCAACATAACTATGCTCATATACATAATCAAAACATCATCATGTTTCCCATAATAAAATCAAAACAACTAAAAAATATTGCTAAATATATGTTAATAATGTGTTAGTAGAGGTTTTTGAAGCATCAAAACATGTTAAATATGAGGATAGCTATGAGATACTTCATGTGTGTATAATATTTTACCATATAAAGATAGGAATTTGTATGACAAAAACATAATAAGCATTAATCATTCTATGTTATTAAGGAATTAAGAACATCCAATATGGTGTAAACTAAAATAATGCATTTAGAATAGTTTAGATAGAAAGTAACCAAAACATTAGACATGAGAACACACACAAAGTATATAAAAAGAAATCATACAGGTAACCATAACTAGATAAGCTCTATTGATCTCTACTAAAATGGAACCCTCTTCTTCTTACAAACAAAATTATATATATAAATTTCTAGTGTATGAATGTTCATCTCATTCTCATACTTGGCATCAAAAGTGTAATGTCTTCATATTCTAGCCTATTACAAGTCATGAAGATAAGACTAAATAGAGTACACAATGATAAAATGAGTTCATAACACATGAATAATAGATAAATATCTTGTGTATATTTATAATCCACATTCTTCTATGAACACTTTCCCAGACTTAAATGTTGTCTCATATTGAGACATCAAATGATCTTCGAGGATACACAAGTTAATGGGAGCTAAAAAATGGTTAGACCAGTAAAATTCATATGAATTGCTCAAGGCACCATTTCTAGTTTTCACCTCTTACTCACTACTTAGCTACCCTTTTAGGTTTTCAACTAAGCAGTGTACCAACCTAACACCCTTTGTGGGTTTTTAATACGATGGCATATCTAGGTGGCCACTCTTTATAGGATTTCAACCAACTTGGCCCTTCTTGTCTTACTAAGTCATCCCCAATACAAAATTTTATATTAATTGTTCAAAATTTATACTCTAAATAGTACTTAACTTGAAGGTGGTGTCATGGATATAGACAGATATTGATCAGAAGAGTCCTTGGATTGTTATTGAGTAGCCTTGTACCATGTGATCATCTATTATTGCTCTAAAGGTAACATGTAGGTAGGTGTATTGATAATATACACAACTAAGATGGTGAAAGGAGAGATATATTTTATATGCATTCTAGTCTAGCATCACTTCATGTATTAATCATAGTTAGGTGCATAATGGATCATGGTATCCAATGATCTTCTTGAGTTATACATCATCAGTAATGCTCAATGCAATCTTGGTGTTAGTAACCCTTGTTTTTATCTCTCCACTTAGTTGTTCCATCTTATTAGCATGTTTTTGAGATTGGAGGCCAATAAAGGAATTATATAATAATTAGCTCTATCAATTTAGAAGGTTGTCATGCACATTATCCCTAGTATTCAATGATTCTTAGAGTGCTCCATCCTTCTCCTCCACAGTTATAGTTTGACTTGTCATGGTTACTTTGGTTGTAGTGGCCTTTGTAAAATATGTTCTAAAACTAGCTAATGCAGTGTCTAATTGATGCTTACAATCCATAAATATGCATATGACCTATTGATATTGAAGTGTGATAGTGTTGATAATTCCTTGGTATTCCTACAATAGAGTGAGGAGTGTAGAAGCTTCAACATTAACATCTTTGACCAATGTTCCCACTATGTGGAGTTTCTGAACTATGCACCAATCTTTTGTTAACTCAAAGATAAATATATTGAGTCTGTGATAGTTGAACATTACTTGGTCCCCAATTTAATGAGTGACCAACTCGAGACAAATATCCTAGATGAGCATTACATCTTCATTTATTCAGGCTTCAACAAAAAGTTTTTTACCTTAGGTTGATCAACCTCCTAGTCTAGATAGGTGACCTTCTATGAAATGGACTCCTAGAATTCTTTAGTGCCCTCTAACTACTTATTCAATGGTAACTTAAAAACATATAATTATTTTTATACTAAAGGGAGAAGGTGGCCAAAGTTATTATAGTACTAAAAGGATTAGGTCATGGCATGGTCACAAGTGGAAATGAGAAGGTGGTGCATCAAACACCCACAATTGGAACTCCCATATCTAGTCTCTTCCTAAATGCAAGGCTAGTTGCTTCTCACCTATTATAGCTATTGGTTTATCTTCTTATCAAATTAGTTTCTCCAACCCACCTTATTTTTTTTATTTAGGGATTTGCTGTTATTGCACCTTAGCATCTTTTGTAGTGTTCAATTGTTACACAACATCTTCATCTTGTTTTCTCTTTGCTTCCTCTACTACTTTCATATTGATCTCCTCTTCTATAGCTTTCTTCTTTTCCTGTTCCTCCTCTTATTGCTTATACACATGCTCTTATTACTTATTCTATTATTGAAGCATAGTAGCCTTGTCTTGTTCAACCTTAGCATGTGCCTATGCCTATAAATCAACCTATGCCTTGACTTCACATGCTTTTTATTCCTATGTTTGAGCCTACTATTTATGTAGGGCTTCATATTCTTCTTTCTTCTTCCTCATATCTTCATTGGCTTGATTTTATGCAATAGTATCATCCTTTAGAACCTTATTTACCTATGAATTTACATTTTAACACTGATTATCTTCATCTACCTTGGCCTTGATAGTGAATGTAACCTCTTTATTCCTTTATTTTTTGGCCCTTTTTTAATGGTGCACCTCTTACACCTAATTTTCTACATCGATAGATTCTTGTGCCTTCTTTTCCTCCTTGATATATTGTTATCATTTAGCTTATATATCATGGGCATTTTGCTTGGCCTTGACTTCCTCAACTTGATGACATGCTTGTTCAACTTTCTATTATTGGACCTGCTCTTTTTGGTGTTTCTTTTTAGACTTGTTATGATATGTGAGTTGATTCCTCCCATGAAACCTTTTTATTTTTAGCTATAGGCTGATATTATATTATCTCTTCAATATTTGGGGATTGTTTTAAGGATGCCAAATCACTTGGATGGACAATAAATCTAGAAATAAATGCTTTCTTATGCCTTAAAGTAAGTATCTTACATTTAGGTGGTGGTAAAGTTGAGAAAGGAGAAGGTTGCACTTCTTACATAATGACTACCTTGTCAAATGTGTATTTTTTAAGAGTAGGAGAAACCCTAGCCTCTATCAGGTTTAATTTCTACACACCAGAGTTTAATACATATTATTAGGCAATGGTGAAAATATGTTGATAACTACAAAAGTGGTGAAGGTTGATGTTTAAAGAGTTTGACCATTCTCTACATTTGTTTAGCCTCCTCATGCATAGTGTTGACAATAATAAATGTGAGGCATGGTGGTAGTTATACCCAAAGACCTAAAGGGACCTTATTATGTAATTAAACTATGCACACTCCTTTATAGAATTATAACTCCTCTTCTTCATTCTCATAAAAGTTGCCTGTCATATCTATAATCATCACTTAGTAGACCTCATTATCATCTATCCTTATCTAAGGTAGGTTGTATGAACTTGTGATATAGGGTAATTTGGGGTCATCCATCCAATTTTTTTCACTCCTTATCTTTCACTTTAGTGGAGGTGATGGTTGTTATTCTATGGAGAGCTTATGTTTTCCATTTTGTTGTTGCAAGGTTGTGGCTTTAAGTTATTGATACACTAAAATAATTGTTGTGCTAGGTGGTATGGCTTAGAGAGGTGTCATACACCTAGTTGCATGATTTTTTTTCTTAGTGACCTTGTTCTACACAATCGACATGGTAACAAAATATGGTAGGGGTCCAAATGGTAACCTAGGTAGCTCATGAATGTGAATGAAGATGTATTTTAGAAGTAAAGTGAAAATAACATGTTATCCAAGGTATTTAATGACATCTATTAGCACCTATGAATGTGTATAAATGATATCCAAAAACTCCTCCCACCATGTCTTGAACTTTACCTCATGAGCTAGTGTGTTTTGCTTATGTGTCTATATCAAGTTGTGAAATTGTTATACTAGTTAGTAGTTAGTGTCACGGTGCACCTCTCCTTTAGGGGATTTTCATTAGGTGAAATAGAGTAGAAAGATAAAAAATGGTATTATAAGATCTATCTAGAAGTCATAAAACATTTGTTAATATTTGTAAACAACTCATGTACAAAATACTTGGGTGAGTTGAACTGCTTATTATGGTGGATTATGCGATGTGCAATGTCAACCATTCCTTTGGGGATTTGATTTGAAAACTTGGAGGTCTACCAAAATTGACATGTGATGTACTTAACCAAGATGATATTGAGGTATGTTCATATTATTGGTGTTATATGTCAAAGTCAAGATATATGTAATTAATGTCAAGGTTAGAATTGAGGCCATATATGGTGAAATGGTATGTGACAAAGAAGTCTTATGACAAGATACAATTTGAAGGAAAAAGTTTGTCTCTCTATTGAGAGATAATTTGAAGGAAACCTAGTAACTTTTTTGAGGTTGATGAAATTTCAAGTCCAATTTCAAGGTAAAATGGAAGCATATTATAGATCATTAATTCTGAGGAGCATACAAGGTAAGCATACATAGTTTAACAATCTTTGAGTTCTATATGAGGTCTTGGCACAATGTTATGATGTGAAAAGTTCATAAAAATATTAATATTATCCTTGTATTCATATAATCATGTTTTAATAATTTTATTGGGTAATATCATTTATAACTGTCTTTTTTGAGTCTAAATATTTGAGTACTAGATGTCTTGAGAAGCCTAGCCTAGCCCTGAGAGAAGGTGTATGCATGAGGCATAGTAGAGCTTGGTGAATTATGTTAGTGTAGGAATAAGGGAGTGTATAAAGTTGTGTAAACATGGGAAATAGGCAAATAAGCCTTTAAATGAGTTCCAAGGTCAATTTTGAAGATTAGTCCTTGCATGAAGGGACCTAGTGAGAAGGCACAGGCTTGGTAGCATGATGAGGCAAGTAATCCAAGGCTTGTGAGATGATGGGTAGTAGTGTGTGAGAAATTTATGAGGTAATTTTACATGATAATTAGGTTTTTATAATAATATAAGAGGTTTCAAGGTGTGATCAAGGTCTAAATATGACTAGCATTTCAAGACCTAATGAGCAAAAAGACCTAGTGTGGCCTAATGAGGGATCAAATTAATTTAAAAAGGTAAGAAATATTATAATAAAATTTAATTAGGTTTTATAGGTATATTTAATATGTTTACCAAGTTTTATTTCATATAATAAATTATAAATCATGAAAATTGGTGTTGAGGTCTTCTATGTGCACAAAATGGGGTGTTGCAGACCCGAGAAGGATTTTATTATGCTCATTGACACGTGAAAAATTTACATGAGATATTGATAATTTAATTGAACTTGGATAATTTTCATATATTAAATTTCATGTAATTATTTTTATATTTGAGGGGTAATACTTTATGAATTATTGCTAAGAATTAAAACTAGTCAAAACCCTCCTAAAACCCTCATAATGACCCGATAGGTAAGATCTTGTAGGTTATTTCTTAGAATGGTTTAGTTGATCCTATTTTATGTTTTTAAAATTTAAGTAAATCTTCCAATTTTATCCAAATGCCTTTGGCCTATCAAACGAGTGAGTGGAATCTATATGAAACACTTTATTTTTGGATTTTTGAGGTTACAAACAAGGTTGACCAGGTCAAAGCATGAAATGGTTGGAGGATGACGTGTGAGAATTTAAGTTTGTAACAATGTAATTTTTTTATTATGTTTTATACCTTAAATAGGCTAAAATGGTCATGAAATTTGGCCTATCACTAAAAGGGCCTAATGAGTAAGAGAGTGAGAAAACTAGGTAGTAGTGAGAAAGAGATTAAGGATTGGTTATAGATACAAATGAATGGGGTCATTTTTAAATAAATATAACTCATACCCATTTTGTTTATAATTTTTTAATATTCCATATAAAATCAAAAAGTTGTTCTTAAAAGTGACTTATCTAACATAGTGAAGTATGTGTAGGGTGAAGATGTGAGATTGGTCTATAAGACCAATATTGATATGAAAAATTGTATTATATATTTTATAATATTTTATAAATATGATAAAGGATAATTAAAACCCATTTTATTTTTATAAAAATTTTCACATAGTTGTTCTAAATCTTGATCTTCATGACTGTGTTTTTGGAGCTATAGGCAGTTTTCTATGTATGAGTGAAAATAATATTATCGAGTCTTTTGGCATATATTTTATGAATATAATGAACATGAAGCTATTATATAATCCTAATATGTTAATTTTAACACATTTTTAGACATTATAAACTCCCATGATGGTGTGAAAATTCAAAGGATTTTGACAGGGTTCTTAAGGCTTGCATGTAATTCTGAGTGAGCATATGAAGTTGATCAGTTTGAGGTATTTTTACATATTTGGTGAATTATAATGGAATTAATGTTTAAATTTAAGTCATGAAGTTCACATAAATGTTATTTTTTACTATGGTTATGTGTCAAAGTTGAGCTTATGTTTTAGAATTGCAAGACAAACTTTCTAGTAGTAAGAAGGCCTAATGGCTAGTAGACCTAATTATGTGGTTCAAGGAGTAAAATGAGATAAACGGTGTTAGGTAAATAAGGTGACATTATAATGGGTATAATTTAAATTTTTATGAAGTTTTTAATACATTTTTGGAGGCTCAAGTTGTTCCAAGGAGGCCTAAGTGAAACATGTGCTTAAAGAAGGCCTAATCACATTAGGTCTCTATTAGGCCTAATGGTGGTTTTGGCCCTTAAGGGTAATGAAAAACCTATATGGTGGTTTTTTCACTTATGAAGTATGTTTTTTAATCTATTAAAATGATGATACAAATATGCATAGTTTATTGTCCAAACAAGATGGGTGAGATCAAGAGTCAAGAATAAAGAGATCTAATAGGCCTAATTTGACTAGTTAGAATATTGAGCATATGAGAGAATGATATAAAGTTTTGAAAAATAGGTAAAGGGATTGAATATAATTATATATGTGTGATGAATATTACATTAATATATAACTATGTTTTTATAGGTGATAAGAAAGGTCACATGACTTAATTCTGCCAAGGAAAGGGCTAGTTGAGTGAGAAGGCCTAATAGGATATTTGAGAGAGATAAAAGAGTGAGAAGAGAAAAATAAGGTGGTAATATATATTTGGGTGATAAATATATGTATAAGGGTGATAATATAGTTAAGGTATATCATTTGTTTCTGATTTACCTAAAAGGGTTGGTGCCTCTTTGAAAGTTGGTGCTTGATAAAGGACTAGTTGAGTTGGTGCTTGACTAGTGATGGGTTGGTGCTCCTTGTGGGGTTAGTGCCTCACTAAAAGTTTTATTCATTACTTATACTACTATATTACAAGATATTCATCAATGGGTTAAATTCCCTCAATTGGTTTATCCACATATATCATGTGTTTTTATGTTTTTTACTTTCATAGATGCTTTTTTATGCATTGGTTAATGTATGTATGTGAGTGAATGCTTCATGGATGTTAAGTGAAATTGAAGGATTTTTAAAAAATTATTAAACCCATATAAATAATTTTACTTATAATAGATGAGCACTAGTTCATCTTAGATATCTTTAATTTATATTTCTTTGGATCCTTAAACATATACGTCTCTAACTTCATGAAGGATAGGAGGCATTCTAGATTTGTAGAGAGAAAGAGAATCACCCCATGAAGACATGCCCAAACCATTGCTTCAGGGTTGTTGATGATGGTTATATTAGGGCCAATGTAAATTTTCCCCTCATTATATTGGTTGAGCAATATTTTCACAATATCCTCTTAATTGCTGAAGGTAGGCATTTGAATCAAGCACTCAACATCAGTGTTGTGGAAATGGTGTGGAGATGCAAGATCAAGTGGTTGTGAAACATCTATTAGATATTGTCAAAATATTTTATTTTATTTTATTTAAAGATAGTCAAATGGCTCTAAATTAGTATCTTTTATCTACCAAATTGGATGATCGATGCCCATTTCTACCTTTTGAGCATTTATCAAGTTCCTAATGAGTTATAAATGATCCATGGTAGTAGAATACTAGAAATGAGAAACTTTTTGATTTATGTGCTATTTAAATTGGCTCAACTCTATAAATTTAATGCAAAAAATGTTTTCAAGAATGGAATATAGAATCCATTTATAACCTTGTGCCTTTATAGATTTTTTACTTATTAGTTTCCACATAAATTCTATGCTAATCTATCCCTTCAATATCAATGTGAATGTTGATGTGGGAAATCTTACCCAATATAAAATAAAGGTAGTTAGTCATTGGTGCATGCATTGAGATACACTTTGATATTCTTCATTATTTGTACTAAAGTACATATTATTGATGTTGACTAGCCACTAATTTGGTGAATATTAGATTAGTCAATCCTAGGCTCTAGCATTAACTACTTGGGGATGACCATTGTATGACTAAGATCTTGGTGGATGTGACTTGACTATACATTTCTCAAACTTAATTGATTTCTTTTGATTCTAATAACATGAATAATGGTGCACCTAAATTATTTTACACATGGGTATTACATTGTATACTTATTATAATGGTTCTAAAATCTGGTGAAGAGATCATCTACAAACACACACACATAAAAAGAAACACAAGAAAACATATATAAATTTGAAATCCTAATGTATGTAGTATGTAGTGCTACTCAACACCACTCATTTGGAAAAAAGAGATCAACTAAGACTATTAGTGGTAGGGTTTAAGCCCATAGCCATTTACCTTCCTTGGAAGAATGATTCACTAAAGATCTCTCAAAATAATGGTTCTTTTATGAAATATTTTATGTATAACATAAGGCCCTTTCCATTTGATCTATAATTTACCCAAAAATACTCTAAAGTGACTATCATATAACATAACTAGTTGATCTTTCTAAAGTTTCTTATGTTGTAGGTTCTTATCATGCCATGCTTTCTAGCTTTGATTATAAACTTCCTAAATCTAAGCTGCTCTATGTTGATACTCATCAATCCTATTCAATTTTAGAAGCCTATTTGTGAGAGACTCTCAATACCTTAGTCTCAAAACCATTATAATGCATAGACTAGGTACCAAGTATTTCATAGGCATTACTGCTTCAAGCCCATAAACCAACTAAAATGGATTAAAACTTGTAGTCCTCTTATAGTGCATTTGATAGGCCAAAATAATTACAAGAATGTGATCTTCCCAATCATCCCTCTTGACATTATATATCTTCATCAACATCTTGATCAATACTTCATTAGAATCCTTAGCTTAGCTATTAACTTGTGGATGGTATGTAGTACTTTTATGATGGGAAATCATGAATTCTTCATTAAGAGATTTGATAGTATTGTTAATGAAATGTGTCCCTCGATCACTAATTACCTTGATGGGGCATCCAAGCTATGTGATAATATTCTCATAAATGAACTTTGATGCATCCTTTACCCCATGACTAGGTGTTGTAATAGCTTCATCCCATTTGGTAAAGTAATTAGTCATAGTGATAATATATGGTGCTTTGCTATGTTTACTGAGGGGATTGATTAGTCCTATAAAATTGATGCCTCATTATTTAAAAGGTTGTTTGACTAACAAAGGATGCAAAGGAGTTTCATCCTTTTAGTGTGGCTTACCCATTCATTGACATATATCATAATGTTATGCTACTCTATGTGCATCCTAAAAATGATTCAACCACTATAATCCACTTTGTAACAGTTTATGTATAGTAGATTCTTTGACAAAATGACATCCTGCTATTCCTTAATGTGCTTCCTATAAGAGCTGTAGGTGTTCATGTTTCAAAACTACCTTGTCTAGTAATTCATCCTTCCCCAAATGATACAAGAGTCCATTTATAATAGTATATGGTAAATCTTTGGAAATAAACTACTTTTTATCTTTTTTTTGGTAGTGCATAGGGAATACCCCTTGTTCTAGTAAATTAGCAATTACCTCAAAATTCTTAGGTATTATAAAAACTCAAAATAGATGGGCATCAAGAGAATTTTCCTTTTGTTCTTCTGGTTCTTCCCCATTTGTGAGGTGACTGAGATGATTCAACCCAACATTTTCTCTACCTGACTTGATGTTGATGTGAAATTAAAATTCTTAAAATATCATAAGCCATATTTAAATGCATCCTCCAATCATATGATTATTGATGAGGTAACACATAGCTTTATGATATGTGAAAACATTAAATGGTGTCATAAGAAGATAATGTTTTAATTTATGCTATGAAAACACTATAACCAATGTTTCTTTTTAGTTTTTATGTAATTATTTTCTACATTAGATAAATTTTTACTTGTAAAATGTATGGGGTGGTCCAATCTACCATCTCCTAGCTATGAAAGCATAGCATTGACTGTGATACCAGAAGCATCAACATGCACATAAAAGGGCTTACTCTAATTTGGAAAGATTAGAATAAGAACAATGATCAATTAATAATTTAGTTCTCTGAAAGCTTCTTGACACTCAAAAGTGTAGACAAACTTCATACCTTTGTGCAAAAAAAATCCAATGGGGATGAAATCACTTCATATCCCTTGATAAAATTTCGATAGTAACCTATGTGGCCAAGAAAGGATCACACTTTTATGGATTTGATTAGTGGAGGCATACTACAAATGACTATAATTTTGGTATGGTCTACCAAAATCCCTTCACTAGACACCAAATGACCTAACGAGACACTAAAAGGTGTAAAAAATAAACACTTTTCAAATTTAGGGCATGCACATAGCTTGGCAAAATTTTAGCATGAGGCAGAACTTGGGAAAGTGCTCTTTAAACAAAGAGAAGATTGCCCAATCATTTAGATATACTTCTAGAAAGTCATGAATTAAATACTTTAAGGTAGTCACCATTGTTATATAAAAAATTCTAGGTGCATTCTTAAGGCCAAAAGGCATTACCTTGTATGCAAAGGATCCCCATTCTATGGAAAATGCCATTTAAGATTTATCTTCTCTTATGATGGGTATTTAATGATATACACTAAACCCAATTGTGGAGTAAACTTCATGAACTATAATATATTCCAAAACTTCATCTGTGAAGGGAATAAAAAATGAATCTTTCACACATGCATCATTAAAAATTTAATAGTCACCACATACTCTGATCTCCCTTATTTTCCTAGGTTGCACTACTATGGGACTAACCCAATCTAACTTCTCAACAAGATAGATTATACCTACTTCTTGCATTCTATCTAGTTTAGCCTTCACTTCAAATTCATATTTGGATTCAACATATATGGCCTTTTCTTGATGGGTCATGTAAAATCCTTGAGTTTGATATGAATTTCACCTAGGGAAGGATCTACTCCTCTGACTACTAAAATATTTATAGGAAACACATCTTGATAATCTCACAAGAGTTACATAGATTATGAAACTTTGGATTTAGTCCAATAGTCACCTATATGTGCTAGTTTAGGAATCTCCTTGCTTTTGATGTTTTCCATGTGATTTTTAATAGGCCATTGATACATCTTTCACTTTCCCTTATCAATATATTCTTGTAGCATTATTTTCCCTTCTTACTCTGGAATTTTTATATTGCACAACTTTTTTTCTTTAGTGGGTCTTATGACTAGATCCTAAAATGGTTCTACTGGCTATTTAAGTTCAAACTAATCAGTTAATTGATATCACCATTAGTATATGAATCTTTAGTTTCCTCCTCTTCATTTTGTATTTGGTATAATGACTACATAAGAGATTGTTCTTCCATCTTGGCAGCTTTATATCTTTGTAGTGTTGTATTTATATCATAGGCTATGTTATTATGTGCAGTAGACTCTATCATGGTGCTTAAATTATTTGCACACCCATGGCATAGGATATGTTTGATTTTGAGTGGTGCATTATGAACCACATAATTCTCATCTTCAAAAAAATTCTATATGAAGTCACTCTACACCTGCACCCAATGCTTTGTTTCCCTCTTGCATTCTTGATACATATACCAAGCTAATGGTAAAGGGGAAAGTGTATAATGAAAGATATGAACCTAGTACTTAGGCAACTCATGTTCTTCAATCTAAACATCAACATATTTGTGGATATGGATTTTAGGGCACTCACCTTCCTAAAAGTAAGGCCAATTACTTTTGATTAACTACAGTAGTTGAAATATGCTAATCATAAGTTCACACACATCATCCCAATGAAGTTGATAATCTCTATAAATTATCCACCATTTCATTACAACTCCCTTAAAATCAAAATTTGAGGCACTAACCAATTTATTGATCTTATTCACATGAACTTATAGGCACATAATGAATTGATTGATATCCTCAGTCACATAGAATGAAAGAAGTTGTCTTTTTATGGTGAAGACCATTTTGATAGGTCAGATTTCATGATCACCATGAGCCTAGTTGAGTAGATGTGTATCTAATTCTTTGATTATAGATGAATTTATTTACAAAGGCAAGGTACCTTCTCTAGTTGTATCTATATAATCCTGTATATGATCATCTGGTAATAGAGAAAATCAATTTTTGAATGAGTAGGAGAATTAGTAGACATGGAAACATAATTTTATATGACAAACTAAGGTGCTAATGGATAAGTAACTAATAGTTTAGGATTTCATTTTTCATATGTCTTCAAATTTTGAATGATTAAAGACTACATTTGATGTTTATTATTCTCATACAATAAATTACACTCGTTTTCATGTAGATATTTTAGGTTCTCATCAAAGTTTACTTTCATCTAGCTAGTTTATTGTGAAACATAAGAAGAGTTTGGTTCAACTAGAATGATGTAGGTTTTGTGCACCTTATGTAAAATAATGACTACAATATTATCTCTTTGATGTACCTTTAATTGATTTTTCATAGTATTGATATTCATCTAACCATCATATGCCCATTTATTTCTAATCAATATAGGAAAATGAGTTGTTAATATCTTCATATCAATGACTTAAAAGTTACCTCACAAGATTAGTTATGTGAATTTGAACTCAAAATATTCTAATTGACCAATGGGTTTAACTCTTCCATAGTTTATTAAACTCAAATTCATTGGGTTGTAACTAAGAATTGACCATCCAATCACCTCTTATGTAGACCTATGGATCATGTTAACTGTGCTACCAAAATCAAAGATAACATTTAGAATTTCATATCTTGTAACTTTAATGTCAATTTGTGCATCTACATCACATGCCTTCTTTATTTTTACATACCAAACAAGTGTTTCTATCTTCTATTTCCCTTACTGCACATGCTCTAGTAAATTATGTAGTAATTTTATAATGTTCTAAGAAATGTCTTCATTACACATTATACGTAGTAGCTTTAATAAATCTATCAGTGTAGTAACAAATCCATCTTGGTGCATAATGCACATAGTTTGACCATACATTTGGGCATTTGTTACTACAATACCTCCTTTATAAGTGGCTTGGAGTTGTATATTATTCAACATCTATGCAGCTTCATACATCAACCCCTTTTCTACAACTAGTTCTAGGTATTTTTCCTATTCTGTATTCTAGATTACTTGGTCCTAAAGTGTTTGGAGTGGAGGCAATCCTCTCTTTACATGATGGTGTCTTGTTAACATTCACCTTAGGTTGTGCATTCACCATGTTAACATTCCTGATGGTCATTTCCTTTCTTTGATTTTACAAAATAAGATAGTCTTATATCTTGTGTTTCTCATATACCCTATAATATGTGTAGTAAGACTATCTTTGGGGATTCAAAGGATAATTGTGTTTCACATGGTTATACTCTCCTCATAAGTAACATTATAAAGGAGGGAATTGATAATTATTTCATCTACCACCTTGATAACCCCCTCTATATCTTCCCCTAGATCCTCATTTATTTGATTGATAACCTCCTCTATAAGATCCCTATTGTTGTGTTGTATTATAGTTCTGATGTTGTTGGGTATTATCTCTAATAAAAAATTATTACTACACAATTTGTAGAGTCAAACTAGTTTGCTATTACTATATCATTGTTAGATTTCAAGGTGCTAAGTACTGATATTATGGTGATGGTGGTGTCTAACCCAAAAAAAGAGGGGTCCATCTGGCTAGACCTTGAGGTTGGTACTAAGGTGAACTAGGAATCCATTCCTTGCTTGGTTTGCATAACCCTTATTAACCTCTGGGCCTAGAATCATCTGCTTCACTAAGGACACTTGCTATGAAATGATGGTGAATATAGTATTTGTAATATATTCTTTGAGATCTTGTAAATCCCTATGGTTTTTTTCATCATGATTGTGAAATTTACAAAAAAATTCAATACAAACTTTTTTTGCTTTTCACATGTTGTAAGAGATGACACTTCATTTTTTTTATGCCCTACTACTCTACATATTTCACATAACTCTATGTTGATCTTAGGATAATAATTCCTATGATGTCCTTCTTTCCCACACTTTATGCACCATATATTTATCTTAGGTTTATCTACTTCACTATATTATTTCATCCTCTTCATAAAAGCTTACAATGTATTTTCAATTTTAGAACCCATTATGGGAGCTTCCTCATAGTCTTCAATTTGTTCCATCTGAAGAGTAATAGGTCTAACATCTGCCTTGGTGGCATATTGAGTTTGTGTTATAGAAAACTTATCTTGGAATGTATTCCTTTGATAAATCATAAAAATTTATCTTTTTATTCTAAGGTAAAATCCACCTTATTCATAACATCTAAGAACCTACTATTATAATTATAGATTGATTCTCTTGACTTGTACCTAATCTCCTTTAAGTCTTAAATAATCTAACCTGTACATTTCTTTATTTTAATTTTTTTGATAGGACACTCCTTTACCTAATGAATATTTGATTGAGAGATATGTATGTAGTATATAAATTCAAGGGATCTTCCATTTAGCTCCCCTATTAGTTCACACTTCTTTATAGCCTCATTGGTAATACCTTTAGCTTTCCATCTCATCTCACTTGCTAGTAAGTACTGCTCAGAGTCTATAGAACCATCATATATTATGAAGTTTATAAATAAACCTAAAGCACCCATATTATTAACTAGTGTTGAAGGGATCTATTATGCATCTATTACATTAAGAGGTTAGATTTTGTGCAAACCTACCTGTGTACTAAGAATATTTTCCTACACACGAGGAGAGTTTATTTGTACACTTTGCTTTTCTATATTTCTTAATTTTCTATGCTTAGTTTCAATGAACCCTATAGCCTTCAAAGCCTTATTAATTGAGGATATTTAAATTTCATTATTGCATCAATGCACTTGCTCTTAAAATAGACCTCCCCAACTACTACCTACCTATCCTTTTGATTGAAAGATTTTACTAGAATATAACAAATTGTGCTACGTGTAGGTGTACTCTTCTAGTGAATGAATATTTTTGGTGACTTCTTCTCCTTTCAAGCTTGAACATGTAATTACCCTATGACTTTGTCCTACTTATTTGTTTAATTCTTCATGTACTTGTTTTGGTAATACTCATTATTATAGCTACACATTACATCTATCATCTAACTGATCTACCTCTACACTATTCTCATTTTCATCCTCAAACATCTCTTCTTCCTCTTGTTCTTCATCACTTATTTCTTTCTATCAGTATTCATCTTCTTCTTTTATCTCATATTTCTTTCTATCATCATTCATCTTCTTCTTTCATCTCATCTTTCTTCATCCTTTATTCTTCATCTCTTCCTTCTCATTCATCACTTCTTCTTATTCATTTATCAATTATTTTACTACTACTCTTAACTCTAGTTGTAGTTACCTAATTGTTTTTATATTTACTCCATCTATTTTATTATCATAGCTCATGCTCTAAATCTAAACTCTTTTTTTGACTCATCTTTCCTCATGTCTCCATTATAGATTTAGGTCCAAGCCTTATCTACTCATCTAGTCATCATTCATTCTCATGTCTCACACACCCCTGTACCCTTGAAATGACTACTCTCTACTTGTTGGAGTAGGCACCATGGCCTTATCCAAAATCAACATCTTCACTAGGATAGGTAGTCACTATAAAAATGTCCATTGAATTCCTCTGATGAATAAGTAGTTCATAACTTTGAATCTATGTATACTTACAATTCAAACTCAATCTATGGTAGTAAAAACCTAATGATATATTGCTCTTGTCTAGTCTATTTCCAATCTATACAACTAGTTTATCTTTTTTCATTCCAGATTATAGTTTCTTCAATCCTTGGGTTAAAGTAATAATATTCTAACCATGATAAACAATTAGCTAGCAATTTAGGTAACTTGCACTAGAAAATTTCATAATTTTATACATAAATATGATCTTGAATGATCTCCTTTATTATAAGACCAATCCTTTTTTATTTTTCTTCTATGAAATTACATATCCTTTGGTCTAACCATATCTCAATATCTCTCTACCTTCGTAACCATCTTAGCATAATTTCCTCCAAAAGGAGTGTCCATGCTCACTGCACCATTATTAGCAGAGGTTTTTAAAGCATTAGAACATGCTAAGTATGAGGATAGATGTGAGATACCTCATGTGCATAGAATAGTGTACCATATAAAGACATGAATTTAGATGATAGAAACATAAGAATCATTAATTATTATACATTATTGAGGAATTAAGAACAATCATTATGGTATAAACTAAAATAATGCATTCAGAATAATTTAGACAAAAAGTAATGAAGACATTACACATGAGAACACACGTAAGGAACATAACAATAAATCATATAGGTAACCATAACTAGATAATATCTATTGATCTCTACTAAAAGTGGAACCCTCTTTTTCTTACAAATAAAAGTATATATAGACATTTCTAGTCTATGATTGTTCATCTTCTTCTCATACTTGGCACCAAAAGCAGAGTATCTTCATATTCTATCGTATTACAAGATGTGAAAATAAGAAAAAATAGACTATACAATGACAAAATGAGTCCATAACACACAAATATCAAACAAATGTCCTTTGAAACTTTAAAATCCACATTCTTATACCAACATAATGATACACATTTACAAATGAGCATGAAAATATAATCATACATGTTTTTACATCATGATCAATATAAATAATATTAGAGTAGGTTATTTACCTTAACTCATGTTTACCTAGGTACTTTATTATTCCTAACTACTTATGTGTGGAGATTTCATTTATCTTATTTTATATATTACATATTTATCTCTTAGATATTATGGGGATAATTTTTAGTTGTTTCAATCATTTAAGGATAGTCATTTCTTAATCCTAGGTTTGATCTCTAGCTTGATCTCTTAGTTAGGATTGATATTCCTTACCTATATATGCAAGGCTCATTCATTGTATTTGACAATCTCTAAAAATATGGAGAATAATTTCAGCATTGTATAATCTATTTCTATGAATAGACATTTTATTCTTTGTGTGCAATGCATTAACTTCATGGCTATAATAATGGTCTCTTGGAGAGATCTTGGCTAAAGAGTTTTGATAAATCTTTCATGGTATCAAATCCTCATTTAAGTTGTCATTTCTTAGACATTTTTTAGAGGCAAGTTTTTATATAACATATTAGAATGAAACATGCCTTGCCATTATGTATAGAAGGCCTCAAAACCCTAAGAACACTTGTCAAATCTTCCAAAATGGACATTTTTGAAAAAAAAAACTTTTTGGATTTTTTTTTGCCCTTTTTAGGATAAAATTTCACAGGATCTGTATAATGATGTTTATAATTTTTTTTCAAAAATAAAAATCTAAGTTTTTTAGGTTTTTAGATATCTTTCTAGGTTTTTCAAAAACATTATGGGTTATTTATGGATCCACATGCTTTTTTTTTGTTTGACAAATCTGAGGAGTTAAGGAGGTCATGTTGGCATTGGATCTATATCATGTATTTTTTTTGTGAAGGATTGTATCTCTCCTTCCCCTCACAATTCACAATTCTTACTTGAGATTATTTTCATAGAGCACTTGAAGCACTGCAGAAGGCTATTTATAAGGTAATTCAGAGTTTTCTACTTATTCAAGGCTATGAGCCATTCACCAATCATCCAAAATCTCATAGGTCATACTCCTCCCAAGCCTTATCAATGCTTTATTGTTTTATATCTTGTTTGATTTTTTTTACTAATTTAACAAGAGCCTTTCTCCTTTAATACTATATTAGATCTAATGTGTGGTGGTAGATCAAGCTATGTAAGCATTTTTTGAATAATGGTGGTAGATCAAGTGAGTGAAAGAGCCTTCAACTGAGTGGTGGTAGATATATCCAACTCAAAAAACTTGCAAGTTTCCTTCACTTTTGATTTTGTTATTCAGACAACCATGCCTCGACCCTTTCACCATGAGTGTCACTATTCTCCCACTTAGGCTCATCATTTCACCAAACATCTACCATTGATGGTCTCTTACATGTTAAATGGTTTATGGCCTCATTCTAATCACCTCCAACCTAAAACATTCCTAATGTCGTGTATAATCTAATTTGATCCTACCTACCTATTTCTTCATCCTCTTTCCTCCTAAACAAACTATTATATGCATTATTTTATACTTAAAACCATTTTTTCTTCATATTCATGGTTTTCAACTATTATATAGTGGTTTTTGGGGTGGTTTCAAGTTTGAATGATTTTTATAAAATTTGATCCTTTTTTTATCATTATTAATGTCATATCATATGATATTATAATGTAAAGTTAAAAAAAAATAGCTTTTGGGGGTTGAAAAAATCAAAGGAGGTGAATTATTTTAATGGTGATTAGAGCATTGGGACAAGTGTTTGGTAAGTAGGGGGCATAATTATTTTGTGGTGTGATTATTTTTTAAGAGGGAACCACATTCTTTAATGGTGATTGATTTTTTTTTAATTAAAAAAATATCTTAAAGGTCATTATAAAGGGAATTATGAGGTAAATATTGTAAGTAGAGAATATTGTTCATTACTTTATCACACTTATGATCTCATTTGTTGAATATTGGTGGGTGAGGTCTAGTTTGGCAAAAGGCCAAACCCACTCACATGCAAAAAAAAATTATTTTTTCTCTTTCTTTGATTTTTCTCTCTCATTATAATTTTTGATGCATTGTCAACTATGACTGATGTCTTATTAGCATGAGATTTGGCCCACATTATTCCTTCTTGGCCTGCATCATACCACTTATGAAACTATTACACTTTTTACTATCTCAGATGCATTTTTGGATAAGTTAGACATCCTTTGCATGTGATTTATAGGTTGTAAAGTTTTGATAGTAGATCCTTTTGGGTGTGTTTTTTGCATACATGATGGCTTTTTCACTATTTTCCACATTCTTTTGTTAGCCTATGACATGTTCTATTCTAGTTTATGCATTGGCACTTAAAAAAACTTGTAGTTTATGTCATGTCTCCTCAAGGTTCCTTTCTTAGTTTCTTACCTTCTTCTATGGAGACACTTTTACCTTCACTTAGGCCTAATAAACTTGATATTTTTTGTCCCATATTTCTCTCTTGATTTTGGAACAATTTTCATGAATTGTGATGAATTATTTGATAGGTTGACAGTCTCTTTTTTAAGAGCTATTATGGTGTATATAATGTCTTCTTTGTTTTAATTTGTGTTTTTGTGTATGGGATATATTGTACTTGCACTAAATTATAAATTACCATGGGGGGGTTTCTTTTACAACCTAATCTACCTTCATGTGTGGTATTTTAGTTTGTACACCCTTTACTATTTCAATTGATAGTTTCTCCCATTACCACCAGGACCATATTATTGAGAGATTTATCTACATATTATACATTTTTTATTTATACATGGTTATCTTATTTAGACACTTTTTTTTCTAGAACCCATATGAGAATTTTTATGTCTCAGTGGCATTCTTGGTGACTTTTTATGTAATGACAGTAGTGTGGTAACCCCACCAATCTTTGTGATCACTTATCACCATTTTAAAACCACTTCTTTAGAGACTTTCATTTCTATCTTCTCCTAGTTTAACATTAAAGGAGGGTGTTGAGATAATATTTCCTTAGGCTCATCATTTTAATTAGGATTTTAGAGTATAGTGTTCATGTTCAATGATCCTTGTATTCAACACCATATTATTTTGACTTGTAAATTATAATGACTCAACATCCATGTATTATATAAAGATAGATTGGTGTCCATAAGGACATTTGTCTTCACATTGCATATTTATTTTGTGTATGGGTACCTCATCAAGCCTTGTTTATAGGATTCATTTCCTTCCCTTTTTTCTCTTTTTTTTTCTAGTGGGGGGGGGGGAGGGGGAGTTTTATTTTTTGATGGTTTTTCTCCCTTTATCCACTTTATGAGAGATTGGTTCATGCATATATTATACATGAGTACTTGATTAAACCTTTTTGGTGGGACTCATACTATGGATATGCGACTTTATTTTTATCCCCTAGATCCACTTGAGGGGGGGTGTTATATTAGGTTATTTAATTTAACTCATGTTCACCTAGGTAATTTATTATTCCCACCCACTTATGTGTGGAAATTTCATTTATCTTATTTTAGATATTATGAGATACTACATATTTATCTCTTAGATATTATAGGGATAATTTCTAGTTGTTTCATCTATGGATAATTATCTCTTAGTCCTAAGTTTGATATCTAGCTTGATATATTAGTTATAATTGATCACATAGCTTGATCTCTTAGTTAATATTTATCTTCCTTACCTATATATTCAAGGATCATTCATTGTATTTGATAAGCTCTAGAAATATAAATAACAATTTCAGCATTTTATAATTTATTTCTATGAATAGATAATTTATTCTTCACGTGTAATGCATTAGTTTCATGGTTGTAGTAATGGTCTAATGGAGAGATACTAGCTGAAGAGTTTTGATAAATATATAAAATAAAACACACAAAATCACATCACAATCAATAATAAATGAAAGGCATTATCACATTTTATAGCTAAACCCAAAACAACATCCTCATGAAACTTAAAAACAATAGAATTATGGAAAATAAATATATCAACATCACACATCTAATCTAAAACATGAATCAACATAAATGAACTAGAAGACACATCATATATATCAAAAAAATATAAGAGTCTACATACATAATATGATCAAAATGAATGTTTATATACATATAAACACAAGGTTTATACATCTAAAATATATACATTTCATAATCAAAAGCGTATAATTGCCAATCCAAAATATACTTTATCTCTAATCATATAACGATGGTGGATGCATTGATAGATCCATCCCCATATATTGAGGAGGAAATTGTGCACTAATCTTTTTTAAGATGAGGTGTGATCTGACTATTCTCTAAAAAATTGGATGCTATGTAACTTGTAAGCATAACTTCCTCGTATAAAATCTTATAATATTCAAGCTCATCCTTAGATCACATACTCTTTATGAGGGCCTTTTCTAGGCCCTATTGTGTCATAATATAATAGGCCTCATTTTTCTCACCAAGAAGCCTCTACACATTAGATTGGGATCTATCCACCTCACTAGTCATGTGCTACTCAATGATAATCATTTTTAAAACTCCACCCTCAGGGTATCAACTTGTGTCTGCAACACTAAAGTCTCACACTGTGCATCTGTAATTGGGAAAATTTGGTGTAAACCTCTTGCTATAGCCCATATATCATGGCTTGGTCTACCTCTAATCTAGTCCTCCTTAAAATCCCTTCTTATTCTACATTTTATCCTTTATCAACATATTTTTCATTGATATATCCCTCATCATCATCATCATGAATGAGACCCTTTCCCATATCTACATCCTAATCAAATGACTCTCCATCACTATTTTTATTATTACTATTATTAACACTACTCTTAGATTCAAAGTCTATAGTCATAAACATATGATACTATAATGGTGCATGTATCAAATGCTGATGAGGCACTTGTATCTACAAAGGTACCTATACTTACCTCTATCCCTACCCCTATAAATTTCATCACTATTAATATTGTCTAGGCTATGGATACACCTGATGAAGTGGATGACTCAACACTTGCATTCTTGATAGTCTAAGCCTAGTCAATATAACCAGTTGAAATAAGATGCACTAGGTTGTATATTCCTTAGTGATACTTACATCTAATATTCCTCTAACATAAGCCCATACAATTAGTTATACTAATAAAAATTTCCACCTACCTAAACCCTTGGGATGAAAGGTCCCCACTCACTGATCTCATGCGTCACATGCAAAAAGTAGTTAGTTCCCTTAAGAACATCTTGCTAAAACCCAAACTTATTTTGCACATTATCAGGTTGGTATTACTTAATAGTAAAGTCATGCCAACCTATGATGTGACATGGCATAATCATATACTACATATATGATCCATAATTTAGCCATCCAAATAAAATGTACATATATGGGTTCCAAATAAAATCTCCATTGATCATCTCATCAATAGTCTACCATTATAAGGTAGATCCCATATATGCCCCCATCAACATCCTCTTATCAAATTCTAACCATAAGATAATGACTCCTCTAGACCCTATTATTATATTTATCTAATTATTCACTTAGTGGTGATGTGCTCCTAGGCCCAAACCTAAAGCAACATGCAAAGTCCAATACTCCTACCATGACTGTAAGCCACCATATGAAAATCTATGTATAATCATGTAAGGACTATAGTACCCCAAATAAAACTAGCAACATCATAGATCCTATCTAGGACCATCCTTCCTAATCCCTTATGGATATATCAGATACTCTTTTCAATAAGTAATATGCCACTTACAATGGCCATAAGGATAATGAGCTCTTGGTTAATAAATGACTGAGCCTCTAATGAGTTGATATCAATCACTCCATCTAACATGATGATGTGATTAATAATGATCAAATCCTATAAAATTATGTATCATCCCTTTCATAGATAGTATATCACTCATCTTTATATAGGGATATAGAGAATATGATAGACATCTATTAGTGTCATTATCACCTCTCAAGTAGGTAGGTGAAATGTGTTAGTCTCCAAATTATAACACTAAAGTAGCATCAATAGAAAGGCCCTGTCTACTTGGATCATTGAGATTTATTCTGTGTAATAGATCAACCACCTCGACTAGATCCATGACCTCCTTGGTCCAAATACCTTTCTATAATAGGATGCACAATCACTGATCATGAGCTATAAACTCCAGGAATCGCTCTTACAAATCAAAACATGTCAACATACTTAGTCAAATCTACATTTATAGATACTTATACCTCATCAAAATGGTAGGATATCAATAAGATTTTCATCTAAATCATCAAATAAATCATTCACATTAATCAAATAAAATTCTTGTCAAGATAAGACTTCACTAAAACATGGCCATTTGATACTCAGATGATCTTATCATTTTTTGGTGATATCACCATTTAGCATGGCATTCCCATCGTTTCATAGGGTGTTCTCACCATTTTGACATTTTTCTTAAATCCACAAATATTTTGATGTTTTCCCTTATGATCTCACCATTTTTCAAGCCAATCTCATTATTTCAGTGATTTCCACCCAATTTTGGCTATTCTATTATTTAAGAGATTTCTACCAATTTGGGCAATCATTGATTTGGTCAATGTTATCACTGATTTCATCAGTGTTATCAATGATTTTGTCATGTTACCATAATTTTTATGGGTTATCCTACCATTTTCATGGGTGATCCTACCATTTTCATGTTTTCTAAAAAATGGAAAGATCACCAATTATCCTACTTAAACCTAGCATTAATGACATTAAATGCATTTTTTTTTTAAGTTAAAGGTACTCATTAAATGTCTACTCCTAGGTGATTTCTTGTACTCTCGAGCCTACTCACTAAGATTCCTATGATAAGAAATACATGCCATCAAACTTGAATCACTCATGCACAAAGTTTATAGCAAATAAATCTAAGAGGGGAGGGTGAAAATGAACTGTTTTCACCCACAAGGGTTAAGTTATAGCTAAAATTCAAATTTTAACCCCTACCACTCCCATTACCTCCTTCCCAAGATACTTGTTTATGGCTCATTTTCCATTTTTAGTCCATTTTCATCCATATTATTCCTTTCTAACATATTTTGCCATTAAACATGGCATATTCTTCCTTTTAAGGGTCTGTCCATCAAAATTATTTTTTGACCACTCCCTTGAGGGGCATCATTCTGAACTCATTTTTAATAAAATGAACAAGAATTAAAAAATGAACACATCATTATTTCATCATTATGAAGTCATTTTAATGAATTTTTTATTCGTTGAAAAGTCATTTATTTCATCTGTGTCTCACATTACCCTTTCAAATAAGGGCAAAATGCAGACACTCTAATTTCATCACTTCCTTGTCAAAATTGTAAATCAGAATGAATTCTTAAAAAACATGATAATCAAGTTGAAAGTCATTAAAACATTCCAAATCATCCACACAATTTAATGTACACATTCTATGACACATTGGTGCATCCCTAATTGGGGAAATGCACTACATCAAATCATTAATCCATCATCAACATCCTGAAATTGGTCCATCTCTTTCAAACGTCTCCATAGGAATATTAAATCAAGTAAATCAGACCTTGAAAAGGAGACCAAAAAGGATAAAATCAATTTAATTATCTAATTTATTGATTAAGGTAATTAATATTCTTCCAGAAAAGAGGTTACATGGAATGCACATGTAATATTTACCAAAATATTTTAAATCTAAATATCTTACATCACTCCACCCACTTAGAAATTTAAAATCATTTTACAAAAGTCAAGGGTGTCCTCCACAAGGAAATTTTAATGCAAGGAACATAAGACATTTAAATGGTTGGTTTAAGATTTTCATCAAGCATTTTTTTAATGGCCACTACCTTCTATGGGAAATTTTGATTCTTCTTACATGAGTGAGCATGATGGTCAAAAATTAGATAGAGAATATCAATTTCCATTAGTACCCAATATATTAGAGTATAGTTCCAAACTACTTGTGGAATACACCAAAGTCAACATTGGTACTCTAGATGATCCTAAAATTATTAATCTTGGTACATCCCTCACTATAGAGGAACATGAATTCATTGTCATCATTCTTAAGTAATTCATTGACATATTCACATGGTCTTATGCTTATATGACTAGGATAAATCTATATTTGGTAGTACACCATCCTAATATACACCTAGATGTCAAGCCTATTAAAAATAGATTACATAAAGTGCATCTGTGTATTTTCATCTTAGTCAAGAAGAAACTAGATAAATTATTGGGATCAAGATTTTTTAGATCAATTGATTATTTTGAATGGATCTCTAATATTTTCCTAGTTAGTGATTAACCCATTGGTATTCACTTATGTATTAATTTCATAGACATCAATAAATCATGTCCCAAATATGATTCTCCATTATCTAACATTGATATGATCATGGACTCAACATCAGGATATGAAATGTTATCCCTCATGGATGGTTTTTTAGGGTATAATCAAATTAAAATAACACCATAAGATCAACATAAAATAATATTAACCATTATATATGGAAATTTAAATCACCAAGTTATGACATTTGGATTAAAAAATGTTGGTTATATATATCATTATGTGGTGACTATAATATTCCATAACATAATGCATAATATTATTTAGAATTATGTTGATGATATTCTAGGAAAATTAAAAACATGAGTGGGGCACCCGATAGTCCTACAAAGAATATTTGAGTAACTTCATGACTATAAGGTGTTCCTTAATCCAAATAAATGTGTATTTAGAGTCACTTTAGGAAAAAATTTATGCTTTATTATTTCCCATAGAGGTGTTGAATTCAATCTTACCAAGGTTAAGTCCATCACATAAATTCCTCCCCTATCTAATTTGAAATAACTATGTAGCCTACAAGGTAAAATCTAATCCATATGAAGATTCATTTCACAACTTGTTAATCAATGTCATATTTTTTCTCACCTCTTGAATAATGGAACTATTGGAGTTGTTGCCAGAATCTGGATAATGCAAGTGCAATGGAGATGTGATCACATAAGTTGAAACAAGTGCACACCACAAGATGCTAAAGAAATTTGAAAATAACACAATAAGAGAAATTTCACAAGACAAAATGGAGAAAACCAAAATCTGATTATTAACATGAAATGGCCAAAATGAAGAATACATATAGGAGAGCTAGTAAGTAACTCCTCCACAAATGGTGGTCAAAGCACCCCAAGAATAGACTCCTCCACAAAAGGTGGTGAAAGCACCCCAAGAATAGACTCCTATAAAAAAGGTGGTGACAAGGTGCCAAGAATAGAGAAGTAACTCCCATACCCAGAATAGGAGTATCTTATGACACCTTATGACACAAATATGACACACTATCTCCACATAAGCTAGCCTATCCCATGAATGTAGAAAAATTCCATGTATGCACAAATATATAATATTCCCTAATTAATAAATAGGGAAAAATAAAAACCTACACTAATACCCCCCATAAGCGCAACTTAGGTGAGAAGGGTGGAAATATAAAATGGGTCCCAACAACTAGGCCTGATGAGGTACCCATGTACAAATGCAATCTCCCGTAAGATAGAGAAAAGGAGAAAACCCGTAGGAAAAAACTCCCCCCCAAAAGAGAGACATAAAAGAAAAGAAGAGGCTAGAAGGCCCCCCCTGAAGATGATGCTGCTACAAATGTAGACCGCACCCCAATAAGAGCTCATAGGTGAATGAACTTGCTCTTAGTGAAAGGTTTGGTGAAGATATCTGCAACCTGCTCTAAAGACTGGCAAAATATCAAGTCAATGACCTGACTATGAATAAGCTCCCAAATGAAATACATGTGAATCTCTATGTGCTTGGTCCATTGGTATTGAACTAGATTCCTACAAATTTGAATGGTGCTCTGGTTGTCACAATAGATGATGGTGGGCTACCTGATGGGAATGCCAAACTCAGAAAGAATCCCCTAAAGCCAAATAGCCTCAGTAGCTACATTAACAGCTCCCCTGTACTCTACCTCTGTTGATGATATAGCAATAGCATTCTGCTTCTTGCTAGACCAACTGATAGGACCTAAACCTAGAGAGAAACTGTAACCAAAAGTGGACTTGTGAGTCTGTGAATCGCCAACCCAATCTAAATCTGTATATCCAACTAAGTCAACCTCTGTGCTAAATCTGTAATGAATCCCATATCTATGTGAACCCTGTGTGTAATGCAAAATCCTCTTAGCTACCTTCCAATGCAACTCATGGGGTTCCTGCATGAATCTGGAGACAAGTCCCACTGCATATGATATGTCAGGCCTAGTGTGAGTCAAGTAGATGAGACTGCCAACAAGTTGTTGATACTGAGTGGCATCAGCTAATGGTGAAGAAAAATTAGCCTCAAGCTTGACTCTTGATAGAAAGGGAGTTGGAGATGGCTTGCAATTAGCCATGTGAAACCGAGCCAATAAGTCAAGAGCATACTTAGGTTGTGCAAGAGAAATCCCTGAATCTGACTATGAGATCTCAATACCAAGGAAGTAGTGCAACAAACCAAAGTTTGTCATGTCAAATCTATCCTAGAGAGTGCCTTCACCACTGCAATAGCTGATGAAGAACTCTCGGTGATCAAAATGTCATCAACATATAAAACCAAAATCAAAAGCGAATCATCTTGCCCTAAGAAGTAGACATTAGGATCAAAATGGCACCTAGTGAAACATGTTATAAGAAGGATGGAATCCATCTTGGCATACCAAGCCCGGGGGGCCTATTTGAGGCCATAGATAGATTTCCTAAGTCTGCATACTAAGGAAGAATCCTGAATAAATCCTGGCAGCTGCTCTATGTAGATCTCCTCCTCTAGGTCTCTGTGAAGAAAGGCACTCTTCACATCCATCTGATGCACATACCAATCATGTGCTACGGTAATAGCCAAGGTGAGTCAGATAGAAGTCATCTTTGTAATGGGTGCAAAGGTCTCTGAGTAGTCAATGCCTGCCACCTGTGTAAAACTTTTGGCGACCAATCATGCCTTATACTTATCAACTAACCAATATGCTGCACACTTGGTCTGATATATCCACCTACATCGAACCATCTTTCTTCCCTTAGGAAGCGAAGTCAAATCTCAAGTGTGATTTTTGATTAAGGAAGAATATTATTCCTCCATAGTACTATCCCACTTAGGTACCCCCGATGCCTCTCAAAAAGTCTATAGATCCAAAACTATAGCAAAGAAGGCATGTGGATCTCTCTGAAAATCCCCCCTCGTATGTCTGTCATCTGCGAGATCTTCTGCCCAAGTGCCAGCACTCTCAAGTGTTTGTCTAGCCCAAAGTGTCCTGGTAGTGAGTGAGTCAGGGGCTAACTCCTCATCCTCTAACTGACTAGAGGTGGATGACACTGCATCACTATCCTTGCTATCTGAACTCAAAGAAGAAGAAGATGTTTCTAGCTCAAGAACCTACTGTGGCTGATCTAAATTTGATGAAGAATCATCATGAAGTAGATAAGATGAGGGAGAAGAAGTGTCAAGTGTTGAGTCTCTAAGACTCTCTTAAAAATGGACACTTCTCTCAATGAACAACTCATGAGTGACTGGATCTAGAAAGTGATATCCCTTAATACCATCTAGATATCTTAGAAAGATGCAAGGCTTGGACTGACGTTCCATAGCTTTGTGTTTCTTCTTCAGAATGTGGGCCATGGCTAGGGATATGAAAACCTTGAGGTGCTCAACATCAAGTTTCCTTTTATGCCAGGCTTCAAAGGGTGTTATCCCTTTCAAATCTTTGTGAGGAACCCTGTTTTAAATGTAGCAAGCACAATTGATGGCTTCAGCCTAGTACTGTGGTGCTAAGGATTTAGAGTGAATCATACAGCTACCCATCTCTTTTAAGAACCTATTTTTGTGTTTTGCAACCCCATTTTATGAAGGATTATAAGTGACTGTGTGCTACAAATCAATCCCCTCTATGGTGCAAAACTGTTCAAACCTGATGTTGACATATTCCCCTCCATTATCAGTTTGAAGAACCTTGATGGATTTCTCACTCTATTTCTCAACAAGAGCCTTGAAGTCTAGAAATTTTTCAAACACTTCAGACTTTTGTTTGAGAAAATATATCCAAGTGTACCTAGATAAATCATCAATGAAAGTGAGAATGTACTTGGCCCTTGTGAAAGATGGTTTGGGAAAGGGTCTCGATACATCACTGTGAACTAACTCCAAAGGTTGTGAAGCCCTCCAAGCTTTGCCTTTGTCAAATTTTGCTTTGGGATGCTTCCCAAGGGAGCACCCCTCACAAAGTCCTTTTGAGAATTGGACTTGAGGCAAGCCAATGACCATGTCATTTTTACAAAGTTGCTCAAGATAGCGATAGTTAAGGAGGCCAAACCGCTCATGCCATAATTTTATAACTTCATCTGAATGAGTTAGCAATGCTGTCAGAGAAGAATCTGATGCAAAATGTGAGGTGTATAACCTAGCTTGGTGATTTTCCCTACCCATTGCCACTGTAGTATCACTATACAACTCCCTGATAGATACTAAATCTGGTGAAAACTCAACTCTCATGCCCTGACCAATGTGAGTGATTTGGTACACTGATTGGAGATTGGTTGAAAGAAAAGGAACACTTAGAACATTATTGAGTGTTCCTCCTTCCATTTCAACTGACCCTCTCCCTGAAATAGAAACTAATGTGTCATCACCCAAACTAATTGAAGTCATGCTACAAGGCTCTAAAGATGAAAACTCAACTAGTGAAGAGCCCATGTGGTGAGAAGCACCTGAATCAATGACCCATGATGATGTAGAAGCTGTAGTTGCTAAAAGGGCCTTACCCTTTTCTTTCTCCTTACCCTTGCCTTTTGCCTTAGTAGAATCTTGGGTTGATGAATTATGCTTGATGGACTTAGGAACACCTATGTTGTTCTTCTCTAGAAGATGAGTTAGGTGGTCTATTTGTTACTTTATGCACTTGTGTTCATCATGCCCTGCCTTTTTATAATAGGCACACTTAACCTTCTCCTTCTTAGGTTTAACATTGGAGGATGAAGACTCAGTGTTGTTTTTGGCAGGATTGGTGTTTTCTTTCTTCTTCTCTTGGTCCTTATTCTTTTTCTTCTTCTCTTTTATTGAAGTCTTATCTTTACCATTTCCAGCTATTAAAGCTTGGGGTTGAGTAGACTTCATTGTGCCCATCTGAATTAGCTTATCTTGCTCCCTAGTCAAGTCGGTAATGAATGAATCTAAAGAAGGCATTTTCCATGTAGTGCCAAGGGCACTTTTAGTGGCATGAAAAGTGGAGACAAAGATTGAATAGCTTGGACCTAACTTTGTGAGAATAGAAAGTATGAGTTGATCATCTTTCTTCTCTATTTGACATTCTTTCAATTGCAATCTAAGGGCCTTAAACTTAGTGAAGAAGTCCTGTAGGGTGTCAAACTTACTAGGATTTAGACTTATGAGTTCGTTTTCAAGCTCATGACCTCTCATCTCATCAAGCTTCCCAAACAAATTTTCTAAGGTGTCTCATATGTCATTAGGAGTTTGGGAGGATTCTAAGTGGAAGAGAAGCTTTAGAGACATGGACAAACTAAGTAACCCAAAGGCTTCATCACTATGGTTGTACCACTTAACCTTTTTAGCATCTGTGTTGGGTTCTACTTCTGTACCCATGGTGGTCCTATACAACCCTTTGGTTCTAAGAATGATTGAAATTTTGACTTTCTATTCATGATAGTTGAAGGGTGTTAGGGGTTTAAGTTGAAAAGAATCCATTTTTAGCTAAATTTAGGTGAAGTTGAGTTGATTGCAAGTTGTGAATTTATGTAGAAAGGAGAATGAAAGCAAGTTGTGAAAAGCAATCACACCACCCCAAAATGTTGAGCCCCCCAAATATGCAAGTGCACGCTCAAAATATGTCAGACTTAGCTGAAAATGCATTTTAGAGCAATCAATGCAAAATTTAAGCAAACAGGATGTCGGACTCAGCCGAAAATGTGTCTCGAGAGACCCTTTTTTTGGCACTTTATAAATTAGTATATTTTTGACAAATAATAATTCTACGCTATGGAAAATATAATTATAAGCATTTTTTCAAAAAATGACACCCAAAACCGAGCTACCGTTTGTAAGATATTAAAGTTACAATTTTCTCGTAAACTAGTGTTTTTGCAAAAAAAAATACTAAAACATTAAAAAATGCCTGTTATGGGGAGAGAAAGTGGCCTTTCAACCACTTGTTAGATTCAGCACAAAATGAGTAATCCAAATGAAGTTTGTGTGAGGAGAAATTGGCCTCCTGCCAACCCGGGCCTCACCCTTCATCTTCGACAGGCGAAGATACAAGTTTTAATTGAAAATCTCCAAAATACAAAGCTGTCTAAAATCTTTAATATTTAGTCAAATTGACTGATTTTTGTTTTATCAAGTCAATTTTAACTATGATAATTGAAGCATAGATAGAATTGAAGGAATAAAAAGTGTCCTAGGGTGCCAAATAGGATGCCAAGTAGGGAGGGGCGTCCAAAAATGCACAGTCCAAAATTTTGACTTAGAAAAGACAAAAAAACTAAATGCAGCCTGTTGAAATGTTCTGTACAATTGAAAGCATGGCTATAACTGCTGTTGGATAGAAGCCTTCACCAAAAATGAGGCGCAATGCTAGAGCTAGATAGTAAACAAAGCAAGTGGCGTCCAAAACAAGGCGCTGTCCTAGACGCCGTATGGCCTGGTTGGCTATTGGAAAGGACTTAGCAGCAGCAAATGTGGTAGGCCCCTGGTCTCTTTCCTCAAGCTGGAGCTGAAGTTAGCATGGAAGTGAAGCCAGAAGCTTGGCTGTAGAAGGATGCTGGAAGGACTTCTTTTTTTGAGTTGCTGCTCTTCCCTTTGCTGCTCCACACAACAATGGTGCTCAAGAGAAATAGATAAACCAGCCCTTGAAGTAAAGACAACCAAGACACCCAAAGGCCAAGGATTTCCAAGAAAACTAACTAGAAGAGATTTTGAAAGTTTTTTTTTGTTTTAGATCAAATCTAAAAAATAAAAAAAAACAAAGAAAACTCCACTCTTCTTGATTTCAAAATGAACTTAAAAGCATAATCACACACAAGATTACCGGGAAAGCTCTGATACCATATCGGAGTTGTTGCTAGAATATAGATAATGCAAGTGCAATGGAGACGTGATCACACAAGTTGAAACAAGTGCACACCACAAGATGCTAAAGCAATTTGAAAATAACACAATAAGAGAAATTGCACAAGACAAAATGGAGAAAACCAAAATCTGATTATTAACATGAAATGGCCAAAATGAAGAATACATATAGGAGAGCTAGTAAGTAACTCCTCCACAAATGGTGGTCAAAGCACCCCAAGAATAGACTCCTCCACAAAAGGTGGTCAAAGCACCCCAAGAATAGACTCCTCCAAAAAAGGTGGTGACAAGGTGCCAAGAATAGAGAAGTAACTCCCATACCCGCTATAGGAGTATCTTATGACATTCTTATGACACCTTATGACACAAATATGACACACAATCTCCACATAAGCTAGCTTATCCCACAAATGTAGGAAAACTCCATGTATGCACAAATATATAATATTCCCTAATTAATAAATAGGGGAAAATAAAAACCTACACTAATAGGAACCACATTTTAATATAAAACTAATTATCAAGAAGTATTTGAGAATTTGAAAACCTATTTGGAAAATCAACTAGTGCTAGCCCCACCATTGCCAAGGAAGATACTATTGCTTTACATTGTAATGACTGAACATGTCTTGTGGGCACTTTTGGATCAACATGAGGATCAAGGAAAATAACATGAAATATATTATTTGAACTAGACACTATTAATAATAAACATAATTATACACCCATTAAGAAGTCATGTTTACCATTAATCTTTGCATCATAGAAGTTATGCCATTACATGTTGAATAAAAAGACCATATTGATTGCTAAAATTGATCTGCTCAAGTACCTTTTATATAAATCCACTTTGATTGAAATGGATTATGTTTATTAGTGATTTTGACATCAAATATGCACATTATAAAGTCATCAAAGGACAAGTAATTTTAGGAAACTTGTTGAGGCACCTTTGTTAGGCACGAATCTTTTGAACATCCATTTCCTTAATGATTGTATCTTTAATTTGGATGAATCACATCAATGGAATCTATACTTTTATGGTTGATTCATATCCAATGGTTTAGAAGTAGGTATTATATTCATTATGCCATAGGGGGATATCATTCACAAGGAATTTCAAATTAATTTTCCATACACCAATTATATTGTAAAATATGAGTCATTCATTGTAGGAATTTACCTTGTAGTGAAATGAAACATTAAACAGTTGGTTTTCTATGGATATTCTCAATTAATTATCAATCACAATACAAATAAATATTAAACAAAGGACAAAAACCTAGCTACCTAAAAAGGCATGGTTGATAGCCTCAAATATAAATTTGAATGCATCAAGTTTAAGTAAATGTCAAGATCTAATTGTAGATCGATTGATGCCATGGTAACTATTAGATAATTGATAGAAATGTATTTTAATGTTAGTGAATATCATTTCCTCATTGAAAATATTCTTATACCAGCTTACAGTCATCCATAATTAGAAATGGTATGTGATATTGATGGTCCTGATTCCCCTTGGTATCAATAAATATACACGTAGGTCTAAGAACACATTATTCCCATTGACTTGTCATGTAATTAAAAAATATTATTCATTCATAATGCATCCTATTACACTTTACTCAGTGGTACACTCTATTATAGAGGCTATGATGGGATACTAATTTATTATTTGAAATTAGGTCAATCCAAATTAACATTCAAATATGTACATGAAGGGATTTATGGGGCCCATAATAGTAGAATGGTCCTTGCCAAGAAACTCCTTTAGACATGATCCCATTAGCTCAAAATGGAATCAAATGTATGTTTTTATGCCAAGAAGTGCCTTACTTATTAAAAACATGGTGATTTAATTTATTCTCCTTAATAAATAATTTATCCCATCACATCTCCTTGGTCATTTTCAACTTGAGGACTTGATTTCATATGAAAGATAAACCTTGCATATTTAGATGACCATAATCATATCCTAACAACCACCAGGTATTTCACTAATTAGGTTGAGGCAATCCCTCTCACTTATGTAATTGGTATGAAAATATCCAAATTCATTATAAATAATCTCATTTTCCACTATGGCATTCCCTCTGCCATCATATCTAATAATGGAAATTCATTCAAGAACAAGGAGTTAAAACCCCCTATGCATAATTTTATATCAAACACAAATGGTTGACTCCTTATTAACCTCAAGGTAATGTCCAAACTAAGAAATATATAAGTAAATTGTCAAAATTATTAATAAGATAATCAATGATGGTGGATGCAATTAGCATTTAAAATTATTCCATACATTATGTTCTTATTATACCAACATCCATATTCTTAAAAGTGCAATACCTTATTATCTAGTTTTTATCTTTGAATTTATTCTCCCTATTGAGATCAAGTTTCCTTATTTATGTATTTCATTACAAGGCATCATTGATGATGAGGACTATATATTAGCTTGAATATAAGAGCTAGTACTCATGGATGAGATATGGATAGCAACATTGAACATGTTCAACTCATAATAAAATTGGATATGCTATAGTTATAACAAACACATCATTTTTGAAGATTTTAAAGTTGGTGATATTGTGATGAAAGATAATTAGAGAAACCCAAATGTGGACCATGAAAATAAAGATAATTTTGAGTCTAATTTGTTGGATTCATTCATTATCATAACAAACTATCATCTTAGAGCATATAGATTGGCTAAAATAGATGGGCAAGAGCTAGATGAGCCCATGAACATTATGCATCTCAAGTGATTTTATGTTTTATTTGTTTGAAAATTATGTATAAGAGTCTTTTCTTAGGGGTGCCCATTCCACATAATTTCCCATTCCCATTCATTCCCTTTTTCCATTCCTAAATCAATAGTTGTCTTTTATTCCATGTCCTATTACCATCCTAATCTTTATTATGAACTATAGGTATTACACATGGTTTCATAAGATAGTTCAACAGGTAGTCTAAATTTGGTCATCATCAACACATATTTGTAGGTAGAATATTAGTGTAATTCAACATGGTTTTCCTTCTTGGTAGTTTAAATAACTTATTTTAGCTCTCGTCTGTCCTTTTCCTCATTATGCATCACTTCATTTACATCCTAATTTGTTGTTGAATGGTAGTTATTTTACATCTTGATTTGTTTTTTAACCCCTAACCAAAGTTAATTTTCCTTTGCTAGATGCTTCCTTGTAAATTTTTTTATATTCCACTTTACATTCTACTTCTATAATACTCATGTATATATCTTATTCTAAAAATCCCAAAAACAACATAAAATCCTAAAAATAAAAAACAAAAATAAAAAAATACCAAAAAGAAATACAAGCCACAAAATATTTAGCTAGTTTATCATCTTGTTTGCTAGTGGGTTTTCTCTCTTGGATCTATTTTGAGAGGCATTATTTGATTAAGATACAGATACACCCCCTTTGTGTTTATACATCTCACAAGTAGGAAACCTTTTATCCCATCATGACTTCTCCATCAAATTCAATCAAATTATAATCATCCCATTCCTTTAGTTGTTCGCCTATATCTTGGGAGGGTATATCTCATTCAATCATGATCATTCTAATACACATCATCAATTATCCTTTACTCACCCATTTTTGGGAGAACTACATCATCTTGAGGTCCTTGATAGACTATGTAGGAAACACTTCAATAAATTATGTATCTAAGGTTAGATCGATTGATATTACCATCATTATGATATCATAAATATCACTATCATTCCCATTTTTATGATCCCTCTCTTCGATATTTATCACTATCAAGTTTAACTTTTCCTTTCATTATCAGGTTTTCCTCTCCTATGCTTTTACAGTTTTGTGAGCCAATTATTCTATGCTCTTTCCATTTTATGATCCATTTTATGAACCAATTCTTATATACTCTCACTATTTTATGAACCAATTCTTATATACTCTCGTAAATTTATGATTCAATTCTATATTTCTTCTATCCATTTGTCTTCACATTTCCTACCAATTTCTTAAGAGAACTACATCGACCTAAGGTCCATGAAAAACTATGTAAGAAACATCTTATTGTATGGGGCATTGAATTTATCTTGACCAATTCTTCTTTCTTTTTCCATTCCTTTATTATCAAATATTATCACATTATCATACTTGACATTCCATAGAATTAGTCACAAAGCACAAGAGTAACACATTATTACTACATGCCTTAAATGATGAATTATTGCTTGTTTATTTCTTTCAAATGTATCTATGTGTGAATTTATTAATTATTTTTGTGTGTTTTTTGTTAATTGAGTGTGTATTGGTTTAATGAATTATGTTTTACACTTAGGTATTGATATTTTGTATCTTGATATATGGCTATGAATATTTGAATTTGAACTAATCCTTATGTAAATTGATAACAATGTTATCTTGATTTATTCTTATAATTATGATGCATAATGTCACATGAAAAATTAAACATCAAGTGATTAAGGTTTATATAAAATGATTAATGAATAGAAAGCATCCCCTTGAAATATTTATCAACATAATTAAGTATTCTCATATACATCATCACGTTTTCCATAATCAAAGCAACACAACTGAACAATAATGATAAATATATGCTAATAATGATACACATCCATAAATGAGCATGAAATTAAATTCATACACATTTTTACATCATGATAAATATCAATAAATCACACAAAATTTCATAAAATCAATAGTAAATGAAAGGCATTAGCACATTTTGTATCTAAACCCAAAGCAACATCCTCATGAAACTTCAAAACAATAAAATCATGGAAAATAAATATATCAACATCACACATATAATCTGTTGTTCCCAAAATCCATCACTCATTTTTGGGGACAACATATCAACTATTTTGGTCCTACAGGCTAGAATTCTCTCTTCCCTTCTCAAATTTTTTTTTGAGCATCCAAGTTATTCAATTATTCAAGTTTTTTTAGCTAAGGGACTCGTAGGTTCAATAGGTTCAACAACTTCAACAGGTGAGCTCTCACAAAAAAACAAGTTTGAAACACTTAGGCAATTTCAAGGTTGGTTCAACATTGAGGTTAAACTAAAAGGTCCATTGGTAGGCTTCAATTAAAATATAGAACCATTGAACCATTGAACCTTGAACCAAAAGGTTCAAAGGTTCAATGGGTTCTAAGGTTCAATGAAATCGACATACTTAAAAGAGTTAAGCACTTTAGCAAGTTCAAAGTTCAATGGCTTCAAAGGACTTAATGAAAAGAAGACTTTGAAGAAGAAAGATTGAACTGCTGAACCATTGAACCTTGAACCAAAATGGTTCAATGAGTTCAAAGGTTTAACAAGTTCAATAAAGTTCAGCGGCCTTAAAGAAAAGAAGGCTTCAAAGATTCAAGGTTGAACTATTGAACCGTTGAACCTTGAACCAAAATGGTTCAAAGTTCAAAGGTTCAACAAGTTCAATAGAAAACAAAAGGATCTAGAAACTTTGAAGGACCAAAGGATTCTAAGAAAGAGAATGAACAGTTGAGCTTTGAACCAAAATGGTTCAAAGTTCAAAGGTTCAAGGAATTTCAAAGTTTGAAAGGGAGCTTCGAGCAAAAGAAGTAGAAGATTCTAGAGACAAGTTAGAAGAGATGGTTCAATCGAAGAGGAAAGAAAATGATTAAACCAAGGAAGCAACTAAACCAAGGAAGCAACTGAACCAAAGAAAGCAATTGAACTAAGGAAGTGATTGAACCAAAGAAATGATAGGAGCGCTTGAACCATTGAACCATTAAACTGATGCACCTCAAAGGTTCAAAGTATTTTGAGTGACTAAGTGACCATGACATCCCCATGGACATCAAATTCATGGTAATTAAATGCCCATTTATTTTCAAATATGGCACAGAACCTAAAGACAAAACTTCGTGAACAACTGAAGGAAAGAAGATAGCCTGAGAGCTCAAATTATAATAGGAAAGAGGGAAACCTAAAGGAGATACCAAAATTTCTATAGGGGAGTTATTCCAGTAGGTGGAACAGTACACCAAGTAGACATCTGAGCATGTAAAAATTCAAAGACACGGCCTATTTTTATCCATCAAGTAAAGATGAAGTGGACAGCTACACAAATATCAATAAGAGGACCAAGAAGCCTATACTTTAGAGGAGACATTTGAGATGAATTGACATGCCATAGTTAAGGTTGATGCCCTGTTCCAACATGGTCCTTTGATAGAATTGAAAATGCATTCAAAGCATTAAATGCAACATGGGCCATTCCATGAAATAAAGTGCCAAGTCTTTTTTGGCTGCTATATATTGTAATTTCTTATTTTATGCAAAGGGAGATCTCTCTATTATAGAAGCAAAACTCTACCCAAATTGAAAGGCATTTCTTGAGACTTTGAGCTTAGATTGTTAATCATTTTCTTTATTTAAATGAGAAAACAAGTGACCTTTAAGAATTTGTGCTAGAATAGATTGTGTTATTTAGGAAATTGTTCTTATGTCTATTTCCTAGAAGCATTCTTGTCCATTTAATTTAACAAGCAAAACTAGTGGAAGTAATTAGGAAGGTGTCCTGAAGCTGACTATGGAGAGACTTTGTGCTGCCACAATTGTCTTTAGTTTGTCTATTTTCTATTTCTATGTAAAGGACCTTGGGATGACTTTGTGCTCTAATTATCTTTTGTATTTCACTCTTTGACAGTTGAGGTGGAGACTTTGTGCTACACCTCATTCTGCTAGTTATTGTGCCCTATTACATTTACTTGTCACTACCAAAAATATTCCTATTGTTTACTAAATAACACTTTTGAAAGAAGAGAAGTGCCTTCTATCATTTCACCATGATTTCTCCTTTGATTTGTGAACATCATCTCTAAAAAAAGAGAGATGGATGGTGTTATCCTACCCCTAAGTATTATTTTTTGCTTATATATAGTATATAGCTCCTCATATTTATAGGGAAAATCACCTTGATGAGAGGAGAGATTTGTCCCCCTTTGATGTGGTAAACATACAAACTTGGCTAACCAATCTCCTTATGGTGTGGTTGAAACAACCTATTTTTCCCATCAGTTAGTTGGTGACAAAATATTCATCCAACAATTTTTGGTGACTGTGTTGGAGATCATTTTGTAGAGTTTAAAGCCTTAAGCTTCCAATTGAAGTAGTCCCTATCTTTATCCATTTTAGTTTTACACTCTAGTAGATCGATGATATACATGAAGCTAGAGAGCTAAAGGGATTGTTTACCCTGTATTTGAGTTGGCTCAACAAAGTGATTTTGATCTATTTCCTTCTCTAGCTTGCCTTCAACAAACCAAGAGTTTTCCTCCTACAAAATTCAAGTCTCCATTACCAGGCAAAGCATCCATTTTTGGTATTATTAGATATTTGTCAATACACACCCCTCAAGCATTTATTATCCCTCCCTTTAGTAGTCAAATAATGGCAGTTCAAGGCCCCTAGGGTAACTCTTTTGGTCCACTCAATTTGACTCCACCTCTACATGAGCTACCACGTATTTCAAGAAAGAATTTCCCCAAGTTATTTTGTGATGGGAGAGTTCATCTTGATGAACATATTATAGCCTTCAACATAGCCTATGGCATAATAGGCATGGAGTATGAGGACATAACAGTCAAGCTATTTGTAGAGACATTACAAGGTGCTACTGTAGACTAGTTCTACCATCTATAGGCTCAGTCTGTGACTGATTGGAACACCCTTAAAGCCAAATTTGAAGCTAGGTTCAAGCCTAAAAAAGATGTGCATGCCTTACTGGCCCAGCTCACACAAATGAAGAAATAGCCTCATGAACCTATGAGGGATTTCATTGCCAAATTTGACAAGTTGAGGAATAGGATTCCTATAATTGCTTAGCCAACAATTGAGAATATCAAATGCTTCTTCATCAACTCTCAACTACCTAAAGTGAGTTTTTTGCTGAGACGTGTTGGCCATATAGACCTTACTATAGCTCAGGATTTGGCTACTGAGGTGGAAGATGATCTAATCTTGGTAGGGAAGATAAGAAGAGATCCTAATAGAGGTAAATATTCTTCATCCTCTAAATATCCATCTACAGGCACCATTGATCCAATGGTGTAGAAGTTAGAAAATGAGTTACTAGCTCTTAGGAAGAAAATGGCACAAGTGATGTATTCTGCTCTTTTGTATAGAGTTATACCAAGGAGAACATTTCCCAATTAGTCATACCAAGGCAATGCTACCAAGAATCAAGGGCAACCAAATCATCTTCCTCCCCCATAGGGGAAACTTGCCATTTAAGCACCTCTAACCAATTTAGCAGTTGGATATCTTGAAATGGAATCTAATTTCTCATTCTAACCTGAGTTGGACCTTAAAGATTACATTGATATCTTCATAGAAAACCCAGAAGAATCAACTAGCGACTCCAACATTGGTTTCCTAAATTACCAGGATGAACCTAGAAGTAAAGGTGAAGTAGTTGATGGATTATACATTGTATTCACTTGGTCCCAGAATTAGTCAGCCCAACAAGCTGATAATGAAAAAATAGAGTGAGCTCAACCAATAATTTCAATTGCTAAGTGGGGAACCACTCTGCCTTTTCAATCAAATGACCCAGTGATCGCTAGAAAGGTAAGTACATCAAACATTCATTCATCTTCAACTTCAAATTCATAGACTAGTACCACCCCTCGTAAATACCAAAAGGATGAACTACCTTCCCCTGTTCTTAATTCATTTTAGACATTTGACATAATTGACCATGTCAAGAAAACTAAAATTCAAATGTCTAAATTTGAATTCCTGTAATCCAACCCTGAGCAGTTGGATAAATTGGTTCATTATGTAAATAATAAAACCATCCTTGTAGGACTAGCTATTCAAAAACCTAGAATAACCTTGTCATTACTCCTATAGCTTCCCCTGAGAAAATATAACCATTTTATGTTTCCTTGCTAATAAATGGACACCAACTGAACAACTACATAATAGACTCAGGTGCATCTGACAATGTCATGCCCACCAAAGTGGTAGAATCCCTTGGTCTCACATTGACCAAGACATTTGGGAGATGTTTCTCCATGGAAAACAAATAAGTGATACTACTGGGATAAATCAATAATGTCCAATTTGCATTTACAACATTTCTAGATTAGAGAATTAAGATGATAGTCCTGGTGGCCAACATCCCAGCCTCCTACAACATTCTACTTGGATGAAATTTTTGTAAGGATGTTGGTGGTGAGTTGAGCATGGACTTGTCTAAAGCAAGGATCCCAATCAAAGGTGTTATGCAGAGATTGCTCCCTGAGGAGGCAAAATACATTGTCACTCAAACATCAGTGCTTGAAGCTGAAATTCTATTTGAATCTTTAGGCCTGGGTAATTACTTCTTAACCATGGAGGAGGTTCATGTGGTGTTTAATGAAATTTATAAATGTGAAAGTATAATAATTGATAGGATGCAGTGCAAGTGTAGAAGAATCTTCCCCTCCAATTAAATAAAAATTAATGGAAAAATCAATTTTTGATGATGTATGGATTCTAGAATTTGATGGCAACTATTCCTCTACCAGCTCTAGAATTGGAATTTTATTGCTATCTCCTTAAGGAGATATTTTTTTCTTCTTCATACAAGTTGCAGTTTAGCAACACCAACAACACTGCCGAGTATGAATCGCTACTACTTGGATTGAAGGCTACTCAAGATAGGGGCGTCAAACTCCTTCACACCAAAGGAGATGTTGAGCTAGTGGTTTGCCAGGTTAGGAACCTGTATCAAACCAAGAATGGAAGATTGTGTCATTACCACAATCTAGTTTGAGATCAAATTAAAAGCTTTGATGTTTTTAGTATCTCTATAGTGCCCAGGGAATTCAATGACCAAGCTGATGCATTAGTTGTTTCTATAACTCTTTTAGTTCCTCACCCAAATTTTAAGAGAGATAGGTACACTATTGAACTAGTCTTTCAACCAAGTATGCCTAATAATGCTAATCATTAGCAAGTGTTTAATGGCAACAACCAAATCATCACCTTTCTATAATAAAAAGATAGCTTTGAATAGCTTCACTTCGAAGGTAGTGAGCCTCATAAACTTGAATCAGCCCCTGAAATGAGTTCAGACATAGGTGAAGAATTCTTACAGTTAAAAGGGAATAAAATTCCCAAAGGATTGGTTTCCCTTGAGAAACTATTTGACAAGCATGACAAGTTCATCAAAAAACAACAAATGGATTCAAGCTCCTCCCAAGAGTTTGATCAAATAAATTTGGGTACCAAGGAAAATCTCAAGATGGTGAACATTGAGAAGTGCTGCACTCTGGAGGAGAAACTCAAATTTACTAACCTACTTCACCGGTATATGGATGTTCTAGCGCACTAGTCACTCAGACCTAAAGAAATTCACCATGAAATTCCTCTTAAGAGTGATTCAGTACCTTACAAGTAAAAATCCTGGAGTTTAATCAAAAGATATTAGGTACTATTCTATTTGAAATATAGAAAATGCTAAATGATAGAATAATTTTCCCAATCCATCATTCCACATGGATTGCAAACATAGTTCCTATGAGAAAGAATAATGGTGAAATACGCCTCTGCATTGATTTTAATAATTTGAATCAATCCTCCCTAAAGGATAATTACCCTCTGCCTATCATGGATCAAGTCCTTCAGATGGTGACCAGTTTAGAGATGTTATCAATGTTAGATGGCTTCTCAAGATACAATCAAGTTGAAATTGGTGAAGCATACCAACATAAGACTACCCTCACCATGCCTTGGGGCACCTTTGCATATCGAAGAATGCCATTTGGCCTGATAAATGATGGCACCACTTTTTAGAGAGCAATGGAGCTTACTTTTAAAGATGAAATGGGTAAGTTCATTATGGTGTACCTTGATGATTTAACAATCTTTTCCAAGCATCATCTTGATCATGTGCACCATTTACAATAAGTGTTGGAATGATGCCACTAGAATGACATTTCTTTAAATCCCAAGAAGTCTATTTTTAGAGTAATAGAAGGGAAACTTCTTAGACACATTATATCTTAAGAAGGCATAAAGATTGACTCAGAAAGAGTCAAATCCATCCAAGAGCTTACTCTACCAAAAAGTAAGACTGTAGTTCACTCTTTCTTTAGAAAAGTGAATTTTTTACAAAGGTTCATTCTTGAGTTTGTAGAGAAGACCCACCACATTGTGGGCATGCTGAAGGGAAAGACCACTTTTAGCTAGACTAAAGAAGGAAAATTGGCATTTAGAGACATCAAGATAGCTATTGCCCATGCCCTAATTCTAGTTTGTCTAGATTATACCAAAGATTTCACCATGTATAGTTATGCTTTTGAGCACACACTTTTAGAAATTTTAGTTCAACAGAACAAAGAAGGTGTGGAATCTCCCATATCTTTCATGAGCTGTCCTCTCAAAGCACATGAACTAAAATATTCAAATCTAGAGAAGCATGCTTATTTAGTGGTAAAGGTAGTAAGCACTTCTATTTCTATATCCTGAATTCACACATTATTGCTTTGGTTCGTAATACCACAGTCAAATCCATATTAACTCAACAAGAGTTTGGAACCAAAAGGGGCAATTAGATTGCTAAAATCTAGGAGTTTGATCTTATTATCAAACTAATGAAGCTTGTGTAGGGAAGGGGTCTTATCTAATTGATTACTGATAACAAACTAGAAGAAATAGGGCATGAAGAAGTAGAAATTGAAGACACGCCAATAGTCCTATTTGTCACCACCATGAATGAGTGGTATTCAAGCATTATTCATTTCCTTACCTATGGTGAGTGTCCTAATCATGTGTCTTGTAAAGAAAAGAGGACTACCAAGTTGAAAGATACCAACTTTGTCATCTGGGACAATGGGATGTATAAGAGGAACCTTGATGGGGTATTCCTTCGCTGTGTGGATAAAGTGTAGCAGAATAAACTTCTAAAATCCTTCCATAATTTGGCTTGTGGAGGACATTTTTTTGTGCATGTAACTACCCATAATATTCTGTGAGCCAGGTTTTATTGGCCTACTATATTTCAAGATGCATATAAATGGGTACAAAGATTGGAATTGTGCCAATAGTTCATTGGAAGACCCAAGTTAGCTACTTTGCCTCTTAAGCTAGTGGTAATAAAAGAGCCATTTCAATAATGGGGAATTGGTTTCATTGGTGTTGTGAACCCATCTTCAAGTGTTGGACATGATTATGTCCTCATAGCCATAGATTACTTCACCAAATGGGTGGAAGCTATTCTATCCAAGCATGCTACTTCAGAAGTAGTATGCAATTTCCTCAAAGAGAACATCATTTCTAGGTTTGAGGTCCCAACCAAGATTGTGATAGACAATGTAACTTATTTTTCTTCCCATGAGATTACTCAATTATACTTTTATTATGGGATTACACTCTTCCACTCTTTTAATTATTTTTTGTAAAGAAATGGCAAAGCAGAATTGAGCAACAAGAATCTGATGACCATCATTAGAAAGCTGGTAGATGATAACCAATGAACTTGACATAAAGCATTGTTGATACTTTATGGGAAAATAGAATTATACCCAAGATGTCAATAGGTATGTCACTTTTCCATCTTCTATATGGTTTGAACCTAGAGATACCAATCACCCTAGAATTGCTAGCACTAAAATTGGCAAAGGTGGTCAAAGATCAGACATATGAAAGCTCCATTGACAAGAGGATCATGTGCTTGACTGAACTAGATGAGCAACAAACTATGGTGGTGGACTGAATTGTTGTGCATCAAAATTTGGCAAAGAAGCTCTTTGACTAGAATGTAAAATCCCATAATTTTTAGATTGGTGATCAAGTTCTATTATGGGACAAGAGAAGAGAACTAAAGGGAATGCATGGAAAATTTGATTCCCTATGGAGATACCCATTTACTATCCATCAACTTAATAGTGAAAATAGTTTCCTATTGAAGCATCAAGATGGCATGCCATTTTCACTACCTCATAATGAGCAGCATCTGAAACACTTCAATCCTTGAAGTATCAGGTGACATCAATTATACATATGTATATTTGTATAGTTTTTAGTTCTATTTTGTGTTGTTTGTTTTCATTTTTTGGCACCTTTCTTTTTTTTGGTAACATGAATCCATATCCCAATGGCATACTTGAAGGCACTAGAGATTTTGGTTTCTACTCCCTTTGATTATTTTTAAAATTGATGAAAGTTCCCCAACTAGAGCCAGCTATTGTTCTCAAAATCTGTCACTCATTTTTGGGGACAACATATCAACTATTTTGTTCTTGTAGGCCAAAATTCTCTCTTCCCTTCTCAATTTTTTTTTTGAGCATCTAAGTTCTTTAATTATTCAAGATTTTTTAGCTAAGGGACTCATAGGTTCAATAGGTTTAATAGGTTCAACAACTTCAATAGGTGAGGTCTCACAAAGAAACAAGTTCCCAACACTTAGGCAATTTCAAGGTTGGTTCAACATTGAGGTTCAACCAAAAGGTCCATCAGTAGGCTTCAATCAAAAGATCAAACCATTGAACCATTGAACCTTGAACCAAAAGGTTCAAAGGTTTAATGGGTTCAAAGGTTCAATGATATTGGTAGACTTAAAAGAATTAAACCCTTTGGCAATTTCAAAGTTTAACAGCTTCGAAGGACTTAATGAAAAGAAGACTTTGAAGAAGAAAGATTGAACCATTGAACCATTAAACCTTAAACTGAAATGGTTCAATGAGTTTAATAAAGTTTGGCAGACTTAAAGAAAAGAAGGCTTCAAAGATTCAAGGTTGAATTGTTGAACCATTGAACCTTGAACCAAAATGGTTCAAAGTTCAAAGGTTCAACAAGTTCAACAAAAAAGAAAAGGATCTAGAAACTTTGAAGGACCAAAGGATTATAAGAAAGAGAATGAACCATTGAACCTTAAACCAAAATGGTTCAAAGTTCAAAGGTTCAAAGGTTTAAGGAATTTCAAAGTTTGAAAGGGAGCTTCAAGCGAAGGAAGTGGGAGATTCTAGAGACAAGTTCAAAGAGATGGTTCAACCGAAGAGGAAAGAAAGTGATTGAACCAAGGAAGTGACTGAATGTAATGAAATTAATTCAAGAATTAAGTATAACAGTAAAATTGTATCCAAATATGACTAAAATATATCCAAATATATGATAAAAGATAAGCCACTTCAAGGGGGCAACCTCCACAATCTTCAATAAGAGCAGAATTCATAATATGATGATAAATGATTACCCACTACCTCCTATATATAGTCTAACTAGGCCATGGTTACTCCATAGGCTGACCTACTAATCTAAAGAAAGCCACAAGTCGGCCACAAGTCGGCCACAATATAATGTCAAAGAGAGATAAGTAAGCCACAAGTCGGCTAATACTATCCTCATACATGTGATAGGTTAGGGGCGTAGCATGCCCTTCCCCTTTAAACCAATGTTGTCCTCAACGTTGAAAAACTGTGGATGTTGTTGCATAAATTCTTTACCTTCCCAAGTTGCATCTTCATTGCTTTGGTTTTTCCACTTGATCAAATATTCCTTAATCTCTCTGGTTCTCAACCTCTTAGTACGTGTTTGGAGGATCTTCTCTGGCTCCAAAATGACTCGTCCTTCTTCATCTAGTTCTGGGAGCTCTGTTTGGGCAGAAACTTTCTGTCCAATGACCTTCTTCAAACAAGAAATATGAAATACTGGGTGTATGTGAGATGAATGAGGTAACTCGAGCTTGTAAGCCACACTTCCAATTTTTTGTAGAACCTGATAAGGGCCACAATACTTTGGAGCAAGTTTGTTGTCCTTTTTATGTTGCTTCAAGTACATCTGCTTGTAAGGTTACAAACGAATAAATACCCAGTCACCCACCTCAAAATTTCACTCACTCTGGTGTTGATTTGCTTGTTACTTCATCCTATTTTGTGCCAAGGCTAAATTCTCTCTCAAACTAGACAAAACCTCTTGTTGATGTTGAATGTGCTCTTCCACATCTCGAACCTTGGTGTGCACCTTTAATGAAGAAGTGATGGAAGGTGGATGGTAACCATATAGTGATAGAAATGGAGACCTTTTAGAAGAGGTATGGAAAGATGTGTTATACCACCATTCTGCAAGTGGTAGCCATTTAACCCAATGTTCTTGTTTATCTGATGCAAAACAATGGAGGTACCCCTCTAAACATTTGTTAACCACTTCAGTTTGTCCATCAGATTGGGGGTGGTAAGATGAGCTATGAGCTAGCTGAGTACCCAAACAAGAAAATAGTTTAGTCCAGAAATTACTAGTGAAAATAGGATCACGATCACTTACAATTATTTTTGGGGTTCCATGTAATTTGAGAACTGCTTCCATAAAAATAGCCACAATGGTACTTGATGAAAATGGGTGTGAGAGAGCACAAAAATGGGCATATTTTGTAAGCCTATCCACAATGACCAAAATAACATTATTACCTTCAGAACAAGGCAACCCAGTGATGAAATCCATGGAAACCTCTCCCACCTTTGACTAGGAATTGCTAATGGTTGTAACAAACCTGGGGTCTTAACTGTTTCACCTTTATTCTGTTGGCATATCATGCATTCTTCCACAAACTTTTGTACATCTCCCTTGAGTCCTTCCTAAAATAATTCTTTCTTAATTCTATGATAAGTTTTTAAGAACCCTGAGTGTCCCCCAAGTGAAGATGCATGCAACTCTGCAAGAAGCTTATGCTTAAGCTCTGAAGTTTTGCACAAGTATAACCTACCCTTATACAATAGGACATTACCTTTCCATTCAAATTTGTCAGAGGATAAAGTACCTTGTTGGAGATTCTGAATCAGAACCTATGTATCCTTGTCTTGCTCCCATTCTAACCTAGCTTCATCCACCTAATCTGCTTGCAATATGGATATGGCACCAAGTAATGCTTCTATGGATGCATCCCGTCTAGATAGTGCATCTGCTACTACATTATCTTTACCCTTCTTGTAGATGATTTCAAAATCATAACCCAACATTTTGGTTACCCATTTTTGTTGTTCCTCAGATGATAATCTTTGCTCTAAAAAGTATTTGAGACTATCATGATCCATTTTCACCTTAAAGTGTCTACCCATCAAATAAGGCCTCCATTGTTTAACTGCATGAAGAATAGCCATCATTTCTTTCTCATAGATAGGTTTTTGTAGATTCTTACCTTTGAATTGATGACCTTCAAATGCAACGGGTCTTCCTTCCTGCATTAGTACTACCCCCAATCCAGACCCAGAAGCATCACATTCAACAATGAATGTTTGTGAGAAGTCTAGAGTAGCCAAAAATGGAGTGGTGCACATAGCTACTTTTAGTTTCTCAAATGCTTTGGTGGCATCATCATTCCAATGGAAAGCATCCTTCTTTAGCAATGTAGTGAGTGGAGCTACTATGCTGCCATAACCTTTCACAAATCTTCTATAGTAACCTGTTAGTCCAAGAAAACCTCAAAGGTTTTTGAGAGTTTTTGGCATGGGCCATTCCATTATCGCTTTGATCTTCTGAGGATCAACTTTGACCCCTTCATGGGAAACAATGTGACCAAGGTACTCTACCTCCTGTACTCCAAAAGCACATTTAGATGGCTTCGCATAAAGTTGGTGCTTCTCCAAAACTATCAATACCTATTTCACATGTTTCAGATGTGCTTCCCATGTCTGACTATAAATCAATATGTCATCAAAGAAAACTAGCACAAACTTCCTTAAAAAAGGCCTAAAAACAGTGTTCATCAAGCTCTAAAAAGTAGATGGTGCATTTTTAAGACCAAAGGGCATTACCAAAAACTCATAATGGCCCTCATGTGTTCTAAAAGTAGTTTTATGAACATCATCCTTGATTCTAATTTGATGGTACCCTGAGCGAAGATCTAATTTTGTGAAATAATTAGCACCATGCAACTCATCAATTACTGGAATAGGAAACTTATCTTTGATGGTGTACTTGTTGAGTTCCCTATAATTAGGGCACATCCTCCATGTGTCATCCTTCTTCCGCACCATGACCACTGGTGATGAATATGCTCATTGGCTATGCTTGATGATCCCTGCCTCTAGCATCTCATGGACCATCTTTTCAATTTCACTCTTTTGTGCATATGGATATCTATATGGTCTAATATTTGGTGGTTGATTACCTGGAATTAGTTGAATGGCATGATCATGTTCTCTTTTTGGTGGTAGTCCTTTTGGCATGGCCCCAAAAATAGATGAGTGGTATTTAAGAATTATTTGTAGATCAGGATGTGTAGATACCTTTGGGGGTTGAACTTCTATAGAGCATAATCGTGAAATAATTCCATCTGCCCCCTTTTTTAGCATCTTGGTCATCTGATGTGAACTAACCAACTGTGGAGATTTTGCATGTAATCGATGTAATTCAATTTTCTTACCTTCAGAATGAAAGTGCATGAATAGTTCTTAGAAGTTCATCTCAATGGTACCTAAGGTTATGAGCCATTGGTCTCCTAAAACAATGTCTATGTTACCCATGGGAATAGCAAACATAGGAGAGTCAAGATTGTACCCACCCATAGTAAGCTTAATACTATGGCATTTGCCTGAACAATTAATTGTACCACCATCTGCAATCATTACCTAAAATTCTGGTGCTGGGTAGATGAAATAGTTCAATCGAGTGGCCAACTTATGGTTTATAAAGTTATGTGTGCTCCTTAAATCAATCAACACTATCACCTTCTATTTCTTGAGGAAACCCACCACCTTAAGAATTTGTGGAGTGCTAATACCTGCAAGTGCATGACAAGAGATTGTAGGGTGGGAATCTTCAGGTACCTCCTCTATATCTTCCTCATCATCATTGGAGGCATCATCTACTTCTTCATCTTCATTTGGTCCTCAATGTAGAATAACTTCTTCTCAGCACATCTATGTCCTTTACTCCACTTGCTATCACAACCAAAACATAATCCTTTTGCACACTTTTATTTAATTTGTTGAGGGGTCAATCTAGTAGGTGGAGGAAATGCTGATGATGATATGCTATGATATTTAAAGTGAATGAATGGATGTCTCTTATTGGCTAGGAATTTTTCCTCAACTCTACGTGCTAGGATAATAGATTCAGAAATATTAAGTGGATTAAACATGCGTACCTCATGTTGAATGTGGTCCTTGAGTCCACCCAAAAATAGGTCATTCAAGTTTGCATCAAAAATTGTCTCCACACGTAAGGATAGGTTCTAAAAATGATGAATATAATCCCTGATGGAGCTAGTTTGTCACAATTTTGCCAGTTGGCTGAAGTAATTATTTGTCACACTATTGCCATAGTGTAATTGTGGCTGCTCTTGAAAAATTGTCCAAGTGACATTGAGACCCATCTTTTTCTTTTGATCACACAACCATCGATACCAAATGAATTGATCAGGTTCAAGATACAAGGATGCCATGGTGACCTTCTATCCACTTGGAATCTGATGTAGGTCAAAAAAACTCTCCATTTGGTTAAGCCAATTGAGTGGATCTTTTCCATCGAATTTGTGCATATCCACTTTTGGTAATAGGTTCTTCTGTGGCCATGGAGTTGGATTTGAAGTAGACTGGTTATGAGAACCACCCTGGTGGGTTTGTGAAATAGAGTTAGCTTGATGATTTGATTGATTAATATTCAAAGCTGTCATGATATATCCCAAACTATCTTGTATGGATTGCATACTAGATTGTATGTCTTGCACCTCACTCTGAATGCCTTGCACACTATAGTCAAGCTAGCTCACTTTGTGATCTATGTCAGAAAATCCTGGTACAAAGGGTCTATTACACCCCCTTCTGACTCCATCTCATCCTTGTTAGGAGTTTTTCCTAGAGTTTCAACCCCCTTTCCTCAGCCTCAAGTTTGTGGACCTACCATAAAAGTGTTTTACGATGTTGACCCTTATTGACCTTTTTGACCCAACTTTGACCAAGCAATTTTGGAATTATTTCGACCTCAATTAAAAATATAAAAATAAAAAACCATAGCCAAATTTTTCTAAGCTTTCCAAAAATGTAAACAACTCAGAAAAATTCTTGGAATTGCGCACAATAGAGCAATTTTATGAAAAATCATAAAATAGCGATAACTTTTGAAAAATAGATCCAAATAATCTAAAATTTTAATGGAAGCTTAATGTGATTATTTATGATCTTTAGTAAAAAAATTTTTGAGAAATTCGCAACTTTTTTTTATATATTGCAAAATTAGTGTTTCACCCACAAGATTGCCCAAATTGCAGCTCTGATACCACTTGTAATGAAATTACTTCAAGAATTAAGTATAAAAAAAGAATTGTATCCAAATATGACTGAAATATATCCAAATATATGATAAAAGATAATCCACTTCGAGGGGGAAACCTCCACAAGCTTCAATAAGAGCAAAATTCACAATATGATGATAAATGATTACCCACTACCTCCTATATATAGTCTAACTAGGCCATGGTTACTCCATAGGCCGACCTACTAATCTAAAGAAAGCCACAAGTCAGCCACAATATAATGTCAAAGAGAGATAAGTAAGCCACAAGTTGGCTAATACTATCCTCATACATGTGATAGGTTAGGGGCGTAGCACTGAACCAAGGAAGTGACTAAACCAAAGAATGTGATTGAACCAAGGAAGCCATTAAACTAAAGAAGCGATAGGAACACCCAAACCATTGAACCATTGAACCAATGCACCTCAAAGGTTCAAGGTTCAAAGTAGTTTGAGCAACTAAGTGACCATGACATCCCCATGAATGTCAAATTTAGGGTAATGAAATGCTCATTTATTTTCAAATATGGCATGGAACCTGAAGATAAAACTCAGTGAATAGTTGAAGGAAAGAAGATATCCTGAGAGCTCAAATTACAATAGGAAAGAGGGAAAGCTATAGGAGATACTAAAATATCTATAGGGGAGTTATTCTAGTAGGTAGAATAGTCCACCAAGTAGACATCTAAGCATGCAAACATTCAAAGGCATGGCTTTTTTTCTCCATAAAGTAAAGATGAAGTGGATAGTTGTGTAAATATCAAGAAGAGGACTAGGTGGCATATACTTTGGATGAGACATTTGAGATGAATTGACATGCCACAGTTAAGGCCGATGCCCTGTTCTAGCATGGCCCTTTGACAGAACTGAAAATACATTCAAGGCATTGAATGCAGCATGGGCCATTCCATGAAACAAAGTGCTAAGTCTTTCTTGGCTATTATATATTGTAATTTCTTATTTTATGCAAAGGGAGATCTCTCTGTTATAAAAGAAAAACTCTACCCAAATTGAAAGGCATTTACTGAGACTTTGAGCTTAGATTATTGATCATATTTATTTATTTGAATGAGAAAACAAGTGACCTTTCAGACTTTGTGCTCGAATAGCTTGTGTTATTTAGGAAATTGTTCTTATGTTTGTTTCCTAGAAGCATTCTTGTCCATTTAATTTAACAAGTAGAACTAGTGGAAGTAATCAAAAAGGTGTTCTGAAGCTGATTATGGAGAGGCTTTGTGCTACCATAATTGTCTTTAGTTTGTCTATTTTCTATTTCTATGTAAAGGACCTTGGGATGACTTTGTGTCCTCATTGTCCTTCATATTTCACTCTTTAGCAGTTGAGGTGGAGACTTTGTGCTACACCTCATTCTACTAGTTATTGCACTCTATTACATTTACTTGTCACTACCAAAAAGATTCTTGTTGTTTGCTGAATAACACTTCAAAAAGAAGAGAAGTGCCTTCTATCATTTCACCAAGATTTCTCCTTTGATTTGTGAACATCTGAGTGTTATTTTTTGCTTATATATAGTATATAGCTCCTCATATTTATAGGGAAACTTGCCTTGATGAGAGGAGAGATTTGTCCCCCTTTGATGTGGTAAACCTACAAACTTGGCTAACCAATCTCCTTATGCTTTGGTTGAAACAACCTATTTTGCCATCAGTTAGTTGGTGACAAAATATTCACCCAACATAATCTACATCATGAATCAACATAAATGAACCATAAACCACATCATATATATTTAGATAATATCAGAGTCTATGTACATCATATGATCAAAATGAATGTTTATATACATCTCAACACAAGGTCTATACATCAAGAATGTATACATCTCATAATCAAAAGTGTAGAATTCCCAATCCAAAATAAACTTTATCTCTGATTACCTGATAATGGTGGATGAAATAGTATACCTATCCCTATCTATTAAAGAGGTAGTTGTGTCACTAATATAAATGAAGCTATGGTGTGATGTGACATTTAAGACATCATTGTCTTGTTTTGATTATATTCTACAAAATTGGGTTCCCTATAACCTACAAACACAACTATTTTATATAAATCCCTATAATATTCAATCTCATCCTTGGATCAAATAGTCTCTATGATGGCCTTTGATAGGCCTTATTTGGTTATAATTTATCACTCCCATGAAGCCTCTACACATTAGCTTGGGTTCTATCCCTCTCACTAGTCAAATTCTATTGAATGATGGTCATTTGTAAAACTTCCACCCTCAGGGTATGAACCTTTGTCTACAACACTATAATCTCACCCTATATGTCTATAACTAGACACTCTAGCATCAACCTCCTACTATAACCCATATATCATGGCTTCATCTACCTCTAATTTATTTAGTCCTAAAGGCCCTTCCTAATATACATTCTATCATCTATCAACATTTTATCCATTAATATATTCCTCATCTCCATCATGAAAAATACCTTCTCCAATGTCTACATGATGATCAAATGACTATCCATCACTATTTTTATTGCTGATACTACTACTGCTGCTGCTGCTACTGCTATTGTTGCTGCTACTACTACTACTACTACTACTACTATTTTTATTACTGCTACTACTGCTACTACTACTGCTACTGCTACTGCTACTACTACTGCTACTACTACTACCACTACTACTACCACTACTACCACTATTACCACTACTACGACTACTACTACTACTGCTACTACTACTACTGCTACTACTACTACTACTACTAAACTCAAAGTATACAATCATAAGTGTATGATATTATAATGGCATTTGTATCAATGGTTGAGGAGGCACTTGTATCTAAAATTTTACCCATACCTAATACTACTACATCTATTCCTATATCTATCATTACTATTACCACTTTTTATGTTACTGATCCACCTAATGAACTAGATGCCTCAACACTCACTCTCCTAGTAGTATAGGCCTAGTTAATCTCACCAATTGAAATAAGATCCATCAAGTTGTATATGCCTTGATGACACCTACATCTACTAGTCCTATGGCATAAGGCCATATAATTAGTTGTAATAAAAAATATTTTACCTACCTCAACCCTCAAGACAAGAAGTCCCAACTTACTGATCTCATGTATCATGTGCAAAAAGTAGTAAGTCCCCTTAAGAACATCTTGATGGAACCCAAATTACATCTCAAAATGGTTAGGTTGGTACTTCTCAATAGTAAAGTCATGCCAACCTATGATTTAGCATGGTCTAATCATATATTACATCTAGGATCCATCATCTAACCATCTAAATTGAATGTGCATATACATGTTTCAAAAAAATATCTATTGATCATCTCATCAATAGCCTATTGGTAGAAGGGTAGGACCCATCTATGTCCACATCAACATCTTCCTATCAAATTCCAACCATAATATAATGACTCTTCTATACCCTATTATCATCTCTATCCAACTAGTCACTCAATGTTGATGTGCTCCTAGGCCCAGACCTAAAATAACATATAAGGCCTAATGATCTTACCATGATGGTCAGCCACCATATGCAAATATATGTATAATTGTGTAAGGATCATAAGACCCCAAACAAAGTGAGTAACATCATAGATCATATCGAGGACCACCCCTCCTAGTCCTGTATAGAAATAGTAGCCTCTCTTTTTAGGAAGAAATACACCACTAACAATGGCCATAAGGATGATGACCTCTTGGCTAATCAAATATTGAGCCTCTAATGAGTCTATATCAATCACTCTATGCAACATGATGACATGAGTAACACTGATCAAATCCTCTAAAATTTTATGTCATCTATGTCATATCTAGTTTATCACCCATCTTTGGATAGGGATACATAAAATCTACCAGACATCCATTAGTCTCATTGTCACCTCTCCAATAGATAGGCAAAATGTGTTAGTCTCAAAATTCCAACACTCAGATAACATTGATAAAAAACATTGTCTACTTAGATCACTAAAATCTATGTTATGTGTAATAGATCAACCACCTCAACTAGATACATTACCTCCTCAGTATAAATACCTTTCTTCCATAAGATGTAGATCATTTATTGTGAGCTATCAACACCATGAATCACTCTTAAAAATTAAAACATTTAATCACACAGTCAAATATACATATCTAGACACTGATACCTCATAGAAAGAGTAGGATGTCACTCTTATTTTCATCTAAATCATCAAGTAAATCATTTACATTAATCAAATAAAATTCTTGTCAAGATAAGACTTCACTAAAACATGTCTATTTGACACTCAGATGATCTTGTCATTTTTTAGTGATATCACCATTCAGCATGACATTCCCACCATTTTGTAAGGGGTTCTCACCATTTTAGCATTTTTCTTCAATAAATAACTATTATGATGTTTTCCCTTATGATATCACCATTATATGAGTCAATCTTGTTGTTTTGGTGATTTCCACCCATCTATACTATTTTTAAAAGAGATTTATACCAATTTGGGTGATCATTGATTTGGTCAACATTATCCCTAATTTCATCATTATTATCAATGATTTTTTCATGTTATCACTATTTTTATGGATAATCCTACTATTTTCATGTTTTTTAAAAATGGTGAGATTGCTAATTATCCTAATTATACCTAGCATTAATGACATTAAATTTAAATTTTTTTTTAAATTAAAGATATTCATCAAATGCCCACTCCTCAGTGGTTGCCTATACTCTTGAACACACTCACTAAGATGCTTGTGCTAAAGAATGTGAACATATGATTGAAATAAGGGGATATTAGTATGGTGTTAGTGAATGAAATCAAATCCAATTAAATCACACTAATGCTAACACCTTAATCCTATCTCAAGGTGAGATCATAATAGACAAAACTAAAAGGAAAACACAACTAGAATACAAAATACAAATGACCTTTTTACCTTCCTTGTATGCCCCAAATGGCTTGTTGAAGTGGCTTGATCAGCTTGTGCTCATTGAGTCTTCATCAAAGGAGGCTTGGCTATCTCTTCTTCTCCTTGACACTAATGGATTTGTGATGAATTTGGCTTGGCTCGCCAATTGGGAATGATAACACTACATCAATGGCTTGAGAGAGATTTTTAGAATTATAACTTTACACAAAAAGAGCTTCTAAATTCAATAGGTAAGGCCTCTTATTTATAGATTTTACAAAATGATCAAAATGAACCTGAACCATCCATCTCAAGATGACAATGTGTGGCTAAGGATCCATTAAATTTTGGAGGCCAAATTCAATAAATTCCTTCATAAATATTTGGGATAGAGAGACATTAAAGAGGCATGGAAGACATTAATGAGGCATGGGAGGGCTTAATGGTTATTTTATGCATTTATGGCCTATGGATGCCTTCTCAAGAAACGATGTCACTTGATGATGTAGAGGCTCATAATAAATTCTAAAAATAAATATTCAACAAATTTCAAGGAAAATTAACATAAGATCTTGATCCAAATTAATTATCCTTAAACATGATTTATCAATTTTGGTGCAAATCTTGGCCATTGGTGCACAAATTAATCAAATTGGTCAAAATGTCATATTATTGGCTCAAAATTTTATTGGATTAGAATTAGGATGTGATGTTAGATACATTGTATTTTTTATCCCATTTAGGATGTTTCCAACACAAAATAACAAATGCATGTGTCTCATGCAAAAAATTTGGTAGAAAAGAGCAATCTAGAGCACCTAGGTGTGAAAATGTCATTTTGACTTGAAATGATCTAATCAAAGTTAGTTGTATTATAAAATGCATTTCCCCATTTAGTTATACTCTAGCCAAAATCAACACTTGTATATAACAAATTTAAACCATTTAATGCATTTTAGTGTTTTTAGCCCAAATTATGCAATTTTCTAGAAATTGGTCAAAAGCCTATTTGAAGGTCATTGGTGGCTAGTTTTAGGTGTCTAAAGTTTGACCCTATTTGGGAAGGCATTTCAAGTTATAGGAATAGTAACATTTTATCAAAGAATGAAAAGGTATTTTATACCTATAACTTTAATGATAATGGATGAACTGTATGATGCCCCCTCAAGGGAATGATTGGCACAAGTAGGTTAGAAAATAGTCCTTTAAAAGAAAGAAAAAAAATGAGGGGACCAAATATATGAAGATGATGGGGTGAGAACACAATGATTTGGAAAAAGTAGTCAAAATCATTAAGAATGCAAGTGGGATGGTATACAATAGTTTACCCAAAGGCATTTATAAGCATTGTATCTCAATAGTGGCAACGTGGTATGATAACATAATGATTTTCCCAAAGGTAGTTATAATCATTGAGAAGATGAAGCTACCCCAGTTAGGATAAATAAAAAAGATAATAACATGCACCTGTTTGGAAAAAAAAAAAAATTGGTGAGACCACAATGTTTTCTCAAAGGCAGTTACAATCATTAAGAAATGCAGGTGGGATGGTGTATAATAGTTTACCCAAATATGGTTAAAATAATTGAACCTCGATTATGGAAAACAAGACTGATTTTTTAATGCTGATGATAAATTAACACAAAGGGTAATGATGAATTGGAATAACTTGCTAGTAGGGAGATGCTTGTCTAAACTAAGAAAGGTTAAAATTCTTTTTATTTGTAAATTACTCTATTTGGGATATGATTTGGATTGGATTGGGATGCTGGTGCTAAGGAGATGTTGGTGCCTTCCTTATTGAGTAGACTTATTTAAGTTATTTTTTTCTATAGCACTTGATGGTGGAATCATGGTAGAACATCATGAGGACTTGGCTAGAATATGCATAAGGACTAACTCCCAAAATCCAACATTTAAGGGAAAAAATGCACCAATGATAAAAACCATGATGACCATGTAAACATATAAATATGGATGGAATCAAGTATAGATGTGAAAGGAATCACCCAATGGATGCACCTAATCAAGGCAATAATGATGAAATAAAATAATAGGCACACAAACAATAAACAAATAACTAAGTAAACAAATAAAGAAATAAATAATAGTTGGTCTTAATGTTAGTACAAATAACACAACATAAACCTATGCGATGAACTTTGCCCCTAGAAAATAGGTGACAACTTATCAAATAAACATGATGGGGGGAATAAAAGAAAAAGAAGAGGGTGGCTAAGCTATCTTCATATGCACTAGGTAAGTGGATGTTATCTACATAGTTCCATGAACATAATATCCAACAAAAAATTTAGGGCAAATGTAGTTCTAGGAAATGGGAAGAAAATGATAAGTGATGAAAAATAAACATAATAAATGAGATAGAGTAATAGTAATGGACTCAAAAAATGGTGAGAGCATGGGATAAAATGCCAAAAAGGATTAGGAAACTAAGTGACAAGTGATTTATTTGTAACTTAGTATGGGTTCCCAGAATCCTTAAGGCAAAGAAGTGGTCAATATTTTTGGTTTGTCTAAACAATTTTATAAATGTTTTAAGAATTTTATAGGTATCTCAACTTGATGGAGGATGATGAGATACTAAATGGTTCAAGCTCACAAAATAGCAAAAGTGTTACATATGTTTCTTTCAAAATGGTGAGAGTGTGGCTTAAGTTTCTCTCAAAATGGTGAAAGCATGGATCAAGGTGACTAAGCTAACCTCAATAAGTATTGACCACTATCTATAGAGTCCCAAGATGGGACCTCAATTCACTATAGGTTTACCTTATAGTGGACAAATATGATTAGTGTAGTAGCTAATTCAAATAAAATAGGCATAATTAGCATAAAGTCATAGTGTGGCACATGAAATGGCTAGTTGGTACATCAAGGTATGATAAACAAATATTTCCCCTAGTTTTCCCATAGGTGGTTATAACTTAGGAAACAAAAACATAGGTCAATGATACTAATTTGCCCATAAGTAGTTATAATTAGTAGCAAGACTAGTGAGACACTAATTTTCCCATAGGTAGTTATAATCAAGCACACTTGGTATAGACAACAAAACAAGAAATGAAGGATGTAACTATCAAAATACTATCTTATTACTCTAAAATATTACCTCTATCTAGAATGTGTGAAACAAATATTGAAACCATATTTGAATCCTCTTGCTAAATGTGGTGATGTAACAAATGGAATAGAACCAAGGTCATAGGGTTGGGAAGGGAGGGAAAAATAAACTTAGTTGATGAGAAGGTATGGTAAAATGGATAGGTGATAGGAAAAAGTGATAGGTTGGTAGGATGGTAAAATGGTATATTATAAAGAAGAATATTGATATAATGATACAACTTGAAATGGTCCTTGTAAACAATATACTAAGTTACTCAAGTGTAATACCACTTGAGGTGGATAATGTTCATCAACTCATCAAGTTCATTTTGTTTGGTGTGGAAAGCCTATATGCTCTTATTCCATAGTTTACTATGATGATGAAAGGACCAACCTAGTTGGGTTTGAACTTGCCTTTATTATTGTTTTTGACCATGGTATTATTTTGGTTTTTTTATAAGACAAGATCACCAAGTTAAAATTCTCCATGTTTCACATGCCAATTGTAGTGGACTCAAAGTCAATTATGATAGGCTTGGAGATTATTCACTAGATTTATGCATTTTTCATCAAGTAACTCTAGTTATTGTAGGTTAACTACTCGATAGTCATTGTCATCCACGACATGCTTGAAAGAGATGCATAGAGAAGGTAACTCGACCTCAATGGGAAGAATGGCCTCAGTACCATAAATAAGTGAATATGTAGTGGATCTTATGGGTGTATAATGATTGGTATGTTATGCCCAAAGGGAATGAAATATATAAAGGTGCCAATCTTTTTTATAATGTTAATAATGGTTTTGTTTGATGCTTCGGCCTAACCATTACCTTGAGGGTAATATGCCATGGATAAATGTTGCATGATGTCATATTTAGTACATAGCATCTCAACATCCTTTTTCTTAAATGATCTTCCACTATTAGATATAATGTTTGAGGGGATACCATAGTGGCAAATGAGATGGTTGAAAATGAACTTAGAAATTTGCTTTCCTATCATGTGAGGGGTATAGCTTTAACCCACTTAGTGAAATATTTGATGGTAGTTAGGATATGTTTATGGCCATCAAATGAGGTGGGATTGATCTTACCAATGAGGTTGAGACCCCATGTAGCAAATGGCCATGGTGTCAACATTGGTTTTAGAGTCTTGGCCAGGGCATGAATCAAATTGGCATGCCATTGACATTTGTCATACTGCTTTACATATGCATCCATTATGGGCCAATAATAACCAATGCATAAGAGATTTTTGGATAAAATTTTCCCACTAGTGTGGACTCCACATACTCCATGAAATTCCTATAATGCTACTATAGATTATACCAAGGTTAAATAATGAATCAAAATTCCATCAAAATTATGATAGTAAAGGGTTGACCCAAGTAAGGTATAATGAGTGGTTTGGTGTATGAAGGCTTTAGATTGATTTTGAGATAGGTCAAGTGGAATAATTTGGTCATGGGGGTAGTTTTAAAGGTCTAAGTACTAGATAGAGCTAGGACCAATAATATCACAAATTATCATGATCGTTGAAGGTTCATGAGTTGGTGTTAACAAATTATTGACAATGAAATGATACTCTTTAGTTGTGTCTATTTGTCAAATCAGAGATCCAATAGTGGCCATAGTATTTATGGTTTTATTACTTGCCCTTGGTATATGCTCAAATTAAATGTCAAAAATCTACTACTTGAGAGTGTTGACTAAGGCTTTATATGGAACTAGCTTATCATCTTTGGTCTAAATGTGGTCTATAACCTAATTAATGATTAATTAAGAATCACCATAAACCTTTAGATGAGATATGTTCCATTATACCACTTAGAAAAACCCTATAACAAGTGCTTCATATTTGGAAATGTTATTGGTACAAGGATATCTAGTTTTTTTAGGGATTAGATCCCCCTATGGTGTAATAAATAACAAGCCTATCCCAAATCCATGTGATATGAATGATCCATCTAGATATAGCTGTTAATAATAATCTCCAAGAAGTGTGTTAATTATGGTCATTATGGATTCATTAGGAAATTAGAATGTTAGTGGCTTTGTATTAGCAAGGGTGCTTCAACAAGCTAATCTACAAGAACTTACCCCTTAATGGCTTTTTGGTTGACGTACTCAATGCCAAATTCATTGAGACACATGATCCATTTGGCCATACAACCTTGTAAATCTATTTTTTATAGTAGGTAATTGAGTGGATATACTTTTAAAATAACCATGGTCTTATTATTTAACATGTAATGGCATAATTTTTGAGTTGTGAAGACTATGGATAAACAAGATTTTTTATGGGCATATAATTATGTTCATATGTGACTAGTGTACGACTTAAATAGTATATGGCATGCTCATTTACATTATCATCATATTGAGCCAAAAGTGCCCCCAAGGCATTTTCAATAGCATATAGGTAAAACAAGAATGGCTTTCCTGGCATAGGAGGCAAAAAAATAGGTAGATTTGCTAGATAATCTTTTAGTTGATAGAAAGGTGTATGTCAGTGATCATCCCAATGAAATGTGACTCCATTCTTTCGAAGATACATAAAAGGATGGTATTCTTGGCTAATTGTGATATGAAGAATCAAATAGACTAGATCTTGCCCTACAAACTATGGATTTGCTTCAAATTAGTTGGTGGTTTCATCTCTATTATGGCTTGGACTTTGGCTAGATCAACTTTAATGCCTCAATAAGAGAAAATAAAGGCAATCAATTTTCTTGATGTGACTCCAAAGACATACTTATTAGGATTAAGTCTAATTTTATACTCATGTAATCTTTCAAATATTTGGTGCATCACTACTGGATGATCGACCCTCATCTTTGATTTTCCAAGAATGTCATTGACATAGTCTTCAACAATGTCATGCATCATATCATGAAATATGATGGTCATGGCTCTTTGATAGGTGGCCCATACATTTTTAAGAAAAAATGGCGTAACACAGTAATAAAATGTTCCCCATGGAGTGTGAATGATGTATTGTGTTAGTTTTTTGGTGCTATTATAATTTGGTTATACCTTGAAAAGCCATCCATTAATGAAAACATTTGATAATCCAATGTGGAGGCGATGATCATGTCAATGTTTGGTAATGAAAAGTCAACCTTAGAGAAATATTTATTTATATAAAAAAATAATTATAGATTCTTATCCCTTTTAGCTTTTTACTAACTGACACAACATTGGATATCCACTCTAAATATTTGATTGAATGAATACATCCTGATTCCAATAATTTTTCCAACTCTTTCTTCACTAATATAGAAATGCAAGGATGCATCTTACATAGATCTTATTTTACTATTTTGGCATAAAAATTGACCATAAGGTGGTGAAAAACCAAGGTAGGGTCTAAACCTAGCATGTCAAAATATTCCCATTCAAATATGTTAAAAAATACCCTCAAAAGGGTTGTAAAGACTTCATGTTCCTTCTTAGTAAGGGATATGCCTAGTTTAATCCATTTTGGGTTATTTGGATACCCGATGTTAACCTCTATTATATCTTTCACTAGAATTCGTAAACCATCTTCAAGGATAGTGGGCAAAGATTTGAATAGATTGGCAATATTAGAGTCCTTTGCTAAGACTAGCTCTTCAAGTTCCCCTAGACATGGTGAATTAGTGTCACCTAATGGGAGGTTTGACCATCTAAAAAAAACTATTGGAAAGTCCTAAATGATTTGATCAAAATATTTCTATTATAAAAAATTGAACTCAGATTGATAGACAAGTTCATCATTGGTGGTCTCCTAAGCTATGTTTGAAGAAGGTTGAACACCCCTATCTAATGGCACCTGAGATAGGTTTTCACCACTAGATTGGCTTTTTTATTTAATTTTTCCCTAGTAAAAAAGTACCTCAAAAAGGTTTTCATTTTGGGACCTCAATATTTTAATTATTTGATTTTGGCTAAGGGTGGTCACTCGCTCTCTAAAATAGGCTTCAAAATACAACTTGATTAAGAACCCTAATTTATGTTCCCCCAACAAAACATTGTCTCTAAGATTGATAAAATCATAGAAAGCCTCATCATTTTTAAACTCATCAATCATCATGTTGGAATCTTGTTGGTCCCAGTATATTAGCTAGGGATAATACAATAGAAGTGTGTTATGATGAATGACTAGTCTAAAGGTACAAATATAATGAGGATTAAATAGGTTGGTTTCAAATAGGTTATCAAAAAGGCTATGATCAGACTCTGCTTTGCTAAAATCATCCTCATCACTAGTTGATGGATAAGGAACATGATTAAGGTACATGGGGTCACCCACAAGTGATTTAAATCAAAGTATATAAGGACCTTTGTATTTGGTCATAGAAATCAGCTCAAGCACTCCTTATTAGTTTGGTTTGAGGCATCTTCCTTCATAGTCTTGATTTTTCATGATCCTATTGGGAATAGGATACTTTGAATTCTCATAATAATCAGCTTGATTGTTATCATACAACCATGATTCATCCCCTTTAAGAGGGTCCTATTCTAGGTGAAATGTTGGTACAAACATGATGGGTCTTGGACTACAATCTTTATCTTTGCCCTTTTATTGACATTCTAGATGAAGTGGCTTGGATTTAGGTCTTCCAAAGGACTTTGGGTTCTATGTAAGTTTTATGACATGAAAGGTATCATGGTTTAAATACTCTCTTGGGCCATTAAATGAGATGTCATAATGATTGGATATCTCAAGAGGTAGCATGTGAGAAAAGGAATCGAGGGTATAAGGATCAATGTAGTTATCCTCTAGCAAATTAAGGAGTATTAATTTTCCCTTATCTTTCTTGGCCACTAGATTCATGTTGAAATGATAGTTATAACTCTTGAACATAGCTTCTAGGTGTTTATAGTGCTCATATGGATGTAAATATCCTAGTATACAAACTTCCATCCCTGAATGAGAGAACTTGATACATTGGTGCAACCTCGATGGGGCTACATGAATTTCATGTAACCAAAGTCTACCCAAAAGCATATTATATGACAAATCAAGATATATCACATGGTAAAATGTAACATGGGTTAAGAGACCAAAGATAATTGCTAAATAGATGGTACCTTTTGATTCTCATTCCTCATTATCATAGGATTTGATGGTTATCATTTCTACTTGAAGATCTACCATAGTGTACTTTATAAGCTTGATAAGCTTGATGAGCTTTAAAGACACTATGTTTAGACCTGATCCATTGTCTATAAGGACACATTTCAATTTGTGACATTTTATGCAAACTTTAATGTATAGGGGGTTGTTATGTAATGGGCCAAGGGATAACATATTACTTTGGTTGAAAGTGATTTTTTAGGCTAGAGCTAGGTGTCCAACCAAAGCTTGGAATTTATTAGGGGATATGCCACTTGAAACTATGGATTGGCTCAAAAATTCATTCAAAATGTTTGTGTGGATTGTTGGCATATGCAACAAATCTAAAATGGATATTTGTGTAGATGTCTTTTACAATTGTTACACAATGTCAAATTTCCTCTCTTGGTCAATGTTAAATGGCTTATTTTAAGGCTAAATGGCTAGTTGGGTGATGGGCAATTTGGTAGATGGCTATGGGCCTAGGATGGTAATCTTTGAAATCTAAGTTATGATTACATAATTAGTATTAGATATAGGATCATGATTACTAACAAATAATGGTGATGGCGGGGGACCAAATAGGATAAGTCTCGGTTACTAGTGCACTTATGCATGGTCATGAGGTAATAAGAGTTATTAGTATAGGGTCCAAAATTAGTAATCCTTGCTTGATGGTACACTTGTATGTGGTCCTAAGTCAAGGAAGGATTATCAATGTGAGTTAGTGAGTTGGTATTATTTAGCAAATGTCTTGATTGATTGGTATTTGGTATCATATTGATGGAGATGGTGTTAATGTGACCTCTTACAATATGACCTACAACCCTATTGTAGTCATGTACAACTGCATGGTAGGTCTATTAGTTGTTACCATTTTGACCTTAGTTTTATCCATTGTTTAGACATTGTTGGTTCTATTATTGGTGATTTTATTGGTTCTATTGGTTTGGCCTTGGTTGTTAAAACTATTTTTATTGGTGTTGCACTGGTCATTGTTTCTATTATTGCTACTATAGTTGGTTACTATGTTGGGGAAAGGGGTTTTGATAGATTCCCAAGGTCTGATTAAAAGTGGAAGAACCACCATTAAATGTTATCTTCCCATTTTCTAAAATATTCTTAATTAAATTTTTAATTTTCACAAAATGGTACACATTGTGCCCATTAACCCAATGATATTCATAGAATTCATTTTGGTGGTACAAATCAGGATAAGGGATGTCTTGAGGATAATGTTTTGATATAGTCTAGCTAATCAAATTAGTAGTGATGAGTTTGTGAAACACAAATTTAATAGGCTCTCCAAGGTCAATAAAAATGTGATGAGAAGGAACTATTCTCCTTAGAGGATGAGCTTATAATGACAAAGGTTATTGCATTTATTGTGTGGTCTTAAGCTGTTGTATTTATTGATTTTGATTAAAAAATTATAGGTTAAGAATAATTTGAATATGTTGCATGGCTTGAGCAGATAGCGTATTCACCATTTAGACATATCATGGCTTTGTTACTTCATTTCTAACAACATTTTTGTTATATTTGAATTACCTTTATCTATTATTATTATTATTATTATTAATGGATTATGTTAGTTATGATGCTTGTGCTTGGACTTGATGTTATTTTTAGCTATTTACTTAATTGGTACCTTGATTCTAATTTTACAAGGTAAGATTGATGATCTATTTGTTAATAAGGACTCATTTGATCAACAAACCTTTATCAATAATCTCTTGCACACATTATAGTTTTAGATGATAGGATATCTCATTGTGTAAATTTTTAGTAAACACAGTCATTGATTATTTATCTGGTAAACTATGGGTCAATCAACTTTCAAAGGCTCTCCATCACTGTAGATAACTTTTAAAACTCTCACTGACCTTTTTCTTAGCTTGCATCAAGTTGACCAATGAAATCTCATGTTTAAGATTGTATGCATAGTGTTGCACAAACCCATCTAAAAGATCATCAAAATTAGCTATTGAATTCTTGGGAAACTTCAAAATCCACTCCAATTATTATCTTGCTAGATTAATTAGGAAAAAAATCAAAAGGTATATATCACTATATGCCACTGGCTAGCATGCAACAAAGAACTCAGTCAACTAAATCTTGTGGTTACATTTCCCCTTGTATTTGTAAAATTTTGGTGGTTCATATCTTGGAAAAAATGGTATATGAAATTACTCCATGTTAAATGGATAAGAACATACGTCATCCAACTTAAATTTTTTAGTTTTTTCCTAGTTTGGATGGAAGTAATCACATCCTTAAGCTATTGTAGTTCTTTGGCAAGGAAACTAGAGGAAACACTGGCTTGAGGTAGAATATTATCCTGGGTAGATAGTTGAGTGGTCAGAAGTGGATCACTTTGATTGACTGAGTGGATCACTTTGATTGGAAAGAATTCATTATGTCCTTTCCTTTGATAATAATACTAAGGTATTGATACATCATTTTAAATAGAGATAAATGATTTCTAGAAGAAGCTTACTGATTATAAATTATATTATGAGGCATTCTTATTAGACTTGAAAATTTTTCATGGGGGAAGTCTATTGGAAACTTAGCCCCTAATTTGATATATTTAACCAAAATTTCATCCTTATTTTCTAACAAGTGACACTCAAAGAGATAAGGATCATATGTGGATGGTGTAGTAACATAGTACAATTATTGAGGAACTAGTTCTTCAACTATAGGTACCAATGCTAGATACTACTCTATTTATTATTGATCTTGCTCTGAGCATCAAGGCATGTTTACCAAGTAATGAGCCAATATGTCTTGGTTTTATGCCCTTGTTTGAGTGTTTTAAAATGGATAAGTATCTATCTCATAAGAAACATTATCTGCATAAGGGTCTTGAACCATTTCTTCTTATGCAACCATATTACTAAATCCTATATTATACAAGAGGCCACTATGAGTGTAAGAAGATATGTTGGGATCCATAGTAAATATTGCATGACAAAAGGGAATAGAGGTTTATAAACTCTAAAAAAGTGATGTCTAAAAAGAGGTTCAAACTTGGTCTAACCTAGTCAAAAGGATGGATATGTATATTCAAATAAGGTTAATGTAATGAATTGTGATAAAACAAGATAACATTAAGTGTCAAATGTTACATGTCTCACACAAAAAATTCAAGTAAAAGGACCGTAAATAAAAATGCAAAATTCTAGGTCAAAGTGTTTCAAACGAGTCTCATCCAAGAAAAATAAAGGTTGTTAGGACTTTTATCTAAATGTAGCATCAAAAGATATGCTCAATTAAAGGTACATGCTTAGAATTTTGGCCAAATGGTGTCAAAAGATATACTTTAAAAGATGAGATATTTAATCTAATAGATTTGAAATACTTCTAATAAAAATAGGCATTTGACTCTTGGACATAAACTTGATCAATATGTATGAAGTATGATAAAAGGCACTTGAAGATAGTTTATTTTCTCCCAAATAATGACACAAACTAGATTCTTTTGATTGATAAGCTTAGATAAAGGTCAATGGCATAACCGTGCTAGATAAAGGCTCTAAAAGAAAACTCAAAATGGTTGAAACTTTGAAACAACTTGGACTCTATGAGAATAGGCCTATGAAACAAGTTTAAAAATTAATTTGAGTAGCATAACAAATTTAAAATACTTAAAAAGTGTGGTAAATGCTTGTTTCAAGACTTTAAGGAAAAAATGATTTTAACATGATTTCAATAACATAACACTACCCTCCTTAACTCAAATGATACACACACACACAAAGTTTGACTGATCTCTAAGGCAAAAGTGTGTTATCAAATGGAATCAAACTAAATGGTAAAATAAGATGGGTAGTACAAAATATAGCCTAAGACTCAAAGCATGAGTGATACAAAAGATGACTTGAGTCCTACAAAATGATGATAATGGTGTTGAGTCTAAAAATGGTCATCAATTCAAATTGGGAATTGAACTCAAGTTAAAATAAGTCAAGTGTAAAGTGGAAAACTCAATTTAACACATCAACCTTTAAAACTTGGAAGAGTCCAATTTTAAAATTAAACTATTAATGAGGGACTTAAATAAAATGTGGCAAATGGTCTAGACTCAAATGGGAAGCATAACTAAACCAAATTGGAAGATAGGACACAAAGTTTATGAAAAGTTTTTAAATAAGGAAAAATATGATTTTCACTTGGGCAACATAATGTCTCCTTGTTCAATAAAATTATAGATAATGTGTTTGGCTATGTAACCCTTTGTTAATAAATAGTTTTGACTCCATATAAAAGCCAAGTAGTCTAAGACAAAGACAAATTAAATAACTAATCATCTTAATCCCTAAATTAACAAGGTATGGAAAAGTGATTTTAACTAAAATAATAAATTTTAGAATATTTCTAGATGAATCAGATGTACAAGACTTTCATGTCAAAATACAAGAGAAGCAACATGTCAATTGGGTTCGTAACACTTAGCTTGTTGTAAAAAGGTCTTTCTTTTTTTACAACCACTACATCTATCACTCACTTAGTGTAGTGCAATGTCCAATGTGCTCAAATGTCTTAGGCTTAGCCCCAATGATATGAAATGGTTTAACCACTCAAACCATCAGTCCTAGTGGGGTGATCAAAATTTATATATCCTCCCATGGAGAGGGGTTAAATATAATGTCAGTTTATGAATTCTTAGGTCAAGGCTACCCTATAGAACTTATGGGAGGTAATGAAGTCCCCCTTATAATCCAAGATGCAATGAAATAAAGAATAGTTAAAAGAGATTTAAGGTTGTTTATAGATCACTCAAGCCATGTGGATCTTAGTGAGAGCCTTCACAACATCTCTTTTATGCCTTTGGACTAAGGCACTTTATAATTAAGTTGGTGATTTTGATCATATAAGTTCCCTATAGGGGATAAGGGAAGAGAATATATGCACAACTCCCTATTTTCTCAAACAAGTATAGATTAAATAAATAATGCAAACAACTTGAAAAAATTTAAAGTGTGTTCAATTTTAAAGCCCCAAATGAAAGGTTTTGTGATATAATTTTAGACCCTTGGATTTAAGTTTCATAAAATTTTAAATAAAAACAAAAGAAACATTCAAGTAACACCCTAATTTTTTCTTTAAGCACCAAATGGAATGATAGAAACTTAATTCATGAAAACAATGATCACTTTTCCATGCACATCTTGCAAGTGTTAGAGTATTGTTGAGATTTGTGAAATATTTATATAACTTGAAGGTAAAATGATTATAAATTCCAAAAATTTAGAAAAAAACATATGGTTTTAAATGATAAATCATAAAAAATGAAGTCTATATGACCACAAACCAAGCTCTAAAAGATGGCTTATTAGCTTTTTGCCCTACATAGTGACCATTGACAGTTATACTTGATCGTTGATGGTCAGGGTTGAAAATGACCATCGATGATTGCACTTACTTTTGGTGGTTACTATGTAAACCCATGACAAATAAAATTGGTAAAACAAAGTTAGAAAATGAAATTTAAAAAGCTTTATGCATCTAAATGAAGATTTAAAATATGCATAATGATTTTCTTACTATGTGGGATGCATCAGTCCCACTGAACATGCCATTTGTGAACATAAGATTACAATAAGGGGAGATTGTATGGTGTTAGTGAATAAAATCAAATCCAAACAAAAAAAACTAATGCTAACACCTTAGGCCTATCTCAAGGGGAGAGCATAATGAACAAAACTAAATGAAAAAAAAAACTAAAATGCAAAAGACAAATGACCTTTTACCTTCCTTGTATGCCCCAAATGGCTTGTTGAAGTGGCTTACTTGGTTTGTGTTCAATGAGTCTTCATCAAAGGAGGCTTGGATATATCTTATTCTACTTGAAACTAATGGCTTTGTGATGACTTTGGCTTAGCTCAACAATTGATAATGATAACACTACATCAATGGCTTGAGAGATATTTTTAGCATTATAACTTTACACAAAAAGAGCTTCTAAATTCAATAGGCAAGGCCTTTTATTTATAGATTTTGAAAAATAATCAGAATGAACTTGAATCATCTATCTCAAGATGAAGATGTGTCGCTAAAGATCCATTAAATTTTGAAGGCCAAATTCAATAAATGCCCTCATAAATATTTGGGATAGAGAGACATTAAAGAGGCATGGAAGGCATTAATGAGGCATAGAAGAGATTAATGAGATATTTTATGCATTTATGGCCTAGGGATGCTTTCCCATGAAATGATGTCACTTTATGATTCCAAAACACATAATCAATTTCCAAAAATAAATATTCAACAAGTTTCATGGAAAATTAACTTATCCAAATTAATTATCCTTAATCATGATTTATCAATTTTGGTCCAAATCTTGGCCATTGGTGCACAAATTAATCAAATTGGTCAAAATTTCATATTATTGTATCAAAATTTTATTGGATTAGAATTAGGATGCATTGTTATATGTGTTGCATCCATTATCCCATTTAGGATGTTTTCAACACAAAATAACAAAGGCACATATCTCATACAAGAAATTTGGTAGAAAAAAGCAATCTAGAGCACCCAAGTGCGAAAACATCATTTTGACTTGAAATGATCTAATCAAAGTTTGTTGTCTCATAAAATGTATTTCTCCATTTAGTGACACTCTTGCCAAAATCAACACTTGTATATTAAAAATTTGAACCATTTAATTTATTTTAATATTTGTAACCTAAATTGTGCATTTTGATAGAAATTTGTCAAAAGCCTAGTTAAAGGTCATTGGTGGCCAATTTTAGGTGTCTAAAAAGAATACATACCTTTGAAATTGAATTAAAAGAGTTGTAGCTAGGATCATTAGATCAATGAATGCACATGATGGGGTGATCTCATGAGTCAAGTAAGTGCACATTATAATGAAGCTACTAGTAAATGAAATCATGAATAAATATTACAAAAGAATGAGATAAAATAAGGAAATACTCTATATCATCCTAAATTGATTATACAAAGTCTTGAAGTTCATAGGTTTCATAGCTCTCAAAGCTATCATAACTCATAACTAAGTAGCTCAAACAATCTACAATATACTAAATTAGAACTACATTAACTTTATTAGACATATGAAGGAAGAGAGATGCATATATAGGTTGGAGAGGGAAAGATACTACACATTCCAATAAATGTGGGGCTAATCTTCCCAAGTAATCCAAATGAACTCTAGATCCCTAAGCAAGCTAATACAACCATTTTAGTCAAAATCCAGTAGGAAAAAGGCCTACACCAACACCCCCCCCTCTCCCCCACCCAAAGCATAGCTTAAGTAGGTAATGATACAAATAATGGGTCCTAAGAAAAAGGTCTGATAAGGTACCCATGTACAATGCAATCCCTTATACATAGAGAAGATAAAACCCAATGGGAAAAACTCTCCCCAAAAAAGAGAAATGAAGAAGAGGAGACTAAAAGACTTTCTAAATGATGATATTGAAGCAATTAGTACTCCAAGTATAGCTCACAAGATTATGAAGGTTTATGATGAGATCCTCTACCTAAAGATTGTAGAAGCTCCATCCACATCAAACAATGTTTCTTCCATTTGGAAAAGGAAGAACCTGATGTGTGTACTAAAATTCTACCCATTACATGATGGAAGATGAAGTTAGCAGTATGAAGATATCTGAATGTGATCCAAATCATATCTATGGCATAGGTTTGGTAAGAATGTACATATAATCTAAAAGTAATACAACTAAAGCAAACCAGTTAAAAGAATGACATTAAACATTCATTAAAATAATGTCTATATGAAGAGTGGAGCATCACTCACAAACTAAATAAATAAAGTCCACATGAAGAGATGGGTCATCAATGCTCATAATAGGTGTACTCATACTGTAAACAATGGATTCCTTTGAAGTACAAGGTTATGAAGGCTCTAAGAGATCAAAAATCTGCATAGGAATGGATGTAAAATTTGTAAGAGGCAACTAAGTTTTAAAAAAATACCATCCTATAGTAGGGGCCTAATAGAATGAAGAGTAATTTCCACCTTGGATGTATCATCATAGGAAATAAAAGCAATAGGTGAGAGTAAAATTGTATCTAAAGAGAGGATAGGAAGAGGAGGAGGGGGTGTGGCATAAATCTCAGTAGGATCTCTGAAAAGAGACTGTAGTATTCTCTAAATAGTGCATGGACACTCTATATATTCCACATGGTAATGAAGATCCATGGAAACATGTAGTAATAGAGTGGAAAAAACCTTGTCACAAGTATTATCCCATTCATCAAATAAAATAAGATCAATGGGTGTAGGAATCTATCCATATAATAATGGAATATGATTCTTGTGTGTGAGAAAGTATTCTATATAGACATGAAATGAAGCATAGTTTTACTTCCTAATAAGGATCACTAGAGATGAAACGACTCTCCTCAATAGGTATCTATCAAGTGGAGTTGACATGACCACAATTGAGAGTAAACGTGCATGCTTTAGAGATGGACTTTAGATTATGCTAAAAATGAGTCTAGTTAAATGAGAGTAATCTATGAATAAGTGATAATACATGATCAAATGGATGTTAGGATTTATTGAAAATGTGTCTAGGAATATAAGAGCAATATGTGGAAGTAGTCACTAAATGGGCATAGGTAATAGCTATGAGACTTGAATTTGTGCACGAGAGAATGTAGGGCTCACAATAACTTCCCTGAGATAATAAGTAGTGACCCCCTTATTTTTTTAATTATAAGTCATGCTCAATAAATGAATAATTTATGCTTGTTATAGAGTGCCAGTGCATACTCTAAGTATGGACATCAAAATTGATCAAAGTGGGTCTACACAAGTAAGAACAATAAATGCATGAGTGAAAAAACATGTCTAAATGAATGGATGTCAGAGTCAACTAAAAATACATCCATAAATGCAATCAATCAATGTAATGTCCACTAAAATGACATAAATGGAATGCAAACATACCAAGCAAATTTTTATAGAATGGACATCTGATCAAACCCCCCCCCCCCATCCCCCCATATTTTGGCACTTTATAAAGTAGTGAATTTTACAAGGCAAATTGGCCCAATGCATGAGAAATATAAAATATTTTTTTTCAAAAAATGGTACTCAATTTCAAGTTACCAGTTACAAGATATGACTAATATAATTTCTCATAAATTGTCCTATTGACTAAAACATTACACATGAAACTTAAAAAAAGCATCATTGGGCAAGGTAAAATATGCATTCCAACCACTTGTTGGAATTGGAATTTCTCCATGGACTTAAAAAGTCAACAAAAGTGAAAAAAATATTTCCAATTGCCTCAGTATACATAAAAGCAAGTTTGACTTCCTCTTTTAAGCAAAATTACAGCTAGTGAAAACAAATAATGAAATGCAAAAGGTGGATTACTATTGTTGAAGGTTAATTACTTTTGTTAAAGGTGGATTAATCCTAAATAGGTGCTCCATATCTCTCTACCACTTTCCAGATAGTTTGAGATATTGTCAATGTAGACCATAAGAAGGCATAAAGTTTCACCACTCCATATAATAGTCTAAGGCAAAATTGGTGCAGTCTTTCAATGCTCCAATGCCTTTATTTCAACCTCCAGTGTGTAATGTGTAGGTATAAAAATAAATATAGTTGTAGATATTTAGACACCAAGGTGAAGATATTGATGCCTTGGCTGCAAAGTGAAATGCCTAGTTTAGAAGTTAACTCTTCACTCCTTAAATGCTTAGATTTTCAACACAACAAGTAACATATAATCTTTCTCTTGTAATGCAACCTAGATATAGATATCGATGCTTCCCTTCCATCTGTCTAATGATTTTTTAGTAGATCTAGGATGCCAAGGAGGAATGTAAATCTGAAATAGAAAAAATAATGTAGAGATAAATACTATTTGTAGAAAAGGATAATGTCAAATATCTCCAATGCCTTTATCTCCTACTACAATGCCTCTCTCTCTTGAAAAATATAATGGCTTATATATCTAAGATGTCTCTCCAAAATGGATACAAATCCTTTAACTTAGCTAGAAAACAATAGATTTCAATGCTAAAATATGATGCCAAACTGATAAAACAAAGATGATAAAAAAACAATGGTCAATTGGTAGTAGCAAAGATTTTAGATCTAAAAGAAAAATAGAATTAAATAACACACCTCTCTCTTTTAATTTAGATCAGAATGACAAAAAAATCTAATGCCTTTTTTGGTCAAGAGACTCCAACAAAACACCAAATGAAGCCAAGTAAGATCTTAATTCCAAACATAAATATGACGTAATAGACCAAAAAAAGATCTTAAATGCCTTGTTTTAGAAGATATTTCTTCCTTTCCAATACCTCTTCTTAGATCCAAATAAATAAAATGAATTTGAAAGAAAGACTCCATGGTGGAAATAGAAAAGATCTAAAGTAAAATTCTCCAAAAAATTTTAAATCTGAAATCTAGATTATTTCTCTCAAGAATTCCTATGATAATACAATATAATATCTCAGGATTTCATAAAAAATAATAGAAAATAACCAACCAATGAAATAATCGTGAACACAAATTGACACTTTGATACCATAAAAGAGTTGTCTCTAGGATCACTAGATCAATGAATGCACATGATGGAGTGATCTCATGAGTTGAGAAAGTGCACATCATAATGAATCTACTAGTAAATGAAATCATACATGCAATTGTGCAAATGAATGAGATCAAATATTTAAATACTCTATATCATCCTAAATTTCTTATACAAAGGCTTGAATTTCATATCTCTCAAACCTATCATAGCTCATAACTAAGTAGCTCAAATAATCCACAATATACTACATTATAAATGCATTAAATGCACTAGACATATGAAGTGAGAGAGGTGAATATATAGGTTGGAAAGGGAAAGATACCACACATTCTAGTGAATGTGGGACTAATCTTCCCAAGTAACTCAAATGACCTCTAGAGCCCTAAGCAAGCTAATACAACTGTGTAGGCAAAACTTAGTGGGAAAAAGGCCAGCACCAATATAAGTCACTCATGCATAAAATTTATAACAAAGAATTATAAGAGGGGAGGGTGAAAATGAACTATTTTCACCCACATGGGTCAATTTATATCTCAAAATTTGAACTTTTACCCCTACCACTGCCATTACCTCCTTCTTCCCTAGAGGCCTATTTATGGTTACTTTTTCTATTTTCAGTTCCATTTTCACATATCTTCTTCATTTATAACCTCTTCTATCATGAAACATGTCATTTTTTCTTTTTAAGGGCTCTTCCATCAAAATTATTTTTGACCACTCCCTTGAGGGGCATCATTGTGAAACTCATTTTTAATAAATTGAAAAAGAATAAAAACCATGAACACATTATTATGTAATCATTATGAGGTCATTTTAATGACTTTTTATTATTTAAAAAGTCATTTGATTCATTTTTGTCTCACAATACCCCTTCAAATAGGGGTAAAATGTAGAGATTCCACTTTCATCACTTCTTTGTCAAAATTATAAATCAGAATGACTTTTTGAAAAAACACACAAATCAAGAGGCAAGTCATTAAAACATTCCAAATCATCCTCATTCTTTAATATGCACATTATATGACAAATTTAAGCATATTTTATTGGGGCAATACACTGCATCAAATAATTTAATCTATCATCAACATCCTAAAATTGGTCCCTCTCTTACAAACATCTCACTAGGAATATTAAAGTGAGTAAATCAAACCTTGAAAAGGAGGAAAAAAAGGACAAATAAAATTAATTAATTAATTAATATTTTAAAAAAATGAGGTTATGGAATTCACATTTCATATTTACCAAAATCAATTAAATCCAAATTTCCTACATCACTCCACCCACTTGGAAATTTAAAATCATTTTCCAAAAGTCAAGGGTGTCCTCCACAAAGAAAGTTTAATTTAAGGTGAGATGAGTGAAAATAATGTGTATGAAAATCTATTACACACTCCAAAATCTCATGAATGGAGCTCCTTATAATCACTTACACACACCTTATCATAGTATTTAATGCTTGTCTCTCCTTTTAGGATTGATCCTCATCCATTAATATTAGCCTTCATCTAATGGTCCAAATTCAAAGGTGAAATATATAAATAGAATGGGCCTAAATCTCCTTGAAAAAAAGATTTTTGTACCAAAAATATGCTTCTAAATCTATAAGAAAAGCTTCACCAAGTTATTCAATTTCTCAAAAAATCATGCATAGCGTAAGGGGAAATGCCTTCAGAATAGCTTTGTGACATTTCCAAATACCTCAATCTCTATATCCAAGATAATCCAAAATTGAATTACAACAAGAGGGAAAAATCCAAAAGGGAAGGTATAATGTTTTGATCTATCTTCCATTTAGTTTGTTTGTCTCTTTCTTGACCTTATCTAATATGAGGACATACACCTATGATGTTATGTTTTATATTGTTTTAGTGTGATTTTCATTCTAACAAAAAACTAACCTCTTTAAAATCATGTGAGAACACTCTCAATGGCCTTATCAAAACTCATCTTTTCACTAGATTGGGGACATGATCACCTTGAAATTCCCCTCTTCACATATCTGAGGTTTGTTTGTGAACTTATATCTTCAATGATTTAATAAGGAAGCATCATCACCAAAGGAAAGTATGAAGGAGAAACATGGTTGCATCATGTTTTAACCTTTTAAGACTTAGCAAGTGTAAATCCTATGTTTTTAAAGGGTTGAGTATGATGATAATCTAGAATGAAAATTGGAAATGATTGATTTAATTAACCTTTCCTAAAATAACAAGTGAAAAGAGAAAGAGTACTTCTATGGAAGTAGATAGGCTTTTCTACAAATCAAGGAACTGAAATAGGTTTGAGAAATAGGTAGACACCTTAAATTTCCTAACTATTTTTGAAATTTGGTAGGACAATATCACCATATGGTGCTAGTGTCTAATAATGTACTAATGTTCTTAATGTAAGAACTATTTGAAACTTTTAAGGAAGTTGTAGGAGGTTATGGAGGTCCTATAGGTGGGATTATGTCATTTAAGGGATCACTTGTGTCACCATTTTAGCCAAATCTATTCCAAAGATATAATGAGTACTTGTACACATGAAATAAAAAATAGATCAAATATAAAAAAGAAGGCAAAAAATGAGTTGTGGGATGTTACAATTATTTAAAGTAGAACCCCTATTATCCTGGTTGTTGATTTTATTAACCCCAATGCTAGGGGTCATAAATCACATGTAGTTATCCCTTAGGAAACTTGCATAATCAAATTACATGGTAAGCTAAAATGAATTTCACTTAGGTCCTTTGGTCAAGCATACAATGTCTAGTTGTGATGGCTGAGTAGTATGCAGAGTATTGAATTGTACTATCGATTGATTTTATGTAATTATGTGCCAAAATAGTAAGTGCTAGATGTAAAATTCCTTATGAGTCTCTTTATATAGAAGTAAATTTGATTTGAATAAAATACCTTGTTCATTAGTTGACAAGTTGTAAAAGAGGGATTAAAAACATAAGAGAAGGCTCAAGAATCAAACACAAGATAAAATGCCCATCAGACACTACATCCATAATTGGACACAAGTGCCACATGGTGTTAGTGTCCTAAGTCTTAAAGTAGATCTAAAACCATAAAAGACATGTTAGGGACCCTTATGACTAGGAGAAGGTAACTTAGGACCACTAGGGGTGCTATAAATAAGGAAAATAAGACAAAAAAGATCAAAAAACTCAAAATGACCATGTGAACAAAGACTATATTCATCACTAAACCTTCATGTGAAAGAGCAACAAAAAACATAGTAATTTTGGTTTCTTGAACAAATTAGGGTGTTTACATTTCCCCCCCTTTATTCTATTAATGTCATGAAATGAAAGAACTAGACTAAAATAAAATGAACTCATACTTGTACTTACCCATGTGAATGTGTTTTAAACCTGACCCACTTATTGGCCAGAGAAGTGGATTGGATCTAGAGTGAAATATGTGAATAGAAACTCCATGGTGTGAATGTCCTCGACACTGAATCTTAATGGTACACTAAATCATGAGGAATAAAAACCCTATTTTTATCCCCACCTTGATATCTATAATGAATCTGGGTATGTAAACTAAATGTGTGGAGAAAAAGTCTCACTTGCCCCCACTCTAATATCTAAACTAAATCTAGGTATGTAAATTGAATGTGTGGAGAAAAAATATTACTTCCCTCAATCTGATATCTAAACTGAATATGGGTATGCATATTGGGTCCAGTGGAATGTTATGGATCAACTGCTATAGGTGGTCCTTTCACCCAAACTAGTGAAAACTTGGTGATATCCTAGTGATGATATTAGGTGTAACTTGATAATATAAAAATATATATCAAAGATATGTGTTATGTATCATGCCCCCTAACCCTGATATTTGAGTAATGTAGCTATGTATTTGAACATCTATATAACTGAGTAAACTTATATATCCAAGTCAAAATTATATATCTACGTAGCTATATCTAGGCATAATTTATATCAAAATAACTATGTATGATTATCTATATATCTATGTAGACCTGTGTGTTTAAATAACTATATCTAAGTAAACTATATATCTATGTGAACCTATGAATCTAAATATCTACATAGACCTACATGTATGAATAGATATATCTAAGTAGATTATATATCTTTGTGAACCTATGAATTTGAATATTTATGTAGACATGCATGTATGAATAGTTGTATCTGAGTATATTGTATATCTATGTGAAGCTATGAATCTGAATATCTATGTAGACTTGTGTGTCTAAAAATTTAAATATCTATATAGACCTATGTTTGTATCTATATCTAAGTGAACCTATGTGTATGAACCTTTGTATGACTAAAGAAATATGCATGTATTTTCCCCATTTTGGTGAGAGTGTTGAGACTGTGGTAAGGGTGTCTAATCAAAAGTGGTGATGATCAATTTTACTAGTGTTAATTAGTGGGTGTGATTTTGTTTCTAGCTTGAATAGTTTATTTATTATGGCAAAGTTGATTGTTAAAATTGGTAAGGTGATAAATATTTTGTCTATATTGAGTTAATTATGGTAATATCATTTTTGTCATTTTACAGAGTTAAAATTGATTAAGAGTTTAGTTTAACCAATATAGGGCATGGCACATTGATGTCAAGTCCCACATGTAACAAATAGTTCACAAATCAGAGTTATGATTCTCAAGATATCATATTGGCTAGAAATTGGTATTAATTGGTGAAATTGGCATGCAAGTTCAACCTTAATAATGAGGCATTTAATAAAATGTAACTCAAATAAGTTATTTAATTAGTTTGTCAATTCATTTTAAGGATTTTATTTGAGAGAAATTATTTGTCTGAGCTAGATAAATATGTTGAGGAGATGAGGATATAGTTTGACTCGATATGAAGAGGTGGAGGCATGGATCTAGGCTAGGGAAGAGGTTACCTTGGTAAAAAGACCATATTATTTCCTATTATTATCATTTATAATGTATTTTTCACTATTTTTTAAAAAAATATTCTAGTTTGGGGCTTATTTTGGAAAAATGATGCTATTGTCCTTATATGGACACTACTATCCAAGACCTAGTGCTAATGTCCAAGATGTGGTACTACTATCCAACACTACTATCCTATATACAATGCTAGTGTCCAGTAGGCTTAAGTTGTAATACTGATCATTATTGACTAGTTGTTGATGACTATTGTTATCTATTGGTTTTTATTTTGCATTATTGATGCCTAATTTGGTTGTACTTTTTACATGATGATGTATGTATGAGAGAGTTTCAAACTAGACAGATGATGGATACCCTATAGGGCCTACCCTTGTCAGATGCTAAGATGGCCATGCTTAAGAGAGTAGGCTTGAGACATGGCATTCCTAGAGCCTATGACCTAAGATAAACACATGATGATTAAATTATGTGATAGATGGGATGGAGATACCTATACTTTCTAATTACTGACTAGGGAGATGATTATTACTCTAGAAGATGTGTATAGGATTTTTTTGCTACCTATTTCTAGGTAGAGAGCCATACTATAGGTAGAGACAAGTGCTCAGGATATACAATGGGATCCTAGGTATTTCTCTACTATGGCCATAGGTAATCATTGCATAAGGATCCATAGTAATATACTATTGACACTAATTATCATTGTCAAGGTTTTGTGACTGCAGAAGTTCTTATGTATTTATTAGCTTCATTTGTGCTTGTAGACAAGAGTGAGTATCAATTTATTATAGGATGCATGAGATAGTAAAGAATATAGAGGAGTATGGTATGATGTATTCATAGTGTCTGATGATGCTAACTCACCTATATAAGGACTTATACCATTTCACATCGGATTTGTGTGGTAGAGGGATTAGATCATCTACACTATTGGGGAATGAGCACATAATAATAAACAAGCCAGTGTTGCATTTATGACATGGTTGTTCCCACTCATAGTTATTTGAAAAAAGGTGGATAGGGATGGGTTACAAGCCCAAAATAAGCACAATTCAATGCTAGCATGTGTAAAATACTTTAAAAGCTGGAGGCATTATATGGAGGACCTATAGGGACTAAAATAGCTGACCTAATGATGGAACTCAGTTGAGATGGATTAGATTTAGCTTCTAGTTGTATGAATATTAGGTTAATGTGTATGAGTGGTTTTATTATGAATGGGTTATGTAATAGTTTAGTTTAGTTTAATATTTATCCCCAACACTAGTGATATGGTTGAGGAGTTCTTAGGATCCTCTGAAGCTAGGTGGCAGATTGAGACCATCTACTACTGAGTTAGCCACCATTACTTTGATAGAATGGTATCTTAAGATTGATATAATGGATGTAGATGATTTGGGATTCATTGATGCCTATACATCTTGGTAGAGAGATCATATATGGGTACCTCTATTTTTGAGATGTGGGATTATCACAGAGGATGTACTTGAGGTATATCCCCTTATGGCTGCTATTGGTAAATTGTTATAGTGTGTTTTTATATTTTGTATATTTGGTAACTCTTTTATTTGATTAGGATTTTGATGTATTTTGCCAGCATGTGTAGGTTCAAGTGATGATGAGTATTGGGAGACTACCATCAAGTTTCTAATTTTCATATTGACACAACATATTATTGATGATGCCATAGAGGATGGATTGGTAAAGAAGGCCACCAATGTTTCTAGTGTTCATGCCCATTTATTTGGTTGTGTGCCAATATCTACTATAGTGTATAGATGAGTGACTACTGATAGAGATAAGGCACATGTGGAATTACAAAGGTAGACCATGATTTCACTTGATGCTCTAGGTGGGACTAGCATATAGATAGTGGATGACTACATACATCTTGAATGAGAGCATGTAAAGTGTATGGCTAAGATAGGTATGTATTACAAGAGAGACTAGATGTAGTCTTTGATCTAGTTAATGGAGGGAGAGTAGAGCCTCTAATTTTAACATGGATATGTGTGAGAGTGAGAGTGAGGGAGATATTACTAGTGGCTATGTATACATTATTGAGTGATGGTCTATACTTGTATGAAAACTATATTTTGAGCTATATATATGGATGTTCATTATTTATATTTCCACTATGTATATTGGTATCTGAATCTAGTTATATTGTGTATGTTGATACATGTTTAATTATTTTGATTGTTTTAAATGGTGATATTGGTATATGGTATTTATCAAAGTAGAGTATGTTGTTCCCAAAATCAGTTACGCTCATTTTTGGAACAACCACTATGAAACTTGTCTGTTTCATGTTTTTCACTCTAAGTTCGTCTTTCAAGGCAAGTTTTTCTTGTTCTCGTGTTTAATAAACTAGTATCATTAAAAGTTCATGACATTCCCTTGTTTCATTTTCCCAAAAATGTGAAAATTGCTATGATCTTGATGTGGCCAGATGATGAAATTTTCATTTCTCAGAGTTAGTTGTTTTCTTGAGTTCACATGCATAGGCGGTAAAAATCACTGCTACTGCATGTTGTTTTGTGTTTTGTGTAAAGGCAACATTTTTCACCACCCTTGCATCCGTAATGTAAGAGTGGAAAAATTTGCCACCCTTGCATATTTTATTGTGTTCCATGTAGGATCAGTGAAAATCACCACCCCTGCATCCCTTTCTAACCTCACATATAGAGGCAGTGATTTTCACCGCCCCTGCATAGTCTCAATTTTTGCACGTAGCATTTATGGCCTCATGTGCAAAGTGGTTTGGGGAAATTTTCACCCCATTTAATTCCATTTATTCCTATTTTCAATCCATTCTTATTTACTTCTCATCCTCTAGTGTGCCTGAGTGATTTAGCAAACAAGAAGAAGCACATTTTCATCAGATTCGAGCATCATTTCACATTTTTTTCAGGTAGGGTTTTGATATTTGTTTTTGTTTTCCTTCTCTTTTATGTTATTTTTCCTCCTAGGTCTAGTTTTTCTCCTTTTCTTCTTCCCCTTACTCTTTTTCCCTACCAATGAACTGACCTAACCGTGCCTTGACCCTCCTCTTTCTTCACCCATCGGCCATTCCAACCTATGTGAAGGTGGTGAAAATCACCGACCTAACATAGTCCCACCCTTCTTGATGGCCATTCCAACCTATGTAAGGGAAAAAAAAATTGCCGCCCTCACATGTGGCTATTTGACCAGGTGTAAAAGTGGCAAAATTTGCTGCCTTTATAGACCCTTTGACCAACCCGTGCAAGGGTGGTGATTTTTTCCACCCTTACAAGAAACCTATCAAATGTGTATTGGTGGTGAAATTCACCACTGATACACATTTACCTGACCAACCACATGCACAGGCAATAATTTTTTCCACCTATGCACAACCTAACTTCCTCTCAAGATGCATGGGTAGTGAAATTCACTATCGATGCATCCTTCTTTCTAACATGACATGCATAGGTGGAAATTTTTTCTACCTATGTATAGACATCCTCATCATGAAAGGGTGGCAATTTTTTCTACCCATGCATACCTTCTCCCCATTTTTACTAACTCTAAGAAATTTTCATTTTTCCTATTTTCCAAGCCTACTTTCCTTTTACTTTTTGACCTGATCACACCTTAGCCCTTTCAAGTGCATTTCCCTAGTCATGATCAGCCAACGTGAAATTTTTCTAGATTTCCAATATTTTCCCTAATTATGTGATCATGACTCTTATCATAGTTTCTCCTCAAGATCCTTCTTCATCAACATAATTTCAACAAAGGCTCATCCTGATGACTGAAGTTTCTCCAAAGAATTTGAAGATAATGAAGTACCAATATCAAGGTGTTTTCCCAATCACCTTAGTCACTTCTAATGTTGATGACATTAGGGATATATAGATCAGCCATGTAGATATGGCCTAGTTCATAGAGAGAACCAAGACTAACAATCTAAGCTCTAAGATGAAGAGGATAATTGAGAGCAATATCCATCTGGTCTCCTTTTTTCCTATGGTGGCACATCACATAGAGTTCATCCTCTAGTGCACCCAATTCTATAATAAATATACCAGAGTTGTGTCAGATGCCAGTGGTAATGTAGTGATTTGACTAGACCTCGAGTTTATCAATAAAGTTTTCATGTGCCCTCCTATTACTGAAGTGTTGAAGATCGACTTCGTTGAAGTGCAAAAGGAATACAATAAAGATCTTGAGAAGGCAAAGAAGGTGATCAACAATAGATGGCTTAAAACTCCTAGAGCCAACTTATCCAAATGGCCACAAATTTTTTTGAGGAGTGAATCTATAGAAGAAGTTGGTGACTTGATTACTCTTCTTAACAGAGTATGAGGTTTACCCTCTTCTTCTCAGTTTCATGAATGGATGTATCCATTCATCAAAATAATCCTCCAAGGAAAAAAAGTTATTTTTTGGGGTGAACAAATCAACAATGCTCTACATGATCAATTAACAAAGGTGTCCACTACCTCAAAGTTCTATATGACTTCATACCTAGTATACATTATAGCTTCAATGAGACCCTTTCTAGGTTTGACATCAGAGGGAGATAGAAAAACTACCCCTGTATATCAACATTACCCTTAGCTAACATTAAAGAGATCAATCCATCACTTTAGGAGGGTAACTGATGCTTTCTTTGTATTATTTTTATGTCTCTTTGACCCCCAATTAGAATAGAAGAGAGTGTCAGATGAAGCCTGGACTATTGTAAATGACTTCAGCTATATTTTCTTATAGTTCCTTTCTTTTTTCTATCTACAGGTTTACTTTTTCTAAGGCTATCCATATATGCTCCCTAGATTTCCTTCAAATAAATTTGTCCTGATGGAGTTGTGTAGACAAATTATTGTCATACACAATAAGTAGACAGAACTTAAGAAACCCAATTTCAGGTTCCCAATTGAAATCGGCAAGTGCTCAATATTGATTACTGCAAAAGCTAGGGCAATGGAAACCAAAATACAACTTATGACCATGAATCAATTCAAAAGGAGACCCAAGTTTGATTATAGAGGTGTCAAAGACATGATTAAGAGGAAGACTCAGTTCCATGAACCCATGATCGAAGACATCTAGATAGATTTAAGGACAACAGAAGATATCAGGAAGATGGACTACAACAGACTATCTCTTAAAAAAATAGAATATCTAGGGCTCCCTGATATTTCTCCAAATATAGTAGATGACAAAGATTTGGCTAATAGTATATATATTGCTAAAAAAGTTGCTAACTCTCCTTTTCCTTTGATCTAATGGTCTCAGAAAGAGTTGACCCTTTTGAGGATGAGATTCAAACCAATATTGGCTAACACCAATGATTGGTTAGAAAATAAGGGGATCACTTTACAAGAATTCATCATGGGATCACAGGCTAAATTTCAAGAAGAGACAAGGAGAGTAGAAAATAAAACAAAGAATAAAAGTGATGTTCCTTATCCTTCTAGGCCCCATAAGCCTAGGATCATTTTTGTATCAAAGAAATCAAAAGTTGCAGAAAAAGAGCTAGAGTCAATAGATATGGGAGTTGAGAAACAAAGTGCCTAAGAACAAGTGGCAGAATAGATGGAAATTGATGACAAGCCTATGGGTCAACAAGGAATGGAAGCCCAATGTCCACAAGAAGGTGAACATCTAGACACAAGAATTTCTTCTTCTCTGCCCCACTCACCTGTTATAACTCCTTTGCCTATTTCCCCCATCAGTATTCTCTCTTTTGGAGCCAATTCTCCTTCTAAATTTATTTTTTGTGACCCTCAAAGCACTTCTAGAGATGTTCTTCATTCATCAAGTTCCATCCCCAGTTTGTCATCTCCTTCTTTTAACATTAGAGATAGTTCCACCTTCAACTAGTCAGTGGTAGGTGCAATTTTGACTGATACTACACCCACTACACCTGTCATTCCTATTAGTAGTACAGGTGCTATCCTAATGACACCAACTATAGGGACTATTACTAATGTAGGTGCTTCTTCTCTCCCACTATGGTTGTCAACTTTCATGCCCAAGAGAAAAAAGTAAGCCATCTCTCTAGATGACTTTGACTTTGGTAAAATAGTGATGGTGAAAGCTAAGACCCTCAAGAAGCCAAAAATCTTTTTGAAAATGATTGGAGATAAGGGGCACAAATTTTTGGAGATAGCCAAACCCCCACAGGATGTAACTCTTGAAAATTTTGATATGAACAACTACTCCATCTCTCAAGTTGAGTTAGGAAAAATAACTCACAAAGGCACCAAAAGTAATTTACAATCTGTGATGGATATTATGGTTCAAAAATTTGATAAAGATAGATAAATTAAAGATCATTACAAATCAATGGTGGAACAATTGACTACAGTGATCAAAAGATTCACTTTTGCTCTAGAAGTGGTGACTCTAGAGGCTTTCTCCATAGATGATCCCATAATTCAGAAAGTAGAAAAGACTTATCTAAAAGGGAAAGTACTTGAAGACTACCTAGATAAGATGCATGCACAAGGGATTTCCTTGTTCATAAAGTTTTTTGAGAAGATGGGTAAAATGAAGAAAGTAAGAACATAATTAGAAGACCTTATCAATGCCATTTCTCAAGAGGTCAAAAGCATAGATAGATATCTTAGAAAATGGATAGAGATGGAGCTAAAAATATGTACCTTGCTATTAATCAGTGTCATTACTGATAGAGATTCTTATATTGAAACTAAAAAATCACTGATACATAGGATCTGAATACTTAAGGAATTGATCAGTGACCTCAAATCTTCCAAGGACACCAATGAACAAAGTGATATTAGTTTACTGCAAAAATTGGAAGAGTTTCCTCACAGACTTACCTCTCAAGACAACCAATTCATTTTAGTAGAGGAAATGATTTAGGAGTTTGAGAGGATGATCCAAAAAGAATTCAAGGAGAAAGCATTCTCAATGGCTTCAGTGGACAATATCTTAGATAATCAATTAACTCTGAACAATCTGAGAAACAGGTTAACCAGTCACACCAGGTTGATGATAGTAGTGAGAGATGCTACGATCAGAGCTAAGGTGATCTTCAAAAATACTATTATGCTAGACATTATCAGAATACAGGCATCTATCGCCATGTACGATGCTCATCTAAAGAAGGCTGGTGACAAAAGTTAAACTATTCTTTCATACTTTCTTCTCCACTCTTTTCATGTACTTTTTAATTGACTTGGGACATTCTCACATGTACTTTTGTCATATTTAATTACATATAAAAATTTGGAAAAGTCCCAAAGTCAATGGTGACTCATCTTTGACTAGATTTTTAATATTTAAGTCTTTTTCCAATTTTGAAGGCTTGTCTCTATATATAGAAGGAGCCTCTTTTGTAAATGGATCTCTTGATAATTGAGAGCAAAAACTTTTCCAAAATTGAGATGCTTCTTGAGACTTTGATTTCAGCTTGTAAATCATATTTTCTAAATGAATGAGAAGCAGGGTATTTTTTGACTTTGTGTTGAAATAATTTGTGTTATTTAGGGGATTGTTCTTATGTTCTCTTTCCTAATAATCTCTCATCTATTTGATTAAATAAACAAGTGTGTGTGGAAATTATCTGAAGATATTATGAAGGATACTAGAAAGACTTTGAACTGCTTCTATCCTTTGTGATTTCATATTCTATTGTAGTTTTAGGCGAAGACTTTGAGCTGAACTTTACTCTACTGATACGTATGCTTCAAATCAGTAAGGGGAGCAATGAAAGACTTTACGCTTTCATGAGTTTCTTGTAGACCTAGTTACTACTTGAGAAGATTTTTTTCTATTTACTAAACATTATTTTTGAAGGAAGAGGAATGCTTTCAGTCATCAACCAGGATTTCTTTTTTTGCTTTGTGAACATCATCTCTAAAAAAAGAGAGACGGATGGTGTTATCCTACCCTAAGTTTTATTTTCTGCTTTTATATATATATATATATATATCATAGAAGTAGTTTATAGGGAACCTCCCCTTGATGAGAGGAGAGATTTATCTCATTGTGATGTGGTAAACCCACACTTTTTATTGTATAAATCTCTTTGTACTATGGTTGATATACCCATTTTGTCGTCAGTTGCTTGATGACAAAATATTCACCCAACAACTTTTGGTGACTCTACTGGGGATGTTACATGCAGTCTAAAGCCTCAAGCTTCAGATTGAAGTAGTTCTTATCTTTATCCATTTCCATTTTATATCTATTTCCATTAGCATTTCCATTTTTTAAAATCCATTTCCATTATGTAGCCTTATTCATACTCTAGCAGCTCCACACCCCACTAGAAATGAATGTGCACTTTAAAGCCTCAAGCTTCAAACTAAAGCCTCTCTAGTCTTTTTTTAATTTACACTCTGGTAGATCCACCATATATGCAAATTTAGAGAGCACAAGGTATTGTTGATCTTGTATTTGAGTTGGTGTGATGAACTAATTTTGAGATTTTTCCTCCACCATCTCGCCTTCAGTGAACTAGGAGTTTCCCTCCTCCCAGCATCAGATCTCCCATACCTAGTGAAGCCTCTAGTCTCAATACTAGTAGGGTTTTGTCTATACCGACCCCACCAAGATTTTTTATTCTACCATTTAATCGAGATATCATGGTAGTCCAAGGTCCTTGGGGCAACTCCTTTGGTCCTCTTAATCTATCCCCACCTTTACATGAACTACCTCGTAGTTCGAAAAAGAATTTTTCCAAATTTTATGGTGACAGGAAGGTTCATCTTGATGAGAATATTGTTATCTTCTCTATAGCATGTGGTGTGATAGGTGTGGAATATGAAGATATAGTGGTGAGATTGTTTGTAGAAACTTTACAAGGAACTACTATAGACTGGTTTTACCACCTTCAATCTCAAACTATAACTGATTAGAATACACTCAAGGCCAAGTTTAAGGCTAAGTTTAAACCCGCTGAAGATGCACATGCCTTGTTGGCTTAGCTTACGTAAATGAAGAAGGAACCTCATGAGCCTATGAGGGATTTCATAGAAAAATTTAATAAACTAAAGAACTAAATTCCTACAATTGCTCAGCCTACACTGAAAAACCTTAAGTGATTTTTCATCAACTCATAACTTCCTGAAGTAAGTTTCTTATTGATCTTATCTTAGACTAAGGATGATCTTATCTTGGCAGGTAAGATTAGAAAAGATTCCAATAAAAATAAATTTTCTTCATCTGTTGAAAGTTCTTCCATGAGCACCATAGATCCTATGGTGCAAAAGTTGACAAATGAACTGCTAGCCTTGAAAAGACAAATGGCCCAAGGTATGTCTACTCCTCCTTATTGGGATATGCCAAGAAGGACATTTCCCAATTAGTCATATCAAGTTAATGTTGCCAAAAATCAAGGACAACCAAATTGCCTTCCTCCTCCACACGGGAAGCTTGCCATTGAAGTAGTATCAGCCAACTCAGTAGTTGGTTACCTTGAAGCTAAACATCACTCTTCTTTCCAACCTAAGTTGGACCAAGAAGATGATGCTAATCTCTTTGCTAAATAAGAAGAAGAATTAGTTGGTGAAACTAATATTGGTTTCTTGGATTATCAGGATGAAGCTAGAAGTAAGGGAGAAGTGTTTGATGGATCCTACACCATTTTTACTAGGTCTCGAAACCAATCAGCTCAACAAGTTGATAAAGAAAAAATAGGAGAAGAACCTCAGCTAGTAGTTTTTATTGTTAAATGAGGGACTTCATTACCTTTCCAACCAAAGGACCCAGTGACTAATAAGAAAGTAAGTACCTCAAACCATCCCATACCTTCTACTTGTATCTCTAAGACTAGTGCCACACCCACTAAAGATTAGGGTGATGGGCTCCCTCCCTCAATCTCTAGCTCATTTCAATTATTTGATATAATTGATCATGCCAAAATACCAAGATTCAAATGATCGAGATTGAGTACTTGCAAGCTAATCTTGAATAATTTGATAGGCTAGCTGAATACGTGAAAATTAAAACTTTCCCTATAGGAGAATATTTTCCAAAGGTAACTCATGATTCCTCCCAAAATAAATCCACCCAAAATAATCTTGTCACTACTACTCTTGTCACCCCCAGGAAAATAAAACCTTTCTATGTTTCCCTATTGATAAATGGTCATAAATTGAGTAATTAAATAATAGACTCTGGAGCTTCTGATAACACTATGTCTGCCAAAGTAGTAGATTCTCTTGGTCTTACTCTGACTAAGACTTTTAGGAGATGTTTCTCCATGGAAAACAAGCAAGTCCCACTCCTAGGCCAAATCAAAGATGCCTAATTTGCATTTGCAACTTTTCTAGAGAAGAGAATCAAAATGGCAGTCCTGGTGGCTGATATTCTAGCCTCTTATGGCATTCTACTTAGGCACAATTTTTGCAAAGACGTAGGTGGAGAATTGAATATGGACTTGTCCAAAGAAAGGATACCTATTAAAGGTGTTATGAATAAATTATTCCCTGAGAAATAGTTGAAATATATAGTTACCCAAACATCTGATCCCAAAGCCCAAATTTTATTTGAATCATCAGGAATGGGTAATTATTTCTTAACTACTAAATATGTGTTCATACCATCAGATGAAAGTCCTTTTAGTGACAATTCAGGAAATTTAGATGCAAAGTTAGAAAAATTGTCAAAACAAAATTCAGATAATAAAGGATCTTCCCTAAATAACGAAGAGAAGTTTTTGAAAGGATCAAATTTTGATAATGTTTGGATTTTAGAATTTGATAGCAGTTACTCTTCTACCAGTTCTGGAGCTAGAATTGTCTTGATCTCTCCTCAAGGAGAAATTTTTCATTATTCATGTAAGTTGTAGTTCAATAATACCAATAACACTACTGAGTATGAGTCTTTGCTATTTGGATTGAAAGCTGCTCATTCTAAAGGTATTAAGGTTCTTCATGTCCTTGGAGATGCTGAACTGGTAGTTTGTCAGGTAAGGAATCTATACCAAATAAAAAATGAAAGATTGTGACATTATCACAATCTTGTATGGGATTGTATTGAAAGCTTTGATGCTTTCAATATTTCTATTGTGATGAGAGAGTGTAATGACTGTGCAAATTCGTTAGCTATCTCCATGACCCTCATGGTTCCCCATAAAGACTTCAAAGGAGACAAGTACACTATCGAGCTGGTCTTTCAACCAAGTGTGCTTGATAATGCCAGTCATTGGTAGGTATTTAATAATGACAATCAAATCATTGCTTTTTTGGAAAAGATGGACAGATTTGAGGATCTTTATTTTGAAGGAAGTGAATCTCCACCATGGGAATCAGTTCCTGAAGTAAATTCTCAAACTAGTGAAGAGTTCCTTCAACTCAAGGTAAATAAAATTCCAAAAGGTTTGGTTTCTCTCGAGAAATTATTTGATAAATAGGACATATATGTCAAATAGTGACAAGTGGATTCAAGTTCCTCCAAGAAGTTTGATCAAATAAATTTGAGTACGGAAGAGAATCCCAAAATGGTCAACATTGAAAATTGTTGCACTTCTGATGAAAAGTTCAAATTTGCTGCTCTTCTTCACCATTACATTGATGTTTTGGCATATTCTTATGATGATTTGAAATCTCTCAAGCTTGAGGAAATTTGGCATGAAATTCCTCTTAAGGTTGGGTCATTACCTTTCAAGCAAAAACAAAGGCAATACAATCCCAAAATATCAGGTACTATCTTTTCTGAGATCCAAAAAATGTTGAATACAAGAATTACTTTTCTAATCCATCATTCCACCTAGATTGCTAATATAATTCCTGTGAGAAAAAAGAATGGAGAAATTCATATCTGTGTCGATTTTAGAAACCTGAATCAATCTTCTTTAAAAGATAACTACCCTCTACCTATCATGGACCAAGTTTTGCAAATAGTCATTGGTTCAGAAATGTTATCAATGCTAGACAGTTTTTCTAGGTATAATTAAATAGAAGTCAATGAAGCATATCAACATAAAACTGCTTTCACCACACCTTGGGGCAATTTTGCATATCACAAAATGACTTTCAGTTGATCAATGCTGGTGCTACCTTTCAAAGAGCAATGGATCTTACTTTTAGAGATGAAATAGGAAAATTTATTATGGTATCTCTTGATAATTTGACCATTTTTTTCCAAACATCATCCTGATCATCTGCATCATCTACAAGTGCTGGAATGCTATCGGCAAAATGTTATCTCTTTTAATCCCAAGAAGTCAATTTTTTGGGTTATAAAAAGTAAGCTTCTTGGTCACACTGTATCCCAAGAATGTATAAAAATTGACTCAAAAAGAGTCAAATCTATCCAAAGTCTCACTCTTCCTTTTAGTAAGACTGTAGTTCATTCTTTCTTTGAAAAAGTGAATTTTCTACGAAGATTCATTTAGCATTTCCAGAGAAGACTCACCACATTGTGGACATGATGAAGGGCAAAGACACTTTTTGATGGACTGTAGAAGGAAAGTCAGCATTTGAAGACATCAAAAAAGTGATCACCTATGTACCAATTTTGGTTTGTCTAGATTACACCAAAGACTTCATAATATACAGCTATGCTTCTGAGCATACACTATCAGCTATTTTGGTTCAACAAAAAAAAGGTGTGGAATCTCCCATATCATTTATGATTTATCCACTTAAAACTCATGAATTAAAATCTTCAAATATGGAGAAACATGCTTATGTTGTGGTTAAGGTGGTGAAGCATCTCAGATTTTATATCCTATATTCACATGCTATGGTTTTAGTGCCTGACACAATGGTGAAGTCCATTCTAACTCAACAAGAGTTTGGTACTAAAAGGGGAAATTAGATTTCTAAGATTCAAGAGTTTTATCTTGACATCAAATCTACCAAAATTGTATAGGGAAAGGGCTTTTACCAATTGATTGCTAATAATATCCCCAAGGAAATAGAAAATGAAGAAATAGTGGTTGAAGACGTACCTATGGTCCTCTTCATCGCTACTACTGATGAGTGGTATTTAGACATCACTCATTTTCTTACCTATGGTGAGTATCCTACTCATCTATCCTACAAAGAAAAAAGGAATGTTAAGCTAAAGGTTGCTAGTTATGTCTTGTGGGAGAATGGTTTGTATAAGATAAGTCTTGATGGGGTATTTCTTCACTACAATGATAAGGTGCAACAAGGTAAACTTTTAGAGTCCTTCCACAATTTGGCCTGTGGAGGAATTTTTTTGCACTAGTGATGGCTCATAAAATTTTAAGAGAGAGGTACTATTGGCCTCCATTATTTCAAGATGCTTACAAATGGGTGTATAGGTGTGATTTGTGTCAGCAGTTCGTTGGGAAACCTAAATTGGCTGTGTTACACCTCTTGCTAGTGGTAATTGAAGAACCTTTTCAACAATGGGGTATTGACTTCACTAGTCTAATCAACCCATCTTCAAGTGTTGGGCATGATTATGTCCTCATTGTGACTGATTACTTTAGCAAATGGGTGGAAGCCATTCCAACTAAACACGCTACTTCATAAGTGGTCTGTAATTTTCTTATGGAAAATATTATTTTCTGGTTTGGGGTTCCAACTAAGATTATAACTCTTCTCATGAGATTACCCAATTTTACTTTTATTATGGAATTACTCTCTCCCACACTTCTGATTATTTTCCACAAGGAAATGGCCAAGCCAAATTGAACAACAAGAATCTAGTTATTATTATCAGGAAATTGGTAGATGATAATTAGAGGACTTGGCATAAAACATTGTTTGATGCTTTGCGAGTAGATAGGATTACACCCAAGAGGACAATAGGCATGTCACCATTCTAACTGCTGTATGGTTTGAATGAAGAAATACCAATCACCCTATAACTACCAGCACTTAGGTTGGTAAAGGCAATCAAAGATTCAACTTTTGAAAATTCTATTGATAAAAGGATCATGTGCCTAACTGGATTAGATGAGCAATGAACCATGGTGGTGGATTGGATTACCACACATCAAAATCAAGTGAAAAAACTCTTCAACAAGAGGGCAAGGATTTGCAATTTTTAGATTGGAGATCAAGTCTTGTTGTGGGACAAGAGGAGAGAACCAAAAGGAATGCATGTCAAATTTGATTCTTTGTGGAGAGATTCATTTACCATTCATCAGGTCTATGGTGAAAATAGATTTTTGCTAGAGTATCAAGATGGAATGCCATTCTCACCACCTCATAGTGGGCATCATCTGAATCACTTTAATCCTTGAAGTATTAGATGAGTTCACTTATATATTTGTATAGTTTTTGTGTTGTTTGTTTTTTTTTTGGTTTTTTATGTCTTTTCCTTTTTTGGCTTGACTCCATAGCCTAATGGCTTGGATAAAGGCACTTAGAGACTGGATTATACTCCCATCAATTAGTTTAATCAATGAAAGTTCCCCAATAGGAGCTATCTATTATTCCCAAAATTAGTTATGCTCATTTTTGGAACAACCACTATGAAACTTGTCTGTTTCATGTTTTTCACTCTAAGTTCATCTTTTGAGGCAAGTTTTTCTTGTTCTCATGTTTGCTCAACTGACATCATTCAAATTTCATGACATTCCCTTGTTACATTTTCTCAAAAAAATGAAAATCATTATGATCTTGATGCGGCTAGATGAAAAAATATTCATTTCTCAGAGTTAGTTGTTTTTTTGAGTTCACATGCATAGGCAACAAAAATCGCCACCATTGTATGTTGTTTTGTGTTTTGTGCAAAGGCAAATTTTTTCACTACCCTTGCATCCATCATGCAAGAGTGGTGAAATTTACCACCCTTTCATCTTTTGTTACATTCCATGCAGGAGTGGCAAAAATTGCTACCCCTACATCCCTTTCTAACCTCACATGCAAAGGTAGTGATTTTTGCCACCCCTGCATGGACTCAATTTTTTTGCATGACATTTATGGATGCACACACCAAGTGGTTGGGGGAGATTTTTACCCCATTCAATCCCATTTCTTCATATTTTCAATCCATTCTTCTTTGCTTCTCATCCTCTAGTGTGCCTGAGCAATCTAGTAAACAAGAGAAAACACATTTTCATCAAATTCGAGCATTGTTTCATTTTTTTATCAAGTAGGGTTTTGATATTTGTTTTTGTTTTTGTTTTCCTTCTCTTTTTATGTTGTTTTTCCTCCTTTTTCCTCCTAGGTCTAGTTTTTCTCCTTTTCTTCTTCCCCTTACTCTTTTTCCTCACTGATGAACCGACCTAGCCATGCTTCCACCCTCCTCTTTCTTCACCCATCAGCCAATCCAACCTATGTGAGGGTGGTGAAATTTGCTACCCTAACATAGTCTTGCCCTTCCTGATGGCCATTCCAACCTATGTAAGGGTGGCAAATTTTACCACCCTCACATGTGGCCATCTGACCTTGTGTAAAAGTGGCAAAATTTTCTACCTTTACAGACCCTTTGACCAACCCATGTAAAGGTGGTGATTTTTTTGCCCTTACATGAAACCTATCAAATGTGTATTGGTGGCAAAATTCACCGTTGATACACATCTGCCTAACCAACCATGTGCACAGGTGGTAATTTTTGCCACCCATGCACAACCTAACATCCTTTCAAAATGCATGGGTGGCAAAAATCATCTCTAATGCATCCTTCTTTCTACCCTAATGTGCATAGGTGGAAATTTTTGCTACCTATGCATAGACATCTTCAACATGCAAGGGTGAAATTTTTTGCCACCCATGCATACTTCTCCCCATTTTTACTAACTCTGGAAAATTTTTATTTTTATTATTTTCTAAGCTTGCTTTCCTTCTACTTTCTGACCTACTCATACCTCAGCCCTTTCAAGTGCATTTCCCTGGTCATGATCACCCAGTGTGTAATTTTCCCAGATTGCCAATATTTTCCCTAATTACATGATCATGACTCTTATCATAGTTTCTCCTCAAGATCCTTCTTCATCAACATACTTTCAACAAAGGCTCATTTCGATGATTGAATTTTCTCCAAAGGAAGATTATGAAGTACTAATATCAAGGTGTTTTCCTAATCACCTCAGTCACTTCTAATGTTAATGACATTAGGGATATAGAGATCGGCCACGTAGATATGGCAGAGTTCATAAAGAGAACTAAGGCGAATAATCCAAGCTCTGAGATGAAGAGGATAATTGAGAGCAATATCCATTTGGTCTCCTCTTTTCCTATGGTGGCACATCAAATAGAGTTCATCCTCCAGTGCACCCAATTCTAAAATGAAGATAATAGAGTTGTGTCAAATGTCAATGGTAATGTAGTGATTCGACTAGACCTCGAGTTTATCAATAAAGTTTTCATGTGCCCTCCTACTACTGAAGTGTTGAAGATCAACTTCATTGAAGTGCAAAAGGAATATGATAAAGATCCTGAGAAGGCAAAGAAGGTGATCAATAATAGATGGCTTAAAACTCCCATAGCCAGCTTATCTAGATTGCCATGAAACTTTTTTGAGGAGCAACTTTATAGAAGAATTTGGTGACTTGATTACTCTTCTTAGCAGAGTACAAGGTTTACCCTCTTCTTCTCAATTTCATGAATGAATGTATCCCTTCATAAAAATATTCTTCCAAAGCAAATAAGTCATTTTTTGGGGTGAATAGATCAGCAATGCTCTACATAAGCAATTAACAAAGGTGCCCACTACCTCAAACTTCTATATGACTTCATACCTGGTATAAATTACAGCTTCAATGAGAACCTTTCTAGATTTGACATAAGAGGGAGTTAGAAAAACCACCCCTATATATCAATATTACCCTCAACTAACATTAAAGGAATCAATCCATCACTTTAGGAGGGTAAATGATGCTTTCTTTGTAGTATTTTTATGTCTCTTCGACCCCTAATTAGAATAAAAGAGAGTGTCAGATGAAGCCTGGACTGTTGTAAACAACTTTGGCTATATGTTCTTATAGTTCCCTTCTTTTTACTATTTATAGGTTGGCTTTTTCCAAGGTTATCCATATATGCTCCCTAGATTTCCTTTAGATAAATTAGTCTTGATGGAGTTGTGTAGACAAATTATTATTATACACAATAAGTAGATGGAACTTAAGAAACCCAATTTCAAGTTCCCAATTGAAATCGGTAGGTACTCGGTATTGACTACTATAAAAGTTAGGGCAATGGAAACCAAAATGCAACTTGTGACCATGAAGTAGTTCAAAAGGAGACCCAAGTTTGATTACATAGATGTCAAAGACATGATTAGGAGGAAGACTTAGTTCCATGAACCCATGATCGAAGACATCTGGATAGATTTAAGGACATTAGAAGATATCAGGAAGATGGACTACAAGAAACTATCTCTTGAACAAATAGAATATCTGGGGCTCGCTAATATTCCACCAAATCTAGTAAATGATAAAGATCTGGTCAATAGTAGATATCTTGCTGAACAAGTCACTAACTCTCATCTTCCTCTGATCCAATGGTCTCACAAAGAGTTGACCTCCTTGAAGATGAGATTCGAACCAATATTGACTAACACCAATTATTGGTTAACAAATAAGGAGATCAATTTAAAAGAATTCATCATGGGATTAGAGGCTAAATTTCAAGAAGAGATAAGGAGGAGAGCAAAAATATAACAAAGAATAAAAGTGATGTTTTATCTCCTTCCAGGGCCTATAAGCCTAGGATCATTTTTGTATCAAAGAAATCAAAATTTGTAGTGAAAGAGCCAGAGTCAATAGATATGAGAGTTGAGAAATAAAGTACCTAAAAACAAGCAGTAGAATAGATGGAAATCGATGACAGGCCTATGAGTCAACAGGGAACAGAAGCCCAATCTCCATAAGAAGGTGCACAACCAAACACAGGAATTTCTTCTTCTCCACCCCATTCACCTGTTGTAACTCCACCTATTTCTCCCATTAGTATTCCCTCTTCTGGAGCCACTTCTCCTTTTAAAGTTATTTTTTGGCGACCCTCAAAGTACTTCTAGAATGTTCTTCATTCATCAGGTTCTATCTCCAATCTGCCATCTCCTTCTTTTAACATCAAACATAGTTCCACCTTCAACCAGTTAGTGGAAGGTGTGATTTTGACTGATACTATGCCCACTACACCCATTATTCCTACCAGTAGTGTAGGTGTTATCCTGATGACACCAACTATAGGGATTGTTACTAATGTAAGTGCTTCTACTCTCCCATTATGGTTGTCAACTTTCATGCCCAAGAGAAAAAAGTAAGCCATCTCTCTAGATGAATTTGACTTTGGTAAAATAGTGCTGGTGAAAGCTAAGACCCCCAAGAAGCTAAAAATATTTTTGAAAATGATTGGAGATAAGGGGTATAAATTTTTGGAGATAGCCAAACCCCCATAGGATGCAACTCTTGAAAAATTTGATATGAATAGCTACTCCATCTCTCGAGTTGAGTTACGAAAAATAACTCACAAAGGCACCAAAAGTAATTTACAATCTGTGATGGATATTATGGTTCAAAAATTTGATAGAGAGAGAAATTAAAGATCATTACAAAGCAATGGTGGAATAATTGACTATAGTGATTAGAAGATTCACTTTTTCTTCAGAAGTGGTGACTCTAGAGGCTTTCTCCATAGATGATCCCATAATTTAAAAAGTCAAAAGACTTATCTAAAAGGGAAAGTACTTGAAGACTACCTAGATAAGATGCATGCGTAGGGGATTTCCTTGTTCACAGAGTTGCTTGAGAAGATGAGTAAAATGAAGAAAGTAAGAATATAATTAGATGACCTTATCAATACCACTTCTCAAGAGGTCGAAAGCACATATAGATATCTTAGCAAATGGATAGAGATGAAGGAGCTGAAAATACATACCCTGGTATCAATTGACATCATTGTTGATAGAGATTCTTATATTGAAACTAAAGAATCACTGATATATAAGATCTGGGTACTTAAGGAATTGATCGACAACCTTGAATCTTCCAAGGACACTAGTGAACAAAGTGATATCAGTCTACTACACAAATTAGAAGAGTTGCCTTGCAGACTTACCTCTCAAGACAACCAATTCATTTTGGCATAGGAAATGATTTAGGAGTTTGAGAGTATGATCCAAAAAGAATTCAAGGAGAAATCATTCTCAATGGCTTCAGTGGATAATATCTTAGATAATCAGTTAACTCTTGACAATCTCAGAACCAAGTTAACTAGTCATGCCAAGTTGATCACAATAGTGAGAGATGCTATAATCAGAGCTAAGGTGATCTTCAAAAATACTATTGTGCTAGATAGTATCAGAATATAGGCATCCATCTCCATGTACGATGCTCATCTAAAGAAGGCTAGCAACAAAAGTTGAACTGTTCTTCCGTACTTTCTTCTCCATTCTTCTCAAGCACTTTGTAATTGACTTGGGACATTTTCACATGTACTTTTGTCATATGTAATTACATGTAAAAATCTAGAAAATTCCCAAAGTCAATAGTGACTCATCTTTGACTAGATTTTTAATATTTAAGTCCTTTTCCAATTTTGAAGGCTTTTCCCTATATATAGAGGGAGCCTCTTTTGTAAATTGATCTCTGGATAATTGAGAGAAAAAACTCTACCAAAATTGAGATGCTTTCTGAGAATTTGATCTCAGCTTGTAAATCATATTTTCTTAAATGAATGAGAAGCAGGTTATTTTTGGACTTTGTGTTGAAATAATTTGTGTTATTTAGGGGATTGTTATTATGTTCTCTTTCCTAATAGTCTCTCATCTATTTGATTAAATAAGTAAAGTGAGTGTGGAAATTATCTGAAGACATTCTGAAGGATACTAAAAAGACTTTGAACTGCTTCTATCCTTTGTGATTTCATATTCTATTGTAGTTTTAGGTGAAGACTTTGAGCTAAACTTCACTCTACTAATACGTATGCTTTAAATCAGTAAGGGGAGTAATGAAAAACTTTGTGGTTTCATGAGTTTCTCATAAATCTAGTTACTACTCGAGAAGATTTTCTACTATTTGTTGAACATCATTTTTGAAGGAAGAGGAATGCTTTCAGTCATCAACCAGGATTTCTTTTTTTGCTTTGTGAACATCATCTCTGAAAAAAGAGAGATGGATGGTGTTATCCTACCCTGAGTGTTATTTTTTGCATATATATATATATATATATATATATATATATATAGCATATAAGTAGTTTATAGGGAACCTTCACTTGATGAGAGGAGAGATTTGTCTTATTGTGATGTAGTAAACCCACACTTTTTACTGTATAAATCTCCTTGTATTGTGGTTGATATACCCATTTTGTAGTTGGTTGCTTGACAACAAAATATTCACCCAACATAGTTAATTTTTTAATTTATTTATGAATGTTTAGATATATGTGTAGTAGATTAGGATTTGTTATTTATTGGTATAAGTTTTTTGGTAAGTTTTTTATGTGTAGATCATGTGACTATAATATACCTTATCTAAACCTAGATTTCATGGAGATCTAATGACTATAATGTGTAATGTCCCCATTCCTACATAGGAGGCCTAAGAGGTCTATTAAGTCTTAGTCTTAGTCATATTCAAGGGGTTAGAGATGTTGGAGGCTATTGGATATGAGTTTTGACATTGAAAATGGTAAAAATAATGTCAGATGGAACTTTATGTTTTATTTATTTTTTGGGGTCACTTTAGTGAACTTTATGTTCTATTTCTTCATTGGGGTTACTTAAGTGAAATCTATGTCATAATTCTTCATTGGGGTCACTTAAGTGATATGTTATACATGAAAGGTAACTTTTTTTTAAAAATCCCACATGGAACAACTCAATGGGAAAATAGAATGGGGAAAGTATTAAAGGAGGTTTGGGGGTAGAAAGGATTTTATTATTGACATATGTTATCTTGTGTTGTATCTTTTAGCTTATTTTCTTTGCATATGGAGGTGAAATTTTATAGGAACCCTAGTTTTGATAGCGAAAGATCTACCCTAGCTAGTAGAGCATTCTTCGATAGTGAAAAGATCTACCCTAGTTTGTTATTTACTTAGGTGAAATAATTTATAATCAGATGTTATAGATTATATTTGAAGGAGATTTTTTTATTTCTTGATTCTAGGGTTTTAACCTTGATTAGAGCACCATTTTGAGAAGATCAATTACAGATTTTATACTCAAATTTCAAATCTATTCAAGGGTAGTTTATGGGCAAATTTGATTAGGTTTTCACCCAAAAACATTAGTTCACCATTATTAGAGGATTATTGGAGTTATATTGGGAGGTGAATTATGGAGTTGTTGGTAGATAGGGTTTGAATATAATTTGATTTTGCTACAACAGAGTTTTAGATTTGATTTGCATAACATTGGAGGTAACTTGACATCAGATTTTTATACCAGTAATCAACTATATTGTTCATCTAGGGTTTGAAGGATTCAAAGCTCAATTTCATGATGATTTTGGTATGTATTAAAGTTTAATTTGTAAAATTAGAAAGTTATAATAAATCTAGATATGTTTGGAGATGATTTTATTATGTAATTACATCATGAGACAATTCTAATTTTTTAACAGCAAACTAGATATTTGTATATCAAAATCTTGGCATATCTTGGTGATCTATTATATTATTTTTCATACTTATTCATTCTCAAACAAATATGATATGAATTTTTATTTTATGGGGATTATTAGATGGTGTTATTAATGCATTAATATACTCATAATTTCATATCAAACCAAGGGTTTTAATTAAAAATATAAGTTACAGGATTATAGAGAAGAAAAAATAAGTTGGTTTTTAGTTTGGAAGTCAATATCCTAGTTGAGATATTTTAGTGGAAATAAAGCCATTGATTCTACCAGTTGGTCGGTCTTAACACTAAATCTTTATAGCATAAAATTTTGATAAAAAAATGGTTTTTAATTGTTTACTTTGGTGAATGGTCAGCACTCAATCCTTTTAGTTGCAACAGGGTGTTGGTTATTTTATTAAGCATCATGGCTACTCCCAGTGATCAAATGAAAATTTTAATTTAATATATGAACCAAAATTATATTGATATTGAAAATAGATTAAATACATGGTGGAAAAAATAGGAGGCTACTAGAATATTTCAAAAGATGTTAAAACTTATAGGTAAGAAGCTAGAACACTTCATCAATCAAAAGAAGTTCTCAGCACATTGGAGAAAGTAGGGAATTGTCTATGCAAGTTTTATCAATTACCTTCTCAATCGATGCATCAAGCTATGATTCCATAGGTGCACTCTTTGGTTAAGCCAAAGCTTATGAGACATCAGGATGAAGAGGTAGGACTTGTAGTTGTTGCTTGAGTTAGTGAATTCATAAGAATAAACACCTTATGATAATGACATTATGAGGGAAATACTTTATCTGATTATGGAGAGATTTTATGGGCTACATTATTTTAAAATCCCTACCTTTGGAAAGAGGGTTAAGGTTTTAGAATTTATGGCAAAGGTGAGATCATGTGTTATCATGATTTATTATGATTATGATGATCTTATTATTCAAATGATCATCATTTTATAGACTCTATCAGTCAAGACCATGAAAAATATATTCTTGATTATATGAGAATCATTATGGCTTCAATTTTTAGTGAAAATGATGATATTTCCTAGACTATCTTATCTTTATTATCAACTATTCTAAAGAAAGAACATGGTACTTCTATAGCTGCTTATAACTTGGTACATAGTATTATCAAATAGTGTGAGGGTAAGTTGAAGCCCTACTTATTTGATGAAGAGTAGGTGGAAGAAGAGGCATTCAAATTAGTAGTGGTTGATGATGAGAATGTCATACCTCATAATGGCTATTTGACAAAACCCTAAGATGAATCCTTAAAAGTGCATGCATATATTCATGTTAAGGATGTGTGCAATGGGGTTAACAAAATAGAATCCCTTAACACATAATTAGATCTATCTTATGAGATGAATTAAACTAATGCATATGATGAGCAAGTTGATAGCATATATGGTGTTGTTTTCCAGTCAGCCAATGATGATGATCCAACATCTTGTCTTAGTGATGATGCTTATGATGATTCAGATGTGTTAACACCTAATTATTATAAAGATTTGGTGATGGATAAATTTCCTCTTGATGTTGATATAACTTCTTAGGAGTTATGCATGAAGGAAGCTGATTTTGGAAATCATGGTGATGATTATAAATCAAAAAAATTGTATGAAGATGTTAGGTCTCAAGAGTCATATCATTTGGTAGGGAAATTGAAGGTAAATGAAGACATGATTATTGCATCCATAAACCATTTTGATGATACTCATAGGTTAATGGATACTTATTGTTGGAGGGCTCTAGGGACACATAAGAGCCTGGAAGAAGACTTTTCCCTTGTAGACTTTTAGGAACTTAGAGAAGCATTGGTGGTAATGAAATCTAATTACCTACACCTACTTTTAGATATGGATCATATTCTCATGCTTGATGAGATTTATTTTGAGGTGTTATAGGGGAAAGAAGAGGAATTTGATAAGCTCACCCATGAGCTCAAGGTTACCAAGGATTCTTTGAATAACACTCAATTGACCCTTCAAGAATCAAAAATCTAGATTGATGAGCCTTATGAGGAATTTGGTTACCCTCATGGGAGATTACCAGATATGAAATGTGCAAATGAGGAGAAATATGAGTTTACATTTGGAATGAGATGACACTAGGAGCCATCATCATTCCTTACTACATGAGGAATTAGAAGGTAACTTGGGTATGCAAATTGATGATTTCAATTAAGGATCATTTCCTTGTTGGTATTCATTATGACTTTCTTCATTATTACATGAGGTTTGGTCTTGAGTTTTGGAGTTGGCTAATAAGTGTGATATTTCATACCTTAACTGAGTTGATGAGTAATATTGCATGCTTTTCATATGTAGTTGGAGATGCATGTCCTTCATGGGATATGTTGATCCTTAGGGATTATTGGTTGGATATCCATGCTTGGGATTCTCAATAAGAATTGATAAGGAATATTGGGAATAATAAGAGTGACCTTTGGAGTGATAAGGATCAAAATTTTAGACTTAAATATGTTGCTTTTTCCCTTACGAACCATTATGTGATTCTATTGCTTCATCTACAAGTGGATTGGGGAAAGATTCTAAGTGAATATTGGAGCATTGAATGAATGATAACTCTTGGGGATGTCACTTGGAAAAGAATGAATTAGAATTTTAGTTTTGAGATTGTTGATTGGTTGCAAGTCAGCCACTGTACATCATGGTTTTCTCTCATTAAAGGGAGTTGGCATACTATTATTTATCGAGGTAGTGAGGATTTTTAGTTGGTGATTTCTTGGAGTTGTTTTCTAATCACTTCTGAGTTGTTTTGGCACCACACAATGCTTTTCATGCATGTTTATACTTGGGAAATTTTTTAGTGCTATTGTCGTCCTTGGTGTGGAGCACTAAAATCAGATTTGACCTTTCTAATTTTAGTTTTGGATAGTAATAATTATTATTTACTTCAAACCTTCCTAACTTAGAGAGTTCATCTTATGAAGGTTTGTAATGTAAACTTTGATAGTTTACTCTTAGTGTGGGTTTAGGACAATGAGTTTCCACATGCTATGATTCATCTTTCAGAGGATTTTGAAGTCATAATAATAAGTGTTACTCTACTTTCCAATTCTCGATCAGCGTACACATGACTTCAACTCTTAACTTGTAGCTATGTTGGTTTATCTTTTCAGACTAGCAGTGGAGTATTTGGTGGTTGAAGTTGGTTGCTAGAGATGATTTAATCATAGGAGAAGACACTATAATTATCTCTTTACTGATCTCTCCTCTGTTTTCAATAGGATTCTAGTTTGGTTACCATTACCATTACATCTCAAAATTGGTTATGGTGATATCCTTTTATGAAAAGATTGATTTCAAGCTTTGACAAGTTTTAGGGCACATGGTTAGGGGAGTTTTTCCAAGCACAGTTCATCTATTTATTATTTCCACCCTGGTGAGTGATAGGCACTACAAATGTTTTATAGAGATGGTGTGCATATCATCAAATGATGATTTATTGATTATAGTGATTTGGGTATCAGTGTGTTTATAACCTTTCTTTTGACACTTGAATATTAAATGTCGATGTTATGATTACAACTGATGAAAGTAGAGGCATTCCTTGGTAGATTTCATAGTTATGATAGTGATTGGTCTACTTTTTTGGGAGAGTTTGGTTTTTGGGTTGAGTAGACTTTCCTTCTTATTGCCAAGAATCAAGTTTGATACAGGGATTATAGTTATGGACTTTATTGGGATGTCTCAGCAAGAGTTGTTTCATGGCATGAATTTAAGCCCTCATTAGTTTTTCAATTTGGGATCTAGTGATAATTACTTCTAAGAGTTTTAGGAGAGGAAAATGTTATTGTAATATGATGGTTTTATAGTTTTTACCAAAGTAACACAATGAAAACATGGTATAAATTTGTAGATATTGACTTAGGACACTAGGATTACACTTAGGTTCAATTATTTTCATTCGATTGTTATTGTGGATGTCTTCGCATTACTTGAAGACAAGAAATTTTTGGGAAGGGTAGACTATAATGTCACCACTCCTACACAAGAGGCCTTAGAGGTCTATTCAGTCTTAGTCTTGGTAATATATAAGGGGCTAGAGATGTTGGAGGCTATTGGATTTGAGTTTTGATATCAAAAATGGTAAAAATCATGTTAGATGGAACTTTATGTTCTATTTCTTTGTTGGGGTCACTTAAGTGAACTTTGTGTTCTATTTCTTCATTTGGACCACTTAAGTGAACTTTATGTCATAATTCTTCATTATGGTCACTTAAGTGATATGATATACATGAAAGGTAACTTTATTATTTTTTTAAATCCCACATGGAACAACTCAATGGGAAAATTTAATGGGAAAGGTATAAAAGGAGGTTTATGGGGAGAAAGGATTTTATTGTTGACATATTCTATCTTATGTTATATCTATTAGCTTATTTTATTTTCCTATGGAGGTGAAATTTTGTAGGAACTGTAGTTTTGGTAGTGAAAGATCTACCCTAGATAACAGAGCACTCTTCAGTAGTGAACAGATCTACCCTAATTTTTTATTTACTTAGGTGTAATAATTTATAATCATATGTTGCATATCATATTTGAAGGAGATTTTGTTATTGCTTGAGTTTAGGGTTTCAACCTTGACTAGAGCACCATTTTGAGAAGATCAATAATATATTTTATATTCAATTTTTAGACCTATTCAAGGGTAGTTTATGGGTAGATTTGATTAGGGTTTCACCAAAAAAATTATTTTACCATCATTATAGGATCATTAGAGTGATATTGGGAGGTGAATTGTGGAGTTGTTGGCAGCTAGGGTTTGAATATAATCTGACTTTTCTATAGTAGAGTTATAGATTTGATTTGTACAACATTGGAGGTAACTTGACATTAGATTTTTATACCAACAATCAGTGATATTGTTCATCTAGGGTTTGAAGGTTTCATAGTTCAATTTCATGATGATTTTGGTATGTATGCAAGTGTAATTTGTAACAATAATAAGTTAGAATAAATTTGGAGATGATTTATTTGTGTAATTGCATCATGAGATAATTTTGATTTTTTAGTAGCAAACTAGATATTTGTATACCAAAAATTTGGCATATTTTGGTGATATATTATATTGGTTTTCATACTTATTCATGTTCAAACAAATTTTTTATGAGTTTTTTATTTTATAAGGATGATTAGATGTTGTTATTAACTCATGAATATACTCAAAATTTCATATCAGACCTAGGGTTTCAATCAAAAATATAAGTTACAGGATTATAGAGAGTAAAAATTAAGTTGGTTTTCAGTTTGAAGGTCAATATCCTAGTTGGGATATTTCATAATGCTCATGTAGTGTTAGTGTATAATTAGATTCTAACTAGAATTGCATGTGATAGACTGTTAGGGGCTAGGTGTGAAAACTCTATAAGAAATATCTTGATTGGTTGATGTGCTAAAATTGCGCTTAAAACTTTTTAATATATAGCAAATATGTTGATCGATGTTTGAATTTAGGATATATTTTAACCCTTGTAATTATTTTTAAACATCTTGATAGGTTTTCAAATTGAAGGTATGTCATGAGCTTTATAGTTGTTTCCATATACCTTGATTGGTGTTTAGACTAATGTTGTGCTCTGGTTTCTATAGCTATTTCCATATATCTTTATTGGTGTTTGACCTAATGATGCACTTTTATCTCTATAGTTGTTTCAATATATATATATATATATATATATTGGTGTTGAAACTAATGATATGATATGATATCTGTGAACTATATTCCATCTCTTCTAAATGTGTCGTACATGAGATCACTCATAATTAAATGTCCTAGAATCCACATGACTCATACAATGAGTAATTAATGGCTCCTTAAAAGGGACATCCTAGGATAACTCTATCATATAGGAGTGTGATCTAGAAGAGTGTGGAGAATGAGATATTGGTTCCCTATATGTAAATTTTATAATTCCTCGATTGACATACTAGTTAATGTACGCTCAAAGTGTAAACTAATGATCATTTGAATGTCTATTTATCTTGTGAAAATTTTATTATGGCTTATTCAGTACCCTATGCTAATGTGTTAGATGATGATTAATAGGAGGAGGTGTGGGCATCTTCCTATCTAATAATGTAATCAAGATGTCATGAGGTTTATCCCTACCTAAAAATAGTATAACTCTTTTATGTATATCCTATGTTCTGCTCACTATAAGAGGTGTTCTATGAAGTGGATATTATCCCTTGTTGAGTATATGTATTGATTGTTTCTATTTTATTAGTTTATTAATTAGAAGTGGAGTAGGATCTTATACCATATTAGTGTGAGATGATAAATTTGAGCAATGGATTTATGATATGCGAATTATATTAAAATCAGCAAAATATATAATCTACTTCATGAATTTGGAGCCAATAGATCATAATGCACATAAATAGACATTAAAACCAACATTATAAATCTAAAGGTAAATGCTCCAAACAAGATTCAAGACTAAAAGACTAAAGTCTAAATGGTATGGATAATGGATTGCTTACAAATACACAAAATTTCAGCATGATATTATATTGATCAAAAGACTTTGATAACATGGATTTATTGGACTTATAATACTATATTAATATTTGAGGATAAATGGGAAGCATCTTAGTATCAAAAAGGTTAAAATTATATGTTGTAAGGAGATAAATGGTGTCTTAGTCTTGAAATAATGTTAAAATTACATGTCATAAAAAGTATATTTCTGCCCTCAAAATATGTGTGAAGCTAGAATTTAATGTTATGGAAGTAGAGATTAAATTTACATGCATTGAAAAATAAAATAAAATATGTATATTAATCATCTAAATTTTAACATAAAAATGTGTAAATATATTAATTATACAAAATCATTAACTATTAACCAACTTAACATACAAATAAAATACACCTAACCAAGGGATCTCTTACAATATTAATTTAACTCTTGATGAGGGTTTTATGAACACTATAGTCAAACAAGATAGCCTATAAATTTTTAAGATCTTAATGGAGGTAAACTCCACTCTAGGGCATGATTTATAGGTATGCAGTCTATTTCAACCTATTGATGGAATAGTTGGTAGGGAATGCAGGTTGTTGATGAGGTTTTTAGATGGAGGTGTGGTCTCTAACAAGGGTAATGAATCTATATGTGAGTTGGATGGATGATGGGATTCTAATCTAAAATGGGTAGATCTCAAAACAAACTTAAAAAGGAGGGAAGGGTAAGGTAGAAAATAAGGCTACGTGGTTTCTAGGAATCACTTCTATAGATGGTTTATGAAAGGACAAGTGATCTCAGAACCTATGTATATTGATAGAAGAAATTACACACACAAAATAGGATGTGGCTAATACTTTTAAGGAAATAAGACCATAGTACATCCTTGTCTAAATAGTGTGTTCTTATCCAATTGGAACATAGGATTATGAAAACAAAATTTACAATGAAGTGTATGCCAAATAGGGATGAATACAGATAAAATAGGGAATTCTAATAGATATGCATAGTAATTTCAAGACTTTGAAGGATTTCATAGAGATTGTGGGTTATTATAATGGTAAAAGGACCAAGTAAAGTAAATATGTCAAGGATAAGCATTTTCAAACATTTATTGATTAAATTTTCAATTTTGGAACTTATAAAGGTTGGAACAATGGCCATGATCTCTTATACGGTGCATGGCTTATTTTATATTTTGTTTAAAGTCTTTTACAACACTTTTACCCTCCTAGAATTTAGACATTTTGGTCACTTTAATACACTTGAATTATTATTAATATTTATATACTTACTAGACATAGTTACAAATTTTCATTTTATTTACCTACATAGCATTCTTGGTTCTACAAAAATCTACATGAAATGTTTTCTACCAAAATATACTTTAACACATCATTAATTTCCTCTAGTGGAATTATTCATGAGATATGAAAGTAATTTTCCCATATCACTAAAAAGATTGGTGGCAACTTTAACTTTTTGAAGGGTACCTTCTTTTTGATGAGGACCAAGCAAGAAAGACCATTTAAAAGGACTTTATTAGCCAAAAGGACCATTCACCAAATGTCAAAAGATAATAACACACAAGTTTGAAGGGACAAATTTAAATTATTTGAAGGGCTTTTTAAATTTTTTGACAGGGCCATTTGCAAAGTCCTAAAAGGCAACTTTTCTGAAGGAAGGACCTTTTTCAAAATCCCAAGGGACATTTCCAAAATCCTAAAGGGTATGTTACAAGATAAATTTTCAAAGGGAACATTTAAGGGTCATTAGAAAAAGGATGAGGGGACAATTACAAAAATGTTGAAGGGTTATTAGCCTTTAGAAAAGGACTTTTACAAAAGTCTAAAGGGTAATTTGGGAAGGCTAGAAAAGAAAAGATAGAGACAATTCCTATGGAAAATTTGTCTACAAAAATAATAAAAATACAAAAACCCAAAATAATTCTTTCAAGTAATTTTCCCAAAATAAAGGAGAATCTAAAGAGAATAATGCATATCTTTGTTGTATGTCCTGGTGCCTTGTGAAAATCATAAAATGTATGATGATCATATTCTTGTGGAACATGCTTTATTGGATCAAATTATTGAATAGGATGGAGAGATATGATATTACATTCCAATAACTATTGTAAAACTCTAGATGGATAAACTAGTAGATTGGTAAAGGTTTATAGAGGAGGTGTTGATAAAACCACACACTGAGTGGGATTGGAAGCCACATTAACTATCAATTGATTCTAAATCTTGCTATCATTGACCTTGAATTTGTTTAGGAATTTTTTCTTACTCTTGAGTCCTCTAACTAATCCCTAAATATCATTTCTTATTTTGAACAATGAGAACATGACTTCACATTTTCTCTCATGGTTAAAAGATGTTATAATCATAAAAAATGGATTAGTATAATGAGAAAAATTGAAACGAAGCACCAAATTGATGAAAAAACCTTGTAAAAACATTAGGAATAGAAGAAAAATTCTTGGAAAACCTTATTTCAATCTCTGTAACCCTACATAATGCCTAGACCACAAGCTACCTACCCATATCTTAAGAGAATGTGAGCAAATTTCAAGCAAAGAAACAATGCACTCATGCAGCATGGAAACTAAGTATGATTGATAAGGACATAAAATACTATGGTTGCATGGGTGAGTCCTCTAACTATCCCTAATTTTTTTTTGACTTTGAATGATTATAAAATGTTGACACTTTTTCTCTTACAACTAAAATTTTCCAATTTTTTAAAATGTGGCTTAGTATAATGAGCAAATTCGCAATGAAGCACCCAATCAATGAATTGAATTTGAAAACAATTGGGAATGGCCAAAAAACACTAGTAAAACCTTCATTTACTCTTTTTAACCCCTTGAGACTCTCATATTTCAAGCCATCGACCTCATCTCTTAAGAGATATTGAGAAACATCAAGCAAAAAAACAATGAACTTTGACAATGAGTAGCATGGGAACTGAGGGTGATGGAGACAAATCATGAAATTCTAAAAGTTTACAAGTGAGTCCTCTAACCAACCCTTGGATTTTGTTCATATGTATGGATTTTTTATTAATAGTTTTCATACAAATTTCACTCATTAGTTATCCTCAATGGAGAATTGTTTGGTTTAAATAGAGGAAGGAGAAGGATTTTCCAATGAATTAGAAATTCATTGGAAGCCTCTAGAGAAAAATAATCTAGAGAGGAAGGAGGGAATTCTAAAGAATTTAAAATTCTATAGAGTTATCTAGAAATCGCTCTCTAGAGGAGAAGGGTAGTGGAGAGTTATATATTCCATTAGGGAATCTAATGATGATTGGGGGAAGATTAGACTAGTTTAGAAGATGGGCTAGGTGAGGAGTAGAGGGTAAGATTATAGGAAAGCCTAGGAGTAGGTAGGTATGTGGGTTATGGGAATTTTAAATTCCAATATAATGGATAAGTGGGGGTTAGTTTTCATATAATACATGATTAGGAGAATTAAATAATTTTTGGTATGATATAATGTCAGTACATAGATATGGATAATGAAAGGGGTTTTAAGATAATCACTAAGAGGATTAGTAAAGATAAATTAAACAAAATTAGATGGGATTAGTGTCAAAATTAGCAAGCTAATGAAGGCAAGAAAATTTATTTGCATATAGCTAGATGATTGGGGATCTAAGAGGCCTACATCTACATCTACTTTTGAATGTGAAACCAGGAGTCCCAATTTTGGCTCTAATGCTATAGATGTGTTACATAGACACCAAAATGATTTTGATGTCTAATATAATAATATTTTCTTAAGAGGAAAAATTAAGTCTTTGACAAAGATCAAATGTACCTTTAAATCTATTGGTTGATAAATCAATTGATACAAACATGATTTGAATCTTAAAATGTTTTCATTTTTTAGCTCTGTCTCACCTGGTGTAAAGAAGGTAAATGTGTGACTCAAGCTCCCTTATTCTATATGTAGTGCTTGAGACATACTATTTCTAACTCTTAATTTGTATGTAGTGACCCACTAGGGATTGTATGCTAGAACCAATTTAGTTCTTCCTTATCTAGGGAATATGGATATAATTCTAGTAGAGTCATATTAGTGGTGACATGTTCCATGAATTTTTCATAAACCTAAAGTTGAAAGTATGAGTATCCATGCCCATAAAATATAGGTGACATTGGTATCTAAAAGTTATGTGGAAACCTTGTAGTGGAGATTTTGCATGTAATAGGGTTGTCATGGATAACATTAACATCAACCCAAGATTGGTATGATTTGTTATACAATATGATATGGTATACTTATTGTTGAAAATCACCCACATCATGCATCAAGGAAATTAAAACTTGTGAAGGTATATTATCATCATCAAGGGGTTCATTTCATTTTTGATTTTTTAAATTTATCTTAGCCATTGTTACATTACACTGGAAACTTTTTTAGGGAGAGTTGGTTTGCTCTCTATAACATTTAGAGGTGTGGTAATTAGGACCTAGTTAGATGGAAATGAGTTATCACCCTCATTTAGGTTAGTTTATGTTGACACCTGAAACCTTTGCTTTAGGTGAAACAACCTTATATGTGAAGGTTTATAGATATGGGACCGAATTGAAGTCTATAAAGCAACCTTTTGGATTTTAGAAGTTGATTCTTTGATTTGATTTAAGGGATGAAGAAGGATAAGAAAGAGATGAAAATAATACTAAAAATATACTAACTAAGGTGATGTAATAATATATTTAAAACATTAACATATTTTTTCATAAAATATACTAATTCCTTAAACACTATAGAGCATTAAAGGAGCATAAATCATGAATTAAAGTCTATGATACAAACCAGAATCAATACTATATAAGTAAATAATAGAAATAACAAACAATAAGAATTCCTCACTTAGTTTGACATAGAACACAACATCCTCTTCATTTTTAGGTTGAAAATAGAGTATAGAAGGCCTCAAGGGACACAATTCAAAATGTATAATTCTACCAATGAGGGGCACCTGTTAAGGTCTTAGTATGAAACAATATTAGCTACTACTACTATTTCAGAACTACTACAAATGTTTACTCTAAAAAATAGTCAAGATTAAAAATGATGATAACCAACCCCTTACAAAGGAAAAGAGCCTTGAATATATAGGTGTAGTGACTTCTCATGGAAATGAGACCTAGAAATCCTAGCACTTGCACCAATGATGAGGCCATTGTAATTGAAAGGGGAACTCTAGTTCATGAGTATAGTTGGCCTATAGATCTTGGATATGGCACAAATACATAATTTTATGATGGCCACGATTCTTAGGAGAAGCACCATGGTGCCACACATTCATCTTTGGAACTATCTCCATTATGCCATTAGGGAATGGGGAATGACTCACTTCAACCAATGACACATCTACTAGCTTTAATAGAAAAGGTCCCATCCTAGACAAGCACCATGATGCCATATGGAAGAATCTATGTATTTGCCCTTATTTTTTGTACTGGGCCCCACCTATATCTATTTACCAATGGAATTTCATAGAATCTTGACAAAAAATAAACTCCTAATAAGCATTGTGATGTCATGTGTAAAGTTATGCATACCTCTTTACAACTAGAATAGTGGGTCCCTCTTCTAACCCTATCGACCAATGACATTGATTCAAGTCCTAACAAAATAAAAATGACCCCAAAGAGCATATAACTACCATGTGGAGAGTTGTCACTTCTCTTAGGCAAGATGAAAATCTTTTATGGAAAATGAGCAGTGGGATGCCACATGGAAAAAAATGGAAGGGAGCCTATACTTAGGTGATATTTGTTAAAAGGGACTCCAAGAAGAAAGAGGTCAAAAGTATAACCACCAAATTCCACTGAGCACATCTGAGACCAAAAGCTAACTTCTCCAAAATAATAAAATGTGTATTTTGATCCACAATTCATGGTGACTCATAGGGGCATCTATCTGTGGATGGGAGAACCCAAAAACTTTTAGTACATAGACTAGTTGAGGTAAAATTTGTAAAAAAGGACACCTTGTAACTCATAAATTTTAAATGGATGCCTTCAAAGGTGACCATTCTTCCTCCTTGGGTTGGGTTTTATTTTTAAGAGCTTTAAAGGCTTTGTCTATATCAAGGATCTCCTTAAATGAGATGCTACCCAAACCTTAAACTACCACCAACATTTGGAACTCAAGCTAGGCAAGTGGTTGTAATATGGTTTACACTTTGAAAATTCTTGGTGATTAACCAAGAGCCATGAACATGGTCTGGTCATTCTACTTTTTCTCAAGTAGTGCTTTGATTTTTTCCTCTAGGAAGATGTTATTGTCTACCAAGAATGGAGAGGGGAATCCCAATTGGACTAGTTGTTTAATGTACCCTATCTATCCTCGACCACTTTCTCTAAGGCATTGAGAAATTCCTTGAACTTGTTAGCTACCTTATCATAGCCTATAAATTCATTAAAATTTTCCATTGCTTGCCTTTAATAACTCACCCCCACTACATGTAGTGTCTTGTCCATAGTGTTACAAATATTTAAGATGAGGAATTGTGAATCTAAGACCTTAGAAGATATGAAGGTGATGACTTGGTCCATTGATGCACTTACATAGGAGCTCAACCTCTATGAGTCTATGATAGAACTAAATACTATCTTTAGTTTTGTAGTTACACCCTTGATTCTCTCTTAGTAAGATGTGTATAGCTATTGAACCATATATCCATGATCTAGGAGTGAGTGGTAAGGTTATTATTCAGTTGTACAATTTCTTAGTCCTTGACTAAGGATTCCTACTAATCCTACTATGGAATTTGAGATACACCTTATTAGAATCCAAGATATTTTGATTGGCTCATACAAGTTCATCTTATTTTTCTTATAGCTTGGCCTCTATGGCTACTCATAGATTGGCTTCCATCTAGAAGATTTCATTAGAGACACAACTATGAAGGTCAAACCTTAATTTGTTGAGATCCGTATCTTTTGGTTTTACCTTAGTGTTAAGGTGATTGATTTTAGCCTTTAGCTTGGTAATTTCTAGCTTGGTCTTATCTAGATATTATATTATTTTGATGTAGTCCATGGTCATGGACTTCTATGTTTCCTCCATCATCTCAACCCTATTAGTGGTTATGGCTTGGTTGAGATTGAATCTGATAACTTATATTGTGTATTCCCCTAGCTTCATTTGATCTTGGGGCTTGACTACATGAGGTACCATATGTGAAATCATGAGATATTATTATGCTAAGCTAAAGAAAGACTGCATGTGAGGCACCACCATGGACTTGGCTTATTTTCTCTTCCTCTTCTTGACATGATCCTCTCAAGATTTCCTTGTAGTATCCATCTAATAATGGAACTGATCCTATGACTAAATGTTTTTCCCTATGAAGGGGAGTCCTTAGGGTAGTCTAAATGGAATGGTCACTTGATATTATAAAGTAGTGAACACTATTCCCCTAAAGGTGAGTGGGTGAAGGGTGAGGGAGGAAGGAGAGAAAAGTAAGAGGAAATAGAGTGGGGTAGAAGGTGATTACATCATGATGGAAGATGACATAGATGATGAGGTCAAAAGAGTAAGGAAAGGCATACGAGAGGAGATTAGGGTCATAGATGGGAATGATGTGAGCTTAGTAGTAGGCTAGGTAAGAAAAGAGGGTAGCAAAGCCAAATAAGTAATTGGTTTGGAAATGGAGAGTGATACAACCTAAGGTGAAACTATAGAAGGAGATGAAGGTGTGAAAAAGAGGCAAAGGTGGAAATAAGGGGCTATGAAAAGAGTACCTTATTTTGAGGGTGCTATAGTGGAGGGATAAATACTAGTTCCTTAGGTCACTTGGGTGGAGGTGATCTAGATACAAGGTGCCTTGAAGAGGCTTATTGATGCTACAAGGTTATGGGGTATGGGTATAAAGGAGGTAGATAGGTTGATGTCTTTGGGACCTTTATAACTTCTTTTTCCTTTTTGAAGGCATGCCCCCTTCTTCCCTACCTAGGGTGTCTTCTTATTTTTCTTTTTCTTTGGTAGAGAATCCTTCTTCTACCAAAGCCTCTTCTAGATGGTGTTCATCCCATAGATTTTTAAAAATTTCATCTGTCTCTTCATCCTCAAAATTTGACAACATCTTGCCAATCTCATACCTATATTTTGAATAGGTGTCTATTTTTTCTTGGATCAAATCTCTTCTAGTGAGTTGTGCCCTTAGTCCCTTTGTTAAATTTTTAGATGGGTCAAATGTTTGGACCACATCATATAAAGACTCCAATGGATTTTAGGTATCTAGTGAGATCTAGGACACATTCATGAAATGTTTGAGGTCATCCTCCATGGGCAATCTTTGATACTCAAGGTACGATTGGGGTTGGTAATTAGGTAGGATGGTAGTCTTCAAGGAGGCTATGTAATTGATCATATCATATCTCCATCTGTCATCAACTAGGTTGATGCCTAACTCTATAAGTTTATATGCAAGCAAGTACTTTTACTACCTATTCACCACCATGATGCCTCCTCTTGTGAAGGGGATATGATAAAGGCCCTTCTTCGTGTAGTCCATGCCATAAATTATGTCAACTACATCGATTTGGTGAGTCAAATCTAGGGATAGGGTCTTATCCATGAGTAGGCATGAGAGCTAGAAGGGCTCACCTTTAAATCCATATACCTAAATAAAGGTGAAATGGATCTCAAAAAACTAGTCAATTAGAACCTTACTATTAATGAGCCATGTCTAATATAAGTCCATTATCTTAAATGTAATGGCCTCTTAGATTAGGTCAATGAGGATGGGGGATAAACAGAGTTTAGAGAACTTGTAGTAATCTTGTGTGACTAATAAGATGTGTATCTACACTATCATAGGGGTCATCATGTTGGGGAGAGTGCTTTTCTCAAAAGAGATGAGAGTGAGGTAATTAGAGAAAAACTTGGAGTGATAAAATAGAATGATGTAGAAGAGGAAGGAATATACTAGAAGGTATTTATAATTGAAAAGTTTTCCAACTCATTCCTCATGGTATTGGTGCTGGTCTTGATGAAATCCATTCTATACACCTCCTTCTTGATCACCATCTTCAAGAGGAAGAGTACTTGAATCCATCTTGAATATGAATCCAACATATAAAAGGCATCCTTTAGGTCCTATGTATGGGATATTGTAAGGGGAGAGGGAGGGGAGGTACTTATGTGTAGTCACTCTTAAGGAGGAAATTGAGAAAGTTTGCCTTGAGGACTAGAGTATCCTATACCTTCTAAAGACTCTCCACACTAAAAATATTGGCCTTGGTGTTACTTTGGAGATGAAGCATTTACATTATGTCATCCACATTGATCTCTAATATGAAATGGGTATTACCTATAATGATGCCAGATTAGCATCATACCTATCTACACAGAGGGAAATGATCTCTGGGCATAATGCACAAGAGGCCCCATTTACTATGCCAAAATCAAGACCTAGATTCTATATCCAAATGAATCATATTCATTCCTCCAAACCTTCTCAAAAATTTATGTGTGGGTGCCCTCCCTCAAGCTTTTAGTGTTTTTGGCCAGCTTGGGGTCATAGATGTTATCCATGAAATTTGTGATGAGTGATTGGTCTTTACAATGTCCTTTAGTTATAATTTTGACATTTTAAACCTTTGGCTTTGGCCAAGTGGGGGTGAAAGCATATAAATTGATTACTACATATGGTTGGGAAAGGTCCCCATGGCCACTTGACCCTTATGTTCTTTACTTTCTTAGATTTTATCCACCTCTTGATGAGGAAATATAAGTCTTCATCCCAAGGCTTTTTCTCAAATTCACCCTCTATTTTGTTGAAGACACTGGATATCAAAATTATAGAATTTCACAATTCCAAGATCAATTCTCTCTACTCTTTATTCTCTTTTCAATTGCTTAGTGCTCTCAAAATCTCAATAAGTCTAAGTGTTTGGCTAGATGCATTGAGGGATATTTATAAGCCAATGCTCTTAAGCATGATCATCATGGAAAAATTTGAATTTAAATGCCCCATATATTCTAGGGGTAGCACACATTCTCTATGGGAAACTTACATGAGATTTTTGATGACCCTTATGGGGAATCATGCAATATGGAACATATAACATTAATGGTAGGAGACATGGGTAGATAATGGTCTTTCAAAAAATATTTATAAAATATAAGAGAGTTAGGGTGAGGTCATATGGAGGTGAGATGAGCCAGTTATGCCAATGGAACTTACTCAAAATGAAACAAGAAAATAAAGGGGAAATAAATAAATAAATAAATAAATAAAGGGAAATAATAACAAGGAAGGGAAACACACATGCAAAAAAGAACTATGTACAAGGGATAAATAAATAAACTAGTTGAAGTGTTTGAAGTTGATTTCATTAACCATAATATTTATTAAATTACCTTATTAATCTTCCAACTAAAAATAATTACCTTACCTATCACTAATAATTCAAAATGACCCTCTCCATAAAGAATCAAACTTAGTATGTTTCCCTAGTTTTATGGTTGTTTGATCATACTTGATAACCAAATACTCGAGATTAAATTTTAGGTTCAATGAATTTTTGTCAAATCACCACTTAACTGATTATTTCCAAGTGATATTTTCATCACTTTCATACTCTCTCACTTCTTGGAGGTTGAGTAACTCTACTAGCCTAACCTCCATTACTCTATTTTTTGTAATCTTGATAGCTTTCAAAAGTTATAGGGTGGGGATTTTTAATGACATGGGCATGAATACCTCCTTCCTATATACAAGTTCATATAGGGATGTATTTAAGACTTGTTTAGGCATAATGAGGTATACCCATAGAGCCTTTTTTATGTGCATATGGCATTCCCTTTGTTGATCAACACCCATCCTTTTGATCAACCTTATAATATTTTTTTGGTCGACTCGACCAAATCATTCCCCTATAAATAGTAATTAGATGAATTCTTCAAGAAGATATCATTACAAAGTGAGAATTTAAAGATATTTGATATAATGAAGTACCTTTCATTATTGAAGATGATCATTTGGGGTGGGCTGAACCTTAACACAAATTCATTTAAGAAGCTGAGGATCACATTTTTAGTTGCCTCTTTCAAAGGGACTACCTTGGTTCACCTAGTGAAGTAGTTGATGGTCATCAATATCCATTTATGACCGACACTAGAGATGGGGTTGATCATCTTGATGAAATATAAGCCCCAATTCATTAAGGGTTCAATAGTCATAATTGGGTTCAGTAGCATGGTTGAATTCTTTCTCTTCCCCATGAAGTATTGACATTTTTGGCATTTCTTGATTGTCTGATGGTAGTCCACAAACATGGTTGGCTAGTAATACCTCATGCACATAATCTTGGTTATGGTGGTATTTGATAATAAATGGCCACATTAAGGGATGAAATACATATCTTAGAGTATTTTCTCAGCTTGGTGTTTTTCAACACACTAGAGCAGATCTTTGTCAAAGTTTCTTTTGAACATGACCCCTTAGACTAGTGTGTAACTAGCTTCTTGTAGTCTATAGAATCACCTTTTGTGTGTGGGGATACCATTAGGATATTGATCAATTTACTTGTAGTGGGTCTTGTTGATAGCATAGGACTCACTAGTTTCATAGTGATTCCATAAAATTATTTTTGATGTATCCGATTCTTCCATTATGACATCAATGCATTGGGCTAAGTATTCACAGATTCCTCTTCCTCTGATCATCTTAGTTGGCCTAAATTTGATATCATATCCAAGGATATTGGTGATATAATTAGCCTATTTTTCCATGATTTATCCTTCCATTATGTATTCTTAGATGCTATAATACACCACATATACCAATATTTTTCTTCCTACCAAAAGGTGCCTAAACTTCTTGAGGCCTTTGACAATGGTGAAAGCCTATTTTTATATAAAGTCATACCTAAATTCATAACCTTGTAGGGTTTTTGAGTAGAACATGATTAGATGCTCACTTCCCCTTTCCTCTTCCTTTTGAGTTAACATATCCACTAGACTATGCTCACTCCCATAAACATACATATTGATGTCTTTAGATAAATCTAGGTTGACTAGGACTATAACAAAAGATATTGTGTCTTTGATTTTATCGAATGTTGTTCTTCTTTCGAGGGTCCATTTGAAGGCTTGGTCCTTTAACATCAATATGATTGGTCTTAAAAATCCTTCAAGGTTGGTTATGAACCTATTAATGAAGTTGATCTTTCTTAAAAAAGATTGAACCCTTTTTGTGTTCATAAACAAAGCTAGGTCCTTGATGGCTTTTACTCTTTTTAGATAAATTACAATCCCTTGTTTTGATATCATGTACTTGAGTAGGTTACCTTTCAATACTAAAAAAACACACTTCTTGGGGTTAAGAGATACCTAAAACTCATATCACTTTTTTAATAACTTCTCCAAATGATCGAAGTGATCCTCTTTCTCCTTGGAAAACATGGTGAGGTCATCAAGGTAGATGAGGATGATTTGATTGATCAGCCCCTTAAAATCTATATCCATAGCTTGTTGGAAAGTAGCCTCAACATTTGAGAAGATGAATGACATATTCATGTATGTGAAGGTCCCCTAATTTATGGTGAAAGTGGTCTTGTGTTGATCTTACTCTATTCCCCAAACCTGATTATACCCAGAGAATCCATCTAGTAGAGAAAACATTTCTACACTTACTACTATTTGGAGGATCTATTCCATATAGAGAAGGGGGTAATGATATTTTAAGGATGCCTTATTTAAATGTCAAAAGTCCACACATAGCTAGATCTCTCCACTCTTTTTCCATACTAGAACTAGTTTAAATACCCAAGTCTAATGTTTCATTGGGTATATGATTCTTGAGTCAAGCAATTTCCTTAGCTCTTGAGATATTAGAGACTTAATTTTTGGGTTAACCAACCTTTACTTTTGATGGATAGGTTTGGATCCTTCCATTATGTCTATTGTATGTTAGATGACATCATGGTAATATCCTTTTAAATCATCATATTTCCATCCAATTCCCCCTTCATATTTATAGCATAGAGAAATCAATCATTATTTATCTTCCTAGGGAACTTCCTTTCTAACCTTCAATTTTCTCCCATATCCAACATCAAGTTTGCAGTAGTCACCTTTATTTGTGAAAAAATTCTATTTTTTTCCTTAAATCATCAAATTCAAATAGGTTTTGTAGGGTAATGTGCCCCTTCAATAGCTTATTGGTCTTTAATTACAAAATTTTATCCCTATAGGCCTCTTTAATTTTTTATTATAATTTCTCCATAAATTTGCATTATTGATGAAGGAAAATGCAAATTTATGCATCACTTTTTAATACTTTCTAGCTCTGGTTATTATCAAGAATAGCAGGACTAATGATCACCCACATTGCTTGCTCATTGGTGAATAATTTTATCACTGGGTCAAATTAGGAGCCAATCATCACCATTTGGTCTAGTTCTACATTCATGGCCCTAAGGATGATATGAATATTGAAGGCTTCAAAGGTTTCAATCAAATCCCATATCTAGTGGTGGTATGATGTCATGTGCACATTCTTCATATCCATGACCCTTATAACCTATCTTACCACAAATTCAAAATTATCAAATACTTTCAACTACTTTATACCCATCTGCTCAACAATGATGAGGCCATAAACTAAAAACTCATATTTGGATTCATTTTTTGTGTAATAAAAATAAAATTAGAAGTCTTGAAGGGTTTATTTTCTAGATGGAGACACTAAGTGGATGCCTACCCCAGAGCTGGTCTTGCATTTTGCACCATCAAAATATAGAGTCCAAAATTTTGACTCACTTTTAGGCTCCTTGATCTAATCCTATTTACTCTTTATGACCTTGAGAATGATTTGGTCCTCATCATGGATTATATAGGTCCTAAGGTTAGTGGTGTCTAATTTCATGAATGTATCATTTTCAATGGATTCATTGATAAGGGCATCTTCCTTTGAGCTTATGGTGTTTGTCACTTTTTCTTCTTCAAGCATCTCCACATGTTACAATTATACCTTAGAGAAAGAAGTGTGAATCACTTAAAAATTTAACATAGATTCATCTACTATGTTCTCCTAATGTAGTGTCTCAAATAATACTTTTAAATTTTAGCCATATTGGTCCTTAGGATTAAATGGGACCAATCTAATGATAGATATCTGCCTATCTTGACAGTGAAATCTCTTGATAGACATATCTCAAAGATGGGTGGGACGTGTATTACTAAAATATATTATGATAAAGTAATGCTAATACAAGAATATAATGTGAGGGGAAGATCCCTAATGATGCCTATGGTTTGGACCTTCTTTCCATCCAAATACATTAGCCCTTTATTTAAGGGTTCATACTATAATTGTAGTGCATCTACAATTTGCTTAAGCATCACCATTATGCTAGCATCAAAATTTATCATGGAGTTGTGTAATAACTTCTTCATAATGATAAGCATTAAATAAAATAGGGTAGGTTTTGATTTTCTTACCTCTTCTTTGGAGTTGATGAATGTAGATGCTACCAGTGTTGCACACTCATGCTAGCTTCTTTTCTCTTTTTATATGTAGACTCCATAGTCATTTTTTAATATGTAGGTCTCCCTAATTCCTCTAAGGCTTATTATAGTAGAGAATTTTTATCAAGGATAGATAGGACATCCTAGAGAAAAATGTTGGTCAAAATCTTCTTTAGTTGCTCCACCATATTGTATGACCTTAGAGGTGGGACCTCAGGGTCTTTTACCTTGTTTTGCACTATTTTTATTTGATTTTGATATTTTGTAGGTGGAGGTTGGGGTACTGGGATATTTTCATGAGTCACTTTAAGATTTGTAAGGGCCTCTGAGATCTTATCCAATCTCTTCTTAGAGTGTATGCAATAGTCATATTAGACTTATGAAGCTCTATACATAAAAACTTTACTTGCATAGACTGAATCTTCATCTTCTACCGAAGAGAAAAGTGCATGTTCTAAGGGTATTTATTCTTATTATTCTAGGGACATACTTTAAATTTTCACCATTAAGATAACATTATCAACCCTCAAGGATTGATACTTGTGGGAGGATGAATCTGATGCATTCCCCTATCACCATTATTTGGCCATTTTTTACTATAGATTACCTTTTAGGAAAATTTTGGGTACATGTGCATCATTGCATGGGAATTACCATGAGTTAGAATCATATAACATGTTTTTTTAGTTGGTGATTATCTCCCTAATTTCATTTGGTGGTATTATTTGTAAGGGATTGAGAACTATGACCATTTTATTTGTAGGTCACACCTGATGGTTTAACACTTGATGATTCAGCGCTTGGTGGTTTTTCCTTTACCTCTCTTGGTATTGGTTATGTTGGTATGGTGCTCTCATTTATTAGTAGTTATATAAAGGATATTTTAGAGGCATAGCTTACTTCATTTTGATATCTATTATCTCATTGGATAAGTTACTCAAGATACTCTTCATGTCATTCATCTCTACGACTAGAGAGGGTTGAGTGGATGTGCTCACTTGAGTAGGTGGATATATGTACATAAAATGTGGTTCCTATGAGGCACTGAATAATTCTCTTGGTAGTGACATTGATATTTATGGGAACATTGGCATTGGTGGATGAGGAGGAAGTTTTCTCTCATCCATCAAGTTATTCTCGGCTCTTACTACTAGCTCATACACATCCGATAGGGTTTGACCTCCAAAAGATTAAATCATGAAAGCAATATCCGAGTTTCATTAATAGGTGATTTAGATACTATAGGGATCCTTTACCAAGTCTCATGAAATTTGCTATTAAAATCCATAATAGTCTCTTACGGGGCCCTCTTGATAGTTATTAGTTGTTGTAAGAGAGATGACCAGTCTGCCTTCTCATTAAACTGATCAAAGAATCTATTTCCTAAGTAAACCCAATTGGATATAGAATTAGGTGGGATTGACTAGTACTAATCAAGATCTCACCCTTTAAAACAGGTGGCTAGTAGCCTTAGGGATATGTTTTACTCCATGACATAGTGCATAGAACACACATTTACGACATCTTGGTGATGTTCTAATACGCTCTTGAAATCCTCCCCTTAGAATATAGGGAGTGATTTTAAGGCATTCACATAGATGGGGTCCCATGTAACTAGAGGTAATGGAGGGAGAAGTAGTTTGATATTATTCAATGCTAAAAATTTCCTCAGTTATCCTTAGATAGCCATCTATTATTGTTGTTGAGTAGAATTAGATCCCATAATCCTTTGGTGAGTTGGATCTCCCAGAGGTGGTATTATCAAATTTAGATTATTCATTGTTTGTGACCTTGTAATGGGCCTTTTGGCTCATAATATTGGGTTTCTTATTAGGTAGACTTGTATTTATGGTCCCACCTAGAATGCCAAAAAATGAAAAAACTTTTGACGCCTAGAACTTTTGTGTCAAGTGAAACAACCTTCGATGGAAAGTTTTACAAGTGTGGGATTGAATTGTGGTCTATAAAGCAACCTCTAAGATTTTAGAAGATGGCTCTTTTATTTTATTTAAGGGATGAAAAGGGATAATAAATAGATATTAACAATACTAAAAATAGACTAACTAAGGTGATGCATTGGGATCATTAAAACATAAATATATCTTTCCATAAAATAGCTTGATTCCTTAAACACTATAGACCATTAAAGGAGCATAAAGCATGAATTAAAGTCTATGATGCAAAATATAATTAGTACTATAAAAGTAGAGAAAGGAAATAACAAACAAGAATTCCTCACTTAGTTTGACATAGAACACCACATCCTCTTCATTGTTAGGTGGATAACAGAGTATAAAAGGCCTCTAGGGGTATGATACAAAACATTCAATTCCACCTATGAGGGGCACCTATTAAGGTATTATAATTAAAAAATACTAGGTATTGATACTTCTATTCTATAACTACTACAAATGAATGCTCTCAAAAATAGGTGAGATTACAAATGATAATAACTAGCCCTGGTGTCCCCAAAATTTCACACCAAAAAATTTGGGATGCCCCTATTTAAATTTTTTACATTTTTTCTTATGTGAGTTAGTTGTCCTTGTTAAGCCATTCCTATAAATAAATACTTAGTTTTCTATAGTTGCTGTGTTTGATTGATTTCTTTATCCAATTGCTTCAAATTTCTCTAGAAGATTAAAAACATCTACTTAAACCATCACTAAAAACCCATTTATTCATCTCCCCCAAAAGATCAAAGAAGATAAAGTGTTTTGGCTCATATCCAATGCAAATTGGGTTCTCCAAATTGCTTTAGTTATTTAAAAGTAAGTAGAGTGGTCCCAAAAACTTGAATTATACTACCTAGTTCAAACTAGAGTTCTTGAATAGCTTTACTTTGATTCTAAAAATAAGTAAAGAAGCCTCATAAATCCACCAAATACTACCCAAATTAAACTAGGTTTTTGGAGTTGATTTACTTACTTAAGACCACAAGTAAAAGTAGTGAAGGTTTTTGAACCCAAACTACTCATTGACCTAGACCAACTTGAGTTTGTAAAATAACTCAACTTAAAATACAAAAATCAAGCAATGTTGCCTGAAAATCCTAAAAGAAAGCCAAGGTCTTATGTGTATCTTTCCCATGTGTCCCTAATTCATCACTAATATACTAGCATATATAAAAATTGTGAAAAGCCACCTCATTTCCCACTTAGCATCCAAGTTGTTTGATCAATTTGTCACACTTGTAAACCCTAAGCCACATGATTCAAGTCTTTGGAGCATGTTTGAGTAAATCCACTTTGACTTACATGTGTTTGAGGTAGGTGGATCACATTCTTGTGTTTTTCATTACTTCATTTATCATTTTCTTTTTATTCTTCTCTGTTATTTTCTTTTTGCTACCATGGTTGTTTTTACTATCATGTTTTGTTTCTTTTGGTTCTACCTTTTGTTTTTGAGCATGATCAGGTAGTGTAAACCCATGCAAAATCTTTTGAAGCTCAAATTTTTCTATGAAAACTTAATAGCCAAATCTAATATCACTCATTCAGGTTTCCCAATGCCTACTACTTAGGTTCTTGAGCTCAACTAACTACCCTAAAGAAACCCAACCCTAAATCACCTTGCTTACTCGAGTTTCTTGTTTCCCATTACTTACTTGGGGTCCCAACCCCAAGTTACTACCCTTGAAAACCCTGACCCTTAAATAGATTGCTTGCCCAAACTTATGATTACTCACTACTTACTCAGGTTTTCTCAATGCAGTTACTCTCTTTATTAAACTCAAAGTCTTGAGCTCAGATAAAACTATAGAATTCTAAATAACTACCCAGATTACTTTTTCATAGTTACTCAAGTTTTCTTATCCAAGTAACTTGATAATATAAGCTTGAAGTCACAATCCAAGAATAACTTGAAGTTGTCCATACATATTCCTTGTGACCTACTCAGACTTCTAGATACTTAAGACTTGAGAATTACTAGACTAACCTGGAGTTGTAATACCCTATTACTTAAATATGAGTTACTTACGGATTTTAAAGACTTTTCAACTACTTAGAACCTAAAGCTTGTTTGGAAATACTTAAGAACAACAAGTTGAATTTTCTCAATATTTCTAAACCAGTTGTAGTAGTTACTACATGTTTAAAAAATACTTAACAATTTTTTCAGAGTAAGATAGAGCCAATGTCTGGATCAAAAGAGGAAATAGCTAAATTATAATAGCAAGCAACACAAATTAAAGAAGTCTTAGAGTTGGCACTTGAGGAGATTCTAGAGAAAAATAGGAAAGGAAAAGTAAAATCTAAGGGAGCTAAGTCATAAGTGCCCAAGATGAAGTATGAATATAAGGGATACCCAATTGAATCAGCCATCACCTCCAAGTTAACATAGATAAGTGATACAAACATAGGGCATGTGTCTATAATTAAATTTCTAGAGAGATCAAAAGCCATAATCAAGACTCTACTCATGCAAGCAATGACAAATAGTGGGATTCTACAAGCTGTAGCTTTCCCAAGCTCTACTCAACTTCTAGAGTTTATCTAAACATGTGCTAATTATTATGATTATCTAACTATGACTTTAAAATATGTTTCTAGTAATGTAGTCATAAGATTAGATGCTCAATATATTAATTATTTCCTAAAGATTCTAACATCTTCAAAACTAATTGATAAATCTATGGAAAAGGCTAATAGGCAATGGGAGATAAAAATAGTGGAATGCATCAAGATAATGAATGCAATTTATCTAAATAAAGTGAAATAAGCATCAATATTTCCAAAGAAAATAGTAAGATTAGACTTTGTTCAAGAAGTGGATGACATTACTCAACTACTATGCAGAATCAATGGTGAGAAAATGCCAAGTGTTTCTCAACTTGGATGTATGCATATATTAGAACCATTGATGTGACCAAGAGCTCTGCTATAATCAAATGGGAATGGATGATTAGTAATAACATGGATCAACAATTAAGTAGTATGTTTTAGACTTCCAATTTCAAAATGACTTCTTATCTGGTGTATGTAGTATCTTCAAGTAGAGCCTTCTCAAGGCTAAGAACAAAAGGCACACTAGCATCTATGCCAATATATGAGTATTATCCTCAACTAGTTCTTTTAGAGTACTACAAACATTGTATTTTAGTAAATGATGGATTATTTTATGAAATCATTTACAAATTAAATGTGGCTCTAAAACATAGAAGAGTATCAGATGAATCATGGGATGTAGTTTCATAATTTGGTTGCATTTTCATTCAGTTCCTTGAATTTAAATACATTAGAGTTGGGGGTTTCTCAGGTACACCTATAAAATTACCTAGATATCCAAGTGACAAGTGGATTCCCATAGAATTATGTAGGTAGCTTATTGAACTATATGACTTACAGTCAAAATCTAACCATCCAATTGTCAACTTTCCCATTGTGATTCATCATTACCATTGCCCAAGCATTTACAAAGCCAATAATGAGTAGAAATAAATGTACCATCATTACACCCAAACACATTTTAAGTCTAGATTTATTTTTGATTATAGAGGGGTGGCTCAAAATATAGTTTCTCTAGAATACATGCATATTCTAACACTTGAGGATTTTTGGACTAATTGTAGAGATGAATTTGATCTAAGAAGAAGAGATAACTATAGATTGACTATTGAGAAAATTCATGTTTTTGATTTGACCACCATGCCCGATGATATGGAAAATGATAGGGTCATGACCAGTGATGATTTTCATGTAGTAGGGGGATAATGTCCCAATTCCAATAATAATTTTTGGTAAAGATCATGATAAACTATTTTAGAGAGAAATTCAAATGTTTTGGCAATGACTTCCACTTGGCTTCTCAACAAAGGCTATTGTATGAAGGATTTGATGAGTAAGACCACTTATGTAGATCATAAGAGAAAAGAAATAGTATAAGGATAAATTATACAAATTCCTAAAAAGAAGATAAATTTCAAAAGGAATATTGATGATACACTTTTAGTGGTAAAAGATAAAGAGCCAATTCAACCAACTATTTCTACACCATCATTGGTCTTTTCTACTGATACTACCATTCCTTCCATTCCTAATTCTATTACACCCATCATAGATGCATCAACACTGATGCCACCTCCAAAATATAATAGAACTAAATGTCCTAGGAAATCCATTCAAAAGGAGACTACTCCTCTTCCTTCATCTCCTCCACCTACTTTTCCACCTCCTCCCACTTCAACAGAGCAACCCACCATTGAAAAGGAGACTGAAAAAGCAAATACTAAAGAAATAACCCCATCTTAGGAAGAAATACAAGAAAAGTAAAATGAAATAGTTGAGCTTGAGAAGGAAGTCATGGGAGAAGTAGTTGCTAAAAAAAGAAAAGAAGTTAAACCTAAAAAGGAAACAAAGGTAGTAACTGAGAATATTGTTGAAGAACTCAAGGAGAAAGAGATAAAAGTTAAAAAAGTGATAGAAAACAAAAAGAAAGATGATAAGGAAAAGGAAGAAGAAATTGAGAAGTAGGTTAAAAAGGATTCATAGAAAGATATCCAAAAAGAGACAGAGGCCCAGAAGGTTTCTTCTCATGAGCTAGTGGTGAGGAACAACTAGAAGCAAATGGTAAGTCATTTAGACACCCCCACTAGTATAGAATTAACATCTTGGTTGGATTTTTAGACATCTCCAAAAGCTAAATAAATGATAAATATTGAGTATATAGACTTGAGAATGTTGAGAATTCTTGATTGAAAAGGTAAGAATCCCAAGTCTACAAAAGTAGCTTCAAAATTGATAATTAAATCTTCATAATATAAGTTTGCAGAGGTAATAGTTCCACCACAAGGGATGAGTAAAGGAGAAGTCACTAAGAGTGACTTAACAATTTCAAACATACCTCTTAGAAAAGTAACTAATGAAGGTTTTAAACAAGACACAAACATTGATCAACACTATTTTTAAGAAGCTAGATGAAGAAAAGGTAGCCAAGGCAAAATTGAAGAAGAAAAATGCCAAATTATGTGAAATAATTTCAAAGGTAGCAAAGTTTGTTCCTCAACAACCATTACTTTTAGAGGTATTAGTTACATAATAAGTAATTACAAAAGTGGAAGAGACTATAGATAAATTATAATCTATTGATAAATGGATAGAGAACATGCATAAAGCTGCTCAAAAGCTCTTCCCTAGTGTTCAAAGTGGCCATACTGATATTTTGAAAAATTTGACAAAATTTAAGGCAATGATGAAAGAGATAGATATGAAAATGGCATTTTTGAGTTACAATAGGAAATTCTACAAATAATAGGTAATTTGAATGAGAAAATTTTTATTAAGGAAAAAATTTCTCTTGATGGATCTATAAAAAAGATAAAGGAAGAAGAGTACCTACTATCCTTTTGTATACATGTTCTACAAGCAATGAGTAAAGAAATAAAGATTTTGGAAGAAGAAGCATGCAGTGCAAAGACAAATCTGGAGGATTCCCTTTTTGGTCTTATTGGTATTTGGTTTGATAATGTACCAAGGACATTTGAGAAGTTATGGGAGTAATTCAAGCAATGAATGGACAAAGCTACAACTCCTTTCATAGCCAAATCTATCAAGGAGTCAATCCAATATCGATAGGAAATAAATATATTTGAACCAAGGATCAAGAAGATAAAAGCTCATAGTAGAATAATTGAGAGGGAAGTTCTAAAATTTGAGATGGAAAGATAATCATTATTTAAATTTGATGATGCAACAATATAATTGATGATGTCTCAGCACATCAAGTATAGAGAGAAATGAAAATCTAAAGTCCATGAAGTGGACTAATTATTGTTGCCCTTCTTTCTATCAGTTTCATTTTCCTTTCTATTTTCTTTCATCTTATTCATTCTATTTGTAAAGTAATTTTGTTAAAAGAAATTAATTTTAAGTAAAGACATTTAGTAGAGTTACTTGTCGAATGTATATTACTTTTTAAAATTTTAAAACTCAAGTAACTTGGCTGAAATGCCATTACTTGAAGTTATCTGGTAAAATTAAATTACTTCAGTGAAATTTGTGCTACATGTAAAGTATTTGTATTCAATCCAAATAGTGAGACCAGGAAGTGATCCATGTCACTAACCACTACATGCCACATAGAATAATTTTGAGGAGGATGTCACTCAATAGTTTCCAATTTTAGTGTAACACATGGGTATTGAAGAACTTGTTTCATATTTGAATTTGGTATCTGAAATTTTATAAATATAAGTGTAGGCCTGCATGCTTAAGGATGATAATTTTTGAAATCAAGAAATTGTAACCATTATACAAGAAATTTTAATCAATCTACAACTTTGTGTTTAGATATCTGGACATTTTTGTATGAATTTTTCTAAAAGTGAATAAGAAGGAAATTGGTTTTCTTGAGAACTTTGTGTTTGAGGGAATCATTATGTGTGTCCTATGAGGATAAAATGGTAAAAATTTATGTTATCTATTAATATAGATTGAATTCATTACTTTTTTTAATCATTTGTTGAAAATATTATCACACTTATATGTTTATCTATTTACACATTTACAATAAACTCTGCAAAACTATTTATTATGAAGTACATTTCTATTATTTATCTTATTTATCAAGTATTATAATCATTTATTTACTCTCCAACCTATTTCAAACTCCATTCACATTCTTAGAACTAGATGCTTACATGCTATAAAATCCCTTTATTATGGCTTATGAACATAATGATTAAAGTAATACCCCTAATTAGAATAACTTGCTAATAATTTTTATACTCTGAGAATAATTGTAAGCTATAATTAAATAGAAATAGAAAGATATATTCACCATTAAATAAATGGGATTTAATCCCACGAATACCTAAAAAATATCTAGCCAATAGTTTCTAGTGACTCCATTGGGGAACAAAGAGTTAAACCTCCATATCTTAAAAATAGAATATTCATTAAAGTTGAGTTAGATGTAGTTAATGTTTAGTTCCCCATAATTTATGTGCATTCCAAAACATTTTCCAAAAGAGGTGCATGCTAGCTCAGTTGTGTACTTCTAAGTAAAAGGCAACACTGCTACAGTTAACTTTGCTTTCCAAAGAAGATGCATCACTTTTCTTGGATTTGTTGCATGTCTTTTTGTTTAATTGTTTTATTTGCCTTAAATTTGTTACATGACTGTTAGTCACCAACAAAGTCTTTATCTATAAATAGAATTACAAAGCATAATCCTTAGAAGAACTTCTACATCTCAAAATGACATCAAAATTTTACTAGAGTAGGAGAGCTCAAGGCTAAATAGATGATTTATTTCAATTGCAAAAGTGGTTTAATTTCAGTTTTCCTATTTAAGATAGAACATAAAGAGCTAGTCTCTCACCTGTGAGATAGACACCAAATATTGATAGTTAGTTACATCATAATTCTTTTAGAATAATTCAACCTATGAATCAATAGTTATTCATTCCTAAAAGAAAGACACAACCACTTCCTATCTCTTGGGGGGAAGAAATTGGACCTATATATTTGACTCCACCTCTCCATGACTTGCAAAAAAGATATAGAAATATTTTTCCTAAGTTTAATGATGATGGTAAATATAATCTTAATGAGCACTTGGTTGCCTTCTTCATAGTATGTGGAGTAATTGGTGTCAAACATGAAGAAATATCAATCAGAATATTCATTATGACCTTACATGATTTAGATGGAGAATGGTTCTACCATTTTCTTTCTGGAACCATAGTCAATTGGAATATCATGCATGAACAATTTGAAAAGATATTCAAAGCTACTAAAGATGCACATATACTACTTACCCAATTGACTCAGTGCAAGAAGGAACCACATGAACACATGCATGATTTTATTGCCAAGTTTAATAGATTTCTCTACAAAATTCCTCAAGCTAAACTACCCACTATAGACAATAAAAAGTGTATCTTGATCAACACCCAACTACCAAAATTCAATTATCAACTATGAAGAGCATAACAAATTGATTTAATAGCAACTTAAAACCTTGCCATGAAGGTGGAAGATGATTTAATAATGGCTGGAAAGATCAAGAAAACAACCTCTAAGGGAGAATCTTCTACTTCAAGCACATCATAGACAACTGATCCCCTATTATATAAGTTGGCTAATGATTTGATTCAAATCAAAAGATAAATTTCTCAAGGTACTCATGCTGCTCCTACTAGGAATGCACCTACATAAAATTTTAATAATCAAAACAAGAATCATATTTGTGGTTCTACACAAAGATTTTCAATTGAAGATGTTCCCAAAAATCATGTTGAGATGAGTTAGGAAGATCAGATGACTGATGATACTCATCAAAGTCCTAGTGATGAATATGAATTTAGAGATCCTACTAGTGACTCCAACATTCGCTACCTAGAATATCAATCTAAAAGTGGCTATGAAGAAGTGTTTGAACATCATATTCATTCATTTGTGGTGTTTACAAGGTCATAAATCAATAATATGGTGAGAAATATTCTAAAGAATAAGAGAAAGAGAAAGGATATTCTAGAGAAGATGTAAGTATTTTTAAGAGAGGTAGTCATCTACCTTCCTCTTTGGCCCCTATAGATAAGTATAAAACTTCATCTTCTCAAACTCATAAGCCAATAACTCACTCTACTGAAGTTAGTCCTATTCTATCTTCTTCCATTCCCTCTTTTGACATAATTGACCATATAAATAAAATGAAAAATTTAGATGTCAGAAGCTAAGTACTTGAGATCTTATCTAGATTGGTCAAGTACATTCAAAGAAAAGGGTCAAATAATTTAGCCAATGCCTCTAAAGGTAGATTTCCTACTCCCAAATAGTTTCCTTCCTAAAACAATGTTGTTTCTAGTTCACCCATGCCTACTTATACATCTAAAAAGATAGAGCCATTTTATGTTTCTCTTTTGATTAATGTTTACAATTTAAGTAACTACATTTTAGATTCTAGAGCTTCAGATAATGTAATGCTAGGTAAGATGGTTAGCACTCTTGGTCTCACTTTTACTATGAAAATAAGTAGATGCTACTTGATGGAGAGATAAGTTCCCCTTATTGGACATATTAAAGATGCTCAAGCAGTATTGGAAGACTTTCTAGATAAAAGACTCAAAATGGAAATTCTAGTAGAAAACATTCTTATTTCTTATGGAATGTTACTAAGTATAAATTGTTGAAAAGATCTAGGTAGAGAAGTAAAGATGGATTGGTCATGTGCTCACATTCGAATCAAAGGAGTGCATTCAAAGCTTGAACCTGAAAAGAATTCCAAATACATGATTTATAAATATGATGACCTAAAATCACACATTCTTTTTGAGGAATTTGACCATGGAGTTTATTACCTTGAAATGGGAAAATAAATCCAAAGATTAGAGGAAGAAGAAGATGATAAGATATGGACATTAGAGTTTGATGGTAGTTGCAATTTTCTTGGTTCAGGTGTAGGGGTAGTAGTGATATCTCCTGATGATAAAATATTTTCTTATTCTTATAAACTCATGTTTAAAAACACTAATAATATAGCTAAAATATGAGGCACTCTTGTTATGACTTGAACAAGCAAAAGAAAAAGGAGTAAGACTCCTTAAAGCACAAGGGGATGCTAAATTGATAATAAGACAAATTAGAGACTAGTATCAAGTGAAGAAAGATATTTTGAAACACTACTATGACTAATTTTTGAGTGCCACACTTGACTTCTCTACTTTCTCAATCAACTCAATTCCTCAATCAAAAACTCAAGAATTGATTCACTTACTATTACTGCATCTCTATTCCGGCTAAAACAATAGTGAACACTTTTCATATAAGGTAATTATAAAGTAGAGATGGTCTATCATCCAAAGGTCCTAGATAATGTTGAACAATGGTAATTTTTCTATGATAATAAGCAAATATATGTGTTTCTTGAGCAACAAGACAACTTTGAAAGATTTTACTTTGAAGGAAGTAGTTCACATCCATGTGAGATAACAATAGGTATAACTGATCTTGAACTTACTAATAGTCAAGATATAATTTAGATAAAAGGAAATAACATTACTAAAAGGTTAGTCCCTTTATAATAAATATTTGATAATCATGACAATTTTATGAAGAAAAAGAAAGAATATGAAGATAATTCTTCCTTAGAGGTTCAACAGGTTAAACAAGAATAAAAGGAAGCATTCATAAAGATTATTAAAAGTTAAATTGATGTGTTTTCCTAGTCCTATAAAGGCCTCAAATCCTTCCAACCAGATGAGCTTCAATATTAAATTTCACTCCAACTAGAGGTGAAGCCCTTCAAGCAAAAGTTATGCCACCATAACCCAACTATTTTAGGTACTATTTATACTAAGATATAAAAACTCCTTTATGCAAATATCATTTATCCTATCCATCATTCAAAATGGTTAGCAAATATTATTCTAGTGAGAAATAAAAATGGATAAATATGCTTATATGTTGATTTTCACAGTCTAAATCAAGCCTCTCTGAAAGATAATTATCCATTACCCATTATCGATCACACCTTGAAAGTAGTTATAGTTTCAGAGATGTTATCCATATTAGATGTATTTTAAAGATACAATTAGATAAAATTAGATAAGGAATATCAATACAAAACAACTTTTACAATGCCATAAGAAAGGTTTGTTTATTAGAAGATGCTTTTTGGGCTTATTAATGTTGGAGAAACCTTTTAATGAGCTATGGATTTGTATTTTGCTCATTTTAAGAATAAAAGAATTATGGTATACATTGATGACTTAGTGATCTTCTTCAAAAATAGAGGTGATCACTTGGTTGATCTTAAATAAGTTCTTATCCAACATAGGAGACATGGGATTTCCCTAAATCCCAAGAAATCAATATTTGTTGTGACTAAAGGAAAACTCATTTGACACATTCTCAAAAGAGGGGACCAACATTGATGTAGAGAAAGTCAAAACTATTTAGAGTTTACCTATGCCTATGTCCAAGAAAGGAGTTCACTTATTCTTTGGTAAGGTCAATTTCCTTAGAAGATTTATTCCTGAGTTTTTTGAGTTGACTCACTATATCTTTGATATGATGAATAAAAAACAAGACTTCAAATGGAACTCTGAAAGCAAGTTGGCATTTGAAATAATTAAAGTAGCAATAGCTGAAGCTCTAATGCTGATTTCCCTATATTTCAATAAATAATTCATTCTTTAGTTTTACTCCTCTGAACATACCATGTTAGCTATAATTTTAGAGAAGAATGATGAAGGAATTGAATGTCTTATATCTTTCATGATCTAGCCACTAAAAATCTTAGAATTGAATTATTCATAGATGGAAGAACACGACTTTTCTATATTCAAAACATGTAAAGTTTTTAGGTACTACACTTTGTCTTCACATACTAATGTTTATATACATGATACTACACATAATTCATTAATATCATAGTAGGAGCTGGAATTAATGAGAGCCACTTGGGTAGCTAAGGTGCAATAGTTTGATCTTGATATTAAACCTAAGAAACTAGTGAGAGGAAGATGATTATGCTAGTTGATGATAGAGAAGAAACTTGAAGATGTAAATATAGTAACATCTTCTCTCCAAGATAAATTGGATGAAGATTTACCAATGGTGCTTTTTTTTTTATCTTTTAGATGAATGGTACAACAATATTACCTATTTCTTAACTTATGGAGAATACTTAGTTGATCTAACACATAAATAAAAATGTACCATTAGGTTAAAGTCAAAGGATTATGTCCTTTAGGATAATGGATTATACAAAAGAGGAATTGATGGTCTTCTCCTTTGTTGTGTAGACAAAGAGAAACAAGCTAGACTATTGGAATAGTTTCATGACAAGCTGTATGGAGGTCACTTCTTAGCTAGAGCCATAACGCATAAAATATTATGAACAAAGTATTTATGGCCTACTCTATTTCATGATGATTCAGATTGGGTTATTATGTGTTAGGTATGTTAGAATTTGATAGGATGACTCAATTTGCTAGCCTTGACTCTAAAACTAGTTTTTATTGATGAACCTTTCCATCAGTGGGGCATGGATTTTATTGGTATGTTGAATCCTTCTTCAAGTGCTAGACATTGATATGTTTTGACTACTATTAATTATTTTAGAAAATGGGTAGAAGTGATTCCTATCAAACATGCCACTTTTGAGGTTATATGTGACTTCATCAGAGAGAATATTGTAGTAAGGTTTGGTGTACCACATAAGATTGTAACAGATAATGCAGCCAACTTTTCTTTTATAGAATTAATAGAGTTTTGTTGCTCATATGGAATTGACCTAATTCATGCTTCAAATCACTATCCTCAGGTAAATGGTCAAGCTGAGTCAAGTAACAAGAACTTGATGACCATCATTCATTAGATGGTGGATAACAATCAATGAACTTGGCATAAGAAGCTATTTGATGCACTTTGGGATGATAGGATTACCCCAAAAAAAGCCATAAGTATGTCTCCTTTCTCATTTGTTATATGGAATAAATGTTGAGATACCAATAACCATAGATCTACCTACTTTTCAATTGTCCAAGGCCATTGAAGATGTTACTTATCAAGATTCATTGGATAAAATAATCACATTTCTCACTAAGCTACAAGAGGTTCATGTTCAAGTTACTGATTAGCTAACTAATCATCAAATGAAAGTAAAGAAGATATCTAATTAGAATGCTCGAGATAGGTAGTTTGAATTTGGTGATTTGGTGCTCCTATGTGATAAATATAATGAACAAAAAGGGGCAAATTTGACTCCTTGTGGAAAGGTCCCTTTATTATAAAAACATTGTTAGAAAAGATAGCTTCATCCTAGCTTATCAGGGTGGGATTGCACCTCCATTGACATTCAATGGGAAACACTTGAAGCTTTACAATAATTGAGCAATAGGGTAACACCTGTATATATATATATATATATATATATATATATATATATATATATATATATATATATATATATATATATAATGTTTTTAGTTTTTATTTTGGTTTTATTTTTGCTTTTATGTTGTTTGCTTGTTTTGTAGTTTTTGTGATTGAGTTTTTGTAAAGACTCTATACCCAATGGATAAAATTCAAAACCAAAGATACTGGGATCTCATGCTTATTTATTTCTTCATGATATAAACAAAGATGTCCCCAATCAAATCCAATTGGTGTCCCCAAAATTTCACACCAAAGAATTTGGGATACCCCTATTTAAATTTTTTGCATTTTGTCTTATGTAAATCAATTGTCCTTGCTAAGCCAAACCTTTGAATAAAGCCTTAGTATTTAGTAGTTGTGTCTAATTTATTTCTTTCTCTAATTTCTTCAAATTACTCTAAAAGGTTGAAAACATATTCGTAAATCCATCATTAAAAACCCATTTATTCATCTCCACAAAAAGATCAAAGAAGCTAAAGTGTTTTAGCTCATCTCCAATGCAAATTGGGCTCTCTAAACTATTTACTTATTTAAAAGTAAGTAGAGTGGTCCTGCAAACCTAAATTACACTACTTAGCTCAAACTTGAGTTATCAAATAGCTTTAATTTGATTTTTAAGCTAAGTAAAGAAGCCTAAAAAACCCACCAAATACTTCCCAAAGTAAACTAGGTTTTTAGAGTTGTTTTACTTGCAAAGGCCACAAGTAAAAGTAGTGAAGGTTTCTAAACCTGAACTACTCATTGACCTAGACCAACTTGGGTTTATAAAAGCACTTAGCTTCAAATACCAAAATCAAACAAAGTAGCCTAAACATCCCAACAAAAATCCAATGGGCTTACATGTCTCTTTCCCATGTGTCCCCAATTCATCATTAATGCATTGACATATATAAAAAATATGAAAATCCACATCATTTTCCACCTAGCATCCAAGTTATCAAACTTAAAAAACCTGACCCACATGATTTAAGTTTCTAGAGCATCTTTGAGAAAATCCACTTTGATCCATTTATGTTTGAGGTAGGTGGATCACTTTTTTATGTTTTTCATTGCTTCATTTTATCATTTTATTTTTATTCTTCTCTGTTATTTTCTTTCTACCACTATGGTTATTTTTAATATCATGTCTTGTTTCTTTTGGTTCTGCATCTTATTTTCAATCATGATTAGGTAGTGTAAACCCATGCAAAATCTTTTAAAGCTCAAAATTCATGTGAAAACCTAACAACCAAATCTAATATCGCTCACCCAAGTTTTCTAATGTCTATTGCTTACTCAGGTTCTCAAAATCAAGTAACTACCCTAAATAAACTTAACCCTAAATCACTTTGCTTACTAAAGTTTCCCATTTCCTAGTACTTAATTGGGTTCTTGACCCTAAGTTACTGCCCTTGGAAACCCTGATCCTCAAATAACTTGCTTACCTGAACTTATGATTACTTACTACTTACTTCAATTTTCTCAATGAAGTTACTCTCCTTATTAAACCTAAAGTCTTGAGCTTAGATAAACCCATATAATACTAAATAACTACCCATATTCCTTTTTCATTATTACTTACTTGAGTTTTCTTATCCAAGTAACTTGATAATATAAACCCAAAGTCACAAGCCAAGAAAAATCCAAAGTTATCCATACATATTCCTTGTGACCTACCCAAACTTATAGATGCTTAAGACTTGAGCATTATCGAGACCAACTTGGGGTTGTAAGACCCTATTTCTTAAATATGAGTTACTTAAGTATTTTAAAGACTTTTCTATTATTTTGAACCTAAAGCTTCTTAGGAAATACTGTAAGAAGAACATGTTGACTTTTATCAATCTTTCTAACCTAGTTGTAGTAGTTAATAAGTGTTTAAAAAACACTTATCAAGTTCTTCAGAGTAAGAAAAAGTCAATGTCTAGATCAAAATGATTAGGAAGATCAGAAGAGGAATATTTGAATTAGAAGAGTAAGCAATACAAATTGAAGAAGTCCTAGAGTTGGAAATTGAGGAGATTTAATAGTAAAGTAGGAAAGGAAAAGTAAAATCAAAGAGAGCTAAGTCACAAGGAACAAAGATGAAGTATGAATTTAAGGGATACCCAATTGAATCATCCATCACCTCTAAGCTAAAAAATATAAGTGATATGGATATGGGGCATGTATCTATGACTAGATTACAAGAGAGATCAAAATCCATAATCAAGACTCCACTCATGTAGGCATGACAAATAGTGGGATTCAACAATTTGTATCTTTCCCAATCTCAACTCAACTTCTAGAGTTTGTCTTAACATGTGCTAAGTATTATGATTCTCTAACTAGGATAGTAAGAGATGTTGATGGTAATGTATTCATAAGATTAGATGTTCAATATCTTAATTACTACCTAAAGATTCCAACATCTTCAAAATTAATTGATATATCTATGAAAAAGGTTAATAGTCAATGAAAGATAAAGACAATGAAATGCATCAAGATAATGAATACAAGTTATCTAAAGAAAGTGAAACAAGCATCAAGATTTCCAAAGCAAATAGTAAGATTAGACTTTATTTAGGAAGTGGATGACATTACTCAATTGTTATGCATAATCAATAGTGAGAAAAATTCCAAGTGTTTGTCAACTTGGATGTATGCATATATTAGGACCATTGATGTGACCAAGAGCTCTACTATGATTGAATGGGAAAGTATGATTAGTGATAACATGGATCGATAATTAAGTAGTGTGTTACAAACTTTTGATTTCAAAATGCCTTCTTATCTAGTGAATGTAGTAGCTTTAAGTGGAACCTTTTCAAGGATAAAACAAAAGGCACACTAGCATTTGTGCCAATATATGAGTATTATCCTCAACTGGTCCTTTTAGAGTACTAAAAACATTATATTATAGTAAATGATGGATTATTTTATGAACCCATTTAGAAATCAAATGTGGCTCTGAAACACAAAATGAGTATCAAATGAAGCATGGTATGTAGTTCCAAAATTTGGTTGCATTTTCATATTGTTCCTTGACTTTAAATACATCAGAGTTAGGGGTTTCTTGGGTGCACCTATCAAGTTACCTAGATACCCAAGTGCCAAGTGGATTTTTATGGAATTATGTAGGTATCTTGTTTAACTAAATGACTTAATATTAAAATCTCACCATCCAGATATCAACTTTCCCATTATCATTAGTCATTACCATTTTCCAAGCATTTACAAAGGCAAAAATGTGTAAAAATAAATGTACCATCATTACACCCCAACACATTTGGAGTATAGAGTCAATTTTGATTGTAGAGGGGTGGCTCAAAATATAGTTCTCTAGAATACATGCATATTCAAACACTTGAGGATTTTTGGATTGATTACAAAGATGAATTTGATGTAATAAGAAGAGATAATAGTAGATTAAATGTTTAAAAAATTCATGCTTTTGATCTAGCCACCATCCCTGAGGATATGGAAGATGATGGGGTTGTCACCAATGATGCTTTTCATATAGTAGGGGACATAATGTCCCACTTCCAATAATTGTTTTTGGTAAAGATCATGATAAGACTATTCCAGATAGAACTTCAAATGTTTTGGAAATGACTTCCACCTAGCTTCTCAACAAAGGCTACTATATAAAGGAGTTGATGAGTGAGACCACTTGTAAAGGTTAGAAGAGAAAATAAATTGTACAAGGAGAAAGTAGTTAAATTCCTAAAAAGAAGATAAAGTTCAAAAGGACTATCGACGGTACTTTTTAGTGGTAAAAGATAAAGAGCCAATTTAGCCAGTTGTTTCTACATCATCATTGGTATCTTCTATTGATACTACCATTCCTATTATTTCCACCATTCATTCCATTCTTACTTCTATTTCACCCATCATAGATCCATCAATACTGAAGCCACCTTCAAAATCTCATGGGACTAAACCTCCTAGAAAATCCATTAAAAAGGAAACTCCTCCTCCTCCTTCATCTCCTCCACCTACTTTTCCACCCCATTTAATAGAGTAACCCACCATTGAAAAGGATCCTAAAAAATCAAATACTAAAGAAATAACCCCATATTAGGAAGAAATACAAGAAAATCAAAAATAAATAGTTGAACCTGAGAAGGAAGTCATGAGAGAAGTAGTTTTTAAAAAAAGAAAAGAATTTGAACATGAAAAATAAGTAGAGGTAGTAACTGAGAATATTGATAAGGAATCCAAGGAGAATGAGGTAGTAGTTGAAAAAGTGATAGAAAAAGAAAAGAAAGATGATAACGAAAAAGAAGGAGAAATTTAGAAATAGGCTAAAAAGGATCCATAGAAAGATATATAGAAAGAGAGAGGGCCAGAAGGATTCTTCTCAAGAGATAGTGGTGAGGAATAACTAGTAGCAAATCATAACTCATTCATACACCCCCACTAGTACAAACTTCTCATCCTGGTTGGATTTTTAAACAACTCTAGAACCTAAAGAAGTGATAAATATTAAGGAGATAGATGTGAAAATACTAAGAAGTTTTGACCAAAAAGTTAAGAATCCCAAGTTTGCAAAAGTAACTTCAAAATTGATATTTGGATCTTTGGGATAGAAGTTTGTAGAGGTAGCAGTTCCACTATAAGGGATGGGTAAAGGAGAAATCTCTGAGAGTGAATTAACAATTTCAAAGATACCTCTCAAAGAATTAACTATTGAAGGTTTAAAGTAAGACACATAGACATTGATCAACACTCTTTTCAAGAAGTTGGATGAAGAAGAGGAAACCAAGGTCAAGTTGAGGAAGCAAAATGCCAAATTATGTGAAAAAATTACCTAGGTAGCAAAGTCTATTCCTTAACAACCGTTAATTTTAGAGTTTGCAAGTACACAAGTAATTATAGAATTGGAAGAACTGGAGATAAATAAAAAGTTGTTGATAAATGGATAGAGAAGATGCATAAAATTCATCATAAGCTCTTCCCTAGTGTTCTAGGTGCCCTTATTAATATTTTTAATAAATTGGTAGAAGTTAAGGCAATAATGAAAGAGATAGAGAATGAAAATGACATTTTTGAGTTACAACAGGAAAGTCTTAAAAAAATAGGTAATTTGAATGAGAAATTTTGGTTGAGGAAAATTGATCCTAATGGATCTATAAAAAAGGTAAAGAAAGAAGAGTACCTATTAGCTTTTTTTATGCATGTTATACAAGAAAGAAGATTTTGGAAGAAGAGGCATGAAATGTAAAGACAAAATTACAGGATTACCTTTTTGATCTTATTGGTATTTGGTCTGATAATGTTCCAAGGACATCTGAGTAGTTATGGGAGAAATTTAAGTAATGAATGGACAAAGCTACAACTCCTTTCATAGCCAAGTCTATCAAGGAATTAATCTAATATCAATAGGAAATAAAAAGACTTGAACCAAAATTCAAGAAGATAAAACCTCATAGAAAAAGAATTGAGAGGGAAATGTTAAGATTTGAGATGAAAAGACAATCATTAACTAAATTTTATGATGTATTAATACAACTGATGATGTCTCAGCACATCAGGTATAGAGAGAAATGTAGATTTGAAGTCCATGAAGTCGATTAATTATTGTTGCCCTTCTTTCGAATAGCTTCATTTTCCTTATTTATATTTTATTTCATCGTATTCATTCTATTTTTAAATTATCTTTGTTGAAATAAATTACTTTTAAGTACAGACATTTATTATAGTTACTTGCTAAAGGTATACTACTTTGTAAAATTGTAAAACTCAAGTAAATTGGCTGAACTACCATTACTTGAAGCTATCTTGTAAAAGTAAATTAATTCAAAAAAATTTGTTCTACATGCAAAGTATTTGTATTCAATCCAAATAAATAGACTATGAAGTGCTACATGTCACTAGCCACTGCATGCCACATAGGAGAATTTTGAGGTGGACACCACTCAATGGTTTCCAATTTGAGTGCAACATATGGGTATTGAATAACTTGTTTCCTATTTGAATTTGGTATCTAAAATTGTATAAATATAAGTGCAGATCTATGTGCCTAAGGATGATAATTTTTTCAATAAATCAATTGTAACCATTGTATAGGAAATTTTAAGCGATCTAAAACTTTGTGTTTAGATTTCTAGATATTTTTGTCTGAATTTTGCTGAAAATGAATTAAAAGGAAATTGGTTCTCTAGAGAACTTTGTGTCTTAGGGAATCATTCTATGTGTTCTATGAGGATAAAATGGTAAAAATTTGTGTTATCTATTAACATAAATTGAATTCATTTCTTTATTGATCATTTATTGAAAATATTATCACACTTATATGTTTATCTATTTTCACGTATACATTAAACTCTACAAAACTATTCATTATGAAGTGCATTTCTCTTATTTTTCTTCTTTCTCAAGTATTATAGTCATTTATTTATTATCCAACCTATTTCAAACTCCATTCACATTGCTAGAAATAGCTTCTTACTTATTACAAAATCCATTTGATGTGGCTCATGGACACAGTGATTAAAGTATTACCCCCAATTAGAATAATTTGGACATAATTTGTATACTCTGATAATAATTGTAAGATGTAAGTAATTAGATATAAATAGACATAAATACATGGGAGATTAACCATTAATGAAGGGGATTTAATCCCATGACTTCCTAGGTAATTTTGACTACCTACAAAATATCTAGCCAATAAGCCCATTATAAAGGAAAAAAGCCTTGAATATATAGGTGTAGTGACTTTTCATGGAAGTGACACCTAGAAATCCTGGCACTCATTCTAATGATGAAGCCATTGAAATTGAAAGGGTAATTTTTGCTCATGAATGCAGTTGGCCTACATATCTTGGATATGACACAAATACATCATTTTATGATGGCCACATGCTTAGGAGAAGCATCATGGTGTCACACATTCATCTCTGGAATTGTATCCATTATGCCATTGGGGAATGGGGACTGGCTCCCTTCAACCAATGGCACATCTGCTATATTTAACATAAAAGGTCCTACCCTAGAAAAGTACCATGATGACATATACAAGTATCCACATCTTTCCCTTTCTTCTTTGTACTAGGCCCCACCCATATCTATCAACCAATAACACTTCTTAGAATCTTGGAAAAAACTAAACTCCTCCCAATAAGCACCATGATGCCATGCGGATAGTTCTACGTACCTATTGTCAAATATAATAGTGGGTCCCTCTTACAACCATGATGACCAATGGCATTACTTTGAGTCCTAATAAAATAGAAACAACCGTAGAGAGTGTCTGATCATCATGTGGAGTGTTGGTGCTTCTCTTGGGCAAGTTGAAAACCTTTTGTGAGAAATGAGAAGTGAGTTTCCACATGGATAAAAGTGTAAGGGCGCTGATACTTAGGAAAATTTTTCAAAAAGGGACTCCAAGAATAAATAATTTGAAATCACAACCATTGAATTCTATCAAGCACGTCTGAGTCCAAAAGTTGATTGCTCCAAAATAACAAAACATGGATTTTGATCTAGAGTTTGAGAAATAGGTTCTACTATATTAAGGGGGGTTGGTGGAGATTTATTAGTATCTCTTATATTTTTAAGTTATAAAGAATTATCACATGCTAATTAAATATAATATTGTTTATTTTCAAGTAAATGTAAATTATGAACATAAGAATAAGTGTGTGTGTGTGTTTTTACACATGACCTAGTATTTTTTTGAACAAGAGGAATAGGTGAGGTAGGAGGAGAACTAGAAGGTGTAGATTATATGTCCTCTTCATCATAATTAACATAATAATCATTATCCAAAGGTTAATCAAAATTAGAGTTTAATTCACTTGTAGAAGTAAGTGTAGAAGAAGTATCATCCACATGATCATTAAGAGAGAGAGTAGGAAAATATTTTAATTTTTTACTACTATGAAATTGTCATAATGTGTAGGTGTAATGAAATGAAATTATTCACTAGATATGTGTGGAATGCAAGAATGATTTTTAATTTAAATTTTTGAGTCATGGATAGAAGAAGTAGCAATCATGTTTTATTTTTGCATATTATGACATGTAGGAGAAGAGTTAGGCATATTTCCATTATCAATTTGTTTTAGAGAATCATTGCATTGAGCTTGGAATGTAAAATAAGGTGATAAAATAATTTCATCTACCTTAGTTTATACCTTATTAAAATGTGTAATATCATTGGTCCATGCTTTTTTGAATTTAACTGAGAAGGGTAAAGAAGATGCATTGTTACTATCTACTTTAATTGAATTATGCAAAAGTGGATTTTGTGTATTACACTTATATTGATTTAATTTGAATAATGAGGTAGCAAAGGTAGTTTAAAATCTATTATCACATTGGGACAAAGTGCTACCAACAAGAGGCTCTTTTGGCATTATATTGTTAGTTTGATTTTGATGTGTAATATAAAAGTGAGAGGAAAGAGAAGATGATGTATCTAATATATCCTCACTTACATTTTCATTGTCATTGTCATCATAATCCTCATATCCATCATTATAAAGATAGTCATCATCATCATTATTATGTTCTAATGTAAAATCTTGAAATTTTTTCCATTCATTGTTATAATTTTGAGAGAAATTCAAAAATTCATCAATTGGGTGAGGAGTAGAAGACTTCTTATATGCCCTTTTAAACTTGCCAAAGATGATAATGTAAACAATGAATAATAAACACATAAGAGGTAGAATGTAATCTAACATAAGTATATGTGTAATTGAGAAATTTTAAAATAAGTGTGTAATAAAAAATAGGATTATAAGTGAAACCCTAATTACTAGTATTTGGTTGTATAGGGCCTAGTATGTAGATCTAGGGTTATGAATTAAGTTTGTTTTGAAAAAAATAATATTATATTAAATAAATTAAACCCTAATATTGGATAGATTAAATGATCTAGGTTATGCCAAAAAATCATAAAAATAGAAGTTTTCAACCCTAATTGAGTGCACAAAATGGGGAGAAAATAAACCCTAAGCAAAACTAGGGTTTTAAACAATATTCAAAGTAAGTTGGGATCATCAATTTTTTTTAACATTTGAAGACTTAACTAGTGTAAATATTATGTTGTTAAAGGGTTGAGTATGATGCTAATTCGGAATGAAAAATGGAAACGATTTATTTAATTAACCTTTTTCCAAAATAGAAAGTGAGAAGATAAAGAGTAATTATTTGGAAGTAAACATGATTTTTATATAGATTAGGGAACTACAATAGGCTAGATAAATAGGTAGACACATTCCATTTTATAAATATTGTTGAAATCTAATCTTGGATAATAGTTCCAATATCAAGATAGTAGTGTTATGTGGTGTTAGTGTCTAATTATGTCACTAATGTCCCTCATGTAGGAACTATATGAAAAATTTAAGAAGCTATGGGAGGTTTTGGAGGTCCTATAAGTGGTTCTAAGTCATTCAAGGGCTCCCCTATGTTATTATCTTAATTGAATCTATTAAAAAACCCTAATGATTACTTTCACACATGAAATAATAAGTGGATCAAATTCAAAAAGGAAAGAAAAATCTAGGTTGTGGGATATGATGATCGCATGGACTAGAACCCCTATTGCCAAGCTACTACCTACATTAACCCCAATGCTAGGGGTTTGAAATTAGATCTAGTTATCTCTTAGGGAACATGCATAATCAACTTGTATGGTCTGCTAAAATAATTTTTTCTTAGCTCCTTCTTTGATAAAGAATGCAATGTCTAGATGTTATGGTTGAATAGTATGTAGAGTATTGAGATATATTATTGATTGATTTTATGTAGTGATGTGAAAAAATAGTAAGTATTAAATTTAAAATGTCTTGTGAGGATATTTATATAGAAGTAAATTTGATTTAAATATAATACCTTGTTTTTTGGATAAAAATTTGTAAGAGAGGGATAGAAAACATAAGAGAAGACTCAAAAAATGGTTATGACTTAAACACAAGATAAAATACCCATCAGATACTAGATCCATAATTGGATAGTAATGCCACATGGCACTACTATCATGAAAATGGTGCTAATGTCCTTAGGATTAAAATAAAGATCAAACTAAGAAATACAAGCTAATGGCCCTTGTGACTAGGAAAAGGTGACTTAGGATCACTACGGGTGCTATAAATAAGGAAAATAAGACATAAGAAAGATAAAAAGACTCACAATGACCATATGAACAAGGATTGTATTCATCACTAAGACCTTCATGTAAAAGAGCAACAAAAGATGTAGTACTTGTGGTTACTTAACCAAATTAGGGTATTTACACATCAACACACAAGTGTATTCCATCCTTGCCCTCTTTAATTTTCAAACATTTAAATTATTCAAATTTTTAGATTATATGCACTAATTACATTGTAACATGCTCTTGGTTGTAGGTAATATACATAAAAAAATTTCAAATGTGGCTCAAGCTAAATAAATGTTGTTGTACACACCAAGGTATGGATTTTATTTCATTTAACCTATAAATTTCATCTTTATGCATTACTATATTAAAGGGGGTGAGGAGGGGGAAAATGTAGATAATATAATCTAATTTTATATGATATACTAGTCTTGTATACTTGATAAATACCAATCATGGATAAACCGTTTAGTTTATGACATTTCCATTATCAAAAGGCTCGCATTCACTATCTCATTTTGTTAAATTTCTTATAATAGTCCACCCCTAACATTATTGTTTTCTATCTAGATAGGACCCAATAGAGGTCAGATTTGTTCAAGTCTGACCCATACCTAGACTTACATGGAATGACCTGAAGTTGTGGGATGCCTATATCTAGACCAAAGCTCTAGGGTTTTTAATGAGGCTAGTTCCTCAGATATGATAGTTTGGACCTTTATTTATAAGACCTAAATGAGTTTGGCTGAAAAGATTCAAAAGATTGCATAAAAATGAAAAATATTCTAATATGTGGTGATGCACCATGAAATTGTCATATCCACTCTTAAGCATTGAATCTTTAACACACTAGTGGACTATGAAAGAATCTAATGCAATGCTTACTCTAGTTTTTATGCAATAATATTTAATATATAAGTTAGTTTGATGTACTCAAGCTAGGGAACAATGAAAATAAGGTCTGATTGAAGAAGCTTACATTTGGCAATCCACTATACCCTTGAGAGATCAATGCTAAGACATATTATATGACCTAAAAAGAAATTTTTTGGTACTTAGGTTGAGATTGGACCTACAAAAGGAAGATAACAACCACACTTTCATATAAGACAAACATAAAAAAACACTAAATATAGATCAATATATAACTATAAAATGCTCTATTCATTACTCCAAAAGGTGTAAAATATAATTCTGGTAGAGTCTAGTTGTACCAACCTGAAGGATCCAAATCAATAGATCAAAGGATATATTTGTAGAAGAAAAGGGGATCAAGAGAGAGGGATTTTTGGCACACAAAAGGGAATCAAATGAGCTCAAATCCAATTGAAATGTTGTTACAATTTCCTCCACAAATTTTTCTCATTCAAACCCTTTTGATTGATCTAGTTTACTTTAATTGGTTGCATAGTTACACTGGTGTTCCTTCTTATTGTAATGGAAAATTCAAGTTATTCTAAGCTAGTTTTTTCCATCCATGCATTTACAATAACTAGGTTAGTCTTTTATAATCTTGTCTTATTCTTAATTATTCCTAACTAGTTCATCATGGCATACACAATGAAGAGAATGAGTCCTTTTCATGTAGTTGGTCCTAGATATGAAACCATTGGGGGATATTTGTATGCCTTTATGGCACCCTTTAGAAATCTATCTCTTCCTAACAATGACAAATAGAGTTGCATAAATAAACTTGCTCAATACAAATTTACAAACTAGAGGTCCATATTTAGCCTCAATGGTGGTCCTTCATGTTTTTTTTATCATTTTAGTTGCATCAGTGTGTCCCTTTAATGGCATTGGATCGAGCTTCAATGGTAATAAGATGATCCTATAATACCTATCTAACTTGGTTGAAAATGGTTTTTCAACTTCCATTAAAAGTCTTGGGCTCACCTTTGTTTCAATTAGTTGTTAATATCTAACTTGGCTTATTAACATATTGACCTTTGCTCACTCCATCAATCTTGATCTATACGATCGAGCACTAGCCATTACTATTGTCCTTGAATTATCAAGTCTATCTAAACTTGTGACTATGTCAAACACATGTTAGTTTCAAGATCCAACTATTATTATACAACTTCTTGTGCTTACACAATTTGGTGGCTTCTTAAGCTCCTTGACTATTTGACTCATCTCACATAGTTAGATCAAGATGTACAATGCAATTTGGACTGTTAGATCTACTTAGACCCACTATTTGAAAACTAATGGCTATTTCATGAGCTTAAATTTGGCATCAATGATCCCATCAAATGATTTTTACATGACTATCATTGACATTAATACAACCATAAAATTTAAGCTCAAAAAGGGTTTATTTTACTCAGGATTTATTTTGACTTTTGTGTGAACATCTTACTCTACTGGTTCAATTTTGAAGCTCCATAAATTGAGATAGAAATCTCACACAAACTTAAAACTTTTTGAGCATGTTCTTGGAATGAAGAAATTCCTAGTGGTACAATATTTTGGCTTGTGGGGATTCCTGAGTGAAGATAAAAATTACACAAATAAGCTAGTCCATTTATTTTTGAAAGACATCTTGGTGATAATCTGGTCTCCAAAGCTTGAATAATTTACCATTTTCACAACCTTTTAGAGTTTTGATGATCTCTTAAGACTTTGTCAATATGGTCCATGCCCCTGCATTATTACAAACACCATGAGATCTTGCTTGGACCCCTCTATTTGCATTTTTAGCCTACTTATAAACCATTTGATCCACTCATTCCATTAATAAATTTTATCATCTATTTAAACTAGTTAGAATCTTGATTTGTAGGTGAAAATGGCCAACATTTATGGTGACTTAGCTAGCTTGACTAGCTTGCTAGTCATGGAACCTAGTTATTGACCAATATTGCTCATGATGACTTGAATGAATGAAAATATAGTTACAAAAGGACTTATCTTGATTTTTGGAAACACTTTTGGAGTAATGAGGAACACACAAACAACAATAAATACATGAAATAGACCAAAACTAAATAAACAACAAAAAATAACAATGTGTAAAAGCACTTGGTGGAAAAAATAGACATATCTAATTATGTAGAAAAAGCATGAGCTCAAACTAATAGAAAAAATTAAGATACCTCCCATTAATAGGGATGGGAAATTTCTCTCCATTAAATCTAGTAAGCTCAAAGGCATTTTTTTCCTTATAACTTGTGATGACATAAGGTCCACTTTAGAGGCTATCAAACATGGAGTGTTTTCCTAGTTTTGCATGGTCCTCATCTCATTTGAGGACTATGTCACCTTGATGGATTGTCCTTGATGAAGTTATTTTTTCAAAAGTCTTCCTAACTTAATACTAGTTAGAACACATGGTATTCATGGCCTCATCTCTTATCTCTTATAATTCTCTCAGTTCATTCATCCTAACCTCCATTACATCACTTTCTAGAAGCTCTAGCGAGGGTGCCAATTCTAAAGCTGGGAGCTCAAGTGAGATAGGTAGACTTTCTTCTCTCCCATAAACTAAGAGATAAGGTGAATGACCAATGTCTTTCTTGGGGGTGATCCCATCCACCTATAAATAGTTCTTGGGGGATTTCTTGGAGGTGATCCTATCACTCTAAAATAGGTGACTAGACTCTCATAGAACTTGAACATATTGTTCTCATTTGTCTTCATCAAAGGTATTACTTCCACTCACCTACTGAAATAATTTGTAGTTATCAAGACATGCTTATGAATATCACTATATAGAGGATGTATCATGAAAATTGAGTATAAATCCCATTGCATGAAAGGCTATTCAATCTAAATAGGATTCAATGGCATAACAACTAGTCTTTATTTACCTATAAACATTGCATAATGTGTACACTTCCTAACCCATGTATGTGCATCCATAAATAAATTAGGCCAAAAGAAACTATATTTAATGATTTTTTTATATGTGGTCTTGACTACAAAATAGCCTCCAAAAGGACTATCATGAAATTGTTCAAAAATCTTGTCAAACTGATTAGCATCAACACACCTTAAAAGCATACCTCTAATGTCCTTTTTGAATATCACTCAAATAAATAATAATGTATGGTACTAATTTTATCCTAAATTTTTTTATCCTTGATTCATCTATACCCATTGGACATTTTCATATTTGAAGGAATCTAGTAATGTCTTTTGTCTAGCTAGATGGGGAAGTAGTTTTATCTTCTAGTTGGGAGTCTTGAAGTGTTAAAACCATCTCCTTTTCTTCTTTCAAATATTCTATAAGATGTTAACATAATCCTTTACTCTACACTAGTTTTGTGACCTTCACTTCAATATCATATTCCATGCACTTAGTGACCCATACATCTCTCTTTTCACTCAAGTCTTTATTGAGGATGAAATCCTTCACACTAGGATGAGCTACCATTACTATAATATTGTTATTTGAAACCAAGTGTCTAAATTTTTTCAAACCTTTTATAAAAACAAGCACATATTTTTCAAATAAATAACACCTCTCCTCATAGTGTTCCAAATATTGATTGAAAAAAGCAATGGGTTTCTTTAATCCTTCACTATTTTATTGCATAAGCATGGCTGAAATTGTACTAAATGTAGAAAAAGTATAAATAAAGAAATCCTTATTGAAATCTAGACTAAGAAAAGTAGGAGATTGGATAATTACTTATTTGATGGATTCAAATATCCTCTTATCCTCCTTAATCCAAGTGAATTATTGATGTTTCTTTAGTATTTAGGTGAGTGGCCTTACTAATTTTGAAAATGTAAGAATAAATCTTCTGATGAAGTTGATCTTGCAAAAGAAGATTTGCAATCCTTTAATATGTTTTGGAAATAATAGAGAAAGGATTGATTTTATTCTCTCTAGATCAATATAAAGACCCTCTTTGGACATTACATGCCTAAGCAATCTCCCCTCATGCACTAAAAAGATACACTACTTTGTATTCAATAAAACTCCAAATTGTTTACATTTATCAAAAACAACTCTCAAATGTATTATATGATCAATAGGATCATTTTAAAATACAATAATGTAATCAAGATAAACAAAAACCATATCATTCAAAATACCATGAAAAGTAACATTTATTTTTCTTTGGAAGGTGGCTCTAGCATTAGAGAGTTTAAAGGGCATTTTAACATATATATATAAGAACCCCATTTTGTAGTGAAGGCAATCTTATGCATATTGTTATCAAAAATCAGGATTTTTGGTCATGGGACTAATCATGCACTTACCTAGCTATCCATGTCATATTTAAACTTATTTTAAAAAGGTGTAGGCCCTGACTATTCCTATGGCACTCAAAATTTAGAACTTGACTACACTAACATCAATATGCATAAGGTGTAAGCCTTATGTTCTCACCCAAAGCATAGTAGAGAAGGGATGGGGGTCTATGTTGGGCTAGTTGTGCCATGGTGAAACTCTATTATTCAAGGGGCTTGGGTAGTGAAATCATTATTGTGCATTCATGGGTGTAAACCTTAGGTTTCATGGCTTCAATGATATTTAAGAACTTAACGGCCAACTGGGTGTCAGGTTAAGTGACTTAGGCATAGAGTTGTGCTCAAGTGTGAGCATCATTTTGGGGTATAGGGTCTTAATCACACTTAATCATTATTATCATGGGTACAAGGCTAATTTATAGCTATAGTTATACCATGAATGAGCCAAGTTAGAGCCTTGCATGAACTCAACCACACATTTGATAGAATAAAACATGTAATCAATAAAAATTAAAAGACTTAAAACATTTATGCCATTAACCATTTTAATGAATAATTCTTCATTAAATATGTTAAAAAATAACAAATAAATTCAATAATACTAAATATAAACTTGACTTGATCTTTTACAGACCTAGAGGCTCATAGACGAGCTTAGGCATCACAAAGGGGAACATAAAATAACATCCCAAACTAAGTTCTATACTAATGGTAACTATCTAGTAATAATTATCCATAGCTTCATTACTTGGTTCATCTCCTTAAACTAAACTTAGCTTCCTTTTATAGGATTTGGAGCATCTTAAGGTCATGGGGAATGGAGCATGCAAATTGCTTATCTATAACTAAAGGTACACATCTCGTTACCTCCACTATGATTTGTATTTAATTCACATTCACTATCCCATGCACCCATTTCTCAATGTTGTATGATTCAAAAGGAACTATTTGTATTTAATGGCTAGTGACTGTCCCATGCACTTGCTTCCTAATGCTTATTAGAGTTGTTAGTTGCTAGCTAGTTGGAGCCATTAGAAGACAAAAAAACTATCATACTCCATGATTTCCTCATACCTAGGTGTTTGCTGAGTTGGTATAGAACCAATACTTAGCATGAAAATGGGACTAACATTACCCCATAAAAAAATATTAATCAACCTTCAAACTATCCTCCTAGCACCTTAGTTGTCTAAAATTAAGGTGTGGTCTGCTATAGTTCTACCTTGAAGTATTTGAGGCCCTAGATTATGATCTTGATTTTTTCAATGGAGCTATCAATCTCTATGGAGGTAGCCTTAAGTGAAAGCATGTAAGTTTTGCCTAGTTATTTCCTAAAGGCCTCTAGCATTTCCTTTTCTTTTTGGTCCCTACCATCTAGGATGGATCCTTTCTCATTCACCTTTTTTTAGAAGGCATGGAAGAACCCTTCCATGTTTTTCTCCTAAGTCTTTAGTTGGGTACTCAAATTGTTAACTTGTGCCATAATCTACATGCACTCAAATTTACTGATAGTGAATACTTGCTTCATCAATACATCCTTCTCCCCTTTCACCTTTTATAAGAACACATTGATGACTGATACTCAGGTGGATAAGTTATAGAAGATGACATCAAAATCATCTATGCACTCTTATATCCTTGCAAAGAGGTCTTCTACCACATCAAGCTTTTTGTTGACCTCTTTTTTTATGGCTTCATAAGGGTCTTCTTCCTCTTCTAGTGCTAGCTTCATTTAAGGGAGCATATGTTCAACCAATGCACACACTTTATTCACCTTTGAAAGTTTATAAGTGTCAATGGCATCCAAAAGGGATGGATCTTCTTCTTCAACATGCTTAACCAATTATTTGAGCTTGAGATTCATGGAATTGATTTATTCCTCTAACTTTAATGATATATCTTTCTATTTTATGGTTTAAGCATCATTAACAATGTTATTGTGTGCTACCTTAGAGGCTATTTTAATGAGGGTGTTAGCCAAATTTATTGGGTTCATATCCTAGGGGTTGACAAATTCATAGTTGTGCCCCTCTTCTAGTTTTTTGGTGCTTTTTATTGCTTTCACTGGTACCTCAAAATGAGGCTCATCTATGTAGAAATCAAGTGCAAAGAACACTTGGTGGTGTGCTAATGTTTTTGCATCCTAGGAGGACATGTACTCCAATATGTATAAATCCTCATCTTGGGTATACCCCTTATACATATTCTCCATATAGATTGGCTCAAAATCCTTCTTTTTGATGACAATTTCCATCTACTCCTATTCTTCTTCATTGTCACTACTTCCTTCCTCGTTGCATTCTTCTTATTCTCTTTCTTGTAGGGGTTCTTATTCAAAAAATTTCCCCTCATCCACTTTTACTTCTTATGGCTCCTTAGCATGAACCTATTTAGGTTCCTTATTTGTGTTAGCCTTCTTCTTCCTCTCCCTCTCTATTTGTTCCTATAAGGCAGCAAAATCACCTTCTTTGTCTCTAGGTTCCCCTTTAGTACAAGGGCATGCCTATTTTACATCTTCCTTTATTGGGTTAGTGGGGGTGCTAAGAACCTCTACTAATCTACATTTTATGGTTTTCATGCCTAAAACAACCCTCTTATATTTTTTCACTTTCCTCACCTTCTCCTTCTAGGCCTTATTTATTTCTACCTTCCTCTTCTTCATGATCATGGTAGTTCTCTCCTCCTTGATCCTTATCTTCTCGACCTCAACTTTGTCAATTTCTAATTGAGTCATGCCCTTGGCCCTTATGGCCTCTCTTTTATGATATAACTCTAGCACCACTTCAATATGATCCTAATAAAGGCCCATGTTCTTCCATTTATACCTTAGTTCTTCTTCATCTTATAGAGGTTGTGTTGTGGGCTCTTTGATTTGTGAACTTGATGGTCCTGCTTCTCTAAGCACAATAGTCGTACTACCTTAGAGAGTCTCATGTAATTCTACCATGCTAGGATATTCCTCTATATCTCCTTTTGTCATGCACTTTTCTTCATCCTTGTCTCTCTCAATCCCTTTTTACATCATTTTGGCCTTCCTCATTTCTTTTTTCTTCTTCTATATCTCATGCACCTTCTAAATATTTATGTTATGGAGGCCAAGCTTCCTCCATGATTGTTCCTACCTTACTTCTTTACTTTGGGGTGGTGGGGGAGTTTCCTCACTAGATGAGGAGTCTTCTTTAGGCATAATATACACCACCTTCCCCAACTCTACCTCCTCAAATTCTTCATGTGCCTCTATGTCTGCCAAGGTGATGGTGGGCATCACAGATGGAAACTTTGTCATTTTTTGCTTCTCTTTTGAGATAGGAGAAGTCTTTGGTGAAAAATTTATGTGCTTCTTTATTGGGGTTAACAGAAAGGCTTCATCACTTGAGGTGATTTTAAAATTTATGGGCTCCTTTATCTCCTCAATTGCCTCCCCCATCTTCTTCTTTAGAGATTTCTTCTTTTTAGCTAGTGCTGAAATTCCTTCATCATCAATCCTAAAGGGAGGGTCATTAATCTACTTGGCATTGGGGCCCTTTTTCCTTTGTTTCATCTCATAATATATTCTATGGATGTGCTCAATTATGGTTCTTGAATAGGGTGGATGTCAATACGATCCAAATCATCCTTTTCATCCCTTGTTTCTTTTCCATTTGGGCACACAAAATAGCACCATAACCTATTCCTTTCCATGTCTATTTCCCTCACTAGGATATATAAGTATTACACATTATGGATATTTCTAAGTTAATTTTTTAAATACTTGGCCAAAAAAGTGTATGGGATATTTAACCAACCAGACTTGTTACCATTGACTAGCACCAGGTAGACTATGAAAAAATATTTTATAATGACAAAGGTTTTCATCCCATACATGTTCTCAGGGAGCTCTTTAGAGATGCACCACTCTATTCCAAATGCCTCTATATAATCCTCACACCACCCCATCATGTGAGTTTTATATTTTATATTAAAAGAACTGGGGTAAGTGAAGTCTTTGTATTTATGCACTGGGGAGTCACTATTTTATAGAAAAATCTAGAGATTTCCTTGTCCCCATATGGTATCCCAATTTGTTCCATGACCATTAGAATTAGAATGGAACCCCACCTAAAGGTTCCCTTTTTTGTGTGGCATTCTAACATATTTTTCAAAAAAAAAATTAGCAATAAATTTGGTGATGTTAAATTTTACACCCTACACCATATGATAGGAAACACAAAGCTAAGATTTTATGACATCAATCCATCAACCACCATGGTAAATTTTTGAGATTATGAGCTGTGATGTCACCCTCATATCAGGTTATTTAAAATAGTTGATGGGGAATGTGAAGAGCTTTGCCATGCACTTCAACTCTTCATCATCACTCATCATTTCATGGATATCTTTTCCAATGTTTGGGATCTTGGTTATCATTTTTATGAGGAGCACTAATATCCTCATGTTCCTCCCAAAAAATTATATGTGGTTGCCATGGATATATGATATAAGGAATTGAAATAGTTCCTCTAACTTTCTAAAGCATGGTAACTCATACAACTAAGTTGCACTAGAAGCTATCAATATGTCCCAAATGGAGACATCAAATAACATTTCACCCTATTTTGTCTTACTCCTTGTATCAACCATCCAATTTGATGCTAGGTCTTGGGCATGGCTAGATGTATGATGGTTTTACTCCTTCAATTCATAGGTGTGTGTAAAAGAATGCCAAGTTTCCCATACTAAGACTTCTAGGGGAAATTAAATCACTTGATAGTACATCTTTATTAGCACCTTGATGTCAAATTGCATAAATTTGACTCCTTCTATTGGTAACACTAATATTCTTACAAGGGCCACTTTTACCACCACCAATGCTTGCTTTAGGTCTTGTTAATATGGATCCATTCCCTTCTGCTTCTTGCCCATAATGAACCTACTGGTATTAGAGTGTAGAAGGTTAAGTTTTTCAAATCCTTGAATGGTTCTTGGTGATTTCATAGTTATGAGATCTGAAACTATACCTTTAGCTTCAATATTTGTAGTTTGTTAATAGTGTCCTCGACGGCAACTCACTTTTACATCAACTATTTCCTACATAAATATATTTCCACACCTTTCTACACCAATCTCAATGTGAGTGCAATGTCTCCTACTTCATAATCATTCACTTTAGGTGCCTTAGGGTGCTCAAATTATAGCTCTAGTATGGTTTTTGTGCTTCAGCTCTTTGGTTCACTAGTTATCTCTAGTTTTCTTGATGTCTCAAGTTCACACAAAGTTTTTAACCAAACTATTTTATTACATGATGTTTTATACGCTACTTCCATCTACCTTCCTTAATGCAAGTATGTTAATGGCATAGTGATGTCTAGGTTTTTTTAACTCTATAAAATTACATAAAATCTGTAAAGATCCTCTACCACCAACTAATTTAATATAGATCTTTGTGCCTCCACCATCACCTCATTTAATGCTCTTAATGGTATTTCAGTGAAGTGACTTGTGGTTCAAATGGTCACTTCCCACTCAAATCGAAGTGGATGTCAACTATCTATGATGATTTCCATTTTGTGTTTAGTTCTCTTAGCATGACCTTCACCTTTAATATCATAACCTAGGTGCAAAACCTCACATGTACATGATTTAGCCTCCTCAATTACATCTTCTCTTCTTATAATGCTTCTATTTCAAGCATGCTTATTTATCTTGGTCAGTTTGTTGCACTTTATCTTGCCTTAGCCTATTGTACCCCATATAAATCCCTTGTGCTAGCATTTTAGCATTTAAATTTCCTTGTTTGGTCCTATTGTGCATGATCATATTATTCATCTTTAATTTTTTTCTTATGCATGATCATGTTGTGCGTCTTCACTTGGTTCCTATTTCTTCAAAGTTTGGTAACTTCCATGTGCCCAAAACTTTGGTGTTTGTCCTTAGGCCCTTTGGAAAGCAAAAGAGCTCAACTCATCAGGTTGGATTTATACATAAAAGTGTTAGAGTAGTTCTTTGGAACTCTAATTCCCTATAATCTATCTCTTATGTACCTAGATTTTGTACATCTTCCTCTTTGAGTTTGGTGAGTTTCATGCACCCATCACTTAGATGTCTAGCCTTAGGCACTTTAGAAATTGCAAGGGCTTAACTCACCTAATTGTATTTATGTGTGGAAGGCTAGATGAATGTATACTTGGGGGAATGAAAGTGCCATATATCTAGGATCTAGTGTATTGTGGTCTAGTACACTTCCCTTACCCAATGCTAGTAATCCTCACTTACCCAAAACATAGGGGTTTGGCCTCAAGAACTTAGATAGTGTAAGTGCTTGACTCACCTAGATATAATTATGAGTGAAGTGTCAGTAGATTCTATCATTAGGCTTCCAAACACCACTTCTACACTCTTTACACTACTTCCTAAAGAATAAAACAAAAAAAAACTATTTAGCTTACGTCAAATGTTACTTTGGTCATATCAATACAAATCGACTAGTGACCAAAAATTAAATGTCCTTATGGTTTAATCACCATCCTATTGTCAATATGGCTTCATCTTATTCCCATTGAAATGCATAAGGAGAATTTCACTAGTTAATATATGCAACTTGCATGCATGTGTATCCAATATGTGTTGGATGATATAGGGGCCCATCCACCCTATCTAAAATTTACTTGGGTGCTTAAAATACTTGGAATCATAGATCAAAACAAATGATCCTTTTAGTATCACCTTATTATTTATATGTTTATCATGTCAGAGCTTCATGCACACCTTTTCTATCTACTAGTTCCATTTGGCTTGGGCACATGTGTCATCTAAATTATCTAAGTCCTCTAGCCTTGTGTTTAGTGACTCTTGGTCATATAAGAAACCATTGTGAATGATGCATAATGATGGTACCAAGAACTCCATCAATAGGATCACCTCAGTGCCAAATACCAATTGAAATGGTGTAGCCTTGTTCAGGTGCTTGTAGGTTATGCAATATGCCCATAGTATTGTTGACACTTGATCATCCCAATCCTTGTAACCAACATCACATATCTTTATGAGGCATGTTCCTAGTATTTTTTTAAATGCCTTAATTTCACTATTTGATTGTGGATGATAAGGGGTTTTTTTTATGGTGCTCTACCATATACTCATTCAATAGGATGTAAACCTTTTTATTGATAAAGTGAGTACCCTTGTCACTATTTAGATTAAGAACTCATATGAGCTTATTATGTTCTCCTAGATGAAACATGCAGTTGTGGTAGCTATGTAGTATTTTGTTGACATGGCCTTGGCCCACTTGGTGAAATAATCTATCTGCCAAAATATATCTTGCACCTATGCATCATGTTATAGGAGTTATTAGCCCAAAAAAACAATGGCCCATTTATTGAATGGCACCTGGGAAAGAATGGATATGAAGGGTATCTCATCTTGATGGTTAAGCTTCCTTATATGATAACATATGTCATATGCCTTGGTGTAGTCCTTGGCATGTTAGAATAGGCTTGGCCATCATAAACTTGAATGCAACACTTTTCTTACCATTTTGTTTATAGTGTAATGTCCTCCCACTATGTCTTCATGCACTTGTCTCAATTGGGACTCTTTCATGATCCAAGACACATCAATGTAGTAATTCATCTCTAATTAGCTTATATATTTCTCTACTAATGAGTTCAAAGGGGGAAGTATGAACTACTAGCTATTTCTTCTCCTTATTTATCATAGTCTAGGGTGTAACTCCAGATGTTAAAAAGGTGGTGATATTTTCCAAATCCTTGGGGATGTATTAGAATCTATACAATTATGTGTCTAGCATGTTATCCTAAATCGATACCACTACATTTCCAGAACTGATGCAAGATAAATGGTCTGGCCCTAAGTTCTACTTTCTAGGCTTAACTACAATAGAGAACTAGAAATATTGGAATATAACTATCTATTTGCATATGCACCCATGTAAAACAACATTATTTAAAAGGTACTTGAGTTCCTCATGAATAGGGTTATCAATAAATATTATCTAAATTTTTTCAAGGCATAGACCATGGCAAGTGTCTCATGTTCTATCATCATGTAATTCTACTTTTCTAAGGTCAACTTACTTTTGGTGAAGGAGATGGGATGATCCATCTTACCCTCACTAGGTTGTGTCAAAATGTCTCCAATTTTAGATCCAAAAGCATCAACATAGACATGAAAAGGTATTATCTAGTTGGGGAACTATAAGATAGGTACACTAGATAATCTAAGCTTCAAGGTCTCTAAGGGATCCTCTTACACTTCACCCATGTAAAAAGGTCCATCTTTGCATAAAAGTTCTTCTAATGGTGTCAAAATATTTCCATAATTCCTTATAATTTTTTTGTAATATCCATAGTGATAAAAAAAGGTGTGAACATATTTTTGTGTGGAAGGAGTTTACAACTGAATGATGATGGTGATCTTTGTTATATTGACATGCAAACCATCCTTACAGATGATGTGCCTAAGTAGGGTTCCAAATGGTGTTATAAAGACACATTTTTGGGTTTAGGGATATATAAAGCTATTTTCACCTCTAAAACATTAGGAATAGGTTGTCATAATGGTCCTTGATAAGGCCATACACCACCTAGTCATCTAGATAAACTTGGAAGAACCTATGGATGAAATATTTGAACATGGTGATCCCCACTATAGAGAACATGACTAGTGAATTTTTAATTCTAAAGGGCATCAAATTGTAAGAAAAATAACCTCATTTAGTCATAAATCTTGTCTTTGGCTTGTCCTCTTTATCAATTTGGACTTGGTGGTAGCTATAAAACCCATCAATGAAGGTGTAGATTTTTTAACCTATGATGCCTTCTAGGACTTCATCAGTGAGCAAAGTTGGGAAGGGGTCATTGATGTAAGTAGTGTTTAGAACTATATAATTGATGAAAGTTCAAAATTAGCCATCCTTCTTGATTCTTATTACCATTCATCTCACCCACTTATACTCTTACATAGGTAAAATGACCCCTACACTTAGTATAGCATTGATCTCTATTTGACCTTAGCATAGAGATTGGGATTCATCCTATAGGGGTGATTTTTGACCAGTCTTACACCATCATTTAAATTTATTCATATATTAATAATCCATGGGTGGGTTTCATTCATATATTTATAAGTCTTAGAGAACAATCCTTGGAACTCTTTTAGGAGGTCTATGGTGCACACCAACTTTACATCAAACCAATAGGTACTTAGAGTAGCCATATTTGGCTCTCTTTCTACACTGATATCCACTTTAATGGTATTTAATGGGGAAAATATAGGCAAATATTCTCTTGGTATAATTATTCAACTTGATAAATTATCTTTATCATTTAAACATGAAGATGAGTGGTATCTTCTTCATTGAAAACACTATCATCCATTTGGTACATGAGCTTTCTTCTAGAGATCAACATTTTATAGTAGCACTCCCTCCAAGTTTCATCATCTTCCTCACTCAAATCACTATTAAGAATTTTTTACTTAAATAAGGTCGTGAGTACTAACCCTTTTTCTTCAAACATGTCTTTCAAGTGCTCCTCAAGGATGGAAATGTCTTCAAACACTGCTCTCTAAATTACTTGTAATAGCTCAACTAGTCCCAAGTTCTATAAGTAAAAGGATAAGGTATGAAAAAAATTCTCCTTAAGATCCTCCCAATTAGTTATCTCTTATCACATCTCATTGACCACATATCATACTCTTACCCATGTCTTTAGATTCTTGTAAAAGGCATGCACCCATAAGTTCTTTGGGGTAGTTGCATCATAGTCAGTCCATGTATTTTTGCATAGGTTCATGTGCACCATAGGGTTAGAGTCACTAGAGTACTTTGAGACAACCAATTTCTCATTACTCATAAACCTAGTACACATGGTCACTTTACCTCTAGCCAAGTTGGCAAGTTAGACCTTTTCACTACCCACCAATGCATGATAGTGCTTTTTAAGGTAAACACTAGTGTACCCATTTTATCAATCACCTTGGGGATGCATGATTCAAGGTCATGGATATACCCTTACACTAATTTTATCCCTTAAAATTTTTGGAGCACTGTAAGCTTGTCTTTACTCAGGTAGAGTACCCTATTTTCTTTCTTCTCTATATGTGGGACACACTATTTTAGAGCATGATCAATCTAGACCTAGCTAATTTTCATGGGCTTTGATGCCTTTATACACATAAAGAATCATCTATGACTAGTGGTCTCATATGCCTCTTCAACCCATGAGTCATAATCAATGTTAGTGGTGTCTGAGGCTAAACACCCATCCTCCCAAGAAAGCACCCCTTTATCAAAAGGATGTAGATTCTCAATGCCTTACACTGTGATGTTATAAATATGGTTGATCTCATCCTCAAAATCAATGTTTTCCACATATGGGGGTCCTTGGTCACTTGAAATGGGATCACTACCCTTTCTTTACCATTCTTGAAGGTCATGTATCACTTCTTAAAGTGCATATCTATATTGTTAGTGTAACACCAAGGCCTTCCTAGAAGTGCTAGGTAGGTATCCTATTATGATAACTCAATAACCTTGAAGTCATAATGGAATTTGATGCTGAAAATACATATAATGGTGCCATATAAAATTTTTATCAGCTATGCTTAGGTCTTATTGGCCATGAAAAGTACATGGGGAGAAGGCCTCAAGGCTAACTTGCCTATCTTTTCCCATGCATTCTTAGTTAGGATATTAACCTATGTATTAGTGTTGATCAACACCTCAAAAATAGACCATCCATTGATAGTGTAATTTATTATTATTTCTTGGTCATACTCTATATTTTGAGTATGCCTTACTTCACGTACCTATTCTATATGTAATACAACAACTTTAAGTGCATGGGGCTCAACAACTTCACTTGGCTTTCTCCCTGCATGCTCTAAGAGAATTTTTTTAGTAGGAGAAGAATCCCATCTATTTGTAGGAGGTGAAAGATCTCTATGAGCTCCTATACTTTAGCATCTTAGGTATCTTACTTTCTACATGAGGTAGTAGCCTATGCTTCTAGATATTTGGCCAGCTAGAGTTCTCCCTATAAATTTTGTATTATGCTCATGGCTTGTTATAAGATGTCTTTTTGACATGTTGGGTTAAGGTAGGGTGAAAATTTTGGCTCAATCCACATGATGCACTTGATGTAGCTTGGTTTTCCATATTCTAGGTGCAGCTCTTATGTTGGTGTAGTTAGTGACTGAGTGGTGAACCCACTCTATGTGGTTTCCTACACCTTGATTGGCTATGCACATGCTAGTTATGACTTTGGATAGCAATTTATATCTTTAGGCTCATGAATTATCATACTTGTGCCCCTATCAGTGCCCATTTTTCCTTGGGTCAATGTTTTGTACAATTTGGGGCACTCCTCAACTACATGTGGTCCTCAAAAATACCTGCATGATGGATGTGTCAGGTAGTTGCACTAATAGTGCTTAGTCAACTTGTACTTATAACATGATTGTGGTGGGAACATTTCTCCACCAAATACTCTACCTCACCCTCTAGTGCCTTTATGGTTCCCATATCTAGCATTCTAATGGCTATAACCCTAATTTCCTTGGTTAACCTACCTTTTGGCTATTTAAGTTGCCTATCATGCACCTCTCTCCATGTTTTGATGCATTTCATCAATTAATCAATAGTCAGCTATGTTGTGAGTGTAGGAATTGCACAACTTGGAGTAGATGGTTGTGTTAACCTAGTGAGCACATTGTAATAGAGGGTAGTTGTGAACATCATGTACCTCATGACAAACTTCACAGCTAAGAAGTAGTGTGCACACATTCCTATAGAGGTAGTAATTTCTATTATGCCCCTCTATCTTTCACTTAGTATACCATAACCCACTTCAAGAATGTTGTGATGAACTAGTGATAAAATTCTATAGTTGGGAGGTCATAGATGTAATTTATGCCTCCATGAATAGGATAATGCCTATATAAGTGCTTTAAACTACCTCAAGCTTGAGTATAGCTTCAAGTGCTTCTTAAGGGTCTATGAACATTTTTATGGATAGTACCCTTTTGAAAGGCACTAGTAATTCTCTAATGAACCATCACACATGTTAAGAGGGGTGATTTTTTTAAGGGAGTTTAGAAAGGAGCATCTTAAATCTAGAGTCATACAAGCACACACTCTTTGATAACCCCTAGTTGATCTCTTTGAGCATGGTAATACTGTAATGCTCAAACTTATGTAAATCAAAATCCTTCAAGAAGGCTCCCTTTAGGGTGTCATAATCAACCATAGCTTGGTTAGTATCAAACTTCCTATACCAAGAATGGATGTGATCAAGCAAAGTTGTCACAAATTGGGTTTCCTTACACTTGGACTAGGTTATTCCCTGATCTCACCATTTTAACTCACACTTGAGCACATGATCTATAGTGTTCTCCACACCATAATAATCTACAAGGTGCATTGCCACCTTGTAATATATCTAGGGATAGGGAGTAGTTGGTGCTTAAGGTGCTTGTCCTTCTACACTTATCTTGGCATTGGTCCTCTAAGGCCTCTAGCCACTAGGTTAGGTGTTGGTCTGATGGTTACTATTAGTGCCAAACAAGATGATGGAACCAAGATACTAATGATTTGTATAGGGCCACTTCCTATGAGATATTACCTAGGCTACAAAACTAACATTGGCTAAACTAGGGTGATTACTCTCATGTTCTATCTAGTCAGGCTTGCACCTCAAAGTTTATAGGTATCTTCACTTACCTTTTTATATGGGATAAATTTTTTGATCACAAATTTTTTCTCCAAATTTGTAAAATGATCAAAGTCTACATCGATAACAAGGTTAGTTTCCAATATTCTATTTTTCTTTGGGGAATCTAGCACATGAAATCATGTCATAGGTTCAAATGGGGTAGGTACATCTAGTGCATCTCCAATGGTCAAGTTTTTAAGGGACCTTGATCATTCACCCATCAACTATGGAGCTTATTCCAAGGCTTTAAGGGCTCCTTCCTCTGGGCATTATTTCTATTTAAGAGATACTTTCCCATACCCTTCCACATTGCTATGGGTCCTCTCAACACTTTTAGGTTATAGATCTTCTATCAGTTCATGCCTCATCTTATTATAAGCCTATCTCCTAAGCTCTTGATTATAAATTTTCTCATCTCCTTCCATTTCACCTCACATAAATATCCAATTCTTCCATATTTCACTACTCATATACAAGAGGACTTTATCCTTTCATCCTCATTATTTCAAATCTATAATCCACCATTAGCTTCTTGAATTTGATGTTAATGTAGACATTAAAAAACTACAAATTTATAGTTTTTGATGAATAAATGCCTTGGGATCCCATAAAAATTATTAAAACCTCCCAAAACCCCCTTTAAACCAACTAAATCACTATTCTGCTAGTCATAAATATCATTCAAAATCACTACTTGAAAGTGTTATTTGCCATCACTATTCACTATGGGACCTGTTATCACTATTCATGATGACATGGAAAGTGACATGTCATGTGACAAGGGAGGTAATTTCAGAGGTTATATGGCAAGTGACATGGCTTAGAAGTGATGTGGCTTGATGTGGGACATCATACCCCACTTGGGACCCTTCCCAAAGTGCTTGATGACCTCATTCAAGTATCACAAGGCCCCCCCTTGAAATGTGGAAAATTTCCCCTTAAGGGGTCATTATTAAACATGTATTTTTGTATTCCCACATTAAATTAGACTTTAAAAGATAAACTTACCCCTTTAAGACCTTGGGAATGATAAAGGGCACCCATTTTTAACTTTTTAACCCAAATGAAGGCTCACCAACCCAAATGGGAGACTTTCTAACCCACATGGGAATCCCCACCAACCTCACCTTGAAATTTTCATCCCCCACATGGAAAATGGCATCAAATTTGGCGTGCTACCTCTTTAAGTGATTGAATGAAGACAAATGAGGGTGGTAAAAAGTCTTCGGTCTCATTCAAAACCATGTGCATTATTTCCATTCAAACTTGGACTCATGTGAAAAGAGGGAGATTTTCCAACCCACATGGGAATCCCCACCAACCTCACCTTGAATAAATCATGAACCTATTTTAAGAACTCGAATTGCTTCACTATCCCACTCTTTTGGCATGTTTCCCAACATCAAATGTTATAAATACCCCCCTTCTCCTTCACCAAAGGTTAAGTTGGAATTTAGTCTTTAGTTTTTAACATATTGTTGTATGATTTTGGAGGAGGCCATAATATTATAGTTAATCATCATCTTGGAGGAGAAAATATCAAATAAATGAAGCTTTTTCAAAATTACTTCAAGCTTCATCAACATCTTCAAGCCACTTCAATAACATTGAGGTAATTTACTTTGTTTTGTAATTTCAGTTATTTCTTTATTTTCATTTGGCCTTTTGTTTTCCTAACATCAATAATATTGATCCCTTTACCCCTTAATTTTTATCCCATTCATCCCATTTAATCTCTTTGGTTATTTTATTTCATCTATCCCCTTTATCCCATTCACCTCTTTGCCTTACCTATTTTCCGTCTTTGCCATCTTTACCTTTCTTTTTCCTTTACCATATTTACTTATTTGACTCATTTATCTATCTATGTATTTTTATACTTTCAGACTTGACCATCTACCCAAACCAGCAAAACAATCCTTTTTACCCTCACCACTTTACCAAACCAAAACCATAACCTTTACCAATTTTCAGCATTAGTATTAATTAAAATATTACATTCATTTAGTTATCTTTTTCAAAGAATTTAAATTTATTGTATCAAATTTAGTTATTTTTATTTTAGTATCATTAATTTTATTTTTTTAATGCAAAATCTACTTCTTTTATCATTCCAACTTAAGTGTTTTGAAGAAGGTGGATTAACAGCCTCCTAGAAAGCTTTCGCTTCTAGGATCTAGCTCCCGCTAGGCAATCAACCCATCTACTTGTATAACAAACAAGTTTATTTTAATGTTTTATTATTTTCAGATCATCCTCCCAATCCAAATAGGATCTCTCCACAATCACATGGATCCAATGTGTGCACATTCAATAGGTTTTTCTACACACCCTACTCCTAGTTTCTTTCTTTTCAAAAAAATTAACAAAAGAAAAAAATTAGATAGAAAATTTTTGGCACACCCAGTGGGACCCTTGAGTTTTATTGTGTTCATATATGTTGTAAGAAAATTATAATTTAATTATTGAAAGTCATTTATTTGTATTCTATGAAAATTAAGCTTTCTTTCTTACTTAACAAATAAAAGAACAAAAACACAAGTTTTAGTTGCATTTTAAAAAGAAATAAAAAGAGAAATCATCCTAGGATTAGGAATTGCATTTTCATCTTATATTTAGATTGAATTTAGATATTTTGTATGAATTTAAATAAATATAAAATTTTATTTTAGATTTAAAACAAACACTTTGCATCCTTTGAATTGCTTGTTGATCTTAGTTCATTTAGTAACTAGGAGGAACAATAAGTTTATCATAGATTTCACTTTTCTTCACACACTAATCCAAATCATTTAATAATCAACACATCAAAATAATACTTGAGACAAGGAATGACTAGGATTTCATCAATTGGAAGCAACCTTCCACCATCCTGGCTATCCCATTTGGATTTCACCACCAAGGAGAGAACCAACTTAGATCTCTAGTTGAGTATAAACTCAAAAATTAGTATATCTTGGCTAAGCACCCATCGCCTTTATCTCTGTGGGATTGTGAAATGAGGGGGTAGGCCCCAATACTAATCCATGTACCAAATTCCAACATAGATTTCTATTTTTTGCACCTAAATTACCCAAAACCAACCATAGCTTGCCTTTTTAGTACTTATATCAAACCAACCTTCACACTCTTTAAGGCTTAAGACAAAAGCATTTTAAAACTAATATTATGCTAAACACATTTCTAGAGTTTGTGTTGATTGCTTTGAAATATTTTTGGTTGCTTCTTATTTGATTTGAGACCTTCACCTTTTCATTCCTTATTTTCTCATATGGTCACTACTAGACAACAACTCAAAAATCAAGTTAACCAATCCCCATCTTCTTCTGAACCTATAGAATATACCTCAAACATTAAGAGTTCCCTTCATGTTGAGAGTTACCCTCATCACTCTCCTTTTAGGATGCCAATCATATTTGAAGGATATCTTAACTTTATTGCCTTACTTGATAATAATTAGATGGTTGTATAACACTACCTCAATACCCCTCCACACCACACCTCTTTTGCTTTGGTTTCCTCTACCGAACCCCCTCTTAGCATACCACCCCACATTATGGTGGGTACCACTTCAACCCAACCATTATTGACCCATACATATTCCAACGTCCCATCCACCCAAACCCAAACTAACCTTCCACCCCCCAATCAAACACCTCCTGTCACACCCTACCTACAATGGCATTATCCTCCACTCCTAATTCCATCTTCCATTTGTTATAAACCAATTCCTTAACCACAACCCAATCTTTAAATTTAGTGCTTTCCATATCATAGACACTTCCCCCTATAAGTACTTTGGTCACTACCCACCTTCAAGTAACTAACCCACTAGTCACTTTTATTCCACACATAAACCCCCCAACTTCAACCTTACAACACATACCCATGACATCTTATCAATATATTCCTAACACACAAGTATACATACCTTCACCTTTCACCCAACCTTACGTGACCTTACACACACATGTAAAATCATCCCAACATCCACTAGTTATTTCTAGGTCACCCAACCCCAATAAAATATGTCATATACCTCTCCAACCCAACAACCCCAAATATACTTGGTCAAGATGCTAATGGAGAAGATGACTACCTTTGAGTCATTCATCTTAGGATCACATAACCTCATCTCTTATGACCAAATTTTCAATGAACTATCCATCCATCTATCCCTCTCTGACCATATCCTTTACAATGGAAATTTCCAAAATTCTCAAAATTTCAAAGTAAGGTGGACCCCCAAAAATATTTAAAAGCATTTAGGCACACATGTTACTTGGTTGCCCATGATGACACTCTTATCCTCTGCACCTTTCCTATGTCCTTATCTAGACTAGCATTAGATTGGTATAGTGCCATCCCAAAACACTCCATCTTTTCCTTTTCCTAAGTAGCCCAAACTTTTTTGGATCACTTTTTGATCAATATATCCAATAAATTTTCTATTACTAACCTCTAATCCATTCAGTAATTCAAAGACAAATCTATTGCCAATTTTGTGGCTCATTAGAGGATCCTAATCAACCAAATTTATTTTTTATTGCCTCAACCTGAGCTTATAGAGATCTTTATTTGGGAATGTGTAAAAGACATCTCATCCACATTGTGCATCCAAAGCTTCCAGACATTTGATGAAGATTTTACCATGGCTCACAAACTAGAGAACAAATCCTTTGCTGAGGGAAGATTAAATTTTAATAATAAAAATCCAACTTACAAAACTAATGAGCCCTCTTCTTCCAAAGTAAATAAGCCAACCAATACCAATTCCAAGAGCAAAGCCACCACCAATGCTATTATCCTCAAAGCGGCACATCCACCATCTACCATCCAATAGAACCCAAGGAACCAAATCTCTGACCCCTTAAGCTATCCAAAAAAAACTAAAGGAGCTAAACTTGGAATAACCATAAGCCATTAAATCCACTTGGGGAGCCTTATCCTTCTATTTTGGAAAAGTTACTAAAAGTCAATATCATATAACTTCCACCAATTAAACCACCCCTATAGTTTGATACCTCTCACCCTATATCTAGTTGGTATAATGAGAATGACCATTGTGATTTTGACCAAGTCATAGGACATGAAATCAATAGGTGCAATACCTTGTTTAATCCCTCATTGAGAAGGGAAATCTCACATTGGACAATCCTAATGCACCATAGAACTAATCCCTCATCATATTATACAAGCCTTTCCCTAATCATGCTCCTTATATCCTTCATCATGAAAATAAACCTAAATCATCTTATGAGGCACATACTATTAATGTGGTTACTAGTGAACCCATTGATAAAGAAAATGTTACCTCAACTACTTCTCTCCCCATTCCCATAATGGAAGAAAAAAGACTACCTTTATTTCTTGAAACACCCAAACAAGGTAAGCAACCATATCCATACCTCCATTGGAAGATACCACACCTACCTCCCCTATTGTAGAACCATCCACCCTCGCTTTGGAAGCTATCTCACAAGAGAAGATAACTCTATCCACCCAACCTCTAATTTTTAAACCTTTTATGAGAGGTCAAGATAAAGGTAAGGGAATCAAACTAGAACTTCTAACCCCTTTTTTGATAGACCAATCTATCCCTTTTAAACCAACTAAAACCTCCACCCAACCAAAACCTCTTCCCAATTGATTGACCCTCAAACACCTAAACCCACCAAGATAACTAAAGTGACCAAATCCACTCCAAAATCAACAACTAAAACAACCAAAGAGGTAAAATCACCAAAGGGCTCAAAACCCCAAATTTTACATCCCTCAACCTTTCCCTCCATTCTAGGTCCCCATACCTCTACCTTAAAGTCCATTTTTACCAAAACCCCACCACCTTTATTGGTCACACATTCAAACCTACTTTCTAAAGCACCATTCCCCACTACACCATCAATTCCTAAGTTACCTACCTTGCCCTCCTCTACCACCAGCCCATCAAACATTGTGCTTAAACCAAAACCATTAACCAAGAATGCCACTTTATCCAAGACACCTATTGTAGATACCTCAATCTAGCCACTGATTACCTCTAATCAGGATTTTGACTAATTCTACCTAAAACTCACAATTTGGCCTAAAAATACTAAAACATGATAAAAATGTGAAACTGACATATTTAAGTGTCAATTTTGTCTAGGGTATCCCTAGATAGGGTAATAAAATTTATGGTCCAACTAACTTTAATCAAATCATATCGAGTCAAAATGCCAATTTTGCACCTAGGTGCTTTGGATTGCTCTTTTCTATCAAATCTCTTACACAAGACATGTGCCTTTTTTATTTTCTATTGGTAACATTCTAAATGGGAATATGATTCTAATGCATCCAACATTGAATTTTAATTCTAATCTAGTCAAATTTGGGACTAATAATAAGGCATTTTGATTAATTTGTGCACAAAGTGATTAAACATGCTTAAGAGCTAATTAAACCAAATTAGAGCCTAATCAATAATTTCATGAAAAATTGTTGAATAATTTGTTTTGGAAATGAATATTAAATATTTGCATCATTAGGTGACCTCATTTCTTGGGAAGACATCCCTAGGCCATAAAAGCCACAAATATCAAGATTTATGCCCTCCATGCCTCATCAATACCCTCCATGCCTCTTATTTTCTATTTTCTACAATGTCATGATGAGGATAATTATAAAATTAATTCCAAAAAAATTTAATTATTCCTCAACCATACATCTTCATCTCAAGATAGATGGTTCAGGTTGATTCTGATCAATCTCAAAAATCTATAAATAGAGAATCCATGAACATCATTTTTAAGTCTTGATAATAGTTATAATGCACAAATGATTCCAAAAGCTTCATGAAACTAGTGTTATTATGCCAAATTTATTCCAATCCAAGCCAAGCCACAAGCCTAAGGTGCTAAGGAGAGATGGAGGTAGCCAAACTTCCATTGCTAAGGACTTAATGAGAACAAAGCTAATCAAGCCACTACTACAAAGGCATTTGGAGCATCCAAGGAAGGTGAAATAATTATTGTTGTTTTTATTTACTTTTTAGTTGTGTTTGTATTTTTTTGTTACTAATCTCACCCTAGTAACTAGGCATGAAGATGTTATCTTAGTGTGTTTTTGATTTAGTTTCATTCACTAACACCATACTAATCTCCTCTTCTTCGTCAAATTCCTAGATCACATAATGGCACGCCCAGTAGGACCAAATGCATCTCACAAATGAAGAAGATCATTTTATAAATTTAAAATCTTTATTTAGATCATTAAAATTCTTTCAATTTTATATTTTAACTTTGTTTTTCCACTTTTCTTTGTCACAGGTTTACACAATAACTATCACTAGTTAGTAAAACCATCATCAGTTGGCATAGCCATCATCAGTCACTATTGGTATAGCCATTTTTAGTTAGATAACCATCATCAATTAGTAAGTATAACCATTGTTAGTTATAGAACCAACGTTGGTCACTATGTTTTCCATAAAAACACAAACCCAAGAACTAATAGGCCATTTTAAAATGCTTGGTTTGGGGTCATACAGACTCCATTTTAGATGATTTTTTTAAAAAAACACATGTTTTCTCCTATATTTTTATAATTTGACATTATTTTAGCTTCAAGTTTCATAGTTTTTTCACAAAATTATGAAAATATATTTAAAATGTTTCTAATCTAACATATTTTCTTTCGGGGTGATGCCTTAAGGGTAGATAGGTAGCCAATAGACTTGGAATTTATTAAAACATGCTATTAAGACATCTTTGTCATGATTTTAAAATGAATTAGGAATATTGTTTTTGGTGATTAATGAAACATTTAGGTTCTTAAGTGAATGTTTTCATAAGTTAATCTTTCAAAGTTCACAATCTTAAGACCAAGGGGTCAAATGAACACTACCCAATCTTTCAAATTTGGTGCTTAAAAATGAACTCATCTTTCTAAAAGTTTTTTTTTGACTTAAATAGTTGTTTAATCTAATTTTGTTTAGAAAAGAGAGGGGTGTTTTGTGTATTATATTCCATTTTTCCCATTTAGGGAAACCTTGGAATCAAAAGTGCCATTCCTATTACAAAACTCCTAGTCTAGATCTTAAAAAGAATGTCATATAAAGCACTCCCTAAACACTTGTAAAATTTTGGGTGATCTTTAAAATGACCTTAAAGTCTTTCTATTAGTCTTTTAATTCATGAAAAGTTGTCTTACAAGGGGGACATCATTACTTATTGTGAGTTCTTTAGCGAAGCTTTGACTTGGGGTTTCATCTCCTGACATTGACTTTACTTACTCCTTTTGAGTTGCACATGGGATGTATCTGCATTTGGACATCACACTACAATAAGCAAACAACATGATGTAGTGGTTGTACAAAAGACTAGACATTTTTACAACTATCCAATGTCCTGGTCACCCATTTTTTATTATTTTCTTTTGCATCATTTGATGTGAAAGTCATTATGAAATTTATTCCCTTAGAAACATTCAAAAGATTCATAGTTTAGTCAACCCCATATTACCATACCCTTACTAGGATTTGGGTGATTATACTTAGTGTATTTTGGTCATTTCTACTTAGTATGTTTTAAGACTAAAACTTGTTTGTTTGTTCATAAGCCATGATAAATTAATGCATTTGAGTTGAGGAAGGTAGTGTTATGTTACTCAAAACATGTCAAAACCATTTTGCCTTTGAGTCTTTTGAAGCATAACATAGATCACATCATTCGAGCATGCTTACACCGTTAGGATGATTAATTTCTTTAAAGACTAGCTTACCTTATATAAAAAATTAGTTGTTTTAAACCATGTCATGCATACCATTTGGACTGTTATCTTGTGCCATCATGATGTATAATCATGTCTAATTTATTTTATAAAATCCTAGTATTCAACCTTGAGTTTTCAATTAGCCTTCTCAAGTTTGGATTCAAACATTGTTTGATTTCTATTTAGGCCTTAATCTGTGGGGATGATACATAGATCTTTCTCTTTTGGGTTGCATAACTTCAGTTAATTGATTGACCAAATTTGAAAACTATTGATGATGTTTCTATTTAATGCCTATCCTCATCATTATTTATGCCTTTATTTGGAAGAACAAAAACTTTCTCAAAAAACCTTTTACCTCATGCCTTATGCCAACTGATCATGTTTATGTTTGATTATATGTTTCGGGTCTATGTCAAAGTTATTTCCAAACTTGTTAGATTAAATCAAATCACATCTACCTTTATTTGAAGTCTAGCTTTTGACATTGTTAGACCAAAAATCTTAGCATATGCCCATTTGTTTAATCCTAACTTTTGACTCCACATTTGGACAAAAGACCTAGCAACTCAACATTTCCCTTTCTTACTTCAGACCTTGTTTAGAACACCTTGACCTAGACCTTTAACATGCCATTTTTTATTTGGATGCTTGACCTTTTGGGCATATAACATTAGACATTAGACATTTGATGTTAGACTATTTTATGCCAAGTCTTAGCAAAAATCAATTTTTGAGATATAGCTCCTCTTTTAGACCATATTATAGATATAACTCCACCCCTTCAACCAAGTTTTAACCATTTGTCCTTTGGACATAGTTTTTTTTAGAGTTTGTAGAACTCTAAGCCTTTTTTTAGAGGTTTCATCATTTACATAGATATGTCTAGCTAAACTTATGGTGGAATCATATACAATCTAACTTATGATAGAATGGGCACACAAAACCCACTAGGAACCTCTATAGAGAAAAAAATTCTAAGGAGTTTTATTATTATGCCTACAATACTCAATATGGGGAACATAGCCAAAATAAATAAAATCCAAATCAAGACCTTGATTGGCATGAAGAGGCTTGTGATGAGGACTTTGAAGACCCAACTATAGATAATATTTTTTGGGATATGGATTTATATCCTCTTTAAAATAATCAATACATGGAACATAGTCAAGAACACATTTATGAGCCAACTCACAACTGGGATGATATGGTTTATGAGGAAAACTTGGATGCTTTATCTTGTGCAAGAAATCAATCCCCATAATGCCTTATAATTAACATTTTAGGAATTTATCCTTTGGTTTATGTAAGTAATCAATCTCCACCACATCATACCATTTATATACTAGGACCTAGTCCTTTGGCTTGTGTGGGAAATCAAGCCCCACAATACCCTACTATTACTATTTCAAGACTTCATCCTTTGGTTCATGTGAGAAATCATGCTCCCTAATGCCCTACCATTATCCAACCACAAGTAATTCCTCATCCAGTACTAATCCCAACCAAACCTCAACTGATCTAATCATTCAAAGACCAAGCTATGTTTAAAATTGGTAATCTCCAACTCATTGGAAACCAAGGCCAAGAGAACCAACCAATCTAAGATGTTTTAATTGAATCAACCATTTGTGATAAGTCAACCTATGATTAATCACCTATTGATCCTATACCAACTATCAAGGAGTCTCACTCTCATGAGCTAGTCTTTACTGAGTCATTTCTTAATGATTATAGCTACCTTTGGGCAAACCATTACCTTAACCATGTGCCTATTTTTCAAGAGACTCATATTGACAATCCAATATACTAGGGGTTGTATCTTGACCTTTTTCCCATCCTATAGGAGTCTCACTTTGATAAAATAATTTTTGTGGAGCCCATTATTCCATCACAAGCTATTACTTGTCTAAAACCAAATATTCAACAAGACATCATTGTAATAAAGTACCCATTAGATGAAGAATCAGAATTAGAGTCAGGTTCTATTCTTGAACTGACATCATATTTACCATCAAAATCTAAATCCACATTAATCTCAACATTAGATTTAGAGTCCCTTGATTTAGAATCAAATTCATAAGAAGAATATGTTCATGGTTGTTACAACATTGGTTACACATACCTTGCAGATCAATTTGAATACATTTGTGATCCTTTTACAATTTTTGAGGATGAGTACTTTAAATTTGACACAATTTATCCTAGTATCTCTTATGAGGATTGTGTAGCCTCTCCTCATTCCATTACCCTTCCATAGGCCATTACCACCAAATAAAATAGCCATATTATCGACATTCTATCTCCCACAAGTGCCGATTGGGATTGATAGAATCAAACCTTGTTAAACTGTATACATGGTGACATAGTAGTTGAATAAGAGTAAGGGGGCCAAGACCAAATAAATGTAGTAGAAGAACACTCCCCTAGTGAAACCTTTTCAGAGGCACTAGGGGACAAGAAAATTTCAAACTCAACATCTTCTACTAAAACTTTTTCAAAAGTGCTAAAATAAAATAAAAGTCAAAAGCCATTATTTATTAGTGAAACCTCCTTAAAGGCACTATGGGATAATCAAGACAAATTTATTGGTGAAAACCTAATTGAGGCACCAATAGCTAAGCATAAAATTTCTTCATTACTTGATGAAGATAAAATGAAAGATCAAATCAAAATAGCTTCCTATGTATAACCTAATCAAATGGTAGCTACTCTCAAGATCAAACAACAGAAAAATCTAGTGATCTTATCAAGAAAATAAGTCTTCAACCCCACCATAACCAAAGTAATGTTGAATCCAACATCAAAAACATTATGTGTGACTGAATATCTTGATCTTCATTTGTTTCCCAACCATTCCACATTCCATTATCATCTACCATTCCATTTCACAATTAAACCTACCATCCATTATTTTTCCTTATTTACCATCCATGGCTACACTTTACTTTATAGAGGTTATAAGGATGCCTTGTCTTGACATTTGAAAGAATCAAAATTGATGACTAATGAAGATCACAAAAGCATTTTTATAATCCAATTCTATAGCCAGTTCTTAATAGAGTAGCTATTTAGATGAGGTGTGGGATAGCAATTAACATGATCATGTATTTTTTAATATCATTTATTGATTAATACATGCACCTACCCATCAATAGGAACAATAGAATCAAAAATCACACCTATGCCATTTCATGTACCATACCATTTCATTTCCATGCCATTGCCATTGTTACATATCCTTTTTCCATTATCACATATCCTAGCTAATCACCTTCTCACTTGGGGACACCCCTCTTACCATTTTATCCAATTTATCAAACCATCATTATCCTTAGTAAGATCATGCCATCTTATCAGTCCATTCCTATCTAGACCAAACCCTATTTTTAGTCATCTTACCTAATCCTATTTTGATCTTAGTTACTTTGGTTTTTCCTCCACTTTTTGTGAGGAGATTTTGATCAGGTTGAAACTCTTATCAAATTCATGTTTACAATGACAGTCTATGAAAGTAGTGTGATAGTTGATCTAGCAAAATATCTTTCATCCTATCAAGTTTATTTATGTGAGCTTGATTATAATTGCCTATGAGCAAATCAGTGATTCACTAGTCTTGCTACTAATTATAAGCACCTATAGTCAAATTAGTATCATTGACTTATGTCTTTGTATCCCAGTTATAAATACCTATGGTAAAATTAGGGGAAACACCTATTCACCATGCATTACTACATCACCTTTCCATTACTATTTTCATTTGACTATGCATTTGCTAGATTTGAGAACTTGTTGGGACTTAGCTAGTTTTTTCCTACCTTTTATGTGGATGGAACTACTATAATTTGAGGTTATTTTAGGACTATGTGGGTCATGATCAATTCATGTTGAGTTCACCTGAGTCCCCCTTTTCATATGCTCTCACTATTTTATGAATAACCTAAGCCAAACATTCTTGCTATTTTGTGAGCAGATATCTTGTCATTCTCTATTGACTTAAGATACCTCAAATTTCCAAAAACATTCATAAAATTTTAAAAATTCAAAAATATTTGTCCTATCTAAGGCTAGTCAGTTATCCTTGATCTGCCTTATTGGAGCATGGTCATTGTTAAGATGCTTTCTTTTAATTTTTTTTCAAGCTTTTTATTTGTTTGTTTGCTTACCTATTTATTTTCTTTCAACACTATTGCCTTGACTCAGTCTATATGTGTTCATTGGGTGATTCCTTGAAAACATTATTTTTTAGTCCATCCATATTCATATGTTAACATTGTCATCATGGTTTTTATCATTGGTGTTTTATTTTCAAGTGTTTATTGGATATCAGGAGTTATTCCTATACATTTTTAGCCAAGTCTTCATGGTGTTCTATCATGATGTTACCATCACATGCTATAGTAAAAATCAGCTTCAATAAGGTTTACAATCAATGGAGCCACAAATGTTTCTCTTTGGTACCTTGGTAAATCCTCCCATCCTACCCTTGATCAAATCAAGCCATTATCCATTCTAGTTATATCATTTCTAATCAAGATGAACATCTCATCATTGGTAGGTACAACTAAATCATTCACACTAATCAATCTTATTCTTCTATTCATCTATTTCATCACTTTGCACACACTCATCTTTAATCTATATTCTAGGTTATATCCTTGAGTTATGCTTGTTAATCAGCCTTAATTAGGGTACAATCATCTTTAGCCAATCTAGGTCCTCTTAATGATTATAACCATCTATGGGCAAATCATTATTTTGAATTTTATTCCTAATTATAATCACCTTTGGGAAAATCAACATCTTTTTTACATCAATGCATGCAAGCATTTTCTTATTTGGATTAATTTAAACCATGGGTTAATTTCACATTTCTTCTTATTTCTTTTCGAGGGACCATCCATAAAAAATGTAATGGCCACTTCCTTGAGGGAGAATCATCACAGGCTTCCCAAACACCATTTAGATCTTTGTTCTTCAATCATCTTCTTTTTGGCATATAAGCCATTTTTCATTATTTGAGAAGACAATGCTTTACCTATAGTTTGTAACATCTTCCCAAACAAGGGCAAACTATAGACACCTAAATTTGGCCACTGATGGCCACCAATTAGGCTTTTGACCAATTTCCACCTAAAATGCATAATTTGGCCTAAAAACACTAAAACACACTAAATGATGTGAAATTGACATATTCAAGTGTCAATTTGGCTAGGGTATCCCTAGATGGGGTAGTGCAATTTATGGGCTAGCTAACTTTGATCAGATTATTTTGAGTCAAAATGCTAATTTTGCACTTGGGTTCTCTAGATTGCTCTTTTCTATCAAATCTCTTACATGAAACACATGCCTTTATTATTTGTTGGTGGTAACATCCTAATTGGGAATACAGTTTCAATGTATCTAACATTGACTTCTAATTCTAATCCAGTCAAAATTTAGACCAATAATAAGGCATTTTGATCAATTTGAGTAATTTGTACATAGAGTGCATAAACATACTTAAGAGATAATTGAACCAAATTAGAGCCTAATCAATAATTCCATGGAAACTTGTTGAATAATTTTTTTTAGAAATGAATATTGAATATCTACATCATCAGGTGACCTCATTTCTTGGAAAGACATCTCTAGGCCATAAATTCCACAAATATCAGGATTCATGCCTTCCATGCCTCATCAATACCCTCCATGCCTCTTAATTTCCCCTTTTTCCAATGTCATGATGAGGACAATTATAAACTTAATTCCATAAAAATTTAATTAATCCTCAACCACACATCTTCATCTCAGGATGGATGGTTCAAGTTGATTATAATCAATCTCAAAAATTCTATAAATAATGAGGCCATGAACATAATTTTTAAGTCTTGATAATGCAAAGTTATAATTCACAAATTATTCAAAAAGCTTCATAGAAACTAGTGTTACCATGCCAAATTTATTCCAAGCCACAAGCCAAAGGTGCTAAGGAGAGATGGAGGTAGCCAAGCTTCCATTGCCAGGGACTTTATGAGCACAAATTTGAGAAAGCCACTACTACAAAATAATTTGGAGCATCCAAGGAAGGCCAAGTAATTCTTCTTATTTTTCCATACTTTTTAGTTGTGTTTGTCATTTTTTTTGTTACTAAGCTCACCCTAGTAACTAGGCATGAAGATGTTAGCTTAGTGTGTTTTTAATTTTGTTTCATTCACTAAAACCATACTAATCTCCTCTTCTTAGTCAAATTCCTTTATGGTGTATAATGCCTTCCCAAATAGGGGCAAACTATAGACACCTAAATCTGGCTACCGATGACCTCTAATCAGGGTTTTGCCAATTTCCACCTAAAACACACAATTTGGCCTAAAAATAGTAAAATATGCTACATGATGTGAAACTAACATATTAAAATGTTGATTTTGGATAGGGTATCCCTAGATGGGGCAATAAAATTTATGGGCTAGCTAACTTTGATCAGATCATTTTGATTCAAAATGCTAATTTGCATGTAGGTGCTCTAGATTGCTCTTTTTTTATCAAATCTCTTACACAAGACACATGACTTTGTTATTTTCTATTGGTAACATCCTAGATGGAAATACATTTCCAATACATCTAACATTAACTTCCAATTCCAATCTAGTAAAATTTTGGACCAATAACAAGGCATTCTAATCAATTTGAGTGATTTGTGCACAAAGTGCTTAAACATGCTTAAGAGCTAATTAAACCAAATTAGAGCCTAATTAAGAATTCCATGAAAACTTGTTGAATAATTTGTTTTGGAAATGAATATTAAATATCTGCATCATTAGGTGACCTCATTCCTTGGGAAGAAATCCTTAGGCCATAAATGCCACAAATATCAAGATTCAAGCCCCCCATGCCTCTTAATTGCTCCTCTATCCCAAATATTGATACGCCTATTTATCAATTTTAATTGCATAAATATATTAATCTGTAGCCACACATCTCAATCCTGAGATGGATGGTTCAAGTTGATTCTAATCAATCTCAAAAATCTATAAATAGGAGGCCTTACCACGTCATTTCTAATCTATTTTGGTGCAAATTTATTATGCTCAAATACCTTCAAAAAAGCTTAATTTGTGCAAATTTATAATGTAGGATTAGTTCCAAAAGCTTCATGCAACTAGTGTTACCATGCCAAATTGATTCCAAGCCAAGCCAAGCCACGCCACAAGCCAAAGGTGCCAAGGAGAGATGGAGTATCCAAGCTTCCATTGCCAAGGACTTCATGAGCACAAAGCTAAATACACCACTACTACAAAGGCATTTGGAGTATCCAAGGAAGATGAAGGAATTATTGTTGTTTTTCCTTACTTTTTAGTTATGTTTGTCATTTGTTTTTGTTACTAATCTCAACCTAGTAACTAGGCATGAAGATGTTAGCTTAGTATGTTTTTGATTTGGTTTCATTCACTAACACCATACTAATCTCCTCTTCTTAGAAAAATTACTAGATCACACCTACCATGAAACCTATATCCACACAACCTCCCACTTCAACACCCAAAGAAAAAACCACTAAACATCTACCACCTTTAGCCGAATCTTACTTAACCATTCTCCAATGGTTATTTCAAACTTCTTCCCTTAGCTTACCACCCATAAAACCCTTTGAGCCTTCACATACCAAACCCTCTTGGTTTAATGATAACTTGATATGTGCATATCATAGGGCATTAGGACATGACACTGAGAATTGTAAAGCTCTCCAAGCACTTGTTCACAACTTGTATGAAGATGATGATCTATTATCAGACAAACCTCCTTCATCCCCATTACCAATATAACCACTGACTCAACCCATCCAATCTTAGATCTAACCCAAAAGTGAAGAGGAGGAATCAAAGCAACCATCCAATCCAAAGAACCCCCTTATCCACACTATTCACATGATTACCCGATCTTGAGCCCAATAAAAAGATAAAGGGAAGACTAACGTATCCATTCCTTGGACTTACCTATCTCTGAACACCTAAGAAAATAATACCCAACCTTTTCCATCTTCAAACAAACCCAAGGTGTCTATCTTAGGTACCTCTGCATCTAACCCTCCATATCCTAACCCATATGTAATATCCATCCAAAAAGTTATCCTCAGGTAACTTCACCAAATTCCAACAAAGATGAGCTTGTATGAGTTAATCTCTACCTCTCCCCATCATCATCAAGTACTTATAGAGGCTCTACAATCCATTAAGGTCCAACTCGATGATCCTTAGCCTCTAGCCACTTTTTTAGGCACCCTTCAGTCTTTCAACCTTATCACCTTCAAGAATTTAGAAATGTGTTCTATTCATTTAGAGGATCCCAATCCTCCCCTCTTCATTACATCATACATCAATAAAACCCACATAAAAAGGGTGATGATCGATGGGGGAGATAGCATCAATATTATCTCCTCCCATACTTATGGCTAGCTATAGTTACCTAAAAACATCATGTCTAAAATCTCAACAATCTTTTGATCTTTTAATGATACTATGGCTACCACCTTGGGCACAGTTGTCCTCCACATCTATTTAGGGCCTCATACTATTCTCTAACTCTTTTATTTTGTATGAGGAGAATTTAAATACAATATTTTACTTAGATGTCCTTGGATTAAGGCCATGAGTTATGTCCCTTCCACCCTGCATTGATGTGTCAAGTTTGAACACAAAAGGCAAGTTGTGACTATACAATTTGAACCTAGTCCTTTTACATCTTGAAGTATGATATATTTTCCCAATGACATCCTTATTCCTCCTTTATCCACCACATAACCATCTATCAATAACATAACCTCACAAGTGAATACCCATAACATTTCCACACCTAATGTTGATGAAGCTTCCACTATCTTATCTATCCCCTCTTCCCAGATTCATGTAGAAGACCCTTTGATAACCACATTCCAACTTCTTTCTTTTGGGGAATATATAATCTTATCCTTAGATGCCCTTCTTACCCCACAAGAATATGGGAATCTTAGACATGACCCTTCTTATGACCCTAACATTAGAACCATCATCCACATTGGTCTCCCTAACCATCAAAAAAATTTCATTTATGGGGGACTCGATCAGCACTTCCAACCCCTACCACTACATCATCCATCCAACCATTTACCTCTAACTATTTATATCTTATCAAACTAGAGTTCGCTAGACTATATCTATATAGGTGTGCTTGGAAAGGATTTAGACTCGATTGTTATGAATAAGGGACTCATGAGTTTCCCCATCTCAAAGATTTGTAACCTCATGAGTCATTTGGCCTTGGGAATGAACCATCTAAAGAATCCACTAGTTCACCCAAACCCATTGCCAGCATAGAGGAAGATAACCCATCCTTTCCAACCCAACCACTTTCTCCACCTGAAGAACCTAATATTATCCCTCCTAATTTTTTTTTTGGGATTAGTACTATAAGTCTGGGCCCTCTCATCTACCAAAATAGTGGCCAACCCAAAGTCCTTCCACTCATACATCTTAAAATGGTAGAGAATGATTCTCCCACCATCAACACTATCTGATATAAGGATGATGATTCCATTCTTACCTACCTTAGTGCAAGGGATTCTTATATCCATAAATCCCTTCCTCTTAAGGCATTGATTATGTTGAATGAATCTACCATTGATATCAACTTGGGCACTCCAGATAACCCCCACATTGCCAAATTGGGCCAATCATTGAATACCAAAGAACTTCAAGATTTCTTCTCTTTCCTCTAAGACCATATCATAACATTCACTTGGTCTTAAAATGATATTCATGCAATTGACCCCACTATTTCTACCCATAACATAGTCACTCAATGTAATTCCAAAGTTATTAAACAAAAACTTTGATACATGCATCCTCGTATAGCCCTTTTTATCAAAGAAGAGCTTCAATGTCTCCTATCTGTAAACTTTCTTCAACCCATTGACTACACCCAATGAGTCTCAAACATTATACCTACCACCAAAGCCATTGGGGGTATACGTATTTGTGTTTAATTTTGTGACCTTAACCTCACCTACCCCAAGGATGACTTCCCTCTACCTAGCATTTACCAGTGTGTTGATCTTACAGCTAGCCATGAGATGTTATCTCTCATGGATGGGATTTTAAGTTATAATCAGATCTTGATTACTCCTAAATATCAACATAAAACTACATTTATGACCCCTTGGGTAACTTTCTATTATAGAGTCATGCCTTTTGGGTTAAATAACACTGGTGCAACCTACCAATGTGCCATGACTTATATTTTTCATGATATCATCCATAAGATTTTAGAAGACTATGTTCATGACCTTATTGAAAAATCCAAACTCTAAACAGATCACTTGAATACTCTTACAATTATATTTGAATCCCTCATCCATTTTCATGTTCACCTAAATCCCAAGAAATGCATTTTTTGGGTCCTTTTAGGAAAGTTTCTTGGATTCATCATCTCTCTTCACAAAATTTAAGTAGACCCTACTAAAGTCAAAGAAATTTTAGACATGACTCCTCTAACCAACCTTAAATAGCTTTGCAACATTCAAGGAAAACTTCAATCCATTCATCACTTCATTTGCCAACTTTTAGATCGGTACCAACCTTTCCATCACCTTTTGAAGAAGGATGTCTATTTAAAATGTAGTGATTGTAAAAAGGCCTTTGACTCGATCAAATAATACCTTTTGTCACCACCTATCCTCACCCTTCCAAAGGATTACAACCCCTTTTACCTATATATATTTTCCATAGACCATTCCCTAAGGGCAATGTTGGCTCACCAAGATGAACAACATAAAGATCAAGTCATATAATACATTATTCATACGCTTGTAGAATATGAAACTCAATATACACACACCAAGAACCTTGGCTTAGAATTTACCTTCATGGCCACAAAACTCTACCACTACCTTCTTAACCATAAAACCTATGTCATCACTAATACTGACCTACTCAAATACATGCAATCTAAACCATACCAAAATCAACTTATGGCTAAGTGGCTCATGCTCTTAGCTGAATTTGACCTTGAATTCCTCCAAAAAAAGTTGATTAATGGTCAAGTCACTTCCAATCAATTGGCCAAATCTCCTTTAGAAAATAACTAACCACCCTCTCTTGCCTTTTCAGATGAGTTTATCATAACTCTTTTTCAAGAAGATGACATAACCTACCAAATGACCATGTTCTTTGATGGCTCAAAATGCCAACAAGGAGGGGGTGCCAAAGTTATTCTCATTCCTCTCAATGGTGAACCCCTTCCTCTCTCATTAAAATTTGGCTTTGAATGCACCAATAATATGGCTAAGTATGAAGCCCTAGTGATAGGTCTCCAAACTACTCAAAGCTTGGGAATTAAGACAATCCATGTCTTTGGTGATTCCCTACTTGTGGTCAACCAAGTCAATGGATCCTATAAATGTAAGAATGATGTCTTGTTAAAATATAGACTTTTAGTTGATAAACTCTTAAAATCATTCAAACATTACCTAGTCCAATCCATTCCCCAAGATACCAATAAATTTGTGGACACAATGGCCTACCTTGCTTCTCAGATCCCTTCTCAGCCTTCCAATTCTAAAATATTTATCACTATTTATCATTTTACCACACCATCTTATGGACAATCCAACCTCCCTAATATTTTTAATGTAGAGGAATCCCCATATGACATTTGGTATGACTAAAATTTTAACTACCTCAACCTAGACATTGTTCCTCCTAACCTTTCTAGGAATGCCCAAAGAGATTTTAATCAAGGTACCTATTGTTACAACATATTAGGTGGAATCATTTACAAACATGGTTTTTATGGTCTCCTTATTCATTGCCTACATAGCCATGAAGCTTCCCATGCCATCAAAGAAACACACGATGGGATCTATGGGGGACACTTTAGTAGACTAGCAGTCACTAAACATATCCTTCACCTTGGTTACTATTAGCCCATACTCAACCAAGACTATTGTGATTATGTAAAAAAGTGTTTTAAATTTCAACAACATGCTAATTTACATCATGCACTAGCCAATAGTCTCCAAGTGTCTAAGAACTTTTGGCCCTTCTCTTAGTGGGGGCTTGATCTCATTAGGGAAATTAACCCCCATTCTTCATAGTGGCATAGCTCCATCATCATATCCACCAAATAATTCACCAAGTGGGTGGAAGATATTCCTCTAATCTCTACCAAAGCAAAAAATATTGTTGACTTTATCAACCATAATATCATCTGCCGCTTTGGTGTTTCACATAAAATCATCACTAATAATGGTAAATCCTTCAAGAATAATAAAGTCTAAGGTTTATGTGATGCATTTAGCATTGATTTAAGATTTTCCTTGCCTTATCGACCATAAGAAAATAGACAAGTGGAAGCCTCTAATAAAGCCCTCACCAAAATATTAACCAAAGTTATCAGTGTTTCAGGTCAAGATTGGCACTTACACATCCCATTCACCTTATGGGCCTATTTCACTAGCATTTGAACCTCTACTGGAGCTAACCCTTTCTTTCTAGTCTTTAGAGTAGAGGTAGTTTTTCCTCTTGAAGTCCAAATCCCCTCTCTTTGCATATCTTTGAAAGAACTCATTTCTAAGGAAGATTTTCATCAACATCATTTAGCTCAACTTGAGATACTTGATGAGTGTCATTTAGTATCTCTCAGCCACCTCTGTATCTATCAATAGCATATCACACATGCTTATAACAAGCACCTCAAACAATGTTAATTCAATATCGAAGATATTGTACTAAAATAAAGACAACATGTGACCAATATGGAGAAGAGTAAATGAGGCAAGTTTTCTTTTAATTAGCTTAGACCCTACATCATCACCGATAAGTATGGATCAAGATATTATGATTTATCCTCTCTCAAAGGCAAACCATAACCTAATCCTTTCAATACTTCACATCTACATCTATTTTTATATTAAAGAAGTATAAGGCTCACTTATTTGTATAACTTAAGCTCATCCCTTGATTATGAGATTTTCACCTTCACCCACCTTCCTCCTCCCCTTTTGAAGATAATTGATTAAAACATAGAACCATGTGATTAACTATCATAGTCATGGCCTAATCCTAAATATGGGTACCATAGCTCTACCCATAGCATGGTTCTCATGGATACTTTTCATCTCTAACATGATAGAATCCCATGGTCATTATCTCTCAAAATCACACCCTTTCACATATCATTGACCTTCTTGTGTAAAGTTATACTCTTATAAAGGTAAACCTCTGAACCTAATTAGACTAGTCCATGTCTAAACACATTTCATCTTGAAATAATTAATTGGGTCAATATCTTAAGCATTGAAAACTACTTCCTCAAAGGATAACTGCCCAAAACCAAAATAAAAATTGCCACATGTAAGGTAAACTACTCCCTTGAAGGACAGCTATCAAGAACATTAAAATAAAGCCAATAAGCTTAGACCAATCCCTCGAAGGATGGTTAATTTAAATTTTTCAAAAGTAGATAAATTTCATTGAATCTTCTAGCATTGATTAACTTCCCATATACAACAATAAAGCAAAAGACCCACTATCACAAAAAAATATACAACCACAATCAATTTTCACATGTTGACTTCATGCATTGATTAGTCTACATCTAGCATATGTCATAGACTTATCTATTACCATTCTCAGCCCACTTATATAAGTGGAAAACTAATTCACATGAGGTTATCATACACATCACCTATTACCCTTCACACCACCTATCACCCACCTTCACTTTTGACTATCTATAAATTAAGGGATTTAGAATTTACTTGACACCCTGTGATCAAGAATTTTTCTATATCAACTAATGACCACTCATACACAATGTTTGAATGGATTATATTTATTAATATGATCCCACTTCATATCCATTTTCAGTCCTTGTCAAAAATGAAGCATCATGCCCTATTCTCATCTTAATGTGCTTGGTTGATGTTTTCATCACAACTTTAACCATCTATTATTGAAACAACAATAGTCATTCCTTTTATGTCGAGTGATATTAAAACAAACATAACCATACTAATTATAACCATAACCATAACCATAACATCAACTAAAAACATCCAACACATTTTATACATGTTTATGTCAAACTATGCAATATTTTATTTAGGGTGTGAGGAGTCACATGACACATACATAGTCATCAAATTACACACACATTGCCTAACACATAGGTATACATCATTTTCCTACCTAAGCATTATACTAATTATCTAGTGACTCTAGATTTGTGTTCAACCATCCTTCTACTTAATTACTCCCTAAACTAATATCTATAGCATTCCCTATCTCAGTAACTGCTAAAGGATATACTATATTATCCTCTCCCACATTCATCCCCATAGGTCAAGAATCATACTCTACTTTGTGTATTTCATAGTGATACATTCACCTTCTTTCCCCTTATTCCCTCCTATTCCTACTAGACCATTATCACATGCTCTGAGCATTAGGCCCCAACCATTGGCAATGTTTTCTCAAACATGGTGGTCTTTTCTTTTGTGTCAACTTAAGTTTCATCCATAACAAAGGAACCACCATCTTCTCTCAGCCATGTAGCTTTTTGTTGGTTAGGTCGTAACTAGAAAAACCAATAATTTAATGGTTCCATAGAGTTGGGACAAAGGATGTAGACATGGCGACGATTTGTGTAGCCTACCCATGCAGCTCTTGGGTTAGGCAAGGTCCATCTTTTGTCTCTCACCATGCTACTAACTTCCTTACATGTATAATCTACTTGACCATCAAAGAAATTATTTACAGGTCATCACTTCATTACTACCCTTAAAAATTAGCTCATAGTGGTGGTGAACCTTGGCCATAATGACTCTATAGATTTGGATAGACCCCCACCTCCTAAAAATTGACTTCTAGCGGTAGACACTATCTCCAAACACCTACCCTCACATAATTTTAGAAGGTGCAACCTCCTCACAAAATCACCTCCTCTTTGGATTAGCTCAATTGAAGATTATTTGTGGTATTTAGCATTGTGTTCCCTTCTAATTTTTCCTACCTTTCCCATCCATATCTCTCATCCTGCTAAATGTGGGATCATTATGGTAACTATTTACCAACCTACCCCATTCACTTTCATTGACACCTTCACCAAAACCCAAAATTTTTATTCTACCAAACCTTCTCCCTTAGCCCAAACCAACCCATGTGGTCCATCAAATTGGGGTAGAAAATTTGAACACCACTAATCCAAACCTTGTTGAACTACATTGGCTTGATGTCCATAGACTATGTAGGCATTGTTCTAGGGGTAGCTCAGCCACTAACAACTATTTCCCATCCCCTTTTTTCTTCTTACTCATTTCCATTGCTAACAATGCCATCTTCCTTAGGGCATCCTACATCAAGGAAGATTTGAATTATTTCTTCAATGCCCATATGTTTTAACACCATCTAATACTTCTTCTTAAGTCTTTCCCCCATTTTTGGGAGAACTACATTGGCCTATGATCTTTTTGGACTATGTAGACATTACTCAGTTACTGAGTTCAGCTTGGCCACTTCCTTTACTTTATTTTCCCTTATCACCTAAAATATCTTCCTCCACTTCTCTACCTATCTCCTAACTATATCCTTATTTCCAGCTTATCAATCTCTTTGAACACAAGGGTTGAAAGCCTTCACTATTGTCCCCTCTTACCTCGCATAAAGCCACTTCCTACTTTGCTTCATTGGCCTCCCCATCATATTTCCTTGTGCATACTTCATAGCTCACTTCCCCACCTACCTTTTACATTTTATACGTCTCTTTCACCTTATTACCAATCTTTCCCTTTATCCCCTTCAAATTCTTTTTCCATCCTCATCATCTCCCCTTGCCCTTGGCTATTTGTCGTAACCCATTTATCACTCTTTTTCTCATCCATTCCACATCATACTATGCATCTTGAAAGCTTTTTGTTTCTTCTATTACTACACTTTTTATTTACATGTATCACCACTCTCTACCATTCCACCACTCTTCCCACTATTCCCATTTTCCATTCTTCCTGTTTGTTTTTTTCCATACTTTCATCCTTTTTAACTTCCCCTTTTTCCTTCACAACTAGTTTCTCCATGGGTATTTATCCTTTAAAAAGCCTTCAATAATTGCCCTTTCATTCTTATCTCTTTTTTCCTATGGCCCTTTTTGTATTCCCCTTTTCCTGTTTTCATCTCGGTAATCACTTATCTTTTGCATCTATGTGAGTATTCGTAATTTGTATCCCTACTTTAATTTTTCCTTTTTGTTCTTATCATCCTTGATCTTCATCCCTTAGTTTCATCTCATTCCCTTTCATTGTGTCCACCAATTTCTTCACCACATCACCATTTTTTAGCTTATTCATCCCTTCTAATCACCCCTTCAACTTTTCAATCTCTTCTAACAAGCTGATTAACACCTACCTTCTCTATTCACCTTCTTGTTCACCCATTCTTTGCTTCCACTCATTCCTCACCCATTTCCCATTTTCCATCCCATTATCATCTCCAAAACCACCATCTGCTTTGATTCATTATTCCCTCCATTGCCTTGCAGCTAATACAAGACCATATACCTTGATCTTCCGTCTCACGTATCCATTTCTGCTCTTCTTCATCCTGAACATCTATTCATCTCTCAGTGCTTACTTCCAGCTGGCCACTCTACCCAAAACACATATTTTGTTCTCCTCCAAGGAATCACATCCTCATCCATGCCAAGCTCCCACTGTTTCTTGGATCTACCTGTTCTACTTCTTCAATAACTTCCTGGTCCTTTAGTCCTCCATATGGGCGCCTGAGACTCCATGACAGCTTGCTATCCACCTAAAATTCATCTCAGTAATCGATGCCAATTACATCTCAGTTTGCAGCTGACCGATGTCAGTTCCCTATGACTGCCACCTTATCGACGTCAATTTCCCCTGGCTGATGCCAGTCGTTATCTACCTCGAGTCACCGAAGTTGGGCTACACATAGCCGACGTCGGTCCCTGTCTGGACGCCGATGCCGGTTTTCCTGCCGACGTTGGTCTCTATGTTTCTCTAGTGAGACTTGACTTTTTCTCGCAAGCTCTTTTTGGATCAAATCCTTCTTGAAAACACCCTTGATCTGCTCAAAATTCTTTTACATCTTGTGCTGAACTCTATTCGTCACCTTCTCCTTGAAAACCAAGGCTTTCCTATTCTTGTCACTAACATTAGATTCCTCAAGAAACGTTACCTTCTTCTTCTACATACAGAAACCACAATCCATACCTTCCAAATCTGAAAGCATATCCTTTGACTCAAGAACAAGCATCTCCTTCTTATCTATGTGACCAAGCCTATCAAGCCACATCTCTGAATCTACAGCTGAAGTAGATAACCCAGAAAGAGAATCAGTAATATAAGTAGATAGATAAAGCGTACCTACTTTCTTACCTCTAGCTACAACAAGTGTACCCTTGGTAACCTTCCAAGAGTCCACTGTGAGAGTTACTGTGCAACCCTCATCACCCAAACTTCTAACAAAAATCAAATTCCGCTCCAAAACTGGGACATACATGACCTCTTTTAACACCCATGTGTTACCTGTCTACAATTTCAGCTTCACTTTCCCTTTGCCAACAATCTGACAAGGCTTACCATCCCCTACACAAATTTCTCCAAAGTCTCCCTGGACATACTCATGAAAAAATTCCCTATGTGGGGATGCATGAAAAGAGGCACCAGAATCTAAAACCCAAGATTCTACTTTATCCAAAGAACATACCAGAGCATCCCATGCATCGTAATTTGCAACATCTGCTTCTTCTTCATGTCCTTCATGCTGATCTTTGCCTGATCTGCAATCTCACTTTAAGTGCTGTTGCTTTCCACACTTCCAATAGGTTATTCTGCCATACCTGGACTTGGATCTTTTGCCTATCTTGGACCTTGATCTCCCATGCTCTATCTTTTCTCTTTGCCTTCCTCTACCTTCAACACTCAAAGCATTTCCTGATGATTCACCTGTGCTATTCCTACGTATCTCTTCATTCAAGATCACACTCACAACATCATCCACTTTTAAGACTTTTGAAGGAGACACAATATTAGAAACTACCATTACCAAACCTTCCCAACTTTCAAGTAATGAACACAAGATTAAGAGAGCTCTAATTTCATCATCAAATACAATATTGGCTGAACTTAACTCGTTTACCAAACCATGGAAATCACTAAGATGGCTATAAACAAATCCACCTTCCAACATTTGCAAATTAAATAAACGCTTCATAAGAAATACCTTATTAGAAGCTGAGGGTTTTTCATATAAATTTGCCAAAGATTCCATCAACTCCACCGTTGTCTTACACTGTGATAAGCTGGAAATCACAGATGATGCAAGACTCAATCTAATAGATCCCAGAGCCTTCCGATCAAGAACCTCCCATTCTTCATCTTTCATATCCGAGGGTTTGCAATTAACCCCTCCCAACGGTAAGTACAAATCTTTTTGATACAGATAATCCTCAATCTGCATCCTCCACAATTGGTAGTTCTTGCCATTAAACTTTTCCATTCGTAGCTTACTGTCTTCTGCCATTGCTCAACTCCCACTCAAATAGAAACCTTGTGAGTAACCTGTAATTAAAACACACTAACCAGGTATAATCCAATCTGTTAGTATCCCAACCAATAGCTCTGATACCACTTGTCAGGCACCTAGAACAACAAACATGCTCTGGTACCACTTTGTTGGGGGATCACAAGAACAACACCTGTTCTGATCCCACTTTGTTAGGATCTTGCTCCTCAGAAAGAGCACAGTATGATTACCAAATATAAGCAATTATAAATGCAGAAATAACCAAAAATACAAGTAACTAGAATTCACCAATAGCACAAAATATGAGAGACAATACACTATCTTATATTAACACTTTACAAAAAATAATACAATAAAGAGCCGCCACACTCTTCCACCTTACAGAGGCTTCCCACACCTCAAGTGCATAGTAATTCTTCTTCACAACACTCTCCTACACAAAAAAGGTCCCAACAACCAACTCACAAATAGAATTGGTGTTCACCTCTCCAACTAGTCAGTAATAACCCTGCCAGTTCACCAAGCACTCCAAAGTACTTCAAGTTGATCTCCCATGAACCTGCAACCTATAATTCAACAGACCATACTCACATGTAGATCTCCTGTGAGCTTGCAACAACCTGCAACTCAAATGATCTTACACTTAGAAGAAACTTCCTTGCCTTCCTTATCTTATATCAATTACAATACATGCCAATGGGTCTATAAATAGATCCCAGACTTAAACAATAACTTAGACTCTTAATTTAGATAATTATCCTCGCATATTAAGACTCTAACTAGCCTTTACATGTAAACACTTCATTCACTTAACTAACTATCTGTGCAACGAGCAGTTCTAGAACACACAGGTGACCAACACTGGTCCCTGCTTGTCTGGTTCTGCTGACATCGACTGACTTCCTACCGTCACTAGTGGCCTTCTGTACTAGTCATGACTGACGTCGGTCTTGCTGCCGATGCCAGTGCTCCTAGATCTCAGCAACCTTCTATTCCTTCAGTTTGCAAAGAGTTGAAGCTTTTAGCTCCACAACTCAACATCCCTTTCATTGTGTCACCCAATTTCTTCACCACATCACCATTTTTTAGCTTATTCATCCCTTCTAATCACCCCTTCAACTTTTCAATCTCTTCTAACAAGTTGATTAACACCTACCTTCTCTATTCACCTTCTTGTTCACCCATTCTTTGCTTCCCCTCATTCCTCACCCCTTTCCCATTTTCCATCCCATTATCATCTCCAAAACCACCATCTGCTTTGATTCATTATTCTTCTCCTTACATATCATCACCCATGCTTACTTGGTCAAGACACCACCTACTTCTTCCCTCTCCCATCATCCTCTTTGTGTCCTCATTTCACTCTTTTTTTCCTCATGTTTCCTTTTCTTCCATTTATTTACTTATTTTTCATTTTCATCACCACTATTTTATCTTTTGTCTTTTTTAGACTTGTTTTCAAACCTTTTATGGCAGCCCATATTCCTCATTCTCCCCTTACCCTTCATGATTGTTAAACTTCTCTCCACATCCTTTTCAATTATCCAATCTATCAATCTTTATTGCATCTCTCACCCCCAATATTATGCCTTTTATTTTTCTTCTCTTTTCTCTATTTCATTTTGGTTTTTTCATCTCCCTTGATGTCCTTCCTTATTCTTCCCAACCTATATGACCATTCCTAGATTTTTACATCCTTTTCTACCTTCTTCTTTATTTGTAACCTCATTATTTTCTCTTCATCCATATCCTTATCCACCTTCACCTCATCCTTTATTGGATCTCCCTTATGTTCTCTAATTTCACTTCTACCTCTTTAGAGTGTGGTCACTAGTTGTACTACTTATACATACATCTCCTTATCTACTACCTTGTTCTCTCCATACCCTTGATTTAATGCATAAAATATGTTTAGGTTCCTTACATTAGGAGCATCCCTTTCTTCCTTTAATTCCTCTATATGTTGTACTTAGAATCTCTTTTTTGTCCCTCTCTAACTACTCCCTTCACCCACCCTATCACCTTTTTCATTTTCAACCCTCTACCCATTTTGAGCATGCTCTAGCCTCTAAGGTCTTCCACTAATTTTGGTTTACTATGAGATATATACCAATCCTATGGCTTTATAACATAATTGGTCAGGACCATGGTCTCATACGACCAACTAACAAACCTGAGCATCATTCATCCATCAGGATTAAAATTCCTTCCCCACCTCTTCTTTTCCTACCTATTTTAAACCCCTTTTACTCTAACTTTTGAAGATGTTTGAAAAAAAACTAAAACCACCTTCAAATGGAAGATTTGGGATACCCACATGGGGATGATAGTTACACCCTCTCACGTTCCCTAACCTTCCAACCAATAATTTTCCTTGATTCTTCTTTTCAAACTACATTTTCTTATGCCTTAAAATAGCTTTTCTCTTTAACCACAATCCACAACCTACTCCCTTAATTAATTAATGTTATCATTATTCACCTCACTCCATATTCCAAAACCCCTCAGCATCTTTCTCTAAATTCCCTCAAAAACTCAATGCTTACTTATTTTAGAGTCCCACTGACTCAAGTGTCAAGGGTTTAAATCTTTCCCACTTCTCATTTACCCACTCTGCTAGTTTTCTTCCTTAAACTATTGAATAATAACCTTCCATATCCTATTAATTACATTGTTGTGTAATGTACACAAAGTCAACTTATTTGGATGGTGATGAAAGAACCCATTAGATCACCATACAAATTTGAGTAGTTCCAAATTTTCCAATTCTTTGTACTACATATTTCTACCTTTCCTTTTATTTAAGATGGTGGTAGAAACTTCACACTTCAACCTACTTATCCATGGATAAATATTATTTTTACATAGTTGACATAATAATTTAATTGCATCCTATGTAATCTCATCCACCATTTCTACCACACCTATCTTAATGCTATTTGATAGCCATCTTTTCCACCCTTTGGTGCTTCCATTTCTCTAACATCTTTCATCTAGATCTACCTACATGATGTCAAATTAGGGCAACCAAGTTAACCAACACCCTTTACCTCAAAAGAACTACATTTGGTCTGACATTCTTTTTGGATTCCTACCTATAGACTATGTAGGAAGCATCTACTTACTGTATGCATCTAGAGTCAACTCAACCATCCCCTTTCAACCCCTACCCAACCAAACTCTTAACCCATTCATCCACATCCACCTTGATGTTGGGCTACTTGTTTAAAAAAATAAACCTATTTGCATAATTTGTGATGACCTTGTCTTGGTCATTTTGACTATACAAACAAATTTTACCATGATTAAACATTTAAATTTAACCACCTCATGCACAACTAGTCCTTTAATGTTTTCTCAAGAGTACTTCCTACCCTAGATACTTGAGTAAACACCAACCCTATCTAGGTGAATTGATAAGACTAACCCGATCAGTTATGACCAACGTTAGGGATCAATTACCTTGTAATTTATCTTAGAACCCAACCTTATTGTTATCAACATTGACACCTTTAGTCTCTAAATAATATTGACTATTGCACTTAGTCATATTTTATGAACCCACAAGCATTTCACGTACCTACCTGCCTTGTGGCACTACCTAGTGCATCTCCATCAACTGATTATCAAACCTACACCTAATTTTACTTTTCCTCATTGACTCTTAGTTTGAATGGGAACACTTCTTCCCATACTTAGGTCATCCCTTCAACCAAGTTATTTATTTTTATTTTGTAGCTTGTTAATTCAAAGCTGCATAACAAAAAGAGGAAAAATGTAGACACCATAAAATTACACATTTATAATTTTCAATGACTAAATGCCTTAGGACCCATAAAACATATTAAACCTTCCCAAAACCCCCCTTAACCTAACTAAATCACTATTTTACTAGTCATAAATATCATTTATAATCACCATTTGAAAGTACTACTCACCATCACTATTCACTATAGGACCCACTATCATTATTTATAATGACATGACAAGTGACATGGCATGTTACATGGGAGGTGATTTGGGAGGTGATATGGAAAGTGATGTGGCTTATAAGTGATTTTTCTTGATGTGGGACATCATACCCCACTTGAGACCCTTCCCAAAGTGTTTGATGACCTCATTCAAGCATCACAAGGGCCCCCCTTGAAATGTGGTGAATTTAACCTTAAGGGGTCATTATTAAACATTTATTTTTGTTTTCCCACATGAAATTAGAATTTAAAAGAGACACTTACCCATTTAAGACTTTGGGAAAGATAAAGGGCATCCATTTTTGACTTTTTAACCCAAATTAAAGTTCACCAACCCACTTGGGAATCCCCACCAACCTCACCTTATATTTTTCATCCCCAACATGGAAAACTATGCCATATTTTGTGTGCCACCTCTTTAAGTTCTTGAATGAAGACAAATAATGGTAGTAAAAAGTCTTTGGTCTCATTCAAACCCATGCAGATGATTTCCATTCAAACTTGGATTCATGTGAAAAGAGCGAGATTTTCAAACCAACATGGGAATCCCCACCAACATCACCTTGAATAAATCATGCAACACTTGGAAAAATTAGAATTGATTCACTATCCCACTCATTTGGTATGTTTCCCAACATTAAATGTTATAAATACCCCCTCTCCTTCACGAAAGGTTAAGTTGGAAGTTAGTCTTTGGTTTTTAACATATTTTTGAAAGTTTTTAGAGGAGATAATCATCTTGAAGGATAAAATATCAAATAAATGAAGCTATACCAAAATTTTTTCAAGCTTCATCAACATTTAATTGTCATCAACATCTTCAAGCCACTTCAACAACATTGAGGCAATTTACTTTTTTTTGTAATTTCAGTTCTTTCTTTATTTCCCTCTAGTATTTTATTTTCTTAACCTCAATGTTATTTATCCCTTAACCCATTCCTCTTTATCCTATTCATCCCATTTAATCTCTTTGGATATTTCCATTTCATCTATCCCATTTATCCCATTCACCTCTTTACTTCATTTACCTCTTCTCCCTCTTTACCTTTATTTTTGCTTTGTCATATTTACTTATTTGCCTCATTTATATATCCATCTCTTTGTATACTTGTATAATTGACCCTCTACCCAAACCAACAAAATGATACTTTTGACCCTCACCACTTTACCAAACCAAAACCATAACCTTTACCAATTTTTAGCATTAATATTAATTAATCTATTACATTCATTTAGTTATCTTTTCAAAGAATTTAATTTTATTGTATCAAATTTAGATATTTAATATTTTAGCATCATTCATTTTCTTTTTTTATGCAAAATATACATCTTTTATAATTTTAACTTAAGTGTTTTGAAGAAGGTGGATTGATAGCCTCCTAGAAAGCTTTCACTTCTAGGATCTAGCTCCCACTAGGCAATCCACCCATCTACTTGTCTAACAAACAAGTTTCTTTCAGCGTTTTATTATTTATAGGTTATCATGCAAATCCAAAGAGGAGATCTCCATAATCACATAGATCCCATGCATGCACATTTAATAGGTTTTTCTACACACCCTATTTCTAGTTTCTTTATTTTCAAAAAAAATTAAGAAAATCAAAAAATTAGATAAAAATAGATGATTTATTTCATAAAATTAGCACTCTACTTATTGAGGGTAGGAGTACATTGATACCATGAACTCAAGTATATATCTATTTAATGCCCCTTGCCACCATTTATCTACAACTCTATTCTAGGTTCCATCTAAGTTCTCAAGCCTCTTTAGGTTCTCTTTTGTCCACTCTAAGTGATGTACATAACTTTGGCTTCTATGGGTTGTATAAGTAGCCAACCAATGGTACACTTTCTCTGGTAGTTTGAAAAATAAAACCACATAAAGGGCATCATACAAGTGGTTTTAGATATACTTCCTTGGGTTTTACCCTCTATAAGTTGGATGTTTTAGAATAAAGCTATCTTTAACTCATTTTAGCCAACACTCAATGTTATTGAGGTAGAGTCAGAGCAGTATCCTAGTGCACCATTGTAGCAAAAAAATTCAATAATTCTCGATAATAGAAATAAAATATTTTAAAAAAGTAGGCTTTCTAGTCATGGGCTTAATCACATACTTACCAAACCATCCAGGTTAGATTTAGGCTTGTTTTAAAAGGGTGCACGCCCTAACTATTCTTATGGTGCTCAATATTTAACACTTAACTATTCTAACATTAATATACATAAGTTGCAATCCTTATGTTCTCACTCAAAGTGTAGCAGAGAAGGGACTAGGGTCTATGTTGGGCTAGTGGTGCCATGGTGCAACTCTATTCTTCAAGGGGCTTGGGTAGTGTAATGATGGTTGTACATTCATGGGTGAAAGCCTTAGGTTTCATGGGTTTAATGGCATTTAGGTGTTTAAGGTTAAACTAGGTTTCAGGTTAAGGGACTTAGGCATAGACTTGTGCTTAGACATGGGCATCATTTCAAGGTGTAGGTTATTAATCACACTTACTCATTCCTATCATGAGTGTAAGGTTTATTTCCATCTATAGGTCTACCATGAATTATTCAAGTTAGAACCTTGTGAGAACCCAACCACACATTTGATAGAATAAATCATGTAATCAATAAACATTCAAAGACTTAAAACATTTAGGCCATTAACCATATATGAAAAGCATTATTCATTAAATATGTTAAATAATAATAAAAATAACTTCAATAATATTGATCATAAACTTGACTTGAGATTTTATAGAACTAGAGGCTCACAAGCAAGCTTGGGCATTACAAAGGGGAACATTAAACAACATCCCAAACTAAGTTATATATTAATGGTAACTATCTAGCAACAATTTTCTAGAGATTCTCTTCTTGTTTTATCTCCTTCAACTAAATTTCGATTCCTTTTATAGGATTTAGATCATCTTAAGATCATGGGGAATGGAGCATGTCGATTGCTTAGATGGTAGAAGATGTACACATCCCACCACCTCCACTATGATTTGTCTTTAATTCATAATTATTGTCCCATTTGCTTACTTCTTGATGTTGCATGATTCAAAAGGAGATGCTTGTCTTTAATGGTTGGTCACTATCTTACATGCCCAAATCTTGATGTCGATTAGAGTTGTTAGCCACCAGCCAGCTAGTATTACTAGAAGATAAAATAATAATCATCCTCTATGATTTCCTCATGCCTAGGTGTTTATTGAGTTGGTATAGATACACTACTTAGCAAAAAAATGGGCCCAATACCTATCTTATTCTTTGACCATGATTTGATTATAGTTAGAATAACCATCAAGAAATGAGAACCTTTGAGAACTGGCCACCTTTTGTAAAATTTTTTCCATGGAGGGTAATGGGTAATAGTCCTATAGACATTAAAAATTTACACACTACGATTCTAAATTTCATAGTTTACCTTAACCTCTTTGGGACCCTCTCGAGACCAATTTGACCCTTTGAAACCTAATTAAACCTAATTATAGTTAGTTTGACCAAATTGGCTTAACCTTATCTTTTATCCAATTTGACCTTTACCCTTAACCACCGATGATTAGGATGACTACTGACAGTTAGGATCCACCTAATTAACCACCAACATGTAAACTCACCTACCTATATTTTCTAAAAATAACTCATCTAGACATAGTTGTGAGTCATTACATGTGTGAGTTAAAATTAGGAAGGCTAGTTCACTTCTTATTATAACTCTCTTGCCTTGAATATAAGAAGAGAGGAACAAGGAGGTGAAAATCATCTAAAATTATTATCAAGAGCTTATACATCAATAATTCTCTTTTTACATGTCAATCATCATCATAAATCCAATGAACTAGCTACCATGCCAAAGAGCCAACTTTCCACTGTAGCTTCACCAAAACACCAAGTATCAGTACTATATCAAAATCATAATAGAATCCATCAATGAGTCAACCACCTCAAGCATCCACCCAATCCATCTTCTAAAATATAATTACTTAGTTTTTAGTATTCCATTACTTTATTTTATTTTCACTCGCAACCCCGAACACCTACCTAACTCCCAAATCTCACTTTAGGATCATGTGAATAAGACTATTATCAACCCATATCTACCCATAATAACCATTGATGTTTATCTTAATCATTGACAATCTGTCTAACTACCAAAAATCACCTTGACTATTGATGGTCACCTTAACTACCAATGGTCATCCTAACCATTAATGGTCACTATGACAATAAATAATAACAAGCTATTTTCACCTAATTACCCTCAACCAAACCTGATTCTTTATGTCCCTACTTGTTCATATCCCCCTATCTTATTTTTTGAAGCATACCCCAACCATCTAGCACTATTATTAAATAGCTTGATCATGATTTTAATAATTTATATTCTATTTGTTAAGCAAGCATTCTTGTCTTGAATTTCAATACCTTTTGACTATTAATGCACGTAATTTATATTATATTTTATAAACTTAATTATTTAAAATGTGTGGATTGATAGCCCTTGAAGAATCTCTTGCTTCTAGGATCCAACAATTGCTAGGCAATCCACTCAACTATCTATCTAATAAACAAATTTGTTTTAGTGTTTTCTTATCTATAGGTCATCCTCCCAAGCCAAAGAGTAGTTATTCACAATCTTCTTGTTTAATACATACACAATCAAATAGGTTTTTCAAGAATACCCATATTTAGTTTCTTTTCCCTTTTCCAAAATAATAAGTAAGAAATTTATTAAAACATTCTGGCATGCCTGGTAGGACCCTTGTGTCTTTACTTATGTTCTTATTTTCTTGAATTATCTCTCTCTTTTATGCTCATTAATGAAATCAAAACTTTCTTTTGGGATCAACATTAAGTGCATACATCGACTGCTTAAAGTTTTAGTTCACATAGCTTAACTTAAAACCAAAGTAAAATATCATAGCTTCAATCTTTATTTCATACACTCAATAAACCACTTTCATCAATTAAACACCAAATAAAATTGAGACAAGGCCTAAATAGGATTTCATCACGTTGAATTAACCTTACCCTTTCCTGACAATCCCACTTGGAGGTCATTACCAAGGGGAGAACCAACTCAGTGCTTTGGTTTGGTATAATTTCTAGATATCAATATATATTGGCTAAGCAATCAATACCCATATTTTTGTGGTGTGTGAAGTGAGGGGGTAGGCCCCAATACCAAGCCACATATTGATTATAATAAAAATTATTTATGAGTTCTTAAACATAACTAAAAACTAACCTTAGACTTCTTCTATAGTACCCACTCTACAAACCAATTTTAGTCACACAACTTCTTAAAAAATAGGCTAAAAGTGAATTAAATAAAACTCTAGGGCTTAACATCTATTTTAGAGTGTGATTTGATTTCTTTGATCATTTCTTGTCTTTTTTTTTTTGAGTAGTGAGTCTATTTGTGATTTCTATCTCCCTTATCTTGTATGGTTCTCACTTGCCAGTAGTGAAGATAACCTTGCAGAGAAAAACCCATCACCAAGCCAACCTACCTTTTCTTCCTCTTCATCCATAGACTATATCTCTAAGCTATTAAACTCTCCTCACCCTTTAAGAAGCCCTAATTTCCCTTGGGAGGTTCCTCAAGAAGATGTGAACTTTTCTGCTTTCCTAGATAACAATCCCATATCCTTGCAACATTATCTTATAACCATGTACTACCATATCCTAGATTCAACCCCACCCATAGATCTATCTTATGGCATACCTCCCCACCTCATGGGGAGTACCTTTATTACCATGGTTACTACCCAGCTACTTATTACCCAAGTTTCCTCATCAACCAATAATCCCTTCAAGAAAACTAACCAACTTAAACTACCATTGTCCATATACCTTCCACTCCTACCAACCACTCTTACATAATAAGAGTGCTTACCTCTAGCACTACCAACCTTCCTTTAGATAACTCCAGTCCATAAACCACTAATCCACTTCAAATCCTTATGGTTTCCATACCCTCTACCTCCCCACAAAATAGTACAAAGGTCACCAACCTTCCATCAGTCACGAACCCAACTACCACTCCTATCTAATAAGCACACCTTGCACCAAACTTTGGATACATTCATAACCTATAAGGACATGTACATCTACCCACTAACCAACCATATACATCTACCTACCTTTATTTATCTTCCACCCAACCATTGACATTTACTTACCAATATTTGGTAGCCTCCCAACCTTCTACCCACTATTAGTATGTCTCCCAACCACCTTAGTAGTATGCATCTTCTAACCTTCTAGGTGCATAACCCCAAATAGACCTAATGAATATGCTTATGGAAAAAATTACCACCTTAGAGTTATCCATTTTAGGTGCTCATAAAATTTTGTCATATGACCAAATCTATAATGAGCCCATCTATCCATCTGTACCTATCAAGCCATATCCACCCCAATGGGAACTTCCTAAGTTTTCTAAATTTCAAAGGAGGATCCCCAATAGCACCTTAGGGAATTTAGGCATGCTTTTTATCTCATCACTTATGATGATGCCATTCTTCTCTTCACCTTTCCCATGTATCTAGCTGATCCATCATTGCATTGGTATAGTGCCATACCCAAGAACTCCCTTTTCTCCTTCACCCAATTAGATCAAACCTTCTTGGACAAATTTTTGATCAATAAATCCAAGAAATTTTCCATCATCAACCTATAATCTATCCAATAGTTTGAGGATGAATCCATTGTTGATTTTTTAGCTTGTTGGAGAATCCTAATTAACCAAACTTCCTTCTTCCTACCTCAACCCAAACTCATAGATCTCTTTTCTCAAGCATGTGCCAAGCATATATTCTACGCTATGTGTCCAAAGCTTCTAAACCTTAGATGAATCTTTTATCATGGTACATAAGTTAGAGAACCAAGCCATTTATGAAGGAAAGCTAAATCTCCAAAATAAGACCTCAACCTACAAAACCAATGAGGCATCTTCCTCCAAGTCAAGCAACTATTCCAAAAGCAATACCAAGATCAAGGGAACCAAAAATGTGATTGTATTTAAGGCTAATCTTCCACCTTCTATCAACCAACCAAATTCCTCTAGTTCATCAAATCAAAACATGAGAAACCAAAACTAGAATAACTAGAAGTAATTCATTCCACTAGGAGAATCCTATCCTTCCATCTTGGAGAAGTTATTGAAAGCTAATATCATTCAACTTCCTCTTATCAAACCACTCCATCAATTTTATTCATCTTATCTTGCACCTAGTTGGTATAATGATCTATGTTCTTTCCATCAAGTCATAAGACATGATGTTAGTAGATGCAACACTTTCAATAGCCTTGTCCAATCCCTCATTGAGAAGGGGGATCTCGCGTTAGACAACCCTGATTCACCATAAAACCAAGACCTTGATATATCTAGGTAACCTTTACCAAACCATACTCCTACTAAGAATGAGAGAAATAATATCAAATGTTCTCATGATGCCCATATAGTTAACATGGTCCTTGTTTCACTCATTACCAAACCACCTAGTACCCAATCATCTGGTCCTTTACCTCTTCCACCTATTAAGATAGTGGAATTACCTTCCATTCCTTTGGACACTCAAACTAAGGAAGCACCATCCTCTCCCTCTGCACTTATTGAGGTAGTGGAGCCACTAGCTTCCCTTTTAACTAACATATCAAGACAACCAACCATCACCAACTCACCTTCACCTTTAACTACCATGCAACCCACCCCTCCTTTAAAGATAATTATTAGGGAAGAAATCATCATGTCCACTCCTCCCATAGAGGTGCCACCTATCTCAACCTTGCATCCTTTGATTTTGGAAGAGGACAAGGTTGCTAGTCCCCTTCCCTAACCTATGGGTCTATCATTCGAACCTACCACCTAGGGAGCTAAACCAATCTATAAACCACTCTCTAGAATAGTTTAAAGATTGGAATTTATTTCCAAACCCAACTTAGATCAGGCTACCTTATAGAAACAACTAGACCTCCCTTATATTACTAGACTACAACCTCCAACCCTTTATTTGGTAGACCAACCTACCACTTCTATTGACCAACCTATTACCATCTATACCCAACCAATCAAACCCTCTACCAAAGAAACTAAGACCTCTACCAAGCCAACCAAACCCTAAACACCTAAGTCAACCAAGATTCAAATGGACAAACCCTCTTCTATCAGCCCAACCAAAATAACCAAAATCCTTGGGACCTTCCCTACACCAAACCTTAGTCACCCATCTATAAAAGTGGACCTAACTACTTAAAACCTACCAAGCATATGACAAACCAAAGTAACCAAAGAGATAAAACTAACCCTAGATCCTAAACCCCAAATTTTACCTCCCTCAACCTTACCCTTCATTTTGGGGCCTCATCCCTTCACCTTGAGAAATAATCCTATTATCTCTACCAAAACCCCACCACCTCTTTTAGTTATACCTTCGTAAATTATTTTCAATGCACCTCTCTTCATCATACCAGAAATACCAAAGCTATCTACCTTGAAATCCTCCATCTCAAGCTCATAACCTCCTTACCTAAATTAAAGCCATCAACCAAGCTTACTACCCTACCTAAAGAACTTACCATCAAACCTATTTCCAAACAACCTTCCACCTCAACAATCAAAGCAAAGACCACTAAACCTTTACCACCTTTAGTCAAGTCCTACTTGACTATTATCTATAGGTTATTGTAAAATTATTATTTAGCCTTACCTCCCATCAGACTCTTTAACCCTCTAGCTTAAAAACCCATCTATTACAATGAACACCAAGTGTATTTTTAGCATAGGACATCCTAACCATGACATGAAGAACTACAAAGCTCTCTAGACTATGATCTAATAACTCTATGATGAGGATGATATATTAATATACAAACCTCCTATGGGCCCCATACTAATCTAACCAACAACCATACTTACCTAGCACTTACCTACTACTCCCCTCTCACATCAGAGTGAAGATGTGTCTGAACAATCTACTACTTCAACCTCTCCTTCTATCCATACTATCAACATGGTCACAAGATCACAATAGAAGGACAAGGAGAAGGCTAAGGTGTTCAGTCCCTAGATGTATCCATCTTCAACCTCCCCACCAACTCAAACCCATCTATGTCCATCTTTAACCAAACCTACAATATCTATTTTAGGTGCTTCCTAATCTAACCCTTAGAATCCAACAGAAGAGTTATCCTTAAGTAGCTTCACTAGACCTTGATGAAAATGAGATTGTATGAGTTGATCTCTACCTCTCCCCATCACTGCCAAACACTAATAGAGGATTTTCAATCCATAAAGGTCCAGCTCAAAGATCCCAAAACTCTAGTAGCCTTTGTCGATGCTCTTCAAATTTCAAACCTTGTTACCTTAAAGGATTTGGAAATACCATCCATCCATCCTAAGGACCTATATTCCACTCTCTTTACCACTACCTACATCAACCAAACCCACATCAAATGGGTCATGATTGATGGGGGAGCTAGAATTAACATCATCTCTTCCTATGCCTACAACCAACTTAACCTATCGAACAATGTCATGTCCAAAACCTCAGTGGTCCTTTGATCATTTATTGATATCATGACTATTACCTTGGGAAATATCATCCTTCATATCCATCTAGGACCTCACGTGCTCCCTAAACTTTTATATGTAGTGGAAGGTGAATTCTAATATAATTTTTTGTTGGGATGACCCTAGGTCTTCTCTATGGGTTTTTCCCCTCCACCCTTCACCATTACATTAAGTTTGAGCATGAAGTCTAGGTCATCACCATCCAAGTTGACCCAAATCTTTTCTTAACATGCAACATGACCTATCATCCCAATTATGTCCTCTTACCCCCATCTAGTACAACTTCAATAGCTAAAACCCAACCTTCAACCACCAAAGTGAATATCATATCCCATTCTATTGATGAGGCATCGACTAGTTATTCTATCCATTTAGACCAAATCCCCCTCATGGACCTTTTGGAATAAATGTTCCATCACCTTTCACTGGGGAAGTATCACCTTTTAGCCATTGACACTTTCCCTACTCCTCATGAGTATGGGTAACTTACTAACCATCTAGGATATGACCCTAAAGTCAAAACTATCATTCCCTTGGACCTCCCCACCATTAGACCCATTTTATCTATGGGGGAGTTGACAAAACCCTTGTCATTTATATCACCTCTCTTTCACCTAGGCCATTTGCACCATTTTTTTAGGATTACAATGAAACTATGGAATATTAATCCTCCTTTGAGTTACACTAAAATTATGGATCTCTATGAAACAAAAAAAAAAAAAAACTTGAAAATCAAAACATAAAAATGGAATTAGAAATATAAATGCAAACCACACAAGAAGAGTGTAGACACCAAGGTTATTTGGTTCACCCAACTTGGGCTACATCCATGGAGAAGTTTATAGCTCTATATTAAATCTGACATCACCTAGAAAATACAACTTGTTACACTATCCTCACACTCTCATAACCTTCTTCTTCTTTAATGCTTCAAGATTTTACAAAAATTAAATCCCATGCATCAAACCAAGACTAAAAACTAAGTCTTTAAAGCTTTCAACAACTCAAAAAATGAAGCATACCTTTTGGCTAAGGAAATACCCTTACTTAAAGCCAAATTACAATGAAGAAGAAACAAAGAAAATGGAAAAAGGCATGAATAGTTAATAATTTCAACCCATTCCTAATATTTTATAAATAGTGATTTGGGAACACATCATGACATGCATCTTTGACAAAAAAACCAAGTAGTGCACCCCACTTCCAATCATGCTTTTAACTTGGGTCAAAAGATGCCCAATCAAGCATAGTAAATCTCATGTCTTTTTACAACATTTTAAAAGATTCCAAATCACCTTTAAATCTTTCCCATGGTATAATATCATGACTCCACTAAGAATTATGATCCATATGTAAAAGACAAGAAAAATTAAGATATGATTCTCACCCACTTATCTCCACTTGCTCCTACATGTACCAAGGGTCAAAATTCATGCCCCACATTTAATTTTACAAAATTAAACCATGTGATTGAGGAAAAATTCATCCTAGTTCATCTCTCCACCTTTCCACCATAAAAGATGCTTTTTTGGGTCATCCTATGTCATACTTATGCCACTTCACATGCCTAGTCACCTAGGTCTTACCATGGGCCCACCAACTGGGCCCCATTATCGACCCCACTACCATGTCACTAGTGAATAATAAAAGTTAATAGTGATTGTGTGAATAATAACTTCACACCTAAAAATTATCCCACTCAAACATAGTATTCCATAACTTCCTATTTCTGCTACTCATGTTACACAAACTTCTCATCTCAAACCTCCTCATCCTTAAAGACCAATTAAAGTTGAAAAAAACTTCAACTTCATTCTTATGACCTTTCTTGTATCTTCTCCAACTTTAGTTGCTATTCTTCTAACACTAACCATATAAAGTGATATCACAATTGATGATGCTTTGTCCTAGAGTGAAATGTTGAGTTCTTAGCTAAGTATATGGCACTCTAACTATCACTAAAAAGTACTTCTTTTCCTTGTTGGTGTCCCAAATCCTCTATTAGTCTCTACAGCCATATCATCTCCTTGCTTGCCTCTATATCTATAACATACTCAGCCTCTATAGTATAAAGTGCCACCACTTTCTGTAAACATAAGATCCAACTCACCATTGTACCACCCATAGTAAATACATACCTTATAGTGTTATTCCTACCATCCAAATATCCTACCATGTTTGAATCAACATATCCCCATAGAAAAATATTTGATCCACCATAACATCACACTGAATCTGTGGTCCCTCTTAGATAATGAAGAATCCACTTAATTTCCTACTAGTTCTCCTTTCTTGGATCACTCATGAATCTACTCACCACTCCAACTACATGTGGAATGTTGGGCCTCATACACATCATATCATACATTAGACTACCCACTATTTATGAGTAAGGTATTTTTCTCATGTGATTCTTTTCTTATTCTATCTTGGACTTTACTCCTTTGTCAACTTAAAGTGGCCCACCAAAGGATTCCTAATAGGTTTTACATTCTGCATGCTAAACCTATCTAATAATTTCTTGATGTATTCTTCTTGTGATGATTTCAATGTCTAAGTCTTTCTATCTCTAGGTATCCTCATTCCAAGGATCTTCTTAGCAGCACCAAGATCCTTCATATAGAAAGAATCACTCAACTGTCTCTTGAGTGTATCAATATCCTACATGTTAGATCCTGCCACTAACATGTCATCTAAATACAATAATAGAATAATAAATTTACCATTATTAAAAATTTTAAGGTACACACAATGGTCATAATGACATCTATAAAAACCATGTTCTAACTTGAAATTATCAAATGTAAGATACCGTTGTCTAGGAGCTTGTTTTAGGCCATACAAGATCTTCATCAATTTGAACACTAGTTTATCCTTAACCTTGACTTCAAAACCTTGTGGTTGCTACATGTATATCTCTTCCTCTAGATCCCCATGAAGGAATTCATTATTTACATCTAAATGTTCTAGCTGAAAATATTCCACTACAACTAAACTTAGAATAGTCCTAATTGAAGTCATTTTAACCATAGGAGAAGAAATTTCATTGAAATTAATACCTTTTTTTTGCAAATCCTTTTACCACTAATCTTGCCTTGTACTTCATCTTGTCTCCATCCTCTTTCAAATTATAAACCCACTTGTTATGCACTACCCTCTTTCCTTTTGGAAGCTCAACCAAATCCCATGTTTGGTTTTCCATGAGACAATCATAATCCTCATCCATAGCCTACTCCCACTTCTCCTTAGCATCAATCTACACTACTTCAAAGATTTCTGGTTCACCACCATCAATAAGTAACAAACAATTATATAAAGGGTAAAACCATTCAGGGGGTATACTTACTCTTGTAGATCTCCTAGAAATAGGATTTTGGTGTTCGTATTATTGCCTCACATTCTATTATGATGATTTTGGGACATTTGCATTTGTGATGTCCTCCAACACTATTTACTCTTTCTTAGCTTCCTCTTGTTTTTTAATCTTGTAACTAATATTTGTACATGAATTTTTCATTAAATATCACATCCCTACTCTTGATATCTTCTTATCTTCTTCATTCCACAACTAGAATCCAAAGTCATCAGTTCCATAGTCAATAAAGGTGCATTTATGAGATTTTGCCTCTAACTTGGTCCTATTCATTTTATCAATATATGAAAAAGCTTCACAACCAAAAACTTTCAAAAAATAATGGTCAACCTTTTTACCACTCCATGATTTCTCTATTATCCCACCATCTAAGTCTATAGAAGGTCCTCTATTAATTACGTACATAGATGTATCAACCACATCTACCGAAAACTATAATGGTATCCCTACATACAACCTCATACTCCTTGCACATTCCATGATTGTTCTATTCATTCTTTATAACACACCATTTTGATATGGCATTCTCTACATTTAGATTCCATTTTGTGAACAATAATCATTAAACACCTAGTTACTATACTCCCCACCATTGTTTGACCTAATGCACTTGAGCTTTAAACCTATTTCATTCTCTACCAAATCTCTCCATCTCTTAAAAGTTTTAAAAACATCATATTTTATTTTGATTCAATAAACCCAAGCTTTCGTAGTTGCATCATCTATGAATGTGACATAACATAAAAAACCATCAAAAGATGATACCTGAGCTAGTCCCCATGCATCTATACACACAAGCTCTAACTTCCTTGTCTTCTTGGTTGGTCCAACCTTCAAAAACCACACCCATTTCTATTTTCCATAATATAATTATCACATAGTTCCAAGTCTATCTATTTGAGACCTAGTAATCTTGACTAAAGGATTTTCATTCCTTTCTCACTTATGTGGCCTAGTTTGAAATGCAATAACATTGCATCTGCACTTGAAATAACTAGATCATAAGATGAGTTAGAACTAACTATGGATAAATATAAACTACCCACCTTCTCACCTTTGGACACCACTAGAGCACCCTTTGTGACTTTCCATGAGTCACTAGTAAAAGTGATTATGGACTCATCACTTCCCAACTATCTTTCAAAAATTAGGTTCCTCTTTAAACTAGGAACGTGCCTCACATCCTTGAGCACCCAAGTGTTCCCATTCTATAGTTTCACACCTATGCTACCCTTTCCAATAATGATACAAGGTTCATCATCACTAACATATACATGTCCAAAATCACCTTGAACATAATCTCAAAAATAGTTTTTGTTAAGAGTAACATGAAATGAAGCCTTTGAATCTAAAACTAAAGATTCATGTATATTATCTAAATAAAGAATAAAAGCATCTTGTAGTGTCTCACCTACTACATTAGCCTCACTATTACCTTGATTTTGCTATTTACTAGATTTGCCATGAATAACCCAACATTCTTTCTTTGTATGACCTAGTCTCCCATAATTCCAACACTCCAATCTTTGGTTAGTGGATTTTGACCTTGAACCTTTTATTGATTTCCTATAGTATCTTCCTATTGTCTTTGATCTCTCTATTGTCTCTATGGGAAAATAATTTCAAAATTTAGATGTCTCACCCATGCTTCTCTTTCACATTTCCTTTCTAAGGATTACACCTACAAAATCCTCAAATTTTAGCTTTATATTGTTTGAGATAGAGTTTCTTAGCACCATGACCAAACTGTTATAGCTTTCAGGTAAGGAACACAAAATGAGGAGAGCCCTGACTTCATCATCAAAATCAATGTTAATAGAATATAACTGACTAGTAACCATATTTAAATCATTTAAATGGTTAGCAATAGAACCATTTTCATCCATTCTCATGTTAAATAATTTTTTCATAAGAAATATTTATTTGGAGGTAGAAGATATTTCATATAGTTTCCCCAAATCTAACATAAGATTCTCAATAGTATTTTCTTGGGATATGTTAAAGGCCACCATTGAAGCAAGACACAACCAAATAGTTCTGAGTGATTTTCAATCAAGCAAATCCCACTCCTAATCTAACATGGTTCATGGTTTTCTTGCTCTTATCCCAATGGTAAGTAGAGGTCTTTTTGGTATAGGTAATCTTCCATCTACATCTTTCACAATTCAAAATTTTAGGCATTGAATTTCTCCACATTTGACTTGCCATCTTCTTCCATAACTCCCACTCAAACTAAAACACCCTTTAGCTCCCTACAACTTAGAAACTAACAACAAAACCTTGCTTTGATACCAATTTTTAGGATTAGAATGCAAATGCAAAATATTAATCCTCCTCTGAGTTATACTAAAATTGTGGATCCCTATGAAACAAAAAATAAAAATACTTGAAAATAAAAACTTAAAAATGGAATTAGAAATGCAAATGCAAACCACATAAGAAGAATGTAGATATAGAGGTTACATAGTTCACCCAACTTGGGATACATCCACGAAGAAGTTTGTATCTCTATATTAAATCTATGATCACCTGGAGAATACAACCTATAACATAGACCTATTACACTATCTTCACACTCTCATAACCTCCTTCTTAATTAATGCTTCGATATTTTAATGAAAACTCAATCCCATGCATCAAACCAAGACTAAAAACTAAGTCTTTAAATCCTTCAAAAACTCACAAAATGAACTATACCTTTTGGCTAAGTAAACACCCTTACTTAAAGCCAAATTACAATGAATAAGAAATAAATAAAAGTGAAAAAGGCATGAATAGTGATGAATTTTGACCCATTCCTACTATTCTATCAATAATGATTTGGGGAGAAATCATGACAATCATCATTGACAAAATAAACCAAGTGGTGCACCCCACTTCCAATCATGCTTTCACATTGGTTCAAAAGATGCCCAATCAAGCATTGTAACTCTCATGTCTTTTTGAAACATTTTAAAAGATTCCAAATCACCTTTAAATCTTTCCCATGGCATAATATCATGAACCCACTAAGAAAATTTGATCCAAATGTAAAAGACAAAATAAAAATTAAGATATGATTCTCACCCACTTATCTCAACTTGTTCCCACATGTGCTAAGGGTCAAAATCCATGCCCCACATTTACTTTTCCAAAAGTAAACCATGTGCTTGAGGAAAAATTCATCCCATTTCCTCTCTCCACTTTTCCACCATGAAATATGATTTATGTGGGTCATGTCATGTCATACTTATGCCACCTATCAACATATCTGTAGGGTTGTCATATATATGTATCTTCTCCAACTTCAATTTCTCTTCCTCCAAAGCTGACCTTATGAATTGATATCTCAACTGAATATGCTTTGTTTTAGAGTGAAATGTTAAGTTCTTAACTAAGTGTATGGCACTCTAACTGTCATTAAAAATTACTCCTTTTCATTATTGGTGTCCCAACTCCTCCATTAGTCTCTATAGCCATATCATCTCCTTATTTACCTCTATAGCTACAACATAGCCTCTATAGTAGAAAGTACCACCACTTTCTTTAAATATGTTATCTAGCTCGATGTTATACAACCCAAAATAAATACATACTTGGTAGTACTCCTCCTACCATCCAAATATCCTACCATGTCTAAATCAACATATCCCCATAGAGAAATATCTGATCCACCATAACATAACACTAAATCTATGGTCCCTCTTAGATGCTAAAGAACCTGCTTAACCCCCTATCAGTGCTCCTTTCTTGGATCACTCATGAATCTGCTTGCCACTCCCACTACATGTGCAATGTCAGGCCTCATACACACCATATCATACATTAGACTAGCCATTGCTGATGAGTAAGGGATTTTTCTCATGTGATTTTTTTCTTCTTATATCTTGGGACTTTGCTTGTTTGTCAACTTGAAGTGGCCTGCCAAAGGATTCCCAATAGGTTTTGCATTCTACATACTAAACCTCTTGAATACTTTATTAATGTACTCTTCTTGTGACAATGTCAATGTCTAATTCTTTCTATCTTTGGATATCCTCATCCCAAGGATATTCTTATCCACACTAAGATCCTTCATAGAGAAAGAATCACTCAACTATCTTTTGGGTGCATCAATGTCCTACATGTTAGATCCTATCACTAACATGTCTTCTACATAAAAAAATAGAACAATAAATCTACCATTATTAAAAAAATTGAAGTAAACACAATGGTCATAATGACATCTAGAATAACCATGTTCTAACATGAAATTGTCAAACTTAAGATACCATTATCTAGGAGCTTGTTTTAGGCCATACAAGCTCTTCATCAATTTCCACACTAATTTATCCTTACCCTTGACTTCAAAACCTTATGGTTGCTACATTTATATCTCTTCCTCCAAATCCCCATAAAGGAATGTAGTATTTACATCTAAATGTTATAGATGTAAATCCTTCATTGAAACTAAACTTAGGATAATTCTAATTAAAGTCATTTTAACCACAAGAGAAAAAAAATCATTGAAATTAATACCTTCTTTTTATGAAAATACTTTTACCACTGATCTTGACTTATAATTCATCTTGTCTCCATCCTCATTCAACTTGTAAACCCACTTATTCTAAAATGCCCTCTTGCCTTTTGGAATTTCAACCAAATCCCATGTTTTGTTTTCCATGAGAGAGTCATACTCCTCATCCATAGCCTACCCCACTTTTCCTTAGCATTAATCTGTAGTGCTTCTTTAAATCTTTCTTTTTCACAACCACTAGTAAGTAATAAATAATTAAATAAAGGATAAAAAATTTAGGGGGTCTAATTACTCTTATATATCTCCTCACATCAGTAGTTTGGGGTTCTTATTATTGCCTCCCATTCTATTTTAGTGCTTGTAGGACATTTGCATTTGTGATTTCCTCCAACACTGTGTACTCTTTCTTGGCTTCCTCTTGATTGTTATCTTTCAACTAATCTTTATACATGACTTTTTCATTAAATATCACACCCTACTCCTAATGATCTTCTTATCTACTTCATTCTATAACCAGAATCCAAAGTCATCAGTACCATAGCCAATAAAGGTACATTTATGAGATTTTGCCTCTAACTTGGTCCTATTCTTTTTATCAATATACGAAAAAGATTCAAAACCAAAAACTTTAAAACAAGAATAGTCAACCTTATTACCACTTCATACTTCCTTTGGTATCCCACCATCTAAGGCTATAGAAGATCCTCTGTTAATTGAGTACATAGATGTATCAACTACATCCACCCAAAACTATAATGGTATCCCTGCATACAACCGCATATTCCTAACACATTCCATGATTGTTATATTCATTATTTCTAACACACCATTCTACTTTGTTGTTCTTGGAACCATTATCTACCTTTAGATTCCATTTTGTGAATAGTAATCATTAAACACCTTGCTATAATTGTAGACACTAATATTGTGTCGATCCCCCCTTGGTCCCCTTCTAACTATTTACACACCTTATTAATTTAAAATAAACTACTTATTTTAAATTAATGACATCACCCTAGACACCTCACCTTGGACACCTCGCCCTTAGACCATTTCTCACCCTATGAGTCACCCATGACCTATTCTAACTTCATCCTAACCTCCTAACTAACTCTCGTGCCTAATAAACCTGTCTTTTGACCGTTCTCCAATGACAAAAGCACTTGGAAAATGGAGGAATAGGCAAAGGGCTAAAAATAGCCCTTTTACCCATTCTCTAAACCCCAACATCTCTCAACTATTGGCTGATGCTGACGATATAGCTGATGTCAGTTACATAAACTGACTTCTAACGTTGAGTTAGTCTCTCTCTCTAGCCCCAGACACTTTGATATCAATGCGCACACTCTGAGACCAATCACCAAAATTTGACTAACACTCCCTTGGCTACAAAAACTCTACGCAAGTCACTCCAAATTGAATTGGAACATTGTACGAGGACCTCAACATCAGCCACACCAAGAATAAGCGTTCTACACCACTGGTTCTTCATCAACCAGAACTAAGTATTCTTCTGTCTCATTTCAATAGTTTAGAATACATTAGTAATTAGTTTCTATTTACTATTTATAAATACTATCAACCCGACCTGACTTTCTTCTTGGAGAGGCTGAGAGGCCTTCCCCTTATCCTTACTCTCGTTTCATACCTACCCTCTACCTTTGCCCCCTCTCAGACCCTATTCACTATCTTACAACCCTACACAGACCTTTAAACTTCTAGACTCCTTCTAGAGTCCTCTATTACCACAGACATAACCTTGAGACCCATCCAAGGCCCACTACCCCTACCGACATCGGTAGTGTAACCAACATCAGCATCATTGACCAACTGACATCGGCAGAACTACTGACATTGGTGACTACAACAAACTGATTGCGGATAATAGGTATGCATTATCCACTTTCTCTTTCTTAGTATTTCATCATTTCATTTTATTTTGACACTCTTTTTGTCAACTAGTGGACTGTCATCTCTTAAGGAAGTTTTTATGCTTCTGGGACCAAGCATATAGCTTGGTAGTCCACCATATCTTTGTCTAACATTTTCTTTGTTTGAGTTTCTTTCTCTCTACATGTGTCTTCCTCCATAGCCAAAGAGGAGCTCCTACAATGCTTGGATATAATGCATAACTTAATCCAGGTAACGTACAAACCCCTGACCCTTAATCCTTAGTTTCTTCTTGTTCTGAATGTAAATAGCAAAAACATAGAGAAACATTCTGGCATGCCTAGTGGGACCCTAGTGTTTTCCTTGGGTTCATTCTTCTAAAAAGCAAATTTTCATATAGTTGCATTAGGGAAAAATTCTCTTCTTGCATCCCTCTTCTATCTCTTTATTTCAAAAAGAAACCATTAGCACAAGTTAAAAAGAACATCTTTCTTTTTATTCTTGTTACTTCTTGCCTGCATCTTAGAGTAGTGAAAATTCATACTCTTAACCTTTTCTCCACTTGTTTGCATTTGAACAAGCACATTTCAATTTGGGTTAAATAAACTATTGCATTTCATTCCTACTTGAAAGCACATTTAGCAATCTCACTTAGTAATTAAAAATGCATTATGAATAAATCATAGTGCACAAATGTTACACAATCAGATCAAAAGCACATCAAATTAAACATTTAAACTTACTTGAGACAAGTCCTGTCTAGGATTTCATCACCTAGTAGATACCTTACCCTTCTTGGCGATCCTAATTGAACTTCACTACCAAGAGGAGGACCCACTCTATTCTCTAGCAGAGTATAAACTATAGGCAAAGTATATATTAGCTAAGTGGCCCAGCTCAGCTCTAGGTTCGTGAAGTGAAGGGAGTAAGCCCCTAACACCAAGCCATGTGTGGAACCTAACACAGATTTTTGAGCACCAAAACATAACCCAAAACCAACTATAGACTTCCTCTTTAGGACCCATTCTAAGAGCCCAATTCCCAAACATATTCTTCTAAGGCATAAGCCACCATGACTCTAAAATTTATTCTTAGGAATTTAACGTTTAGAGGTTGCTTGCCATCATCTATTTTGCTCTTTTTATCTAATTTTGTGAGCTGGTAAGGTCGCATTCTAAGGTCCAAAAACAACTCAAAATTTCTCTTTATCTCAAAAAAATATCAGTTTCTATGTTTCTAGAAATACACAGAGTTTCTAGAAATACACAGAAACCAACATCGGTTTTTCCACCGACGTCGGCAACCCATCTTCACTGACATTAGTTATTTGACCAACATCGGCAACATATCTTCACCAACATCAGTTTTTCCACCGATGTTGGTCACTCTCAACAAAATTTTCTTTCCAAACAACAAGCTTAAAACCTAACTTTTTTGCTGTTAAACATAATTTTGGGTTTTCTAAAACTGAAACACACAGTTTCTGGAACATGAATCCCCTTTTGCCTTGAATGGTTTTGACACGTAGTCAAGCCAAAACTCTTGTTGACCACATGAGTCAATAACCACTTCCACCTTCGCCCTTCATAACAAGTCCTCTAATGGAGTATACTTCAGACACTGAATATACTCCTATCCAACCTACCCCCAATCAACCTCTAATTATTCCCAAAGGGGATCAAAATTTTGAGATATTCCTTGAGCATAATGTCAAGTTTCTCTAACACTATCTTGCAAGAAGCCAAATGCGAGATCCTTTAGGTAACCCAATTTATGGGATGCCAACTTCTCTTATTGAAATGGCAATAATATCAACAACCTCCGTTACCCAACCTATGGTCACTCAGGCCATTACCTCAACTAGTAACCCAACCATGGGCAATGTTCAAGATTTGGCCTCTCCTTTTATTTTTAGACCTGCCTCCATTGGGGTTTCTATACCCCCTCAACCACAAACAATTTAACCAAGTTTGACACCTTTCTAGAACTTGATTGTCTCTATCCCACCCACTCTTGCACCCATAAATACAAGAGTGACTACCTATCCTTTTACTAGTGTCACCACCACTCAACCACCTTTGGTGACATCTAGTCAAGTTGTGCCCTCCAACTTCATGGCACAAGCTCCCTTGGCCTCAACATCAATCCTTATGATGAACTACCAATATGTTGCACCTATACAAATGCAACCAAGTATGTCATACACCCCTCCCAATGCCTTCCAAGTACCTTATAACTTAGGGGGTGCTCCTCCTACCAATCCATCAGCCAATCTAATCAAGATGTTAATGGACAAGATGTCCAACCTTGAGACATCCATTTCTGGTTTAAGCAATGTTCTTTCATATGAATAAATATGCAATGAACCCATCCACACTTCGGTCCCTATTAGACCATACCCTAGCCAGTGGGAACTCCCAAAATTTACTTGCTTTTAGAGTAAAGAGGACCCACAACAACATCTGAGAGTGTTTAGACATGCTTGCTACCTTATAGAACACAATGATGTGTTATTACTTTGCACATTTCCCATGTCACTTTCTGGTGCTGCCCTTGATTGGTATAGTTCTATTACCAGTCACTCTCTCTTTACTTTCAATCAACTAGTTTAATTATTCCTCGACCACTTTTCAATCAACATCACTAAAAAGCTCTCCATCACAGACCTATATTCTATTAGACAATTCGATGATGAATCAATAGCTGACTTCATCGCCCATTAGAGAGGTTTGATCAACCAACTCTCCTTTTCATTACCTCAACCTAAATTCATTGAGATCTTTTTAAGAGCATGTGCCAAGCACAACTCATCCACTTTGCGGGTTCAAAATTTCTACACATTTGACAAAGCTTTCAATATGGCCCAAAATCTTGAACTCTGCATAGTCGAAGAGGATAAGGTCAAATTACATAGTAAAAATACCAATGCAAAATCCAATGACCCTTCTTCTTCCAAACCTTCTTCCTACTCCAAGTCCAAGGGGTCGGTGAATGTTGTGGTACTTATATCATCATCTTCTACCACAACCAACCAATTTGAGCCTTCCACATCACAAAGCATCACAAGACGATTCCAACAAAGGTATATACAACATCAATACACTCCAATAGGAGAATCATATGCTTCTATGTTGGATAAACTAGTAAAGTAGGGATTCCTCAACCTCCCTCAAATCTAACCACCACCCCAATTTGATCCCTCACGAGCCATCCCTACATGGTATAGGGAAAATGACTTTTGTAACTATCACCGCATCAAAGGTCATGACATGGACAATTGCAAAACCCTCAAGAACATTATTCAAGACATGTTAGACAAAAGGGATCTTGTTTTGGATAACCTAAATGCGCCGGCTAACCAAAACATAGACATCTTTAGACAACCTTTTCCTAATCATCCCCCAAGCCAAAATAATGTTCAGACCATGACCGATGACCCCTAAGAGCGCAATATACCCATGATCGACATGGTTTCTCCTTTCATTCCTAACCAACCTCTCCCACAATCTAAAGAGGTTAGTCAACCCATTTCTCCACCATGGGTAGAAGAGCCTATTCTACCCATATCACCCCCACAACATCAAACACCTACTCTACCCATTCTTTTACCTCATGAAGAACCCAATTACCTGTTCTTCTTGCCCCCACCTTTCCTCTTCTTCTACCATTGGAAGAAGTTATCGTTCATACCCCAAACCCTCATGTAGAAGGGGCCATTATCCCCCTACTTCACCCTTTAAAGGAGCCTTCCTCTCCTATTTATCCTCTGCCAATGGAGGATAGTCCTCCATCTAGCCCCCTTTCACATGAAGGAGAGTCTACTTTGACCTCTCCTATATTGGAGGATGCTTTGACGATACCAGTGCCGACTGCCCCACCCTCATCCTTCCTATCACCAATGGAGGATCATACTTTTCCCACTCCTTGACCACAAGTGGAAGCCATAATCATCCCTGCACTCTATCCTCTAACAGAGCCACATTCTCCAATTCCTTCTCCACTGAGAGAAGAACTTGTCACTTCACCCACTTTGACTGAGGAAGATCTAGTGACAGTTTTCTCTCACCTTTGGCCTAAGATCACTGAATCTAAAATGTTTCCACTCTCACGATCACCTAAATCCTCCAAAAGACCAATTGCAAGACCTCACATGACATCACCTAAACCATTTTATCGATTGGCAGAAAACATAGGATTTTTCCATTCTAGGAACCTAAAACATGAGGAGTTATGGGACTGACTTAAGGCTCCTTATCTTACACATCCCACTTTGACTTCCAACCCTTTTGTGACAAATCACCTCAAAGTATTTAACAAGAGTTGGGCTTCCACTTATAAATCATCAAAAGCTCAGCCTCCCACACCTAAATCCAAACCCTCACAGGCGTCCACCATGCCGAAGTAGATTAGATCTCTCAATGTTTGCCTTACATCAAACCTCACTCATCCACAAGTGAAGGTAGATTTGAACCTCACCCCACACAATAGTGGTCCTCTCACCAAACTAAAGAAGGATACTAAACTACAGTGGAGAACTTCTCCCCCACCATCACCATTGCCCTTTATTTTGGGCCCACATCCATTTACTTTAATAGGAGTGCTCCCAATTCCAACACCTAATAAAGGCAAAATGCCTCCATTACTCCCTCTACCCATCAAACATATATTTTTTCCAAAAAAATTGACATCTTTCACCAAGAAAGTGCCATCTACGCATGTGGCTACATCACCAACCAAAAAGATGGTATGAAAAACTCCTCCTACAACTCCTAAATAGAAGTTGTCAACCCTTACTTCAAAAAAATACACAGACCCATTAGTGGGTTTTTATGCTTTACTATTATGTCAATTGTTGCAGTCTTCTAGCATCACTCTCCCACCCATTAAGCCATACCAACTCCTCAAACCAAAACCATTTGGTTTGATGACACTCAAATATGTGTGTATCATCACACACCTGGGCATGATACTGAAAAGTGTTGTGCTCTTAAGGTTATCATTCATCAACACCTAAAAAAAGGCACCCTTCTCATTAAGAATCCCTTTGACAAACTACTGACATCATCCCATGCCTCCCAAACCTCCTCACCTTCACACTCATCAACTCTTGAATCAAAACCATCTTGGTTTGACGACACTAAATTTTGTGCATATCATCACACACCTGGACATGATACTAAGCATTATTGCACTCTTAAGGTTGTCATTTGTCAACACTTGAAAAAGGACACCCTTTTCATCAAGGATCCTCTTGACCACCCTTTCAACAAACCACTGACACCATCCCATGCCTCCCAAACATCCTCACCTAAATCAGGATCTCAATGCAAGACTATGGTCCCTCTACCACCTTCTCTCCCTTTGTTCAAAATCAACACCATTAATGTGGCCACCAGGTCATAAACCAGGAAGGATAAAGGAAAAGAGAAGGTTTCTATCCCTTGGACATATCCATTCGTCAAGCCTTCTCAACCACCAAAACCCAAGATTTCAATCTTGGGGACATCCCAATCAACATCTTCGAAGCCACTTCATGACTCCATGGTGAAACAACTTCACCAAACCCCTGTGAATATGTCTTTGTATAACCTAATACAAAACTCTCCACAACATCGCCAAGCCTTAATCAAAGCTTTATAGGCGATGAAGGCCCAACCCAAAGACCCCCAACCACTGGCTGCTTTAGTCAAATCATTACCTACCATCACCTCCATCACCGTCAATGATTTTGAGATTCTTGCCTCCAACTTGGAAGATCAGGATCCCACGCTCTCAAACTAAGCCTATCAGGCAAAAGCTTCACAGGATGCATCCTAGCATCGTACTTCTTGTCAAAGAGGAGCTTCATCATCTTCTCTCTATCTCATTTATCCAACTCATTGATTATCCATAATGGGTGTCAAATATTGTCCCTGTCACAAAAGCAACTGGGGGAATTCAACTTTGTACTAACTATCATGACTTCAACCAAGCATCGACCAAACATCAACCAACATTGCATTAATCATGCCTACAACAAAAATTTGAAAGAGCGAGATTTCAAAATCGAAGATCTCATCCTTAAAGAAAACTAACACGTAACCAATATGGAAAGAAGCAAACAAGGCAAGTTTGTTCCTAATTGACTCAGACCTTACATAATAACACACAAGTATGGATCAGGGACTTATTGTCTATCTTCTCTCGAAGGCTGGCCAGAACTTGAGCCCCTTAATGCCTTACATCTTCGACCATTCTATTGTTAGTCAAGTAATTATTCACTTGATGTTTAACTTGAGCTCATCCCTTGAGTGACCCCCATCATCTTCATTCCTATTCCTTTCAACCCTTTTTCCCTATAACAATTAGTTAACTCTTTTTTTTGCATTAATGCTTTGTCCTAATAAAAGGGAATCCCCTAAACCTCTATATTCTTGTCCATGACTAAAAGTTTGATCAACAAATATTACATAAAATTGGGATGCCTAACCAAAGGTCATAAACTATAAATGTAGACTACTCCCTCGAAGGACAGCGACATAATTGTTGTAATTAATAGACTGCTCCCTTGAAGGATAGTTATCCAAAGACATCAAAACATATAAATCAAACTATAGACCACTCCCTTGAAGGATGGCTATGCCCAAATTTTGCTACCATAATAGCACCCTCTCAGAAGCTTTTTGCATTGATCAGCTTCACATGACCACAAAACAAAACAACATCCCAAGTAGACTTCCCGCATTGATCAGTCTACCATTAAAATTTATAAAAAAAAAAAAAAAAAAAAAAAAAAAAAAAACAAAAAACAAAAAAAACCAGACTGACAAACTATTAAGTCATGGACTTGCCTATAGTCATTCTCAGGGTCACCTATAAAAGGGAGAAAGTTATCCCTACCAAAAAAGGGTTATGTTATCCTCACATATCACATAATCAAACCTATTACCCCAATATACCTAAGGGATTTTGAGCTCACTTAATGTCAAGTGATTAGCATACTTCTCTAACAAAAACCAATGGTTAATGACGTAATGCATGAATGGGGGTTTTTGCAACAACCCTATCTATGTTATCATTATTGTCCTTGTCAATGAAAGAGCAACGTGCCTTTCACTTCCTACACACCTTCGTCACATACAACCAAACCAAACCAAAACATCTTATAACCACCCCAAACTAACCAAACCAAACCTTTTTGTAACCACTAACATAACCTCATGATTTATTTAATGCAAATATCAATTTGTGTTATATAAATTATCATAGCCCATCCACACTCATTTCTATGGAAAACAATACACATGAAAACTATCAACCAAACATAATTTATGTCAAGCATATACCATCACCAATATGGAAACTTGCTGAAGCATAAATAAACTCATTTCATTTTTAGCATACACCATTACCAATATGGAAAATTATTAGGAATGAAAAACCACATAATCAATGTTATAGAATACACCATCACACAATATGGAAAATGCTATAACATCATCATTCATTTCATTTTTAGCATACACCATCACTAATATGAAAAGTTGCTAGGGATGAAAAAACACATCACCAATGTTATAGAATACACCATCACACAATATGGAAAAGGTTGTAACATCATCATACACTAATAATTTCTAACATGACCAAACCAACTATCAACCTCTTTGACTCCATCTTCCCTTTTGGGGAGAACTACATTGGCCTGAGGCTCTTAAAACAGGAGCTATGTAGGCAGCACTCAATTGACATGGGGTCTTCTGAGGTTAGCTCAGCCATTCATTCATCTCTCTGATGGACCAACCATATAACCTTTAACCATGACCTAACCTAATCAAACCTAATCCATAACCTACCCTCTTCTTCCCTTTTGGGGATAACTACATTGGCCTGAGGCCCTTAAAATAAGAGCTATGTAGGTAGGACTCAGTTGACATGGAGTCTTATGAGGTTAGCTCAGCCATTCATTTGTTCATCTACCTAATGGATGAACTATCTATACTAACCCAAAATCATGACCACACAACTAGCCCTGACATTATAGAAGTCACCTTCAACTCCTCATGGGACACATTAGAGATCACATACATCTCCCTAACCACAATACACTACACTTGAGATCACTTATATCTCAACCCAACTCGATAAACGACCTTGGAGATTGCGACTATCTCCTTAGACCATGACCACTTTCAAGACAACTTTGCCTTGGTTATTTTGATTGCATGTATGCTACCTCACAAATAGTTAGCAAATTGTATGCACCCCACATTATGACCCTCATACATATTGACGGATTGCGACCAAGTTGATCCCCAATATTTGTGACATTTTTCATGTTTTCTAGGAGCACTTCCTTAGCCTGAGATACTTAAAACACGATGACCATTGGAGCTACATCTTTAATCGATCTAACCCAATTAGCTATGACCAAAAAGCTGGGGCCCAATTAGTTTGATTTTAGTCCTCCCCGATCATTTGAGCTACATCTTTGATCATTTAACCCAATCAGCTACCAATAATAAGCTAGGGACTAGTTAATTTGATTTTAGTGCTCTTCAACCTTGCCTGCAACAATTTGACCTACCTATCACATGAAGTGGTATACATATAATCTCAACTATTGTAGCATTCACACTCCAACTTCACCATACCCATCCACTACCTATCAAATCGGCAACCAATTTTGGATTGCCCTCTCTCGACTCTTGCTTTGAGGGGGAATACCTTATCCCATACCTGGGGTAACTTACTCTTATTTTTGTCTTATAGTTTGTCAGAACAACCAAAAAGACAAAAAGGGGCAAATGTAGACACCAATATTGTGTCGATCCCCCCTTGGTCCCCTTCTAACTATTTACTCACCTTATTAATTTAAAATAAACTACTTATTTTAAATTAATGACATCACCCTAGACACCTCACCTTGGACACCTCACCTTGGAAACCTTGCCCTTAGACCATTTCTCACCCTATGAGTTACCCATGACCTATTCTCACTCCATCCTAAGCTCCTAACTAACTCTTGTACCTAATAGACCTATCTTTTGACCATTCTCTAATGACAAAAGCACTTGGTGGATGGAGAAATGGGCAAAGGGCTAAAAATAACCCTTTTACCCATTCTCTAGCTGCCGACGTCAATCAACTATCAGCTGACGTCAGTGATATAGCTGACGTTGGTTACATAAACCAACTTCTAACATTGAGTTAGTCTCTCTCTCTAGCCCTAGACTCTTAGATATTGATGTGCACACTCTAAGACCAATAATCAGAATTTAACTAATGCTCCCTTGGTTACAAAAACTCTATGCAAGTCACTCCAGATTGAACTAAAACATTGTACGAGGACCTCGACATTAGCCACAACAAGAATAAGCATTCTACACCATTGGTTCTTCATCAACCAGAGCTAAGTATTCTTCTTTCTCATTTTAGTAATTTAGAATACATTAGTAATTAGTTTCTATTTACTATTTCTAAATACTATCAACCTGACCTGACTTTCTTCTTGGAGAGGCTGAGAGGCCTTCCCCTTATCCTTACTCTCTTTTCATACCTACCCTCTACCTTTGCCCCCTCTCAGACCCTATTCACTATCCTACAACCCTGCACAGACCTTTAAACTTCCAAACTCCTTTCAGAGTCCTCTGTCGACCATAGACATAACCCTGAGACCCATCCAAGGCTCACTACCCCTACTGACATCATCAATATAACTGATGTCAACATCATTGACCAATCGAGATTGATAGAACTATCGACTTTGACGACTGTAACAGACTGATTATGGAGAATAGGTACGCATTATCTACTTTCTCTTTCTTAGTCTTTCATCATTTCTTTTTGTTTTGACACTCTTTTTGTCAACTAGTGAACTGTCATCCCTTAAGGAAGTTTTTACGCTTTTGAGACCAAGCATATAGCTTTATAGTCCACCATATCTTTGTCTAACATTTTCTTTGTTTGAGTTTCTTTCTCTCTATAGGTGTCTTCCTCCACAGCCAAAGAGGAGCTCCTACAATTCTTGGATATGGTGCGCAACTTAATTTGGGTAACGTACAAACCCCTGACCCTTAACCCTTAGTTTCTTCTTCTTCTGAATGTAAACAACAAAAACATAGAGAAACAGTAATAATCCCTACCATTATCTAACTTGAGGCACTTGAGCTTTAAACCTATTTCATTCTCTAAAAAATCTCTCCATCTCTTAAAAGTTTCAAATACATCAGATTTTATTTTGATGCAATAAACCCAAAATTTCCTAGTTACATCATCTATGAATGTGACATAATATAAATAACCACCAAGAGAGAATACCTGAGTAGGTTCTCATACATCCATATCCACAAGCTCTAACTTCTTTATCTTCTTGGCTGGTCTAACATTTAGAAACCACACCCATTTCTACTTTCCATAAATATAATGCTCACATAGTTCTAATTCTATCTCTTTGAGACCTAGTAATCTTGAGTGAAAGATTTTCATTCTTTTCTCACTCATGTGGCCTAGTTTATAATTCCATAAAGTTGCATCTACACCTGAAGTAGTTAGATCACAAGATGAGTTAAAACTAACTATGTATAAATATAAATTACTCACCTTCTCACCTTTGTCCACCACTAGATCACCCTTTGTGACTTTTCATGAGTCACCAGTAAAAGTGACTATGCACCTATCACTAACTATGTATAAATATAAATTACTCACCTTCTCACCTTTGTCCACCACTAGAACACCCTTTGTGACTTTTCATGAGTCACCAGTAAAAGTGACTATGCACCTGTCACTTCCCAACTATCTTATAGAAATTAGGTTCCTCTTCAAACTAGAAATGGGCCTCACATCCTTGAGCACCCAAGTGTTCCCATTCTATAGTTTCACATCTATGCTATCATTTCCAATAATGCTATAAGGTTCATCATCACCAATATATAGATGTCAATAATCACCTTGAACATAATATCTAAAATAGTTTCCATTAGGAGTAACATGAAATGAAGCCCCTAAATCTAAAACCCAAGATTCATGAAAATTGTCTAAAGAAAGAATCAAAACATCTTGCAGTGTCTCACCTACTACATTATCCTCACTATTACCTTGTTTTTTCTCTTTTACAAATTTTCCACAAAGAGCCCAACATTCTTTCTTTTTAGGACCTAACTTCCCACAATGTCAACACTCTAATCTTCAGTTGGTGGATTTTGACCTTGAACCTTTTCTTGATTTCCCATGGTTTCTTCTTCTTGTCTCCATGGAAAAATAATTTATAGATGTGGATGTCTCACCCTTGCATCTCCTTCACATTTCCTCGCTAAGGATTATAACTACAACATCCTCAAATTTTAGCTTTGCATTATTTGAGATAGAGTTTCTTACTACCATGACTAAATTATTCCAACTTTTAGGTAAGGAAATCAAAATGAGGAGAGCCATGAATTCATCATCAAAATCAATGTTAATAGAATCTAACTAACTAGTAAGCATATTTAAATCATTTAAATGGTTAACAACAAAACCATTTTCATCCATTATTATGTTAACTAATTTTTTCATAATAAATATTTTGTTGGAGGTAGAAGGCTTTTCATATAGTTTTCCCAAAGCTAACATAAGACTCTTAGTAGTCTTTTCTTGGGATATGTTAAAGGCCACCATTGAAGCAAGACACAATCGAATAGTCCTAACTTCTTTTCTATCAAGCAACTCTGACTCCTCATCTAACATGGTTCATGGTTTTCTTTCTATTCCTCCCAATGGTAAGTAGAGGTCTTTCTAGTATAGGTAATATTCCATCTACATCTTCCACAATCTAAAATTTTGGGCATTGAGTTTCTCCACCTTTGACTTTCCATCTTCTGCCATAACTCCCACTCAAGGTAAAATGCCCTTTATCTCCCTAAAACTTAAAAAACCAACAGCAAAACCTTGCTTTGATACCACTTTTTAGGATTACAATACAAATGAAAATATTAATCCTCCTCTAAGTTGCACTAAAATTGTCAATCTCTATGAAATAGAAAGAAAAAATAATTGAAAATAAAAATGTAAATATGGAATTAGAAATGTAAATGCAAAGCACACAAGAAGAGTGTAGACATTGAGGTTACATGGTTTGCCCAACTTGGGCTACATCTATAGATAATTTTGTAGCTCTATATTAAATCTAGTAGCACCTGGAGAATACAACCTATAACATAAACCTGTTACATTATATTTACACTCTCACAACCTCCTTCATCAATGCTTCAATATTTTACAAAAATGCAATCCCATACATCAAACCAAGAATAAAAACTATGTCTTTGAAGCATTCAACAACTCACAAAATGAAGCATACCTTTTGGCTAAATAAAAACCCTTATTTAAAGCCAAATTACAATGAATAAGAAACAAAGCAAAGGGAAAAAGGCATGAATAGTGAATAATTTTGATCCATTCCTACTATTCTATGAATCATGATTTGGGGAGACATCATGATAAGCATCTTTTAAAAAACAAACGATGTAGTGCACCCCACTTCCAATCATGCTTTCACCTTGGGTCAAAAGATGCCCAATCAAGCATAGTAACTCTCATGTCTTTCAACAAAATTTTAAAATATTTCAAATCACCTTTAAATCTTTCCCATGGCATAATATTATGACTCCACTAATAATTTTGACCCATATGTAAAAGACAAAATAAAACATAAGATATGATTCTCACCCACTTATCTCCACTTGCTCCCACATGTGCCAGGGGTCAAAATCCATACCCCACATTTAATTTTCCAAAAGTAAAACATGTGCTTGAGGAAAAATTCATCCCATTTCCTCACTCTACCTTTCCACCATGAAATATGATCTGTGTGGGTCATGCCATGTCATACTAGTGCCACCTCACATGCCTAGTCAATTGGGTCTTGCCATTGACCTACCACCTGAGCCCCACTGTGGGCCCCATCACCATGTCACCAGTGATTATGTGAATAGTAAATTCACACCTAATAGGTTTATCCTACCTATATAAACCATGCTTCACTAATAAATACCTCCATTGATGTGCTTGGAAAGGCTTTAGTCTTAAGCGATATGAACATAGCCTACATGAATTGGTCACCATCAAAACTAAGAAGTTGCATGAGAAGCATGGCCTTGGTTTCATCCTACCCAAAAAAAGGTAACCAAAACCACCTGTCATTACCATTGTTGAGGAAGATTCCCCTTCCTCACTGACCTCATATCTACTTGCATATGAGGATGATGACATCATTCCACCTAACTTTTTTTTCATCAACATGATTAGCGTTGGACCCCTTACTTATCAAAAGGAAAGGGAAACCATAACCATCCATTTGACCCATCTTGAGATGATAGAAGAAGATTCTCCTACCATTAAAATTATCCAATGCCAGGATGATGGTTCCATTCTCACCTACCTTGGTGCCTTAGAATATTCCATCCATAAATCCCTTCCTCTTGAGACCTTGACCATGACGAATGAATCCACCATAGATAATAACTTGGGTACTCTAGACAACCCCTACATTATCAAACTTGGCCAATTATTGAATGTTGATAAAATCTATGACTTCCCTTCTTTCCTTCAAGACCGTAGTGTAACTTTTAATTGGTCTTATAGTGACATGCTTAGAATTGACCCTACCATTACTACCCATAACATAGTCACCAACTATGATGCCAATCCTATCAAGTAGAAGCTTTGACACGTGTTCACTTACATATCCCTTCTCATCAAAAAATAACTTTAGTATCTCCTATTTTTCAATTTCATTCAACCTATTTAATGCCCCCAATGGGTCTCAAATATCATACCTATCACCAAAGCCATAGGCAGACTATGTATTTGTGTGGAATTTTATGACCTCAACCTCACTTGGCCCAAATATGACTTTCTTCTACCAAGCATCTACCAGCTAGTTGATCTTATAGCCAAACATGAGATGTTATCTCTCATAGATGTATTTTCAATATACAATCATATCCTAATTGCTCCCAAAGATCAATGCAAGACCACCTTTACTATCTCTTTAAGAACCATGTACTATAGAGTCATGCCTTTTAGATAAAGAATGTTAGTGCAACCTATCAATGTTCCATGACCTATATATTTCATGATCTTATCCATAGGATTTTTGATGACTATGTGGATGACCTTCTCAAAAAATCTAAACTCCAAAAAGATCACTTAGCTATTCTTAAGATCATCTTTGAATGCTTCATCCATTACCATGTCCACCTCAACCCTAAGAAGTGCATTTTTTTGGTGTTATTGGGATAGATCCTTGGATTTACTATCTCCCTTCATGGAATTTAATTTTTTCCCACTTAGATTAAATCCATCCTCAATATACTTCCTCCCATCAACCTCAAGCAAATCCATAGTTTGCATGGAAAGCTTTAATCCATTCATCACTTTATCTCCCAAATTTTGGACTGATACCAACCCTTCCACCACATTTTGAAGGACTTCTCTTTTAAGTGGAATAGTGACTATTAAAAGGTCTTTGATTCACTAAAAAAGTACCTTTTGTCTCCACCTATCTTCACCCCTCCCAAGGATGACTAACCTTTCTACCTATACTGCTACCACCCATTCCCTAGGGGAAATGTTGGCTCACCAAGATGAACAACATAAGGATCAAGTCACATATTACATTAGTTGCACACTTGTATAATATGAGACTCAGTATACCCATACTAAGAAACTTTTCTTAGCCTTAATATTCATGGCTACCAAACTTTGCCACTACCTTATTAACCATCACTACCTCCTTAACCATAAAACCTATGTCATAACCAACACTGACCCACTCAAATACATGCACTCTAAGCCATACCACATCTAGTGTATGCTCAAGTCACTTATGATTTTAGCAGAGTTTGACCTTTAGTTCATTTAGAAAAATTCAATTTAACGGGTAAGTCATTGCTGAACAAATAATTGAAGTAACTTTAGAAAATAACTAGCCTCCTCCTTTTAATCTCCCTAATGAGTCCATCATGACCCTCTCTCAAGTAGATTTCACTTATCAAGTCACCACGTTATTTGATGGATCAAAGTGTTAACATGGTGGGGAATGGGTATCATCCTTATCCCCTTTGACAGTGAACCTCTCCCTTTTTAATTCAATCTTGATTTTGAATATACCAATAATATGGTTGAGTATGAAGCCCTAGTGATAGGCCTTCAAACTACCTTATCCCTAGGAGTTAAAATAATCAATATCTTTGATGATTCCTAGCTTGTGGTCAATCAAATCAATAGCTCTTACCAGTGTAATAATGATGTTTTGTAATAGTCTAAATAACTAGTTGACAAACTCTTAGCATCATTTGAACACTACCATATCTAATTAACCCCATAATATACTAACAAGTTTGTTGACACTATGGCTTATCTTGCCTATTAGATATCATCTGCTCCCTTAGATTCTAAGCTATCTATTGCTATCCATAGACTCACCCAGCCTTCCTATATCAAACCAAATTCTCCCACCATTTTCACTATGGGAAAGACCCAACCTAACCTTTGGTATTATCAAACCTTTGATTATCTCAACCTTGCCATAATTACTTCTAGTTTTTCTAGGAATGTTCAAAGAGTGTTTATCTAGAGTACCTCATGTTATACCATACTAAGAGGTATCCTTTATAAACACAACTTTGATGGTATTCTCTTATGTTGCCTATGTAGTCAAGAAGCCTCTCATGCTATAAAGTAAATTCATGATGGTATATATGGAGGCCACTTTAGTGGCCTCATTGTAGCTAAGCATATCCTTCACCTTGGATATTACTAGCCTACCATTATAACCAAGACTATTTTGATTATGTGAAAATATGTGTTAAGTGTCAACAACATGCCAATATACATCATGCACCTAGCCATAGTCTTTGAGCTTCTACCAATTTATAACCTTTTTTCATAATGGGGTCTAGACCTCATTAGTGAAATTAACCCCCATTCCTCATAATGACACCACTTTATAATCATCGTGATTGAGTATTTTACCAAGTGGGTAGAAGTTATCCCCTTAGTCTCAACCAAAGTGGAAAATATTATCAAATTTATCAACCATCACATTATCTACCATTTTGGTGTTCCTCATAAGAACATCATCAACAATGGTCAATCCTTTAAAAACAAGAAAGTTTAGGGTCTATGTGATGCATTCAATATTAATATAAGCTTCTACTCACCTTATCACCCTCAAGTAAATGGACAAGCCAATGCCTCTAACAAAACTATTAATAACATGCTAACTAAAATGATCAATGCATCTGGTCAAGATTGACATCTGCACATCCCCTTTACCTTTAGAAACCTTATGAGTGCTACCCCTTTCTCCCTTATGTTTGGAGTGGAGGCCATCTTTCCTCTCAATGTCTAAATCCAATCTCTTTGTGTATCTTTACTAGAGTTTATTTATGAGGATGATTATCATCAACACTATTTATCCCAACTTGAGCTACTCAATGAGTGTCATTTATTTTCCCTTATCCATCTCCATGTCTATCAAGAGCATGTCAATCATGCCTATAAAAAACACCTTAGAGTATGGAAGTTCAATATCAAAGACCTTATCCTAAAGGGAAACCAACATATCACCAATATGGAGAAAAGCAAGTAGGGAAAGTTTACTTTAAATTGGTTTAGACATTATATTATAATTGACAAGTATGTATTAGGAGCTTACTAGTTATATTCTCTCGAAGGCCACCTACAACCTAAGCCCCTCAATGCTTCACATCTATGTCTATTCTTTCATTAAGAAGGATCAAGTTTTTTTAAACTTAAGCTCATCCCTTAGTATCCACCCACATCCATCTCCTTATTTTAGGGGAAATCAGTTAAAACTAAATCATGTGATTTTATATCACAATCATGGTCTGATCTTTAATAATGGGTACCATGGATCTACCCATGACATGGTCCTCATGGTACTTTCCACCCCTTTATAGGATGGATTTCCATGATTTTTGTTGCCTAAATCTCGTTACACCTAATCAACCTTCTTGTGATTTTAGTTTTGCCTTCCTAAAGGTGGATCCTTAAGCCTATATAAACATGTCTATGTCAATCAAAATCAAATCAAACAACAAAAATCCTATCACTAGAAATCATGGGTCATTCCTAGCATTCACAGACTGCTCCCTTGAAGGATAGTTGTTGAAAATGTATTTGAAATTTACAAAACATAAGGTGGATTGGTCCCTTGAAGGACAACTATCAAAACACATTTAACAAAGCAAATAAACTTAGACCACTCCCTTAAAGGATGGCTGAGTAAAGTATTTTTTCAAAAGCACAACAATTTCTTAGAAGCTTCCTACATCAATCAAATTTTCATATACAACAACAAAGTAAAAGACCCATTATCAAAATCATAACAAAATAAAACTAATTTTAAAATTTGCAATCAGCTCTCAAACAACAAAATAAGGTGGAAGCCATAATCAACTTTCACAAGTAGACTTCCCACATTGATTAGTCTACATAGTTTAGAATAGACTTGGTTATACTGGCTCTTTGGACACCTACATAAGAGGCATGCTAATCTCACAAGAAGGTTCCATTTTCATCCATCCCCCTTTTTTACATCATGCATAAGGGATTTTTGAGCTCACTTGACATTATGTGGTCAAGACACCTTTTTAACCAACTAACGAATGCTAATATGAAGCATTCGAAGGGATTATGTTCATTAAGCTAATCCAACTTTAGTTTTATTTTAATCCTTGTCAATGAAGAAGCATCATGCCCTCTTTTTATCCTATCATGATTATTTGATATTTTTATTAAGTCATTTCTCTCTTGATTATCTTCTTCATTCTCCCATCTAGTGTTATTAGTTACCTTACCTCAAGTGATTTACCTTAAGCAAGATATAATTAACCATAATCATAACATACATATCCATATGTGTCATAAGCAACATCATACTCATAATCACAACCATAACAATCATAATAAAACCATACTAACAATGACCATTAAAATAAACAACCACTTTTCACCACATATCTAAAATCTAAATAATGAAATCCAAATACTCATTAAAATTTAGGATGTCATAAGCATAACCATAAATCAAATCCATCTCATGCCTAACAAGTCTACATCAATATCTAGCATCCATAACATAAGCATCATCCATAAGAAATATAAACATCACACCATAAGCATCAAAAATCAACATCAAACCATGAACTATGAACATGAGAATAAATAATGATCATATGTATAAATCATGAGTTAAATAAAATAATAATGTGTAAAAGTAGATAAACATGTCTCTCTCTCAAAATGTACATCTCACTACATCAACTTGAGGCTAGAATCAAAATGATATACAAAATATCATAATCTAGCTATGTCTTGTCTATGCCCCAAGGGCACCATTACCTTTTGGATCACTATTAGATCCTAGTGTTTATCCACTTATTGTGCCTAATAATCCCCTAACTATCTGTATCTATCTAGATATAGACACTACCCACTATCCTAGTGTTTCCACACTAGCACCACCTACTAAGTTAGACCTATACTCACCCCATCGAGGCTCTTGTGGAAACTGGTCAAAACTATGGCTTCATAGTACCATATCTCCTCCACTTTATCTAGGTATCATTCTATGGGTATGGTTTTTCATGGCCCTATCTATGCTAATACTACTCCTCCTCTGTACCTTGGAGATTCCTTCTCTTGGGTCACCAAGCCTAGTGAGGTCCCGACCTTCCTTCTCACATAACAGTAGAAAACAAACCTTTTAAGGTAGAAACCTAACCCTTTAGTGTATTAATCTAGCCTTGAAATGTGGCCACCTAACCCTATAACATTTTAACCTATCCTTGTGTATAAACTAAAGCCATTCTTTCCTATCTATTAAGGCTAGACAGATCCACGACCATCGACCTCACACCTCTGTCATCTCCACCAATATTTATAGATGCATATATAGGATAGTACCATTCCATGTACTTATATATAAACCCAACATCATCTATTTTTGCCCTAGATGGTATCTCTTCATAGTTTAGCAAAGTTTACACAAGATGTGGGCCTGGCAATAATATGTTTGAATCCTCTCACATGTACTTGGGGAATGAACCTAGAATACCCTATACTAGGTTGAACTATTAATGTACCCTATCAAATGGGATCAGTTCAACTCCCTATCTCACTTAATGAATATCCATGTATAGCTCTAAAGGGAGAGTGGTTGCCTCGTATATCTTGGCCATACTAGAAATTAAACATAAGGCCTCTAAATGATGTCTCCTATCACTAGTACACCCAGTGCACCACTAAACCACTCCACATCATCTACACCACCTCCTAAATTAGACATAGTTAAATCACCCCTTCATCTCATGAATTTAATGGGTAACTTAATCTATGTGAAACCTTCCCATGGTAACCCCATTGGCCTTACTACCTGAATGTGCTCATTGGCCTAACAATGTAGAACCAAGCTGACACTGATGTCATACCTCCTATGACCCTGAACCCCCACATATCCCTATATATATGTATAACTAGAATAGGGACCCAACAAAATAAAATATTACCTAGAAATATCTTGACTAACACCCCTAATATCAAGTATGGGAACCTCCTGTTGCTTAAGTCAAGAAGAACAAAGCATTAAACAATAATCATTAGCATGGTCATGAGCCTCCTCTCACCTAGATCCCTCTAATACAAATCACTTTACATAAAACCCTTAGCATGTCATCTAACCTAATCACTATCATCTCTATACAAAATCTCAATGTGATCATCCCACTACTTAAACTCTATATGGTAGATCAAATCACCTTAAAGTGGAAGTTGGGTGATCTTATGTACATCCTCAGGTAAGATAGTTATCCCCTCAGTTAGTTAGAAGAAGGTGTCCATAGCAAGATCCAATCTTTCAATGAGTGTTATGACCATGGATGCATCTTGAAGCACATGTTGTTAATGCCTCCTTACTTGCAACCCCACCTCCTCCATGTGTACTTAATAGGTTGGGATCATCCCCTATTAGATCTTTTCAAAGAAATCTGACACTTGATCATGCATCTATATTTACTCCCTAGCCTACATTAATTTGGAAATATGGATTCATCACCTATACCAATATCACCTACCCTACTCTACCTTAGACTTTAAGCAACTAACCTATTTCCTTATTTATCCCACCCATCTACCCAATACCCACTAAGCTTTCCCTCTAAACCTACAACACCATCCTACACCTAACAATAATCATCTAAATTTACCTTAGAATTTAAAATAGTTTCCAAGCCTATCTTATACCCTAGTTGACCATTGATGGTCATTGTGACTATCGATGGTCAAGCATCTTTTTTTCTAAGGATGTCAACTGTCAATTTTTCTAAGGATTTCATCTATCAATGGTCACTATGGGTGTTCTAAAGTTGGAACACCCAAACCATATCTACCCCCAAAACTACCCCAATGATAAGCTAAATAACCTAATTTTCTAACCTAATCCTTTCCCAATCTTAATAACCCACGAACCCTATAAATTCCTATTTATACCCATAAATTTACCTAAAATCGACAAAAACCCTAATTAAGGCATATTAGTCCAAAACTAAGCTTTTAAAACTACCCTTAACCAATGTATTTCAAAATTAAAAGATAATCCAACAAATTAAGGGCACCCCTACCTCATTTTACAACCATTTCCATGGAGTCAACCATAGGCCTGCCCATCATCATCCACACCCATGTGTTCCTTGCATCCTGATTGGTCACTTTATTCTACCTCAGCTCAATGTCAACCTCTACCTCAATAAGTACCCTCAGTATATACCTTTACCACAAAGAACCAAAATCTCAAGAGCTCTAAGTCAACACAAGTAGATGTAAAAGTGAGTGAAAATTAATTCCACTTTCATTTTTACCCTAAAAAAGTTTAGGATTTCCACCTTAACCATCGATGGTCAACCTTGGGGAACCTGACCATCGATGGTTAGGTGGCCCCACCTTTTTTCACTTGTCTTGAGAAAGCTTCCTTAAGTATAATCATGTCAACTCACCCACCAATAGATACTACCTTCTCCACCCACTTTGACCACCACAACATCATGTTGTTGGTCCATTTCAGCCCATCTAGCATGTATTTTTCAACACTTTTTACCTAGTCCTTGATTGCAATAATAACATTACTATGTTAAACATTTTTGAAATTATACCACCTCATATTTACATAACCAACTTTTGCATTTTAGGGGCACTTCTTACTTTATATATCAATGACACTTGACCCATTTGTGTTTTGACTAAGACCACTTCCTAGCTTGGATATCCACCAAAACATAGACATTGCTTTAGAGACTTGCTAGTGTACCCAACCACCACACCTACATGTGATCACATAGTCCACTTGTCCATTGTCCTCCTAGTTTAAAACCTTACTGTTATCAACTATGGTAACCTAGTCTATGTGTGATATTGGATATCACACCTTTTATCACACTTTATGCACCTATTTGCACTTAGTTCCCAACCTATCACCTACCTACATGATGTGTACCTTCATTGCCACCTTCATCCACCTTGTAAAACGTATACATTTTATGATTTACCTCATCACCTCCTAGTTTGAGGGGGAACACCTCCTTCGATACTTAGGGCAATTGGACCTTTGACCAACATCAATTTTTATTTTGTAGTTGGTTGATTCCACACTACACAACAAAAAGGGGAAAATGTAGACATAAAAAATACACACACAATGATTCTAAATGTCATAGTTTCCCTTAACCACCTTAGGGCCCTCTCAAGACTAATCTAACCCTTTGACCTCTAACTAAACCTAGCCATAGTTAGTTTGACCAAATTAGCTTAACCCTAGCTTTTACCCAGTTTGACCCTTCACCCTTTATCACTAACAATGAAGTTGACCACTGATGGTTACCTTGACCATCAATGGTTAGGATCCACCTCCTTAACCACCAACATGTAAATTCACCTACATGTCCTTTTTAAAAATAACTCATCCAAACCTAATTGTGAACCATTGTATGTGTAAGTTAAAATTAGGAAGCCCAGTTCACATTTTGTTACAACTTTCTTTCCTTGAATATAAAAAGAGAGGAATAAGGAGGTGAAAATCATTTACAAATTATTATCAAGAAATTTTACATCCAAAATTCTCTTTTTATAGGTCAAACATCATCATTAATTTAATGAACTAGCTATCATGCTAGAGATCCAACTTGCCACCACAACTCCACTAAAGTGCCAAGTATCATAACTCTATGAGAATCATGTCAGAATCCACCAATGAGTCAACCACCTCAAACATCTACCCAATCCATCTTCTATAAGATAAGTACTTAGTCTCTAGTATTCCTATATCATTACTTGCTCATATCCCAACACCTACCTAACTCTTGAAATCTCACTTTGAGATCCCATCAATTATCTTGTTATCAACCTAGATCTACCCACAATAATCTTTGATAGTTATCTCAACCAATGATGGTCTATCCAACTACTGATGGTTACCTTGACCACTAATGGTCAACTTAATCATCGACAGTCATCCCAACCACTAACGATCACTATGGTAGAAAATTTTAGCAATATATTTTCACCTACCTACCCCTAACCAAACCTAATTCTCTATGTCCCTGCTTGTTCATAGACCTCAACCATCTATTAATATTATTAATTAGCTCAATCATTATTTTAATCATTTCTAGTCTATTTCTTAAGAAATCATTCTTGTGTTCAATTTCAATACCTTTTGACTATTGATGCAAGTACTTTATATTATATTTTTAAAACTTAATTATTTAAAATGTGTGGATTGATAGACCCTGAAGAAGTTCTTTTTTCTAAGTTCTAGTTATTGCTAGGAAATCCACTCAACTATTTATCTAACAAACAAATTTACTTTAGTGTTTTATTGTTTGTAGTTCATCTTCCCAAGCCAAAGAGGTGTTATTCAAAATATTTTGATTCAAAATGTGCACAATTAAATAGGTTTTTTAACCATACCCATATTTAGTTTCTTTTCCATTTCTAAAATAATAAGCAAGAAATTCATTAAAAGAGGTATTTTAGGGACACCTTATGAAGGTCTTTGAAGTCAACACATAAATGAATCTCTCCATTATTTTTTCTCATCAACACAAGGTTTTCCACACATGAGGAATGTTTAATTATAAATATAATCTTTGATTCAATCAATTTATAGAGTTCTCTTATCATGAGGTCCTCCACTCTTGGATTGACAAGTCTTTGTTTCTGCCTAACTAGTTTGGCATTGATTTGTAATTCAATGGTGTGTTGTACAAGTTTAGGGTCAAAAAATTTAATTTTTTTTAATCCCAAAAAAATATATTAGAAATTTTTTATCACAAATCAATGAATACATCTCTTTCCTTTATTGTATTGACCTTTCCTAGCTTTAGCAATTTATCCTTAAATATCTCTATCTTTCATAGTGTTATTCTTTATTTGAGATGTATTATTTCCCTTTTATTACTTGGTCATCTTCATTAAAAATTCTCTCTAAAGATACTAAACCTTTAGGCATCTTGTTTGATATTAATTTCACAATCTAATCCTCATACTGGTGTTGCAATTTATTTTGATTGTTTGAGCAAAATTTTACCTTAGTCTATAAGAAATAGGCTATCTATTTATCACTATCAAATACTTGCCAAATTAACTTATTATTTGTAATTTAAGGATTTTTTATAACCTTGATTTGGGTCTGATCTTTATTGTTCTTGAGCTTGTCCACTATATCATATTGTGCTCTTATGGCAACATGTTAATTGGTTCCTCTGGGAATAAAATGGATATCAAATGTTAGGAAATATTCCATGAGGTCCCAAAATCTATGTTTATAGGCCTTTAAGAGGGGTTTATTTGATTTGATTAAACCTATGACTTATTATAATACAAAATCACTATCACTTTTCACCTATAAAATCTTAGTACCTCTCTTTTTAACCCATTGAAGGCCATGGATAAGAGCTTAATATTCTAAAATAGTTGATGTATAATTGAAGTAAAATCTAGATAATGAATAATAACTTTGATTTTGAGGTGAAAATAACATTTCACTATCCCCACTCCCATTATTTGATATGGATCCATCGAAGTATATATTCCATAATCCAAAGTATATATTCCAAAATCCCTCTTGATCTTTCTTTAAGTTGGTGAGCCTAGGTAATGAGTCACCCTCTTCATGTATGGAGTAAAAAACTAGCTTCTTTAATACTTTTGTATGGTCATACCCATGGTTATCAACATCCCACTCATCCAAGAGTAGATCTAGTATGCCTTCAAGTGGCTTATAAGGTTCTTGATCAATAGTATGTTCATCTTCCTCTAAAATATTACAGTTCATATTAGACATATTTGGCATATATGGTTCAAGGTAAAATATATAAATAAGCTATAATATTATAATGATTTTGGTCCCATATCTAGTTTTAAAAACCATGTATGACTAATATAAAGAAAGGTAACCTTCTATTTTAGTAGTAAGATCTCTAGACAAGCATAGTGCAAAGTATGGAGGTAAATCAACAATAAATATATCCTATAAAATGGTGAAATTTGGACAAGCAACAAGTAAGATCTTAATATATTTGAGGATGCCCATAGTCTTAGTAGGAGAACCATCTAACTATAACACTCCCTTTTCATGAGGTTCATACTTAATCCCTAGATTATCATCTATGGATTTAGGCATGATAAAAGTACTAGATCCACTATCAATTATACAATTATGGATAATATAATCTCTTATGAAAACTGAAAGATAGAATGGAGGAGGGTTAGTCACCTTAGGAGCTTGAGGCTCAATAAATGGATTAGATTTTGTTAGAATAACACTTAATATTTCATTTTTAGGTGATCCATCAAAGATATTGAGATTTAAAAGATCCTCTTATAGATACTCCATTGTCCTAGGATCAATAGTGTATCCCACATTGAAATTGATACTGAAGTTTTATTCATATGATCCACAATATTGAATAGAGGAGTAACTATCTTTGACTACAATTTAGGAGTAAGAGGGGATCCTAGATGTTTTTTGAATTGAGGGATGTAAGACCCTTTTACATTCTAACCCTTTATATCTTTAACTTTTTGAGATGATATATTTTGAGGTAGCTCATGAGTGGTGGTCTTTTGGGGTGGTTAAGAAGGAGAAGGGGCTGCCTTATCAAGACATGAACCCTCACTAGTTGCCATTTTATTGGATCTAGTATGTGATGAAAATGAATTATCAACATTATACATTTTTTGGCTTTAATTTGTAGCTATATACTCAAAATAATCCTCACCTTCTTAAAGGTTCAAAAATGTGGTTTCAATAGTTGCCTTACCATTCTCTCTTCTTTGTTGATTTTGCACTTCTTATTGAGTGAATAAAGGAATATTTCCATGTGGTAGAGAGGTTTAATTATATGGTTGATTTTAATGTGTAGGAGGAATTAAAATTTGATGTATATAAGACTGATGTCAACTCTCACCAGTTAGAGCTATTACCATGCTAATTGGTTAATCGTACTAATTATTCTATTTCCTTTCCTGAGCATAATTATTCTGCATTTGTACAATAGCTCTAGAATTACTTGGAGCATTAGGATTATATTTCCTTGACTAAATATTTTGCCTTTGTCTTTATTGATTGGAATAATAGGGTGGTCTATTGTACTAATAATTCTAATTAGTATTATGATATGGCTTGTATGTGGAGCTTATTACCTCTCCATTATAACCAATTTGTTGTTTTGAGCTTTGAGAAGACTCTCTATCTTCTCCAATCTATCAATTTGATCACATTATATTTGATAGAGCTTTTTTGAATATAGAACTAGAGTAATTGTTAGAGTAGGAGGATGGATCTCTGGAAAGAGAGGCATTGGTGGCCTTGGAGACAACTTACCTACTTGTATAAGGCAATTTTAAGCCTTAATTTCTACTTCAAAATCTTCAAGAAGAGTGTTCCTTCCCATGGATTGAATCATTATAGATACATATAAATTGAGAGCCTTTAGATAGTATAGAAAAGCATAGTTGGGTGTAGGCTTGATCACTATAGGAATTCTATCCCAAGTCTTATGGAACCTATAATTGAAATCCACCATGAATTAATGATTGAATCTCTTGATTGTTCTAATCTTCTCCAAAAGTGAGAGGTGGTCACTCTTGTCTTCAAAGTGTTTATTTATGACTTATCCAAATTTATTTCAGTTGTTGATTAATGCAAGAGCTAATCCTTTATACAATTAAAATGATTTTCCTTTGGAAGAAGTTGCTAACAACCTCATTACTATATTTTCTTGATTCACATGATGCACTGAACAAAGGTTAGCAATATCTATCATAAGTTATATAGGAGTAACTAGATTTATCCTATAAAATAAAGAAGAGCCTTCAAAGCTAAGGCTAGAATATCATCTTATTGAGTAAGATTCAAAAGAATACCACCATTGAATTTTACAAAGGCTTACATTATAAGAATAGTCATATGAGGTATGAGATTTATAACAATGCTTGGTTGAATAATATTGGCTTGAATAGGAGGATTTTGGACCAAAATAGGGGTAAAAAGAGGGGTAGGTGTAGGATTTGACTAAGAGGCTTTCTTATTATTTGTTGATTAGAAAGATATCTCAAAGAAATCTATTTCCTTATATTTTATAAAGGATCTTGTAATAACTCTTAGGGGCGTGAAAACTATGCAAATCTAGAAATGAAACTCTATAATTTACTACTATACTTAAAATACAAAATTATGTAAATAAGGAGTCCCACTAGGCATGCCAAAACTATTAGTTATCTAGATAGCACCCAATAGAGGTTAGTTTTGTTCAAGTCTGACCCATACCTAGACTAACATGGGAATGATCTAAGGTTTTGGGATGCCTATATCTAGACTAGACCTCTAGGGTTTCTAATGACGCTAGTTCCTTATATATGATAGTTTGGAACTTTATTTCTAAGACCTAAATGAGTTGGGGTGAAAAGAGTCAAGAGATTGTATAAAAATGGAAACTATTCTAATATGTGGTGATGGACCATGATTTTTCGTATCCACTCCTAAGCTTGGACTCTTTAACACACTTGTGGAATATGAAAGAAGCTAATGTAATTCTTACTATAGTATATATCAAATAATTTTTCATATAAAGGTTATTTTGATGTACTCAGTCTAGGAAGCAATGAAAATAAGGTCTAGTTGAAGACACTTACATTCGGTAGTCCACTATACCCTTGAGAGATCAATGTTAGGACACATTATATAACCTGCAAATAAATTTCTTAACACTTAGGTTGAGATTTGACCTACAAAGGGAAGACAAAAACTAGTTTTGAATATCAAACAAACACAAAAAAAACTCTAAATATATATTAGCAAATAACTACAAATTTCTCTATTTATTACTCTAAAAGGTGCAAAATACAATTATGGTAGAGTTTAGTCATACTACCAGCTTGAGGGATCCTAATCAATACTTCAAATGATATATTTATAAAATAAAATGGGAGAAAGAGATAGAGATGTTTGGCACTAAAAAGGGATTCAAATGAGCTCAAATCTATTTGAAATGTTGTTACAACTGCCTTCACAAATTATGATCATTCAAACCTATTTGATTGATCTGGGTTACTTCAAGTGGTTGCACAGTTACAATAGTGTTCCTTCTTGTTTTAATGGTGAAGTAAAGTTGTTTTTAGCTAGGTTTTTCCATCCATGTAGTCACAACAACTAGGTTAGTTTGTTAGAATCTTGTCTTATTGTTAATTGTTCCTAACTAGTTCATCATGGCATGCACAGTGAAGAGAATGGGTCTTTGTCATGTAGTTGGTCCTAGAGATGAAATCAATAGGGGATATGTGTATGCCTTCATGGAACTCTTTAAAAAGAGAGATCCTACCAATAATGAAAAATGTAGTTGCATAAATAACCCTGATAGATATAAATTTATGAACTAGAGGTCCATATTTAACCTTAATGGTACTCCTTCAAGTTGTTTAAAACCTTGTATGCATCATTGTATCCATTTAATGGTATTGTATGGAGATTTAATGGAAATAATATGATCCTAAAATACCTATTTGACTTGGTCAAAAATGGTTTTTTGAATTCCATTGAAAGTCATGGGCTCACCTTTATTTTAATTGGCTATCGATACATGAATCATCTTATTGACATATTGACCTTTGATCGCTTCGTCAATTTTGATCTATAAGATTGAGCACCATCTATTGATCTTACCCTTGACTTTTCAACTCCATATACTTTTATGCCATATGTCAATTGTATATTAGTTTTAAGATCTTATTGTCAGTCTATAGCTTCATGATCTTATGTATGTGGTGGCTTCATGAGTTCTTTGACTGGTTGACTCATCTCACATTGTTGAATCAAGATGTACGATGTAATGTAGACTATTAAATCTATTGGGACCCACTATTTTAAAATAAATGGCTATTTCATGAGCTTAAATTTGATGTTCATGCTTTTGTTAAATGACATTCATGTGACTATCATTGAAATTCATGTAACTATCAAATTTAAGCTCAAAAGGGTTTATTTTGCTTAGGATTCATTTTGATGTTTATATGAATGTCTTACTCTACTAGAATAATTTAGAAGTTCCATAACTTGATCCAAAATATCACACGGTCTTGAAACTTTTAAATCATGTTCCTGGCATGAAGAACTTCCTAACATTATAATCCTTTGGCTCACAAGGGATTCCTAAGTGAAGATAAAAATTACACAAATGAGCTGGTCTATTTATTTATAGAAGAAGTCTTGGTGATGGTATGATCTACAAAACTTTCACAATTCACCCTTTGCTCGATCCTTCAGAGTTTTGATGATCTCTCAAGACTTTGTCAATATGGTTCGTACCCCTACATGCTTATGAGCACCATGAGATATTTCTTAAACCCCTTTATTTGTATTGTTGAGCCTATTTCCAGATAATTTGATCCACTCATTCCATCTAGAACTTTACTCATCTATTTAAACTAGGAAAAAGTTTGGTATGTGGGCCAAAATGGCTAATAATTATGATGACACAGATCACATGTAGTCTATAGTACACATAGAACCTTATTTTTATACTTTCAAAAATAATTACATTTCTTCAAGAAAATTTTACTTTTAAATATAATATCATCTATATTAGGACAGTACCATTAATACTAGTGTCCCTACCTTCCAAACAATTAAATTATAAATCTCCCAATATGTATAGATTGGCCTATTTTTATTCTTTAACACTCATGCAAGATAATTTCAAAAGGTGTGGTATAAATACAAATAAAAATTAATTTATTATGAGTCTATAAAAATAATAATCAATCACCTCTCATGCTCAAAATACACCATTGAAAATAATTTTTACAACTGAGCTAAACTAACCTATTTCAAAATCAATCAAAGGAGTAGTATTCTTACATGTTTAAAGCACTCAAAGAGTAGGTTATGAGTAGTATTAATCAAGTTATAATCTATATAACTATATTCACTTACATTTATCATATTACATAGTTATTCACACATAAACCCACATAAGGGGGAGAACTACATCCATCTGAGGCCCTATTCAAAGTATATGGATATACAAGTAATACTCATTGAAAAGGGTTATTTGAGGTTAGTTAAACTTTATTTGATCTTGTTTTGCAAGGTAACATGACATAACCATAAGACCTATGGTTTTGATCAAAATAATAATTTTGAAAACCTATTTATGTGATTCTAAATGACAAATTGTAAGGTGACAATGAACCCTAACAGGCACAACTGACTATTCCAAAAAAGGATATATATCTTAAACTAGACAAAAATTTATAAATTAGGATAAAAAAATCAAGGCTAGTGTCTAAAGTGTGAAAAAACTATCCCAATTGATAAAATCTAATGTTTAGAATCTAATAAATTATGGCTAATAACTAGACTATTTTATTCTACCCCTATGCCATTAGATTTACTTGTGCATCATTACATAAGTGTTATTTCTCCTTCACATTTTTAATTTTAGAATATTTTTGGTATTTTAATTTTTTATATTCAAAATATTGTAAATTTGAATTATTTAATTGACCTATTTTATAATAACTTACTCCATAATTGATTACGTCATTCCCCCAACCTTTAATCCTAAAAAGGGTTACAAAATAAATTGTTGAAAGTGATAATTCCTTGTTAAAATATTTTATAATGGTTCCTCTTATTAAAACCTTTTGTAAAATTAGGGTTGATCAATCCTCAATTTGTATAACTAAGGTGGGTATCATGAATTGAGAAGGAAAATACCCCCAATCCTTATTAAAGAACAAAAAATGCAATAATGTTATGTCATTGAGTAACATGGAACATGAACTGCACCAACCCATTTTAGACATTATTTTTGAATTATATATAACCTCAATATTTCAACTTGGCAAATTTAGACCTTGGTTGTTCCTCTTAGTTCTAGGCATTTCTTGCTTACATAAGTCTTGAATCTACTCTCTTTTGTGCCCCTTGGCCTATCTCTTAGTCTAATCAATATTATGTTGATGACTTAGGCCTTCTATTTTCTCATAATGCTTAAAACCTATTTATATTATGCCTCTACAAATTTTGAGCTTGTACTTATTTTCCTACTCCCTAGGCACTTACATCTCGAATATATACCTACATTGACGTAGGTGATTTGATTTAACACAAGTGTCTATTACCCTAAAATTCATCTAATTTTAAAATTAATCTTATCCTAATGGTCAGCCTAAGTGATTTAATGTGAGTTATTATCTAAAGGTATTAGTATAAATAAAATATCAACCCTCACTCATTCCTCACCTAGCACAAACGAAGGTAACTTATCAAAAGCATTAAATAGAGCAAAGATTTCCTATTTTCTTCTATTATCATTTAAATCACATGAAAAAACATATATAGGTATGAATTATTGAAGGATTAACCAAATATATTGATTTTCCAAGTTACAAGCAATGTCACTATTGTATTTGCTTTCCATCTATTGTATGATTCACACAAAAACCAACACATAGGGGAAAATTACATAAGTTTGAGGCCCTTTTTGGAGTATTGACTATGTAGGAAATGCTCATTGATAAAGGTATATTTAGGGTAGATAGAAACAATGTGCCCATTAACCCATTTTCTCCATTGCCACTATGAGGATTAATAACTAGGGTTTTACAATTTGACAAGGAGTGATAATCCATGACCTAGATCTAAATGCACCATAATGAAGGTGATAAAAAACTCAAAAGAATTGAGGTGGTCACATCTTGTTTTAGTAGGTATTATGTACATGACACCTACGTCTAACCTAGAAACTAGCATCAACCACAATTGTCCCAGGTTAACATAATTGTCTAAGGCTACACAGGTAATTAATCTAGAATTTGGTGACTATTCTAGAATAATCTTCTGGTTTGCTTCTTGCATGTTCCAAATATAGATCTGTATTATCATTAAAACTATCTAAGTACTTATTTTCATTATCATTTCATTATATAACATAGTTGTACTTCTATTTTTAGTATATCTTAGCATAATAAATTCAATATATGTTCTATTTGAGGTTTGAAATAAATTGGCATGCTTTAGATATAATTTATCATCCTTTTACCTTAGGCTATCTCTATCCTATTTAGCCCTAGATTACCTAATCTATATTTTAGGGTTAAACACCCATGTAAGGAATTTGCACTAATATTTATAACCTTGAGATGAAGAGTGGGAGCTAAATATTTGGCTTATAGAATAATGATAGGTCATTAAATGACATAATAATATTAGTTATACTTTAGCAGCAAGAAATGCATGAAAAAATATTAAGCATGCAAATGATGGAAATAATTAACACAATGGAGAAAATAATCAAATGTAAGACTCAAATGAGACCATTAAAGATACATATTTCATTAATTAGTGGCCTACTCTTTCCATCTCTGTACTTTTATAAACTTTTCCTCTTCTTCCTTGACTCTTCCTCTTACATGACTCTTTGACTTCTTTTGGAATTAATAAATTTATTTTCCATTATTTGTAAAATTAATGAAAAATAATATAAAATCTCATTTCCCTTTACCCATGTTAACATTCACCCTTATATAAATAGGTGTCTCACCCCAAGACACATAAAGGCCTTCAAAATTATAGTTTTTAAAATTTCACTTAATTACAAAAGCATTTGAGAAACTAAACTACTCCTATCCTAATCTCCATGGCCTCTAGCTATATCTCCATTCCCTTATACAACCAAATACTCTAAAAACCCCAAATACATTTCTAATTTTATAAAAAATATAAACACTTTATATTTGTTTAGACCTATTAAAATATGTATCCCATGAGTAAAAGTAAACATAGAATAAGGTTGAAACAAATATAAATATTAGGAAGAGACAAAGTCACTTGAGTCTCATGTGCCATAGCTCCACATGGTAGGCTTATTGTGGCACTTTTGAAGTAAAATAAAATAGAAATAATAACATGTATCTCATCATCTTTTTGCACAAAGAATATCAAATAGATCCATCTCAACACAAACTACATCCTCTATGAAGCTTCTTATTTTTATATTACTTTTATAACATCCTCTAGTGAGTGTTATACCAATAAATACATTTGGAATAGCTTAAATATACCACTTACTAGCCTCATAAGTGAAAATGGTTATCAGAGGATAGTGTTTTTACCTTCAAACTTTGGTGTTGATTTCTGAAGAGATATGGAATTCAAAACATATAATGACATATTTAATAATGAACATGGTGTCTTTGAAATTAAAACTATTATTGTCATTGCCAAATAATCCTATTACCCTAAATTTAGATGTGAATAAAATTGCGACCAACAACGCTTGAACCATATATTAAAAATTAAGTCATGAATATACTAATAAATCTTGGTCTTTTGTGAAAACCATAGAAGTAAAAATAAGCTCAAATTTGTACTAAATTTACCTTTAATTTCCATGCATAGGAATAAATATGAAAAAATTGAAGAAAATTGTAGGCATATTTTCTCACAAAAAATGAAAATTTTGAAAAAGCATGCGGGGATTTATATTTGATAGAATGCTATCAAATCAGCCTTAAAAGTAACTATTACATATTCTAGAATATTATGAAGACTTATAGCTTTTCCATAAGCATGTTCAGGTCTGTTAACTATTAAATACTACTCCTTATGTTAATGAGTCTGTGGTTTTATCATAAATTACTTTACGGATCATAAGATAAAATATTGCAACATGCACGAAATGATTATGTAAAATTTGTAGCTCTACAAAATGAAATTATTTTAAAGGATTTTGATCTTTTACATCAAATCATATGCAAGAGTTGTCACTTTATTTTAGACCTAGATGCATGAAAATGTAAATTAGAATCTTGAATACCCAATTATAATAAAAATCCACAAAAACATTGGAATATTGCCTATCCCAAGGAGAATAAAAACATATAATGGAATCACTAGGATTGGAAATCCCAACCTTTGTTTCATGAATACCTATAATAAACATGAGACTCACACTCTTTATCCTAGTAGCACACCATTGTTAGCTAGAGTTTAGTGACAAAAATTAAATATATAAAAAGATATTAAGCATGCAAAAGATGGAAATAATGAACACAATGGATATTAATAATAAACCATAAGACTAAAATGAAACCATTAAAGATATGTATTTCATTAATCAATGGCCTACTCTTTCCATCTTTGTACATTTAATTTTATAAAATTTTCCTCTTCTTCCTTGACTCTTCCTCTTACATGACTCTTTGACTCTTTTTGGACACTAATAAGTTTATTTCCCATTATTTTTTTAGAAATAATGACACATAGTATCAAATTTCATTTCCATTTACCCATGCTAACGAAAACCTCAATTGTATTACTCATTTAAACATGAATCAACCACTATAATGAAAAGTATAGATTCAAGGTTACTTAATGTTCTTAAAATATATAAATTTACATTATGTAAATGTGCATGAAATAAATTTCATTCCCCATATCATTTGGTAAATTTTGTAACTGTGTATGAATGAATAAATTTCCATGCCCCATAATTTGAATAGCTCAGTGCCAATATGAAATAAAATGCCATGCATATATATGCTATGTGTGTTTCATATCTAAAAACTCTAAAAAAATGTGACTTATACACTATGAAATGATTGCATATGCCCCAAAACTTCTTATTTTTCCATAATAGGATTTAAGGCACTTGTCATTGATTAGTAATGTAAAAAATAATTAATAATGTTTGGTTTCTATGCAAGCAGGGATTGATTTGGGTTATATAACTTGGTTCATTTATGTTACCATGTTTATATGCTTATAGATTCATACAATTATGTAGAATAATTATTAGAATCATAATTTTACTATCATGTAATTTTTATATCATGACTTGGATAATTGTCATCTATTCACTTGTCTATGATGTAGGCACAACTTTGAGTGTGAGGGAGAAAATCCTTGGAGAGGAGGAGCTAGATATGGACTATGGGAAGTAGAGAGATAATCTCATAGAATAACATGTCATCATGACAAAGAAATACCCATACTTTGCATGTTTTGGCATAAGTGGTGATCATCTAGTTTTATGATTCTTTAGCTTTTTCTTAACATTGATTTTTATTCTATTTTAGACTATGATTATAGAAGCATTATTTAAGGACTTTTAGGAGCCTTATCAGGTTTATATTTTTATTTGACCAATCTTGTCAACATTCCTTGTCACATTTTTAGAATACAAAACCCATAAGTTGTAGATCCATAGGTCAACCCAAAGGGACATCATAATTAAATAACACCATCTATTTTTTCATCACATGACTATTTGAATTGGACATAAACTGATGTTATAGAGTCAAAATTTTGGGTTGCCTTTGTATCATGATGGTTCTTGAGTAGAGACTAAGGCAAAAACAATGCATGGCCTCCTACTAAGGTTTGTCTGTGACCACTTAGTGGTCTTAGAGATTAAAATGTTCTATGGGTATATGTAATTATAAATTGATGGTGTTAAATCATGTGGTTTTGATAGTATAACATGTTAAATAAAAATTTAAAAAAATAATGAAAGTTTTTGGAAATGTAATAATTTGCCATAGCTCAAATAACTCTAAAAAGGGAGGTAAATGGCATGGCACTGAATTTATGGGATCCTTAGAAATTTGGTTTTTATTTAATATACTTCTATCCAAATTTCATTTAATTACACCTCATTCCTTGGCCATAAACTATCCTAGTGATCTAGGAGCAATGTGAATAGTCAAAATGACATTAAAGGGACACATGGTTTGTACTTTAATAATTCTAAAAAGTTTATTACAAATTAAAAATCTTCAACCTTTTATTGTATAGCTGTTACACCATGAATTTGAGAAAAAAATCTATAGTTAATTAATATCTTTATTTGGTATTTAAGATATAAATAGAGAATAATCCTCAAGAGGAAGAGGAAAAAAAGGAAAAAAATGATGTCATTACTAGAAGAGAAGTAAGTATGATTTGAGGAATACTACTCCATATATAATAAACTAATAAATGGAGGGATAAGTTATTCTAGTGAAGACACTAAGAGGAGGATGTGATGGGTAAGGAAGGTAGTGCCTTGCCAAGATGAAGGAATATAAACTGATTAGGGAGGAGATATAAGTAGGGACACTAAGAAGGAATTTAGATACTAAAATATAATTTTATATGACATAATAGTCTTTTTCACTTGAAAAATACCAATCATGGCTCAACCTATTAGTTTATGACCTTCCTACTGTCGAAAGGCTCAGGTTTGCTATCTTATTGTGCTAAATTGATTATCTTATATTTTGAACCTAACATTTTGATGACATAGATCACCTGTAGTATATAATTTGAATAAATCCTTATTTATATCCTATATAAATAATTACAAACACTCAACAAATTTTTACCCTAAGGACACTATCATCTATATTAGGACACTAACATTAATGCTAGTATCTTTTTCTTCCAAATAATCAAATTAAAAATATCCAAATATATACAAGTTAGCCTATTTTTATTATTTAACTCTAATGAAAGATAATTTCAAAAGGTTTGGTATAAATACAAATAAAAATTAATTCATTATGAATCTAGAAAAATACCAAGGAATCACCTCTCAATCTCACACTATACTAATAAAAACATTTGCATAATTGAGCTATACTACACATTATTTTATATTTCCACATTAGTCATAGGAGTACTCTTATTATAGGTCTCAATCATTTAAAATATTAGTCCATGAGAACAATTTTTCAATTTACAAGTTATATCACTAGATGCACTTACATATATCATATTGCACAATTATTCACACACAAGTCCATAAAAGGGTAAGAACTACATCAATATGAAGCCCTCTTCAAAGTGTATGGATATAAAGGCAACACTCATTTAAAAAAGGGTTTGAGCTTAGTTTCACTTAAATTTATCCCAATAATCTTTATTTTCAAGATGACATACCCAAATAGGAAAACCCATGGTTTTGAGTAAACTATTGATTCTGGGAACCTATGCATCTGATCTGGATAACAATCTTAAGGCAACATTAAACCCTAATATGCATAATTGACTGTTCTAAAAAAAATCTATATATTGAGCTAGATATAAGTGTTTAAATCAAGAAACAAGCATCAATGCTCATGTCCATAGTTTGATGCTAATATCCTAGCTAATAAAAAACTAATTTCTAGAATCTAATAAATTAAGGTGAATCACTAGATTATCTTCTTCTACACCTATGCCTGTTAGATTTTATTACACATAATTACATAAGCTAAGTGTTATTTCTCCTTCACTTTACTAATTTCAAAATATTTTTTGGTATTATATTTTTCTATATTTGATATATTCTCAAATCAAGTATATTTTTTAGAATATTGTAAATTTGAATTATTTAATTGGCATACTTTACAATAGCTTATTCCATAATTTATTAGGATATTCCCCCAACCCTTAATCCAAAAATGGGTTAAATAATAACTTATTAAAGATTATGGTTCCTTATTGAAACAATGGAGAATGGTTCCTCTTATTGAAACCTTTTGGATAATTAGGGTTGATCAATCCCCAATTTGTATAACTAAGGTAAGTGTTGTGGATTGAAAAAACAAATGCCCCCAAAACTTATAAATGAAAAAAAGATGGAATAATGCTATGTCATTGAGTAATGCATAACCTCAACTACATTTACCCATGTAACTAATGTGCACTAATATTTGTAATAGCAAGATAATAGGTGAGAGCCACATATTTGGCTTGCAGAGTAATGATAGGTTATTGAATGACATAAAACCTCAATTGAATTACTCATTTAAACATGAATCAATTGTTGTAAATTGAATTATAGATTCAAGGCTACTCAATGTATGAAATGTGATTGAAAGATAAAAATTTACATAATGTAAATGTTCATGAAATAACTTTCATGCCCCATGATTTGAGTTGTTTGGTAAAATTTGGAACTACAAATGCATGAAGAATTATTCATTCCCCATAATTTGAAAAAATAAGTGCTAATATAATATAAAATTCCATGAATCTATATGATATGTGTGTTTCATATCTATAAACTCTAAAAATATGTAACTCATACACTATGAAATGAGTGTATTTGCCCAAAAATGTAATGTCTCATTTTCCTATGACAAGATTTAAGGGACTTTTCAATGATTAGTGCCATAAAAAATAATTAATATTGTTTCATTTCTATGAATTTAGGGTTTGATTTACATTATATAATTTAGTTTGTTGATGTTAACATGTTTTTGTGATTATATGTGTTATACAATTATGTGGAATAATTGTTAGAATCATGTTTTTACTATCATGTAATTTGATATCATGACCTAGATAATTGTTGTTTATTCACTTGTCTATGATGTAGGTACAAACCTTAGTGTGAGAAGTAGAGATACATATGGACTATGGGCATCATAGAGATATTATCATAGAATAAGATGTCATCATAAAAAATAAAGACTTATACCTCACCTATCTTGGTACAAATAGTGATCATCTAGTTTAATGATTCTTTAGTTTTTTTCTTAACATTGATTTATCCTTTATTTTAGACCACAATTATAGATGTATTATTTAATTACTACTAGGAGCCTTATCAGGTTTATATTTTATTCAAATAATTTTGTCAACATGCCTCATCATATTTTGAGACTTAAAAACCCATACATTATAGATCCTGGGTTTGTAACCCAAAAGGCCATTGTAATTAAATAACATTGTTGGTTGAATATTTTTTTGATTAACGTACTGATAAACAAAATAGGTCTGATTAGCCAAACTAGGGAGATTAGTCATCCAAATGTGTAGATTTACCACATCAAAAGGGGACTGATCTCTCCTCTCATCAAGGGGGGGTTCCTTATAGATAGGCTATATATATATATATATATATATATATATATATATATATATATATATATATATATATATAGAAAATAATACTCAAGGGTAGGACAAACCATCCATCTCTCTTTCTTTAGAGATGATGTGTGCAAATCAAATGAAAAACTCAAGGGAAATGATAGACAACACTCCTCTTCTTTCAAAAATACTATTTATCAAACCACAAGAATACTCCTGGTAGTAACAGAAAAATGTAGCAAAGGATGTAATAACCAACAAATCAAGATGAAGCACAAAGTCTTCACCTGAATTGCTCAAGAGTAAGATACAAATGACAATGAGGGCATAAAGTCATCCCAAAGTCCTTTACATAGAAATGAAAAGAAAACACACTGGCACAAAATCTCTCCACACTTGACTCTTCAGGAGACCTTGACTGATATCACTAATTCTGCTTGTTGAATTAAAGGAACAGAAGATATATTGAAGAAAAAGACATAAGAACAATTTCCTCAATAATAAAGATATTACAACATAAAGTCTAAAAAACCATTTGCTTTCTTATTCCAATAACAAAATATGATAAACAAACTGAGCTCAAAGTCTCAGAAGCATCTTTCAATTTGGGCAGAGTTTCGTTCTGATTATCAAAAAAGAGATATTTTTATAATAGAAGATAGTTTCTTAAATAGCCATTTCAAGAAGGACTCGAGAACAGTAACACATCATGTTGGGTTGGAATCTGTTAAGAAGACAGGCTAGAATTTAGGGGCATTTTACCCATTTGATTTTATCAATGTAGGGAAACAAGTCATGCTTATTGAAAGTTTATAACTTTCAATGTCCACCTAGTGATCTGATCTTACTTTCATCATTCCTCCTTTTTTGGTTAATTGAATCGGGTCCTAGATTTAGTTTGTTGTTCTATTCCTTCCTTGCTTTCTGCTGGTCTTGGCCTTGAAGTATGTGAATGCATATTCTAGTCTATAGATTTAAAGTATCAACAGTTATTTTGTTATCTTGAATTTGACGTTCACACATCTGTCACTATGTTTTCAATGGTTAGTTCACTGTGTTGAATTTGATGTTTTTGGGTGCATCACCCCTTGGTCCTCTTTCAACTCTCTTTTTGGCACTTTTCTAGATTGGACTTACCCTTTCAGGCCTTAAGAAATGACTTATTTTGGTTTGAGAAGAGTTTCTCGCAAGGGTATCTACCCTTCAGGTAGTCTTTAAATGACCTTCAGGCTTCTTTAGGCAACCCTCCAGCTTCGAGAAGTGTCTTCAAATTGGTAGCCAAGAGTCCCCCGCAAGGCCACCTACCCTTCGGGGTCCTTTAGTGGCCCTTTTTCCTTAGATTCTTCACGGGTATTTTACTTAGGCTTTTCCTTGGGAAAATTCCCACGGACAATTCCCACGGACAAATTCCTATGGATAAATTATCTGCAAAAATTTCTTGTGGACAAAAAGTATGTGAAAATTGTTTGCCTCTATCAAGTCTTTTTAATTTTCCTACACTTGCGATTGATTCTTGAATTCTTTCAGACCTTTTGGCCGAAGGAATTCCTTCAGACAAAAGTCCAAAAGAATTATAACTATTTGTCTTAAACAAAATTTTTGAAGGATTTTACCTTTGTGGCATTCTTTGAAAATGACCCTTCTAAAGGGTGTTTCTATTGATCAAGTGCCCTCTACAAGGGCACTTGTCCTTCAGGAAGCCCTTTGAAATTTTGCATTTTGAACTGCTCCTTTGAACCAAGTTGTTGAACCATTTGTTGAACCAAGGTGATGAACCATATGGTTGAACCAAATGTTGAACCACTTGGTTGAACCAAAATGGTTCAAGCTGACAAACCCTTTGTTTGAAACAACCATCAAACCACAGCTTTGAACCATTCCATTGAACCATGGATTTGAACCTCTCGGTTGAACCAAGATTTGAACCAAAATGGTTCAAGCCAATGGTTCAAGCTAATGGTTCAATTGAATGAACCAAGTTGATGAACTAAGCATTGAACCAAATGTTGATCTTGCCTTTGAACCTTGTGTTTGAACCAACCATTGAACCAAGTTTTGGTTCAATGGTTCAAACAAAGCCTTGAACCGATTGATGAATTATTTGTTTGAATCAAAGAATGAATCAAATCATTGAAACTAAAACAAAGCGGATGAACCAGAGTGAAATAAAGCATTGAACCACTTGATTGAACCCACCTTTGAACCATTTGACATTAAACCAAAGGATGAACCAAATGTTGAACCTGCTACTGATGCTTGACGATGAATATTTTTGTTTGAACCAAAGCACTAAAACAATCTTGAAAATGACCAAGTGTTAGAAACTGATTCTTTTGATTGAACCCACCTGTAGAAGCCGTGAAGCCTGTTGAACTTGTAGAAATGAGCCTATTTGTAGAGTCTATAGAAACCAAGTCCATAGTTTTCTCTAACCTTGAAAGAGTCTGTAGATTTCAACCTATAAAGCCCATTGAACTTGACCTGTAAAGTCCATAGATTTAAGCCTACAGATTCCATAGATTTAAGTTGTAGAGTCCATAGATTTAAGCCTACAGAGTCCATAGATTTAAGCCTATAGAGTCCATAGATTTTTGAGAAGCTTGAAAACTAAAGAATTTGAATGCCTAAGACAAATTTTGGAAAGGGAAGAGACAATTTTGGTCTGTAAGACCAAAATAGTTCTGACAAATTTTTGAAAGGGAAGAGACAATTTTGGTCTGTAAGACCAAAATAGTTCAAATGTTGTCCCAAAAATGAGTGATATTTTTGGGGGACAACAAACATCATTTATTTTTGTATATCATGATACTATTTGACTTGGTCATAAATCAAGGTCATACAATCAAAATTTTAGGATACCTATGTATTGTGACATCTCTTGAGTATATGTTGAGGAACAACAATGCATGGCTACCTAATGAGGTTTTCCTATGACCACTTAGAAGTATTCAAGACTAAAATACTCTATGTGTAACATTAAATAATGTGGTTTTAATATTAGTGTTAAATAGAAATTTAAAACAATAGTGAACATTGGTGGAAATGTAATAATTTTTCATAGCTTTAATAACCCTAAAAAAGGAAGGTAAATGGCATGGCATTTCCTTTAATGGGAGCCTTGGAAATGTGGTTGTTATTTAATCTACTTCTATCCAAATTTCATTTAATTCTACCTCCTTCATTTGACCAAAAACTATCCTAGTAATTCAAGAGCAATGTGAATAGTCAAAATGACATTAAAGTGACACATGGGATGTACTTAAATCATTATAAGGATTTTATTTCAAATTAAACTCTTCAACCTTTTATTATCTAGTTGTTGGGCCATGACTTTGAGAAAAACAATAGCTATAGTTAATTAATATCTTCAGCTAGAATTTTATCTAAATAGAGTGTAATATTCAAGAGGAAGAGAGAGGAAAAATAGAAAATTAAGGATGTCATTACATAAAGAGGAACAAGGATACTTTCAATATTTCTATGACATAGAAAGGAAAGGAAGACATAGAGGGAGAAGTTGTTATAATGAAGACACTAAGAAGAGGATGCGGTGGGTAAGGAAGGTAACACCTTACCAAAATGAAGGAATATGACCTTATTAAGGAGAAACTAGAATTTAAAATTAATACATGTGTTTAACTACACCTTGCTTATGGATATGATTGTCCCTTTGACTACTTTTACCCTTGAAAAATGAGTTAAAAATTAATTTGCTATTGTTTTTAGATTATGTTTATCATGCTAGCTATTTTATCAAATTTGGGAATTGAGAGGGTTTTAATCATAATTAGATAAAATTATAAATAAAATTAGATTTATATAAATATGCAATAAATAACATAAATTTATTTGGAACTTACTAAATTTATAAATATGTTAAAAGGGGAAATACCAAAAAATAACAACTTAGCTAGAAATTGAATATGCAAGATTGTAACTGAAATTGATTATTTGATTATGTAATGATGTTATAAATAAATAATGTGAATTTTATTATATTTAGGACAAATCCTTTTAAATTGTATAGGGGTGACCTAAACCTCTATCCTTAGGGTGTACTTACGTTCTATGAGGTTTCACTCTTTATGACTAATATGATAGGTTCACTTACACTTGTATGTCTTATTTGACCATGTAGGAGATCTTGATATGCTACTATTGTCATCAAATATTGTACCCTATAAGAGGGTTTTCAATCCTCTTATATATTTGGGAAACATGGGAATACTTCTAGGTATGTGGGTTTACCTATAGGTAGAAGTAGACCTCTAGGTTTAAAGGCTAGCTCCCTAAATATATCTTAAAATGATTATCACCTAACTAAATTTTTTTTGTGGGGAAAAGATAAAATTATATAAGTTTATGATACAAAAATAATATTTCCACATGACCATCATACTTTTTTCACTGAGAAATAAGGCATACAAACTAGCTTCTAAGTCCTAGAAGGTTCTAACATAAGTGCTTCAACATAGAGGTGATATGCATGAGAGAATAGAAGGTAAGTAAACTAGAGGGTAGAATAAACACTTTAATAATTAATTTAAACTTTAAAGTATCCTAACACACTTTAATACACTCTATATGACCTATTAGAATAGGAAATCCTGAATAGACATGAAAGGATAAGGCAAGTAAGGATAAAAGATTATCACTAACTTCACCATACATCACTTTAAATACTTATAAAAAAGTTTATGAACTCAAAACCAGAATTAAATTAAATTTTTAATGGAAAAATATAGTTTAATTCTATAATGGCTTCACCATACATGGTGTGGTATTAGCTTACAAGAGCTAAAATGGCTACTACTTACAGAATTGGAGAGAGAAGTGAGAAGAGATAAGTCCAAGAGTCATAAGAAAAATTTTAAAACTAAGAGGAGGAGTTAAAAAATTATTATAATTAAGTGATAACTATACCATGCAAGGTCTCATAGGACAAATGTCCCTCACAATCATGAAACTCCTGAAATGTGGTGTAGTACTCCTTTTGCTTGCTAAAAAACTAACTTCACAATTTGGCCCTTTTATAACGTCCCAAAACTAACTAGGGATATAAATTATGATTTAAATAATAGGCATGGTTTTTAAACATGATCCAACATGAATTTATTTCATCCCTAATCATCAATATTATTTTGGATATGAGTTATCACTACCTGCACTCCAAATAACTCCTCTTTCACTAACCCCTCAAACATGGCACCAAAATTTTCCTAAATTTTAAAATATGATCCATAAAAATGATTTTATGACACATAATGGTCTTATATTCCTTAGGTAGTCCTTAAAAATCCTCCCACTTAAAGTTTTCACTCTCTCACTAGCTTGTCCATTATGCCAATTTGGACTAGCTAAGATGAAGGCAATTATAGAGACACTAGTGAGACCTTATACTATAATAAATGGATATTATATGTTATATTAAGTCTCAATATATACCACAAAGTTTATTTCATACTTTTATACCATTATTTACTTACACAACACCAAAACTATCACAAAAAGTCATTTTCTTGCTTGTTCGTTCAAGTAGGGTAGCACTCAAGTTGATGGGGAGGAACCCTAGAGAGTGATATACAAAATAAAACCATTTATAAAGAAATCATATGAAATATATATGCATTTTTTCCTCATTTTCCCAATTGGGTCACCACTAAGGGTTTAGGGTGAGTTTGCCCTCTAAATATTATTCATACAAATTTAACATCAAATTGGTAAAAAAATTCACAATTTATTTTTCAAGAAATCCTTAATCATCACAAAAATCCTTATACTCCCATGCACAACCTCCAAGTAGGTGTGAGAATCTTAAGTTGGCATCTCAATATTTGTTCTTCATTCTGCATAGGATTGAGTTGGTCTAAGCGAATAAATGGCCTACCTATGATCTCATTTGCACTTCAAGAGATTAAACACATATTATGTATCCATATAAATATTTTAAATTTTTTTATAAATTTCCTCTAATTATATAATTTAAAATAGACCCCCAAATGGGCAATAAGCCTAAACTAGACCTAATAGGTCTATCTGCATCCTTGATCATTTAAAGCATCTTGTTCAGTTTTACTCATCTATGCATGGTTATTAATTTTTTTCTATGTATATAACATATATCCACATCTTCATGAAAGTTTCTAATAGTCTATATCCCACCTTATTATCTTTTCGATTCAAAACTATAACTTTGCATCCTTGGGAGTGCCCTCTGTCTAAGATAAAATAGAGGGAACTTACCCTATTATCCTAGGAAAATGAATGATATTATGGGATTATAAAATTTATGTAAATTATATATTCAAAGTTTCAATGTTTTTTGATACCCCTATCACCTCAAAATGCTTCAAAACCTAAGACAAAGTCATTGGGAAGCTCACTATGTGTACGGTCTTGATGTGGACTGTATGTTTCTTTGTTAGATCCCTCTTATGATTTGATTATATAATATGAGAGTGTCATGTAATATTTAATATAATTTTGGAGATGTTTACCATGATCAAAAACTTAGTATCATTCATTTTTTCCCCCTCAACCATGTCCTTGCACCACTAGGCTTGACTGATAGGCTAATTGTGTTTTCTTGCTTTTTACTTAGATTGTGACCCTTGTAGGTTCCCACTACATGATTGCGACTTGAAATCAATGTATGAGATACTTTTTTATCTTTAAAATTTAATTTTACAATGGTTTTGACCTATCCACATCATATTCATATTATGCCAACACCCATAACACCCTACTTTTGCTCATTGTCCACTATAATTAGTTATAATTGATTATGATGAGGCAAAATATGGGTCTTATAGGTGAGAATACATCTTTAAACCTATGTCATATGGTCTATTTTAATTTTAAAATTCTTTATAGTTATATTCAACTATAAAATGTTTGAATGTATAAGATACTTTTTTATCTTTAAAATTTAATTTTACAATGGTTTTGACCTATCCACATCATATTCATATTATGCCAACACCCATAACACCCTACTTTTTCTCATTGTCCACTATAATCAGTTATAATTGATTATGATGAGGCAAAATATGGGTCTTATAGGTGAGAATACATCTTTAAACCTATGTCATATGGTCTATTTTAATTTTAAAATACTTTATAGTTATATTAAACTATAAAATGTTTGACTCTCCATGTCTAAGTTTACCTTATGGACTTATAAGAGTCTACAACCAACTATAGGTAAATTGTCTTAAAGTCAAACACACCAGTATGCATTGATGGGGTCAGAAACATAGTATTCCAAACTTCATTGATGATATTTGAAACAAAAATTTATTTATCAACTTAATAATATCCTTCAAACATTCATATATGCCTTATGTTTCCACTTTAAATTTTCAAGGCCCCTTGAGGTTCAAAACTTGTAGACATCAATAAAAAAATATAGTAAACAAATGTGTAATTTGGAGACTTCTAAGCCTCATGATTCTTTATTTAAAAACCAATATTATTTTTTAAGGTACTAAACCTAAGATATGGATACAATATATCTTCATTTGGACTCCTCAATACTTTCTAAAACATTTTTGTATACCATCACCAAAAGTGTTTAGGGCCTTATTTTGATGTTTTTAGGGATTTTGTCCTTAAGTTTAAATCTCTTCTCTTGAAGTGGATTTTTAAGACTGGCCACTATTAAAATGATTTTATCATGAATAAAAAAGTATTTATAACCTCAAAAACCTCCATGGGAACCCCAAAATATGTTAAAGTCCTCCATGACCATGCTTAGGTCTCTGTGGTAGCTTGTAGAGGCACACACAACAACATATAAGGTAATGAAGGTAAGACTGTGAAGTGTGCATATTATATGACCTTATACTAGAACTTTAAGGCATATACATATTCTTAAAACATTATTAAGAGATTATTTTTTTTAACATCCACCACATAATACTTCAACTCTATTTGGGGCTACTTATAGGTGTGCACTTCTATATGCAAGCAATGAATAAGGGTATAGGTAGTAAGCATAATGTATAGGAAATCAATGAAGTTTGAATCTTAAATAAAATTCAAAATGGATTATTTTAAACATGTATAACCTCATTAAGCTCCAATACTTTCCTTTAATATGATTAACATTTATGATGCATCTATAGGCATACATTGAGCTATAGACTAGGCAATGAGTGTGGAGACAAGTAACTTGTATGGTATATGAGCTTGAAACTAGTTATAAACTTTTAAAAATATTTCAAATTAAAATATTAAATAATAAATACTCTTAAAATGATCAAATTATCCATCTTAATGTGATGGGCTCCGTCTAAGGCACATGTAGATACTCATTCAATGGGTTGATTGTGCATGTGTGTTGCATATGACTGTCACAGTCTTTTATGTATCATTTAGAGGTTTAACTTGATATCTCATGTTAAAATAATATATTAAACACATTAATACATTCCATAATACATCCATGAATTTTCTTAGGACTCTTACATGCCATGACTATAAGTGAAAGTGAACTAAGAGCTAGCTGTGTCTTACACTTTGACTGCAAATCCATGAATGTTGATCTTGAGAGATGAAAATTTGAAGGAGGGTATTTTTAATGACATGTAAAAAATTAAATAAATCATATATAATTTAATTTAATCCATTTTATAGAAGGAAACATTCTACAAGTAGTGAAAATTGACTGTAACCTCACGTGGTGACACCAACCTACAATTTGAGCTATTTGGCCCATTAAATCATTTAAAAACATGAAACCAAGAATGGGAAAAATGATAGGTTATATTAAAAATCATATATAATAAAATTAAATAATTTATTTGTATGGAATTTCTCAAATAGGAGCAAAAACTATAGGGTGTGGGAAATAACACACATAAAACAATAGTCAACTTGTTAAATATGGTTCATAAAGTACAAGTGACCAATAATTGAAATATTACCATGAAAATTAATTTTAATGAGTTTAATATCACCCCATAAAGGGATTTGACTTGAAACTTCTCCTATTGGCCATACTATCTAAAAACCTATTAACTAATTTCACGTGCATAGTGCAGTGATGATAGTGAAAATGGTTTTAGCCCAATTTTGGCACTTATAAAGCATGAAAATCATGGAAATTAGTTAAGGTAAGCTTAAAATACATCTCAAAATATCTTTCCTCATGCCACCCTTCTCATGGGTTATATAACCTTTTAAACTCCTTTTCCACTTACTTTTTTGATTTTTAGTTAGTTCTAACATTCTTGAAAAGGAATCTAACACATTGGATGTTGGAAGGAAGTTTGGAGCACATGGATACCTTGAAAACCATATCACTTCATTTATGACTCGTTTATGACCCCTAAATGACACAAAATGACATAAGGACTTAACAGACCATGATCAAAGCTAAAAACATATGAAATGCCATTAAATAGACTATGACACAACCTATAACATATTATTAGACCCCTATATAAAGTTTTTGGCTATAACGGGTTGCCCCTTTTGAATTGTGGTAAAAAATGGTCAACATTCTTGGTGATTTCCCAAGGTTGGTATGCTTATTATACCAATACCAATAGCCTAATATTATCCGTTGGGCCATGGAGTCACCTATACACATGTTTGACATACAATTGCCAATGAAAACACAAAAAACATAAAGTAAAGACACAAAATAAGACAAACTAAAGGGAAACAAACATGTGTTCAAGTAGAACACTTATGGAACAACATAAAAGAAAGAAAGACACACACACACACACACACCTAATCTATTATTTACAAAACCTCACTCTTAAGGTGAAACATCTGATCATACATCAACCAAGGTCAAAAATAACTCCCTTTACATCTTTGATACTCCATGAAAGGAATCTATCATGAGGATCATACTCATCATCAACCACTTGCATATGTAGGTGATCAAGAAGCATATCACCTTTATGACTTATCATGCCTAAAATTAGACTATTTGGGGCATTCATGAAAGCTCTTTTTTTCTCTCTAAGGGACTTGATTAGAACTGTAACCCTCTTGATCACTCTCATATCTGATTTACACTTTTCAAACTATAGATTGGGATGTGTGATAGTTGTCTCAATATTCCTATCTTCTTATGCATTGTGTGCTTGATGCTTGGGAGTATCAAGATCTTCTTTATATTCCAACACATTTGAATGTGTCTCAACATCAAGTGAAATTATTGAATATCCTTGAAGCACAACCAAATCTTCCTTGACCTCATGAGATTCCTCTTTGACTACAGGCTTGTAGACATCAATTTGATGTTCCTCTTCCTTAACAACATGGTGCTTACTTTCATGATTGATGGAACACTTTAAATCCTCCTAATTATTGTTATCAACAAACACATCAGATATAAATTTCTTGGGGGGGGAGAAGGAACATTACTTAATTGATAAACTCCTAACATATGTCATTTAATCTTATCCATAAGTCATCCTTCTCTTCTTCATGAGTGTCATCATCCAAGGCATCTTCATCAATAACAAGTAGAAATACATCATTCTTACCATGATGTTGACCAATAAAATTCTTCAATCCATCAACATAATATGCATAAATCAGGTAGTTACATTCAAAAATTTGTGCATCATGCTTAACACTTACCTCATCTCCTTTAAATGGCTCTTCATGAATGATATAAGTACCAAGGTCAGTTTGACTAAAGTATGCATAAGGATCATGATCATAAGTGATAGTACCATATTAATCAAGTAACAAGTCAGAAATGTCCTCAATTTTAGAAGCTCCATCATCCATATTAGGCTCTTCCTTCTCATTGATCACACAATTCAAGTTAGAGATTGTTTCAACATAGGGCACACTATGAAACCTTGCAAGAGGATAAGTTCATATGGTCACCTTGGTTCCATAACTTTTCTTAAAGGCCAAGAATGAACAATCAATTAAGATATAGCCACCTATATTGGTTTTGAAGTCTCTTGAAAGGCATATTGCAAAATGAGCAGGGAGGTCAACCACAACTATGTCTTGGAGGATGGGAAAACTATGACAATCATGCAAGAAAAACTTCAATTTTTTTATTATCCCTATTATCTTAGTAGGTAGACCATCTAATTAGAGCACTAATTTTATATTAGGTTTATATTTTTGGCCCAACTAATTAGCTAAAACTATGGGCATGACTGAAGTAGAGGATTTAATATCAACTATGCATTTGTGTACCAATTTGTCACCCACTATGAGAGTGAGGTAGAAGGGTGGAGGTTTCTCAATCCTAGAGATGGTTCAACAATGTTATTAGGGGTATTAGTAAGAGAAAAATGACTATGACCTTGACTTTAAGTTTAAATACTAGTAGGGATAGTAGACAACCACTTTTTTAATATCTCTTTTTGGCCAATCATGTGAAGGACATCCCATAAAGAGATAAATGATTTATCACTTTTCAAATAATACAATATTTTTATGGAAATATTACTCCTCTTCTCTTGATTATTTGGAGGAAAATATTTACTTGGAACTTGAATAATTTAGCCACCTTGAGTATACCTTACCACATTTTGATTTGAAATATGTGTAGGAGTGTTTGGAGCTACCATGCTTGTATCCATGACTTGCTACCTTGGAGGAAGATTGGATGGACTTATAGGCATGATATTGTCACTTTTTAGAGCCTTCCTCTTAGCCTATGTATTATCTACAATAGAAATTCATTGGTTGAGCACAAAATTATCTTCCACCAAAAAATTTGTGAAACTTTCTATATGGGGCTACCAATCCTCATTTGTTTGCATCATGACTTTATCTTTAACTAATAGAAGATGATTGACTCTTCCTTGAGAAACTAGATCTTTTTCTCCATTCTTATTTGCATCCTTGAATGTTCCTTATTTCTAATCTTCTCCTTACACCAAGTTTTTATGTACTGGTACCATCTATCTTGTATTAGTAGTGGAATTTAGATTGTACACATTGGTAGGCCTATTAAGGCCAGTTTACCTTTCACCTCTTCCTCTCCCATATTACTGACCATATGGCTATATATAGGGGCATGGGTTTTGATGATAATTTTTTTGCCTAAGATAAGCTTCCAAACATTTATTCTTACATATATATCTATGACATCATCTACCTTCTTAGGAGTATCTTTAGGCTTGGCAATAACATTAAGAATTTGAGCAATGTTTGGAGTATTAGCATAAGTGTTGGCAAACAAGGGCATAGACATCTTAGGAGGAAACTTACCTTCTTAAATGAGGTCATTCTCAATGCTAATGGAAATTTCATATGCATCAAAAATAACGAAACCACCCATGGATTGAATCATGATAAAAATATCAGTACCAATGGATCTTAAGTAGGTAGGGAACACAAAACTAGCATGTGGTCTCATGGGAGGAGGCAATCTATACCAAGTATTTTAAAACCTCTCATTTAAGTCATGAATTATTTTCTTGGGGCCTCTTTTCATCACATTAAAAATATGTATAAGAGAGGTATGGTCACTTTCATCTTCAAATATTGAGGTCAACACTCCATAGTCATCCCATGAAGTGATGAATTCACTGAGAAAAGTCTTATACCAATCTAGAGAATTACCTCTAAGGGACATGGTAAGGATTCCAATGTCAATATTATCATTAGTGACATTATGGAAACTACAAAAAATTGATATACCCTAATGTGTTCACTAGATGTAACATGAATCTCACCATTGAATTTAGGCACACTCTTTATGGCATTAAGAGGAATGTCATCATAGGCTTCAAGGTGAATTGAATTTTTAGTATTGAAGGTAGGAAAGGAATGTTACCTAGCCATGTTTTCTTTAATATATTTAATCTATTCACTTCCTTGGCAAGAAAAATATTCTTGATCTTCAAAGGGTTGATTAGATGAGGATAGTGGACTTCAAGAGGAAGTTTAGGATGAATAGGTGGATTTATAGGATTGATCAATCTACTAGATGATGACCTAGTAATAACCATGAATCATGAGATTAAATTTATGACAAAAAATGTCCTTGAACCATATTATAACTTTGATGGAGTCTTTAAATGCTAAGTAGAACACCAATTTGTAGATGATGTTGTCAATACTAACATTCACCTTGACAAGTTATCTTGAAGATAATGGGTCCCACCAGGCATACCAAAACTATTTCACAAAATAATTCACCCCAAAAGAGGGTGTTCAAGACTCTTTAATACTTTTGAAACATGGTAATACTTCAAGGTATGTGGGTTTACCTATAGGTAGCAGTATGCCTCTAGGTTTAAGGGCTATCTCCGCAAATATAACTTGAAATGTTTGTCACCTAACTAAATGTTTGATTGTGGGGAAAAGAAATAAAAATTTGAATTAAATGAAACTAATATAATGGGGTGATAAACCATGATGATTTCCACATGACCATCATACTTTTTTCACTAATAAATAAGGCATATAAAATAGCTTATAAGTCCTATAAGGTTCTAACATAAGTGCTTCAACATAGATGTGATATACATGAGACAACACAAGGTAAGTGAATTAGAGATTAGAATGCACACTATAATAACAATTGTACACTTAAAATGAGCCTAACACATTTGAATATGCTCTATACAACCTATTATAATATGAACTCTTGCATAGACATGAAAGAATAAGGCAAGTAAGGATAGAAGATTATCACTAACTTCACCATACATCACTTTGAACACTTAAACAAATGTTCATAAACTCAAAAAAAAAATCCATTAATTATTTAAAGGAAAAATACAATGTCTTTCCAATAGGTCTTTGCCATACATGGTGTGGTATTATCTTATAATAGCCAAAATGGCTACTACTTATAGAATTAGAAAGAGAAGTGAGAATTCTAAGAGTCATAAAAACACTTGTCAAATTGAGAAGAGGAGTTACACATATAGGAGAATGAATTAGTAAATATACCATGCAAGGTCTCATATGACAAATGTCCCTTAAAGTCATGAAATTATTGAAATGTGGTGTAGGACTCCTTTTGATTGCTCAAAATCTACCTTCATCATTTGGCCCTTTTGGAACATCCCACCACTGACTAGGGATAGATGTGATGATTTAACAAAGAGGGAAAGGTTGTAGACATGATTCAACATGAATTTTTTTCATCCATAATCATCAATTTTCTATTGGATATTAGTTATTGTTAGTGTCCTAGATTGCACCCTAGCTTAGAAAGGGATTGTTCAGGTCCTCTTTCTCAAATCTAGTCTAACATGGGAATGACCCTAGGATATGGATCACCTAAGATTGGGTCAAACCTCTAGAGAATTCCATATTACTTCTAGATATATCACCTAAAATAAACTCTAACTAGGAAAAAAGAGAGAGAAATGGGTAACAATGCATGAAAACATGTAAAGTAGGTGATGCACTAGTAATTTGATTATTCATCCACTCTTTTTAAACTTCTAAAAACACTAATGAGACAAGGAAAATATTGGATCTATGATTCCAAATGTCTGTTATGCATTAGTATTTCATGTAGAGGTTCACAAAGTGATCAAAACCTAAGGGAAGTGATGGAAAAACTTGATTAAAGGCACTTAACCAGTCAATGTATCCACTTTATAGCTTTAATAAAGTGACATTAAACACTAAAAATGACCTGCACAACAAGATAAACTACCAACTAGGTGAGATCAGGACTTGATAAGGGAGAATCTTGTACCACATATGCAAATCAATCTGACATAAACACACTAGACTAATATGATGAAATCTAAAAATAGTCCTATATTCATTTCAAGAGGTTATAAAGATCAATCTTGGTAGAGTTTATTCATGCCCAAGAGAGGGATTCACATGAATTCAAGGCTTAAGAGCTTGTATTTATAGAAAAAAGAAGCAGAGAGAGGGAATTATGCAAGTAGAAAACATTGAATGAGGTCCAACTACTTGTTGACCAATTTTTGTCCACAGGCCAAAATTGTTCAACTTCTTTCTTCACTATTCGAAGATAGTTGTTGCAGGGTGCACAAGTTCATGTCAGTATTTCTCTATTTGGTTCAGGCCAAAAGGTTCATCACTCAATTTAAAGTATCTCAATGCATATTTGTTGAACCTTCGTACCATTGAACCATTGAACAAATTTTTTGGTTCAACAGACTAGGTTCAACGTACCTGGTTCAACGGCTTAAGTTCAACAAAAGGTTCAATGAAAGTTCAACGGCTTGAGTTCAACAAGTCTAGTTCAATATTGATTCATCAGCCTTCTAAGGCTCATTGGCATGCAATGGTTGAACCGTTAAACCAATTTTTGGTTCAATGGGTTCAGTTTAACGGAAAGGGTTCAATCATAGAGTTCATCAGCTTTTGGTTCACTCCCCATTAGTGCGTAATGGTTGAACCTTGAACCGTTGAACCAATTTTTGGTTCAATGGGTTTGGTTCAAAGGTCTATCTTTAGCCGAAGGGGAAGTCCAAGTCAAAGTGCCCTAGCAGAGGGCCAACACTTCAAAATAAAGGGACCTAAACAGGGGTAAGTTCAAATTCAAATTTCAAGTTCAAGATTTGATCAAAATTGGCTAAGTCCTAATTCCTTCAGACTTTTGTTTGAAGGAATTCCTTTAGACAAAAAGTCTGAAGGAATTCAGGCCGAGAGCACGAAAGCTTCAAAGAAAAAGAGCGGATAGAATTTTAATGGACTTTTATCTGCAGGAAAATGTCTGTAGACAAAAGTCCATGGAAACAAAGCAAAGGCCATGCAGACCCGGGGAAATTTACCCAGGGAAATTGTCCGTAGGCAATTTGTTCATAGGAGCTTGGGAGACCAATCAAAGGCAAAGGAACCCACCAAAGGACCTCGAAGGGTGAGTGACCTTACGAGGGACTTCTAGCCGAAATCCAAAGGGATTTTTAAAGGGCAAAGGACTATTTTCTCTTCCAAGGGTCCTAAGGAAATACAAAGGTAGAGAAGTGCCCAAGGAGTTGCCACATGGACCCGATGACGTCCTAATGGATGTCAAGTTTAACAAAATGGTATAGCCATTGGTTTTCAAGCAGCAACATTTGGGAGGCTGTCAATCTTAAGAGGATGAAAGAGCCATTGGTGTTCAAAGTAGTGACGTCCATATCCACGTCAAATTTAGAAAAATAGAATAACCATTTGTTTTCAAATGAAGGAAGCGATGGCCATGGAAAGGAGCTCAAAATGTAGTGACCCGCCAAGATGTTCACCCCAGGGGCTGAATGAGTCAGATAGGACAAATGGACAAAGTGAGAAGTAAGGAATGAGTGTGTAGTTGTCCAACTGGTGCTAATTGAAGAAGCGACTTTGGTAGCTGAGATAGTGCCAGTGAATTGATCATTTGGAATGATAGTAGCTAGCGAAACAATAATCAATTTCTCCATTTACATTAAATTGGAAGGCAAATCATGTAAGTCACCTAAGAAAGAAATGCAGTTCTTGAGCAGACAAAATGAATAGCTCATTAATATTTTGAGTGACTTGTTCTTTTCATGAAGAGACACATATGCCACTTGTAAAAGAAGGAGTGCCAAATGGGCCTCTTGGCTTCTCATATATATTGCAAACTTAGTCATTTTGTAAGGATCTTTTCACAATTTTACAAGGTGCAGCCCTACTAAAATTTCCACCTGAATCTATAAACATAGTTTTTTACCTTTTCTTGGATAGATATTCTGTGTATGTCCTGAGTGTTGATTTATGTCTAGTCATTGTCTTTGATGCTGTCATAGGTTCAACACCAATGCACTAGTTATCTACAAGGTGCCATCTGCAGCTGATAGGAGAAGAGTTCTATTTTGGAGTGTAGAACAGAGGGGATCATCTATAGAGTGCTTCTCACAACACCTTTGGTGAACCTCCCTTTTTGTATCTTTCATTTTTACCTCCCTATCAAGTTTGTCGATTGTTTCTTCTATCAAGGGTGAAGCATATAAGTGTGTTTGTCTAATTTTGAGAGTGGGTATGAGAAGGTCATCTTGTTTTGGTGTATCACCTCCTTAGAGTAGTTTGTTTTCCTGTATTTTCCTCCTTTTTCATTTCCCCCAAGTTTATATAGTTATATATATATAGCTATGCATGTATGTATTTGCACTTGCTAAAATAAACATGATACATCAAAGGGAGCTAGCCCTTAAATAGAGACTCTCCTCTCCTACTTTGCCATCCCACAAGTGAGAGAGGAGTTTTCATGTTGTGAGGAGGAGGTAGGAGCTTGTTTTCCTACCACTGGGTGCACTTTCCTTTGTCAACAATTTTGGCACGCTCAGTGGGACCCAATTTGACACTCAGTAAAGTTCAGGATTGATGTTGGTCCTGATACAACCAATCAAAGTTTTCCAACATCTCGTAACTCTACTAGTAAGAGTTTCAATTCTATTTTAAGACCAGTTGCTTAAAGTTTCTATGCCTAAGGTCACCACAAGGTCTACTACAAAAGGGGTTCCTTTTGATTTCATTGAATTACCTTTAAACTCTGCTAAAAGATTACAATTTGAGAAGACCCATCCTTATCCAGCAATCAATCCTCCTAGGCCAGTTAGAAGAGACACAATTGTAGTATAGCCACAATTATAACCAATCTTAACCATGGCATTGCCTTTTGCAGCTTTTCATGGTGAGAGCCCCTTAAACCTCCCATGCTATGATCCAATTCTAGGAATAGCTCTAAAGAATGTGCCTTCTTTTGATGGAGTGGGAACTATTAAAGACATCGAGCATATTAGGAATATTTCCAACCTCTGCAATATTCACAATGTAATAGAAGAGAATATTGCCATCAGATTGATGGCACTGTCTCTTAAAGGCAAGGCTCTCAACTGGTACGGGACCTTGCTTGTGAATTCCATACATTCTTGGAATGAATTGGGCACTTAGTTAATAGATCATTTTTGGGAAAAGAGTGATGACCTCTCACTTGCTGAGCAGCTGACGACCATAAAGAGAGCTCCACATGAGTATATGCAAGACTTCAACACATGTTTTCAAAAGACTTGGGATAAAATTCCCATCCTGGTAAGGCTGACTCCCAGCTATGCTTTCTTGTACTATTTAAAGGTGTTAAACAATGATATTGCTATGATTATCTAATCCATGGGAGGACATATACTACCAGCTACTTATGGCATTTCCATAGTAGCCAAAAATTGCTCGGTTCAAGCTAGGAAAATCGCCCTTAGGCCTCACATGCCACTTTTCCTAGAACTGCTACCCCCAATTCAAATTGTTGCTCCCATAATTTCTCCCCTACCTATCATTGAGAAGCCAACTGCTGTTCCATCAAATGAGCTTCACGAGGTTAAAAGCCTATTGCAAAACATGTCAAACAAAGTTATTGCCCTTAAAAGGCAGCAAGCTCAAAACAACATATGAAATCAGGGATACCAGCAATATGGTCAAGCCCCTAGACCCCCCTTTCAAAATTATAACCAAGGTTAGTGGCAGCTCACTACAACTAAGCCATTTTAAAATTACAACACTGGTCCCTCTTCATCATCTAAGGCCATGGTGCCTGTTCAAAACAATTTAGTACAAGAGTAGGCAAGCTATTTGACCATGGGATATGGTCAAGAATAGGCCGTCTATACAAATGAGATGATGAACTATTTTTAGAATGTAGACAACCAAACAACCACTCAGTCTCAGGCCTTTGAGCCTTCAATGCAACCCAACATGAGTAACAATTAGGCTTAGCCTAATTTTGCCCTGATGAATCATTTGGAAGGGGAATTTTATTCAGTGAATTATGTGGGCACTACAGATAGTTAGGTTGATTGTGTTGCAGCCAACACAAGGTTTAAGAGAAGGGTAATGGGAGAAGCCTAGGCCACCACCTAGGCATCAGTAGCACCTCCTCCATCACACTCTAATTCAAAGGCCCCAAATTTTAGGCAACCATCTATACCTTCAGCCCCTCAGCCTGCAGCTCAGCTTGAAATCAACCTCAAGGAAAGCTTAAGGTGTGGCAGTCCTCAAATCAATATAGTGGATCAGATGAAGAAGCTAAATATGAATATCTCTTTATGCGAGTCATTGTATCTTCCAAGTTAGAAGGACGTGTTGAGAAAGGAATTGCATGAGCTAGATTGTCAAACTGTCCCAACAAGCACTGATAATGTCTTGATGACAAATGGGTAGCCTTCCACTTCAGGATAGGTAAAGAAGGAAGAGAAAACTCCCCCTTTCTATGTATCCTTGGTTATAGGGGATTTATTGGTACATAATTTCATAATTGATAGCTGGGCTAGCACCTCAATAATGCCCAAGTGCATTGCTAATAAGATGGGATTGAAGTATGAAGAAATAAACAAAGGAGTCCTACAGCTAGATGGGACACCTGTAAAAATGGTTGGGATTGTGAAGGGTTTAGGGTTGACGTTGCATGCTTACCTAACCTTCTCAATTCCCCATGATATAGTGGTAATGGATGTTCCTCTACATTTTGCAGTTTGCCTATCTAGGGACTTCATGTCAAAGATAGGTGGCTATCTAGTAGCGAATTGCTCATATCTAGTTTTTAGAACCAAGTATGGGACCAAAGTGAAAATTGAGTCTGAGCCACTCTACAAGGACCACCTAAAACCATATTCACCCAAGACATCAAATGTTAGTTACACCATCATCGACCCAAAAGAGTCTCAAATAGACCAATCTCTGTCCTCTACTCTTGAAGGAGTCACAAACTTACTCTTGGATGAGTGGGGAAATGATAACTTCAACCATGATCCATACAAATTAATTGAGGAGGCAGCCTTAGAGTCTATTACATGCATGAAGAGGGGACCTTCATGCCAAATTTAATGAAGGAAAGCAAAGGAGACCTTGGCCTATGGCAACTATATTTTGACGGTTCCAAAAGTAAGCTAGGCACTAGTGGTGGGGCGATGTTGTTTTCCCCTTCAAAGGAAAGGTACTTTTTAGCTTTCCATTTCCAATTATCTTGCATGAGTAATGTTGTAGAATATGAGTCTTTGATCCATGGCCTTGAATGGGCAAGAAAAAGAGGGATTAGGGAGTTGCAAGTCTTAGGAGATAGCTAGCTGATTGTAAATCAGGTGAGAGGCCTGAATCTGACCAAGAACTCCTTGCTAAAGTCTTACAAGCATAGAGTTTGGGACTTGGTGGAGGATTTTCTTGCTTTTAATATCACCTCCATTCCTAGAGAACAAAATAGATAGGCTGACAGGCTGGCAAAAATTGGTGCTCAATTTGATGTTTCAAGGGAAATAAGATGAGATTGTGGTTCACGCCACTTGAAAGTGGTAGTCTGGCCCTTAATCCCAGACAACATTGTAAATTGGCAAGTCTTCAAAAGTGACCAGTAGATAGCTTTCTTCCTACAAGAAGAATCTAAGTTTGCAATACACAACTAGGCAAAATTGCAATAGCAATATGGAAATCAAATTGTTCAGTTGAAGAACAATAAACTCCCTAAAGGTCTGGTCACGCTTGAAAGTATTTTCAATAGGGATGACCAATTGAGAAATGACAAGGCATGTATCACTACCAAAGAGGAAAATTATGAAAGGGTTGAAATTTTCAAAGACAAGCTACTTGCGCTTGGGAAGGTCTACACATTTCAAGAAAGGTGAGCTTTCATTCTGTTGTGTCAATAATTCTCTGATGTCTTTGCTTGGGATTACATTGATTTAAAGGGCTTTGACCCAAGGCTTGCCCAGCACACCATTGAATTGGAAGAAGGTGCCAAGCTAGTCACACAAAATTAAAGGCTTGTCAATCCTATAATTGAGCCCCTCATGTAGAGGGAATTGGCCAAATTGATTGAGCTTGGAATTATATTTTCAATCAAACATTCCTCATGGCTGGCCAACCTTGTTCTTATTAGAAAGAAAAATGGGGAGATCAGGTTGTGTGTCAATTTTAGAGACCTTAATAAAGTCTCTTTAAAAGATAATTATCCCCTCCTGAGCATGGAGTGGATCCCCTAAAAGGTAACTGGTAGTGAGCATTTCTCCCTCTTGGGTGGTTATTCAGGGTATAATCAAATTCTAGTGCAAGGCTGTGACCAGCACAAAATAACCTTCACCACTAAATGGGGAACATTTGCCTACAAGAAGTTGCCATTTAGGCTATCCAATGCTGGTGCTACCTTTTAGCGAGCCATGGACATGGCTTTTGGTGGCTTGATAAGTAACAACGTGCTGGTATACCTCGACAATGTAATGGTATTCTCTAAGAAAGTGAGCCAACACATAGAACACCTTAGGAAGATTTTTAAAAGGTGCAGGTAATTTGTCATCTCTCTTAATCCAAAGAAGTGCGTGTTTGCTATTCATGAGGGGAAACTCCTTGGCCACATTGTGTCTAAGGATAGTTTGTCTATTGACCCTGAGAGAGTTTGCTCTATCCTGGAGATGTCCCTACCAAAGCACAAGAAAAGTCTATAGAGTTTCTTTGGCAAGATTAATTTCATTCAGAGATTCATTCTAAATTTTACAGATATAGTTAAGCCACTCACCCCTATGCTAAAAAAGGGTGAGGATTTCAAATGGATAGCTCAAAGGAAAGACAACTTTGAGGCCATCAAGTAGGCCATAGCCTGGGCTCCCACTTTGATCAGCCTAGACTTCAGTAAGGACTTCAACCTCTATACTTTCAGTAATGAGGAGGTGATATCTGCCATGCTTATCAAAGCTAACGGTGATGAACTCAAGCAACCACTTGCTTTCTTTAGCCAAGGTTTAGATGAATTTGAATTCAGGTACACATATTTAGAGAAGCAAGTCCTGGTAGTAGTGCAAAGCCTGAATAAATTTAGGCATATGTTGTCTAACAGCAGGATTCACCTTATGGTCCCACATCCTAGCATCAAGGATTTCTTGACCAATCGAGATTTGAATGAAAAGAGGGTAGGGTGGATTACCAAAGTGATGGAGTATGACATAGACATTAAGATCACCAAACTGGTGAGGGAAAGAGGCCTGTGTGAATAGCTGGCTACAGACTTAAAACAAGAAAGGAAAGACAACTTACTAATCCATGATGTAGCCACTATAGAAGAACCAACTATCATAAAGGATTGGATGTTGGACATGAGGCATTTCCTTCTCATGGGTGAGTGTCCACAGGGTCTTGATAAGACTGGAAGAAGGTATTTTAAACTCCAATCTCTTCCTTATGTTTTGGTTAACGAAGTATTGTTTAGAAGGGATTTCTTTGGGGTCCTCCTAAGGTGCATTGACCCAAACTAGGCTGATAAGGTATTGGCTAAGTTCCATGATGGGCCAACATGTGGTCATTTCGCCCCTAGAGCTACTGCAATAAGGATAATGAGAGCTGGCTATTTTTGGACTACTCTCTTTAAGGACACCCATGCTTGGGTAAGAAAGTGCCAAAAATGTGCACTTTTTGATGGAAAATAGTGATTGGCTACCATGCCTCTATAGCCCATTCAAGTTGAGCAACCATTCATGTAGTGGGGCCTAGACTTCATAGGGATGATCAATCCTCCCTCTAGTGCTGGGCATAAATGGGTCCTGACTACTATAGATTATTTCACAAGGTGGGTGGAGGCCATCACTCTAAAAGAGGTGAATGAAAGTGCAGTCCTGGAGTTTTATGAGGACCTACTAACAAGATTTAGGGTCCTAGCCACCATAATCTTAGATAATGTCTTGGCTTTTCTGGGAACCAAAACTAGTGAATGGGTGCTGAAGTATGGCATATACCTCAGCACTTCATCAAATTATTATCTACAGGGGAATGGTCTAGCTGAGTCCACCAACAAAAATCTAATCATAATCATAAAGAGGACTATGGAGGACAATTAGAGAACTTGGCATGCCAAGCTAAAGACAACTCTATGAGCTGATTGAATTACTTCAAAAAGAGAAATCAAAAATTCTCCATATATGCTTGTGTATGGAAGGGAAGCTAGGCTTCCCATCTCACTTGAATTTCTAGCATTGGATCTCTCCCACCAACTGTAGTTTGAAGAAGGAAATACCCTGGAGGTCAGGTTGTGTGAGCTAATGGAACTCCAAGAGGTAAGGGATCGGGCTATGGTTTCCATGACCAATCACCAACATCAAGTAAAAAGGCACTTCGACAAGAAATCTTTGTCAAGAGATTTCTCTAAAGGAGACATTGTCTTGAAATGGGATGAAGATCGAGCTAAGCCCAGAAAACATGTAAAATTTGATGCCCTATGGAATGGTCCTTACATGATCACTCAGTGCAAGCAGCATAATGCATTCTAACTTTCCAAGTTGGATAGTGAAGAATTATGTATCCCAGTTAATGGGATACATCTGATGCATTGCCACTAATTTTTGGGTTCACTTGTACATATTTTCCCTATTTTCTTTCCTGATTTCCCTAAGTGTTGTTACACAAGTAATAGTTTTCTTAGTCTTGCGTGTTCTTTCCTTTCCTTGGAGGTAGATCTACATGATTGGTTCTAATTTTTAACAAAGTTGTTGCTAGTTCTCAAAATTACTACTGACTCCATGCCCAATGGATTTTTCAAGGCAGCTAGTCTTTAAGCATAGCAATCACGCTTCCCCTCTGAGTCACCATCTATTGACCAATTTTTGTCCACAGGCCAAAATTATTCACCTTCTTTCTTCGCTATTCGCAGATAGTTGTTATAGGATGCACAAGTTCATGTCAGTATTTCTCTATTTGGTTCAGGCCAAAAGGTTCATCGCTCAATTCAAAGTATCTCAATGCATATGTGTGAACCTTCATACTGTTAAACCGTTGAACCAAATTTTTGGTTCAATGGACTAGGTTCAACATACTTGGTTCAATGGCTTAAGTTTAATAAAAGGTTCAATGAAAGTTTAATGGCTTGAGTTCAACAAGTCTAGTTCAATATTGAATCATCAGCCTTCTAGGGCTCATCGACATGCAATGGTTAAACCATTGAACCAATTTTTGGTTCAACGGGTTCAGTTCAATGGAAAGGGTTCAATCATAGAGTTCATCAGCTTTTGGTTCACTCCCCATCAGCGCACAATGGTTGAACCTTAAACCATTGACCCAATTTTTGGTTCAATGGGTTCGGTTCAAAGGTCTGTCCTTAGCCAAAGGGGAAGTCTAAGTCAAAGTGCCCTAACAGAGGGCCAGCACTTCAAAAGAAAGGGACCCAGGTAGGGGTAAGTTCAAATTCAAAGTTCAAGTTCAAGATTTGATCAGAATTGGCTAAGTCCCAATTCCTTTGGACTTTTGTCTGAAGGAATTCCTTCAAACAAAAATTTTGAAGGAATTTGGGCTGAGAGCACCAAATCTTCAAAGCAAAAGAGTGGACAAAATTTCCATGGACTTTTGTTTGCAAGAAAATGTCCATGGATAAAAGTTTATAGAAACAAAGCAAAGGCCACGTAGACTCAGGGAAATTTACCTGGGGAAATTATCTACGGGCAATTTGTCCATGAGAACCCAGGAGACCAATCAAAGGGACCCATCGAAGGACCCCAAAGGGCAGGTGCCCTTACGAGGGACTTTCAGCCCAAATCCAAAGGGCTTTTCAAAGGGTAGAGGACCATTTTCCCTTCCAAGGGTCTTAAGGAAATACAAAGGTAGAGAAGTGCCTGAGGAGTTGCCACATGGACCCGATGACATCCCAATGGATGTCAAGTTTAACAGAATGGTATAGCCATTGGTTTTCAAGTAGTGATGTTTAGGAGGCCATCAATCTTAAGAGGATGAAAGAGCCGTTAGTGTTCAAAGCGATGACGGCCATATGCACATTAAATTTATCGAAATAGAATAACCATTTGTTTTCAAATGAAGAAAGCAATGGCCATGGAAAGGAGCTCAAAATGTAGTGACCTGCCAAGATGTTCGCCCTAGGGGCTGAATGAGTTAGATAGGACAAATGGACAAAGTGACAAGCAAATAATGAGTGTGCAGTTGTCCAACTGGTGCTAATTGAAGAAGTGACTTTGGCAGGTGAGATATTGCCAATGAATTGATCATTTGGAATGATAACAGCTAGTGAAGCAACAACGAGTTTCTCCATTTGCATTAAATTGGAAGGCAAACCATGTAAGTCACCTAAGCAAGAAATGTAGTTCTCAAGTAGACAAAATGAACAACTCATTAATATTTTGAGTGACTTGTTCTTTTCATGAAGAGACATGTATGCCACTTGTAAAAGAAGGAGTGCCAAATGGGCCTCTTGGCTTCTCATATATATTGCAAACTTAGTCATTTTGTAAGGATCTTTTCACAATTTTACAAGCACAGCCCTGCTAAAATTTCCACCTGAATATATAAACATAGTTTTTTACCTCTTCTTGGATAGATATTTTGTGTATGTCTTGAGTGTTGATTTGTGTCTAGTCATTGTCTTTGATGCTGTCACAGGTTCAACACCAATGCACTAGTTATCTATAAGGTGCCATCTACAGCTGATAGGAGAAGAGTTCTATTTTGGAGTGCAAAAGAGAGGGGATCATCTACAGAGTGCTTCTCACAACACCTTTGGTGAACGTCCCTTTTTATATCTTTCATTTTTACCTCCCTATCAAGTTTGCAGATTGTTTCTTCTATCAAGGGTGAAGCGTATAAGTGTGTTTGTCTAATTTTGAGAGTGGGTGTGAGAAGGTCATATTGTTTTGGTGTATCACCTCCTTAGAGTAGTTTGTTTTCCTATATTTTCCTCCCTTTTCATTCCCCCCAGTTTATATAGCTGTATATATATCTATGCTTGTATGTATTTGCACTTGCTAAAACAAACATGATACATCAAAGGGAGATAGGCCTTAAACTTAGACTCTCCTATCCTACTTCGCCATCCCACAGGTGAGAGAGGAGTTCCATGTTGTGAGGAAAAGGCAGGAGCTTGTTTTCCTACCACTGGGTGCACTTTCCTTCATCAACACTACTCTCAATGGATTATCATTAATCTAAAGATATTGAGTCATGATATTATTAAGAAGGAATAAAATTTAAAATCCCTATAATTAAATTGAATTCCCATTGTCCTTATCTATCACTATGTCTCCTCCTTGGAACTCCATGCCACCTTTTACTTGATCTGCTAATGAGGATAAACTTTTCATATCTTAAAACTAACAAATTCAAGCCATATCTGCTTTGAATGGCCATAGGTAACTATTTATCAAAAATATGACCATATAAAAAGATGAGACACTTCTCCATAATCACATTTATGTTTGTATTTTATCCATCTTGAACATAGGTCCACCATAGATTTAAAACCAACCCAATCTATTAGTTTTCACATAGTCACAATATCCATGAATGTTTGATAAAGATTTAGTCTTGCTTGATCTCTATATTAGGCCCAAAAAAACATATTTTGCTATAAACCATGTGAGAGCTAAGAAGCTACTACATATGAGGATATTCAATCTAGAATATCAATGAACACATCAATGGAGTAATCCTACAATAAGGTTGATAGGTTTTAAATTATTGACCAGAGTTCTTGTCTAATATTTAATGGTGATAAAGCTTTATCCTTAACCATCTTACCTATATGAATTCATCTATTATTGACCAAGATATAATGGTGATATGAATCCTTAAAAAATTCATTCATATAGGTAAAAAACTGGTTCATCAATCTCTAATGGAAGCTTTTGGATTTTCCCTTTATTTATTGGTTATCAATTGCCAACTTAGACCTATCGATTTATGCCAAATTGTATTATTCCTATTATTACCCAAGATATGATAACTCCTTAAATTTAAATCACACCATTAGATATAGACATATGAATGAACACAAGCCTTTGATCTACATCCTCTAACTCTTTAAATTTAACTCACACCATTAGATTTAGATATACGAATGAATGTGCACTATAGATATTCCTAAGACCCACCATTTGAACTCAAAAAACTAATTCATGAGGCCTAAAATTGATGTCTACATGCCCATATTTGATGTCTTCATGAACTTCTTTGACATCTACAAGAACATCTTAGGATTTTTGAACGCCAATGGCTATTTGTTGTGGCTCAAATTTGACATTTGCATGCCCATCATTTGACATCTATGGGACCATCACTGACATCTATGAGATTGTTACAATTAAACACTAAAATGTTAATTTATGAGCTTTATTTAAATGTCTATGTGCCTATTATTTGATGTTCATACAACCATCACACTACTTGTTCAACTTTAAAGGCTTGCATCTTGAGATAGAAAAAGCATGAAGGTACCAAATTTTAATGAGATGCTCATGGCACCATAATATTTATTCAATGTGATTATTTGACCATGAAATGCTTTATAATCATAATTATAAAATGCACAACTCAACTAACTCATCCATTTCTATATGACATCTTGATGATGGTCTGATCTCTTTAGATTTTTTCTTGAATTTTTGCTTGAATTTTCAAGGTTCAAATGAATTTATGAAGTATTAAAAAACTTACCCATGCACCTTAATGTTATGAACACCATTATACCTACTTAGATCCTTCATTTTCTCAAGACCTTCTTCTAAAAATTAATAAGTTAAACTCTAAGCTTTGTTAAAGTTCTTGTCTTTCCACCCTTAGAACACTCATTCCATCCATAACATTTATTCATCTACTCAAAACATTTCTAGGCAAAAGATCCTTATGTGGACCAAATTTGCTCAACATCTTTGGTGACTCAGTTAGGTAGCATGCCTGCTATGCTTAAACACTAAACTATTTACATGACCTTTGGACTCATAACAAATGACTACAAGAAACCTCTTTGATTGAAAAAGATAAAAAAGCTCTACCAAAATAGGGAAGGAAAAATGGAAAATAGGGAAGCTAACTAAACAAAGTATATGTGCAAACAATAAAGCATTTATTTAGGACAAATTATAAGTAAACTAGTGTAACTAACCAAGACAAAACATGATCCACCTAGATCAAAATGGAAATTCATAAACTCACTCATTCTAAGAGATGATACAAGTTGAAAATTAGGGTGTTTATTAAACATAACCTTTGGTGTGTGAATCTTATTTCCTACTAACTCTCTTAGCATCTCCTTAAAGTAGTCATCAACAACAAACCAATCCCCAACAAAATTAAACTCATCTTACACTTCAAGATCTTTTTCATAATTCTTGTTAACTATAACCTTGTCCAATAATACTTCATCTATGCATTATCCTTGAGTGACGTCATATTTCTTATCATTTGATGTGATTTAATCAAGATCTCAAATTATTTTTGAATAGTCAACCAAATCTACATCATGTTCTTGAATATGTGACTGTTGATCAAACTTCTTAATAACATGTTATCCAATGGGAAACATATCCTTATAAATCTCTTCAATCTCTTGCCTAGATTCAAAGTATATTTGAAAATCAACTTTGTGTTATTCACTTTGATCAACCTGGATAAGATGAATTTTAAAGGTATCTTCATCTTTCTTAAGTGGAGACATCTCAAATTCAACCATGACTTCAACTAGTAACAATTCTTCATGGAGTTATTCCACAACAAGACCAAATTTTTCCTATATACCTAATATAACTTCTTCAAGATCACATAAAACCTCATTTTTGACTTATACCTCAAGTGAAGTATTAATGAGGATTTTTTCATCATACACACTTGAAGCATCTTCTTTACATTCTCCAAGAACTTGACTTGTAGCTGCAACCTCTTTATCTATCTCTCATAGAATAGGATCCTCCTAAAGAAGGTAAATGGTGGGAGAGTGATGAAATTATTTGGTTTGAGAGGTAATATGAAGCATGGAAGGTTTATCATGATAATATTTTGGGATCTTGAGGGCAATGGAATCATTTAGGGAATATTGAAGAGGAGAGAAAGATAAACTTTTGAGGACTTCTATATTCTGCTCTTTCTATTTAGCCATCATCTCATCAAAGTTTGAAACCTCCTTGTCCTCATGGAAAACTTGAACTTGAGGGATGAGTGGTGAAGAAGGGGAACCATAATAAAGTTTAGTCTCCTAAATAGGCATATGTATAACTTATTGAATAGGATCCTAACTCCAACTAGGAAGCTCACTTGTCACACACTGAGCATGGTTATGAAATTCATGAGAATAAGGAACACAAGAATATTGGTAAGGAATACAAGAGGGTTTTTCAAACAACTAATTTAACTTAGTTTGATCTTTCAAAATCATTCATATTTTCTAATAGAAAGGTATCAAACTCATGCCTCTCCTCTTGGTCATTAGACACATTTAGAAATAGACCATTCACTTCCCCATATTGGGAATATGAACATACTTTTCTTGCATATGCTATAATTTTAAGATCTATTTCATCCATTATTTCTTAGAGAGAATGATTCTCATGTGAAACATCATATCCATATGGGAAAGGTGAAATCTATTCATGAGTGTTTCTTGAGCTAATTCGCTTTCTACATTCAAAAGTTGAATAAAGAAACTAAAGAAGATGGACGAGGCAAGGAATACCTGGATGTAGACTGTGCACTGTAATCCAGACGCTTGTGAGCACTCCTCTTTGGCTGTGGAGGAATGACACTTGCAAAAGAAGAAAACTTGGACAAGAGGATGTTAGATAGACAGGCAGTGGGTTGCCAAGCGAAAGCTTGTTCCCGGAAGTGTAAAAACTTCCTCAAAGGGAGGTCAACCCATAGATAACAGACAGATAAAGACTAAGAAAATATAAGATGCCAGAATATAGAAGTGATAAACAGATTAGACATGAGAGAAAACACCAATGATTACCTGAAAGGAGCAGTCGGGCTGATGACAGTCGCCGAGGTCGGAAATGTTGCTGGCATCGGTTAAGAGGTCTGTCGACGTCGGTTATCCTACCGACGTTGGTCGGGGAAGTGACTGGCGTCGGTCGGGGTAGTAGCCTGTGGTCGGGTCTGGGATGTGTTCTGGACTGTGGACAGGTCCGGGATGTGAGCAATGTCAAGACTAAGTTCGGGGATGGGTCTGAATGGACTGAGGAGTGGTCTTGCCCTGTACAGGGTCTTTGTTGGCAAAAGGGGGATGAGGGAGTTGTCTGGGATTGGGATGAAGAGTGGGGCAATGTGAGAGGAGGATGGACAGAGGACAGGTCCTGAGAAGGCTTTTCAACCTCTTAGGGGGAAGGATGGAGGGAATAGGAATAAAAGATAACTAAAAACTTAAAAAAATAGAATCAATTAACAGACTTGCTTACCTTTTTGCTTGCTGGATGAAGAGTTGAAGAAGCTGTTGTTGAAGCCACAGAGGATTCTGTAAGAAGAGAACTCTGATGAAGAACCTTTGCACCTGTTGCTGTTATTGCATGAGGTCCAAACGGAGACAAGATGAATGCCAAAACACCAAGAGAGATCTGTTTGCGAGCTCAAGGGTCCAAGGGGCTGCAACGGATGCAGAAAAGGGTAATGAAGGATGTCGACACCGGCAGTTTCACCGACGTCGGCCGAAGGGTCACCGACGTCGACGGTCGTAGAATGGGGACAGAGGCTAAAAATAGCCTCTGCCCATTCTTGCATGCCGCCGAGCGAGGGGGTGTGGGAAGAACGGTCACGAGGATGCCAAAATGGGCGTGGGGGGAAGATAATGAAGAGATTTGGCCTAATAAATGCTAGGGGGAAGGTGGAGGGATTCAAGGGAGGATCCAAGGTGGCAAGGGTAGGGTGGAAAGGGGGCCAAGGTCAAGGGTTAGGATAGGGGTTTAAGGCCAAGGGGAAGGACCAAGGTGCAGACACGTTTGCGGTGTCTACATTTGCCCCTTTTTGTCTTATTGGTTGTTCTAGATGAACTGCAAGACAAAAACAGGAGTTGGTTGCCCCAAAAAAGGGATGAGGTGTTCCCCCCTCAAAGCGATAGTCGAGAGAAGGGAACCGAAGATCGAGTGTCGATTTGACAAAAGGTGGATGAGAAAGATGAAAAGTGAGTGAAAACGCTGCAAAAGTCATGATTACGCGTATACCACGTCACGGGATGGTCCGGTCAAATTGTCGCATGTCGAGGGTCAAGGAGTGCCAAAATTGAAGTAACCGGGCCCTAGCATTTAGTCATCTACTGATCGGGTCACTCAATTTAAGCTGAAGCTCCAAATGGTCGTCGTGTTCTAGGTATCTAGGGCTCAGGAAGTGCTCCCAGAAACATGAAAAAGCCACAAGTAGTAGGGATCAACTGGCTCACGATCCTATACTTGCGAAGGGTCAAAAATAGTCTGCGGATAATTCTGCTAACCAGTCGTGAGGTAGCACACATGCAAAAACAACCAAGGCAACATTGTCTTGGAAGTGGGCGAAGGTCGAAGGATGGTCATTGGTCAAGGGGATGGATGGACGAAAGGATGCGGCTGAGCTAACCCCAGAAGAACCCATGTCAACTGAGTGCTGCCTACATAGCCCCTGTCGTAGGGGCCTCAGGCTGATGTAGTTCTCCCTAAAAGGGAGGGAGGGTCAGAGGGATTGATTGGTCTTGGTCAAAGTTGATGATTGGTCTTGGTCAAGGTTAAGGTCGCAGAAGAGGTTTGTTCATCAAAGAGATGAACAAATGGGGGTGGTCGAGCTAACCTCAGAGGATGTGTTATCTGAGTGCTACCTACATAGCCCTGGTCATAGGGCCTCAGACCAATGTAGTTCAGACAAATTGAGAAGATTGGTCGATGATGAGATTGGTCATGTGTTCAAATGACGAGGGTAAGATGAGGATAAAATGATGCTACAGATGGTGTATTCTATAGAATTGGTCGAGAGTCTTTCATCCCTAGCAAGTTTCCATAGTCGCAATGGATGTATGCTAAGAATGAATAGAAGTCTATTTATGCTTCAGCAAGTATTGGTTTATGCTTAACATAAATTGGGTCTAGTCGGTAGTTTCCATGTGTACTGGTGTCCATAGAAACTATGTGAAATGGTCTAGGATGATGTCAGCTGAAAATGATGAAAATGGCTGGGTTTGAGATGAGTCGCCGATTGATGCGGTTAAATGTGACCAAAGTGTAGAGAAAAGATGAAAGGCAAATCGCTCTTTCATTGACAAGGACCCGAAAAGAAGCATAGATAGGGGTTATTAGAACAAAAGCCCCGTTTATGCATTACGTTGTTGACTAGTGTTGAGTTAGAACGGTAATCGAATCACTTTGACATTAAAGTGAGCTCGAAGTCCCTTGAGCAGGTGGGAGGAAGAGGATAGGGTAACCCAGTCTAAGAGCAGGAATAACCTTGCCCCTTTTATAGGAGACCCTGAGACAACTACAAGCCAAGTCCATGACTCATTTTTTTTTTTTTTTTTTTTTTTTTTTTTTTTTTGCACAGGCTGATCGATGTGGGAAGCCTACATAGAGATGTCTTTTGATGTAGTGGTCATGTTGCGAAGCTGATCGATGCGGGAAGCTTCTAAGAAAAGTGTTGTTTGTAGCAAGATTAGTCATAGCCATCCTTCGAGGGAGTGGTCTATATTTTTGCTTAATAATGTTTGATAAGTTGGCCTAGCTGTCCTTCGAGGGATCAGTCTAGTAATACAGCAATGATAGTACAGCTGTCCTTCGAGGGAGCAGTCTGTCTTTTTGATTTTGACTTGATTTTGTGACCATGGATATGTTTTGACATCTTGATATATTTTTTTGATTTTTTGATTAGAGTCATGGACAAGGCTGTAAAAGTTCAAGGACTCCCCTTTTATTAGGACAAAGCATCCATGCTTCATAAAAGGGTCGTAGAAGACTTGTTAAAGGGGAATAGGGTTGAAAGGGATGAGGATTAAGAGGACGAGGATTGCTCAAGGGACGAGCTCAAGTTACGTGTCAAGTAGACGAGTACTCGACTAGCAGAAGAAAGGTTGAAGATGCAAGACATAAAAGGGGGGCTCAAGGTCTGATAAGTCCCTGGGCCATGCTAGTGCGTTAAAGTCTGAGTCAATTGGGAGCAAACCTGCCCCATTTGCCTCTTTCCAGATTGGTTAGGTGTTGATTGATGGATGTGAAGTTGGTTGACATTATCGTTGGTTGGTTGAGAAAGGTTGAATGTTTGGTCGAGAGGTCAGGGTGATTGATATTTGGTTGAAGTTTGGTTGAGACTAGTTGAATAATTGGTCGGGGGTTGGGTCGGTGGATACTTGGTCGGGTTTTAAGATAAAATGAGTGATTGATATGTGGTAGAGACTGGGTTGAACAGTTGGTCGAGGTTTGAATAAAGGATGAATTCCCCCAGTGGGTAGGGAGAATGTTTGAAAGGTTGGTTAAGGTCGGTTGAGGTTTAGTGGTCAGATGGACGGTGTTAATGTCGAATAAGGGGGTCAACGGCAGTAAAGGGACCATAATCTATCGTGGAGATCCCGATTTAGGTGATGAGGTTGGAGAGGCATGGGTCGGGGTTGATGTTTTGTCGAAAAGGTGGTCAAGAGGACCCTTGATGAGAAGGGAATCTTTTTTCCGGTGCTGACAAATGACAGCTTTAAGAGCGCAACAACGCTCAGTGTCATGTCCCAGAGTGTGATGATAATGGCAGAATGTGGAGTTGTCGAACCAAGATGGTCTTAATCCAAGAGTTGATGAGTGGGGTGGTGTTGAGGGTTTGTTGATAACGTGGTCGAGAAGAAGGGTGTCATTCCCAAGACATTGGCGAATGGCGACCTTGAGGGCATGACAATGCCCCGTGTCGTGCCCAGGCATGCGATGATATGCACAAATGCGAGTGTCATCAAACCATGGTGGTTTAGGTCCGAGAGATTGATATTGTCTAAGAGGCAGGAGGTCGATATGAGACGACTGCAATAAGTGCCGTAAGAGCAAGACATATGAACCTGCTAACGGGTCTGGATGCTTTATTGTAGTGAGGGTTGGTGACGTTGGTTTGGGAGGTGAAAGAGGCATAGGTCGAGAGTTCGAGTGAGATGTATGTCTGATGGGATGAGGAAGTAATGGAGGCGATGTGCCTCTATGAAGGATGGGAGTGGGAAGCACTCCTATTAAAGTGGACGGATGCGGGCCCAAGATTGAAGGTAATGACGAAGGCGGGGGAGGAGTTCTCCGGTGTGGTCTAGTAGCTTTCATGTGTTTGGGTCGAGGGCCACCGTTGTGCAAGGCGAGGTTAGATGTGGGTTTGGGTTTAGATGTGGATGAAGGTGAGTGAGATGTAACAATCTCAGGCAAAGGACAAGAGGAAACCGCGACTGGGTCTTCCTCGATTGAAACGGGTGGAGAGACTAGTTCTTCTCTTGGTGGAGAAGAAATAAGAGAGTCTGGCTCCTCAAGTGGGCAGAGGGCATGGATGATCGTGCCTTCTACTTGTAGTTGAGGAGCAGGTAAGGTAGGGTCTTCAGATGAAGGTGGGCTTAATGGCATTGATGTGGTCAAAGCATCCCTCGATACAAGAGAGGTAGATGGAGTACTAGTAGGAGAAGGAGGTTCCTCCTCCTTTAATGAAAGAGGTTGGTCAAGGACAAGAGGCAAGATAGTGCTAATCGTGTGAATGTCATGGTCTTGAGGGTCATTGGTCGAAGTTTGGACGTTGTTTTGAGTAGGCGGATGATTCAGAAATGGTTGTTTGAAGATGTCAATATGTTGGTTAGGTGGGGCGTTTGGGTTATCTAAAATAAGATCCCCCTTGTCGATCATGTCTTGGACGATGTTTTTGAAAGTTGGGCAGTTGTTGATGTCATGGCCTTGGACGCGATGAAAGGGACAGAAGTCGGCCTCCCTATACCATGTAGGGATGGCCTTTGAAGGGTCAAATTGAGGTGGTCGGATTGGAGGGAGATTGAGGACCCCCTGCTTGAGAAGTTTTTCCAAAATGGAAGCGTATGGTTCTCCAAGTGGAGTGTAAGAACGCTGAATGTACTGTTGTTGGAATTGTTTGGTAATGCTAGAAGATGTCGAAGGTTGGGAATAATTCATTATTGTTGAGGATGCTGATCTAATGACCACAGTGTTGGCCACTCCTTTAGACTTGGAGTTGGTAGAAGAAGAAGGTCTGGAAGAAGAATGGTCAGTAGATTTTGCGTTGGTATTACGCAATTTGACCTTATCTTCTTCAAGGGCATGGAGTTCAAGCTTTCGAGCCATGATGAAAGCTTCGTCAAAAGTGCGAAATGTCTGAATCCGCAAGGTAGAAGAGATGTGTCTGGCACATGCTCGAGAGAAGAGCTCGATGAGCTCGGGTTGAGGTAAAGAGAAGGAGAGCTGGTTAATCAGACCTCTCCAATGAGCAAAAAAGTCGATAATTGATTCGTCGTCAAATTGCCTGATGGAGTAAAGGTCTGTGATTGAGACTTGTTTGGTGATGTTGATTGAGAAATGGTCAAGAAATAGTTGGGCGAGTTGGATGAATGAAAAGATAGAGTGTCTGGCAAGAGAACTATACCAGTCAAGGGCTGGGCCAGAAAGTGACATAGGGAATGTGCGTAGAAGTAACGCATCGTCGTGGGCGATGAGGTAGCAGGCATGTCTAAATGCCTGCAAGTGTTGTTGTGGGTCTTCCTTACTCTGAAAGCGAGTGAATTTAGGAAGCTCCCAATGGTTAGGGTATGGTCGAATAGGGACGGAAGGATGGATGGGCTCGTTACAGATCTGCTCGTATGAAAGAGTGTTGCACAAGCCAGAAATGGAGGCCTCGAGACTGGACATTTTATCCATCAGCATCTTAATGATGTCTACTGACGGATTGGCGGGTTGGGCGCCCCCTAGGTTGTAAGGTGCTTGGAAGAGGTTAGAGGAGGCGTATGACATAGTCGGTTGTACAATGTATGGATGACTAGTCGCGGGGGTGGAAGTGGAGGCTAGAGGTGGTTGCGTTACGAAGGTCAAAGGTATAGGTTGACTGGGCACTACCAAAGGTGGTTGAATGGCGGCATTAGTAGAAAGACAGGTTGGCACTCCTATATTTGTGGGCGCAAGAGTGTGAGGGGTCGAGGCAATCAAGTTCTGATATGATGTAGAACTTGATTGAATTGCAGGTAGTTGAGGGGGTAATGGAACCCCGATGGAGGTCGGTCTAAAAATAGACGGGGAGGCCAAACTTTGCGTATTGGCCATGGTTGGGTTAATAGTTGAGGTGAAAAGCTGAGTCATAAAGGGTTGGGTGGCGAATGGTGTGGATGTCATTGCCACGTCACCCGAAAGGTCTCGCGTTGGGTTTCTCGTGAGATAGTTTTGGAGGGCTGCGGTATTGAGGTCCAAAAATCTCTTGAAATCTTGGTCCCCTTCAGGGATGATGGGAATTTGAGTCGGGGTCGGGGTCGGGGTCGGTCCTATAGGAGTTCTTTCAGTCTCCGAGTGGAACTCCATGATAGGACTAGTTAGAGACAGGATAGACGGAAGCGGCTGTTGGCTAAAGTGGTTAAGAAGAGAGTCCTAGTTCCAAAAACTGTGTTTTTGTAGTCTCAAAAAACCAGAATGGAGTTTTTTGATAGAGAAGGGATAGGTTTCAAGCTACTGGTTTTGAAGAAAAAGGACAGTGACAGAGACCGACGTCGGTTTAAAAAACCGATGTCGGTAATAAATTTGGCCGACGTCGGTCAGATAACCGATGCCGGTAACAGGGGAAAGCTGACGTTGGTATCAGAACCGATGCCGGTGACAGGGGAAGGCCGACGTCGGTGGCAGAACTGATGTCGGTGACTGTGTCTTCCAGAGAATCAAAAGGTTCTTGGAAAACAATGAAGAAAGCATCCTCACTCACTCAAACAAACAGATGAGAAGAGGAAAATAGAGAGAGACACACAAGCCTAAGCGATAAATCCTAGGAATTAACCTTAGAAATTGTGGCTTATGCCTTAGATGAATGTTTGGGGAGATTGGCTGAAAAATGGGTCCTAGAAGAAGGCGGTCTAAAGATGGTTTCAGGTGTTGTTTTAGGTGCTCAAAGATCTGTGTTAGGGTCTGGTATGTGGCCTGGTGCTAAGGAGCAAGCTCCCCTCACTTCACGATTCCAGTGGTTAGCTGGTCTCGCTTAGCCAAGATATACCTCGCCTAGAGTTTAGACTCCGCCAGAGAACGGAGTGGGCTTCCCCCTTGGTGATGAAATCCAAGTAGGGTCACCGATACAGGTAAGGTATCCGCTGGGGGATGAAATCCCAGTCGGGCCTTGTCTCAGGTATGTTTTATGTTTGTTTTAGTGCATGTGGTCCGGTAGTGTAACATCAAGTGTCTACGGTTCATTCAATATGCATCTAAGTTACTAGATGTGGACTACGAAGATGCAAGCACAAGTAGAAATGAATGCAAAGTGTTTTAATGCCCAAGTCGAAATGTGATGTTGTGATGAAAACAAGTTTTGAGAAAGGGTCGAGAGTATGATGTTTAGACTAGTCTATAAATGCAAGGAAGAAAGATTCATTTTAGTCCTGCTTATAGTGTCATTGAGAAGAAGAGAAAGAGGAGAAAAGGTAAGAACCTAATGCTCCTAAATGAATGAAGAAAAAGGAAACCAGGAGGAACCTAGGGTCCCACTGGGCATGCCAGAATGTTTCTTGAGCTAATTCGCTTTCTACATTCAAAAGTTGAATAAAGAAACTAAAGAAGATGGACGAGGCAAGGAATACCTGGATGTAGACTGCGCACCGTAATCCAGACGCTTGTGAGCACTCCTCTTTGGCTATGGAGGAATGACACCTGCAAAAGAAGAAAACTTGGACAAGAGGATGTTAGATAGACAGGCAGTGGGTTGCCAAGCGAAAGCTTGTTCCCGGAAGTGTAAAAACTTCCTCAAACGGAGGTCAACCCACAGATAACAGACAGATAAAGACTAAGAAAATATAAGATGCCAGAATATAGAAGTGATAAACAGATTAGACATGAGAGAAAACACCAATGATTACTTGAAAGGAGCAGTCGGGCTGATGACAGTCGCCGAGGTCGAAAATGTTGCCGGCGTCGGTTAAGAGGTCTACCGACGTCGGTTATCCTGCCGACGTCGGTCGGGGAAGTGACCGGCGTCGGTCGGGGTAGTAGCCTGTGGTTGGGTCTGGGATGTGTTCTGGACTGTGGACAGGTTCGGGATGTGAGCAAGGTCAAGACTGAGTTCGGGGATGGGTCTGAATGGACTGAGGAGTGGTCTTGCCCTGTACAGGGTCTTTGTTGGCAAAAGGGGGATGAGGGAGTTGTTTGGGATTGGGATGAAGAGTGGGGCAATGTGAGAGGAGGATGGACAGAGGACAGGTCCTGAGAAGGCTTTTCAGCCTCTTAGGGGGAAGGATGGAGGGAATAGGAATAACAGATAACTGAAAACTTAAAAAAATAGAATCAATTAACAGACTTGCTTACCTTTTTGCTTGCTGGATGAAGAGTTGAAGAAGCTGTTGTTGAAGCCACAGAGGATTCTGCAAGAAGAGAACTCTGATGAAGAACCTTTGCACCTGTTGCTGTTGTTGCACGAGGTCCAAATGGAGATAAGACGAATGCCAAAACACCAAGAGAGATCTGTTTGCGAGCTCACAGGTCCAGGGGGCTGTAACGGATGCAGAAAAGGGTAATGAAGGATGCCGACGTCGGTAGTTTCACCGACGTCGGCCGAAGGGTCGTCGACGTCGGCAGTCGCAGAATGGGGACAGAGGCTAAAAATAGCCTCTGCCCATTCTTGCATGCCGCCGAGCGAGGGGGTGTGGGAAGAACGGTCACGAGGATGCCAAAATGGGCGTGGGGGGAAGATAATGAAGAGATTTGGCCTAATAAATGCTAGGGGGAAGGTGGAGGGATTCAAGGGAGGATCCAAGGTGGCAAGGGTAGGGTGGAAAGGGGGCCAAGGTCAAGGGTTAGGATAGGGGTTTAAGGCCAAGGGGAAGGACCAAGGTGCAGACACGTTTGCGGTGTCTACAATCAGATTATTTTGGTTCATAAGGAAGGTAAGAGTCATGTTCTTAATAATAAGGATCATGGGAAACTTTATAATGTTCATCACAACATTGATATAACTCCTGGTAAAGCTGATTAGGATCATAACAAGGCTTATTGGATCATGATAAGGATGGTATGATCCATGATAAGGATGATAAGGAGGTATTAAATAGGGATTTTCGTCATACACATTCATGAAAATAACATCAGAATAGTGCAATAAAAATAAACTTATTTGGAAATTGCCTAAGCTTTTATAAATAATTACTTGATCTTGGGATCACCAAATTATTCATGAAGAACACTATTGAAACTTAAATTTTACCAAGACCAACTCTAATGTGTTCCATCAGGTATGCCAAAACTATTGGTGTCTTAGATTGCACCCTATCTAAGAAGGGGATTGTTCAGGTCCTCTTGCTTAAATCTAGTCCAAAATGGGAATGACCCTAGGTTGTGGGTCACCTAAGATTTGGTCAAAACTCTGGAGAAGGCTGAATTCCTTCTAGATCTATCACCTAAACCAAACTTTGACTAGGAAAAGGGAGAGAGAAATGGGTAACAATTCATGAAAACATGTAAAGGAGGTGATGCACTAGTAATTTGATCATTTATTCAATATTTATAAAATTCTAAAAACACTAATGAGACAAATAAAATAATGGATCTACAAATCCAAATTTATGTTATGCATTAGTATTTCATGTAGAGGTTTACCAAGTGATCAAAACCTAAGGGAAGTGATGGAAAGACCTGATTAAAGGCATTTAACCAATAAATGTATCCATTTTATAGCTTTAATAAAGTAACATTAAACACTAAACATGACCTGCACAATAAGATAAACTACTAGCTAGGTGAGATTAAGACTTGACAAGGAAGAAGCTTCTACCACATATGCAAATCAATCTGACATAAACACACTAGACTAATATGATGAAATCTGAAAATAGTCATTTATTCATTTTAAGAGGTTATAAATATCAATATTGTTAGATTATATTCATTCCCAAGAGAGGGATTCACATGTGTTTAAGGCTTAGGATCCTGTATTTATAGAAAAAGGAAGGAGAGAGGGATATGTGCAAGCATAAAACATTAAATGAGGTCCAACTACTCTCGATGGATTAGAATTAATCTGAAGATGTTGAGTAATGATCTTATTAAGAAGGAACAAACTTTAATATATATATAACAAAATTGAATTCCCATTATCCTTATCTATATTTTAGGTCTCCTCTTTAGAACTCCATGCCACCTTCTACTTGATCTACTGATGAAGACAATATTCTCATATCTCAAAACTGACAGCTTCATTCCACATCTACTTTGGATGGTCATAGGTACCTATTTATTGAAAATTTGACCATATTAAAAGATGAGACACTTCCCCATAATCACATTTATGCATTTATTTTCTCTAACTTGAACATAGGTGCACCATAAATTGAAAACCAACCCAATCTATCTATTTTCACATAATCACAATATCCATGAAAGTCTAACATACATTTAGTCTTGATTGATCTCTATATTAGGCCCAAAAATACCTATTATACCTCTAAACCATGTGAGAGATAAGAAGCTACTACATTCAAGGATCTTCAATCTAGAAGAGCAATGAACACATTAATGGAGTAATCCTACAAAAGGGTTGATATGTTCTAAATTATCAACTAGAGGTCTTGTCTAAACTTTAATGGTGATATAGATTTATCCTTGACCATATTTCTTTTATGAATACATATAATATTGATTGAGATCTAATGGTTACATGGCTCTTTGAAATATTTATTTTGACGTCCATGTACCTATCATTTGATGTTTGTGTAACTAACACATTGTTTGTTTAACTTTAAAGGCTTGTATCTTGAGATAGAAAAAATATAAAGGCACCAAGTTTGTAGGAGATGTTCATGGCATCTATAATATTGATTCTATACGATCTTTTGACCATGTGATGATTTCTAATCAAACCTATAAAATGCATAACTTAACTGACTCATCCATTTATACATGATGTCTTGATGATGGTCTGATCTCTTTAGTTTTGTTATTGAGATTTTGCTTGAATTTCCAAGGCTTCAATGAATTTTTTAGGCCTTAGAAAACTTTCCCATTCTCCTTAACTCTATGAACACCATGAGACCTACTTGGACCCTTCATTTTCTCAAGATATGATTCTCAAAATTAACAAGTTACACTCTAATATTTGTTAAATTTATTCTCTTTCCACCCTTAAACCAATCATTCCATCCAAAAAATTTATTCATCTTCTCAAACCATTTCTAGGCAAAATATCCTTATGTGGGCCAAATTTGGTCAACAATTATCACTACTTGCAGTCTAAACAACTCCTCTTTCACTCACCCCTCACATTTGACACCAATATTATCTTTAGTTTTCTAATATGATACCTATAAAGGATCATATGACACTTTTTCAGATAAATCATGGCCTTATATTCCTTAGGTATTTATTGAAAATCCTCTCACTTAAAGTTTTCACTCTCTCACTAGCTTGTTTATTATACAAGTTTTGACTGTTTGAGATAAAGGCAATTGCATAGATACTTATGGGAAATTATAATAAAATTAATGGATATGATAGGCTATATTAAGTCTCAATATCTCTCCCAAACTTAACTACACCTTTTGACACCCTTTTTTACTTGCACAACACCAAAAACTATCAAATAAATCCATTTTATTACTTGTTTGTACAAGTAGGGTAGCACTCAAGTTGATGGGGAGGAACCATGGAGAGTCATCTAAAACCTAAAACCATTTACCAATCCATTTTATGCCATCTAGATGTATCTCTTTCCTCATTTTCCCAATCGGGTCATCACCAAGGGTTTTAGAGGGTTTAGAGTGAGTTTACCCTCTAAGGATTGTTCATACAGGTTTGACATCCAATTGGAAAAAAATTAAACATAATCAATTTTAAAGACCTCATTCATCATCCCATGACTCCTCATACTCCCATGTACAACCTCCAAATATGTGTAAGCATATTAATTTGGTCTTTCAGGTTTTGTTCTTCATTCTGCATAGGCTTGAGTTTGTCTGAGCAAAGAAATGGCCTACCTATGATCTCATTTGCAATAAAAGATCTTAAACACATCAAATTTATCCATATAAACATTTTCAAATGGGTTATAATTTTTCTTTGATGGTATAAATGAAAATAGACCCCTAAATGAGCAAAAAGCCTAATCTAGACCTAATAGGTCTACTTGCATCCTTGATCATTTGAACCAAATTGATTGGTTGTAGTTACCTATGAATGCTTATTTATGTTTTTACATGTATATTAAATATCTCCACACCTCCATGAAATTTTATAATAGTCTCTATCCCACCTTCTTATCTTTTCCCTTCAAAACTGCAAGTTTGCATCCTTGGGGAGTTCCCTCTATCTGAGACCAAATAAATGGAACTTCCCCTATTATCTTAGTAAAATAGATGATATTTTGGGATTATAAAAGTTATTTATATTATCTATTAAAATTTTAAATTTTTTTTGATACCCCTAACACCTCCAAATGCTTCAAAACCTAAGACAAACTCATTGGGAAGATCACTATGTGCAGGGTCTTGATGTGGATGATATGTTGCTTGTTTAGATCTCTTTTATGATTTGATTCCATACTATGAGAGTGTCATATACTAGTAACTATCACTTTTTATTTGTTTACCATGTTCAAAAACTTCTTATCACTAGGCCTAACTAATAGGTTAACTATGTTTTCTTTCTTTTTGGTTAGAATATGATCCCTATGGGTGCCCAATGCATGATTGGGACCTGAACACTATGTATAAGATATTTTGTATCTTTAAAATTTCATTTTATAGTGTTTTTTACTTATTCACTTCATATTCATACTATAACAACACCCATAACACCCTACTTTTGCTCACTATTCACTACAGTTAGCTATAGTTAACTATGTTGAGGAAAAACAAGGGTCTTGTAGGTGAGAATACACCTTGAAACCTATGCCATATGGTCTATTCTCATTTTGAGATAATTTGGAGGCATATTCCACTATAAAAATTTTATATCTCCATGTCTAAGTTCACCTTATGGACCTATAGGAGTCTACTTCTAATTGTAGGCAAATTGTCTTGGAGTCAAGCACACCTATAGGTGTTGATGGGGTCAAAAACATAGTATTCCAAACTTAATTGATGATTTTTGAACTAAAAATGTGTTTCTCAACTCAATAATACCTTTCAAACATGGGTATATGCCTTACCTTACCAATTTAAATTATGAAGGCCCTTTGAGGTTCAAAACCTATAGACGTCAATAAAAAAATGTAGTGAACAAATTTGTAATTTAGAGACTTCTAAACCTCATGATCCTCTATTCAGAACCCCATCTTCAATTTCAAGGTCCTAACCCTAGGATAGGGATAAATTATATATGCATTTTGACAACTTTAGACTCTCTAAAACATTATTTTATACCATCACCAAAAGTGTTCAGGGCCCTCTTTTGATGTTTTTAGGGATTTTATCCCTGAGTTCAAATATCTTCTCTTGAAGTGGATTTTCAAGGCTTCCCACTATTCTAATGCTTTTATCATGACTACCAAAGTATATATAACCTCCAAAACCTTCATGGTAACTTTAAAATATGTTAAACTCCTTTATGACCATGCTCAAGTGTCTATGATAACTATAGAGGCACACACAATAACATATTAGGAAGTGACGGTAAGACTATGGACTATGAATATTATAAGACATTATACTAGAGCTATTATAGGCTCAAGTTGAACCCTTGGAGAGGGTTCATTAAGCTATGGGTCACCTATAGTGGGGATAAAACTCTAGAGTAGGTTGGATTCCTCTTTGATGCTCACCTAAAACTAATGTAAAGCTAATTATTCACAAGGAAGAGGGTTAGAAAGGGGATAAGGGATATTAAGAAGGTTAACTAGGTGATGAACCAAATTTAAAAGGGAAGATCCCATAAGCTTAAACCCACACTAGATTTGTAGGAGATAGTACTAGCTTACACAACCTCAAGATCAAGCTAATTGCATAAGTATTTCATAGAAGAGGTTTAGAATATAACACTAATATAGACCTACAAACAACTCTAAAAACTCCCTAAACAAGGTAAAAAAGGAGGATAATAGATGAGGAATATTCTCCTTCATGAAATGCCATCATGCATAACTCACCAAATTAGATCCAAGGTAAGAAATAGGCAATGAAAGTCTCATATTACATCAAGAGATAATTTTTAAAAATGCTTGATAGGGTCAAACCTAATCAAGATAAGCATAATTTATAGTATTCCAAAGAGTCCCATATCTCCCAGAAAGATAAAAAGTCTAAACTATGAGAACCATTTCAAAGGAGAAGAAAATGGGATCATATATGGTAAGGGGATAAGAGAGAAGAGATGTTGGAACATGCAATCAGAAAAAGAACACTTTGTCCTAAGTCATTAATTAAAACTAAGATGCCACCTTTTTTTCTTTATCTAATGAAATACTTGCCACATTTTTGATTAATCGGGACACTACCCATGTCTTGTTGAGTGAGGAAGTCCCCAAAGGTTTTGAGGACACATTAAATGCCCCTAACTATAGTTCCCAACCCTAGACCCTTTCTTAGATCTTCTATGTATATTTTCACATGGTTTCTACATAAGGACAAAATCCTTACATCTATTAAATTCACTGAGATTTGATTGTCTAATTTAGATGGTTTCTTGTTAATAATATGGTCATGTTGAAGGATGATGACCCTTTGCATTAATCATATTTCTATTTTATCTTCATGTTTGGATCATAGGTTAGGTGGAAAATCAATATAAGGTTATTGGTTTTCTTATAGTTTCCATATCAATATAGACTTGTAGACTATATAGTACTTTTTGATTTTATAATAGGTCCAAATAGACCCATTCTATCTCTATAGGAACTAAAAGTTTGTATATGCATACATGGATGCTTCTTAAAAATGATGAACACTATTATAGAAATAACCCTACCTAAGAAAAAATACAAACTAGAGGTCCATATTTAGCCTTAATGGTGATTCATATATGTTACTGATCTATAAACTAAAAATGCAAGTGTGTCAAATTTGAATAACTCACTTTTGCATTTAAAAGTTCTTTCTATTTTTTGACTTTCTAAAAAAAAAATTGTATAAATAAATTAAAACTAGAATTAAAATGAAGATTAGAACATAATAATAATTAGAGAAAATCATAAGATGTCACCAACAAATTGATAATGGAGTTCGGCTTCAATAGCCTACGTCTCTGGGTCCATTCCAAGTGAAGACTATTCTCATTAATTTTGTGCAACAAATGGCTTCCAAAATAAATACAAGTCTTCGATTCACCTTCTCTAATCTCTACTTTCCGATAAATATATCTCTTAGACCTGAAAATAATGGCCCAAGGCCATACAAATCAACAACAACACTCTAAACTTCTCAAATCTTCTTACACAATCAACTTTCTGTGTCTATTCAAGTAGAAATTAGTCCCTTTTATAACACTTCAACCTCCATGGATGAAGTGCTCAAGGAATTAATCTTTCAGGTGGTAGGTCAAAGGTTCAAAACCACTCCCCCACCTTTTTAGGTGCTTGGACATGAGTAAAAGGTCGGTCGTCCTCCTTTTGGCACGATTTGACTTGGTTTTTATCCCACATTCGCTGGGAAAATGGTTTTTAATGCTTTAAATAGACAAGTTTGTTCCTTTTCAAATGCCTAAGGCTTAGGTTCCAACTTAGGCTACATTTAGACTTGGTCAAGCATGATGACGTGGTGGGTGACATGGCAGTTTGGCCTTTGTCTTCTTGTTGAAGCGTTTGAAAATTTCAAATAACATGTGATTAAAAAAACACCAAACCAATTTTTTTTTGCACCTAGTTATTTTTCCACGTGTCAAATGGATATTGGTCCACTTGGCACATTTCAATAGTGCCACATCACTTTCGACACCCCATTTTTTACTTGTCATAAGATTTATTCAACTGGCTATATCTTGAGCATCTGGACTCCATTTTTTGATCGCGAAAAGTGCTAGAAATCTCTTGACAAATTTTACAATGTGTAAATGATTTGAATAGAATTTGAAGACTTGACAAATGGAATGGTACATGGATCCACCTAGATCATTCCTACCCATTGGGAACTTTTGGACCTCTAAAAGTTAAAATTAATTGGTAATAAGGTGAGGGTATTTTTCCCTCACCTTTATGACTTCCATCCATCTGGCCTTGCTTGGGTGCATCCCTTTGAAACCAACATGAAGATATTTAGCATTACCTCTTCATGAAGTCTGTATATTCCTATCAAGTATAGTATCTTCCTGTAATTTTGTTAGATATTTAGGAGAAAAATCATCAACGAAAGGAATGGATACACTTTCATCATGATCAATTATCATTGGAGGCTCATACAATTATAGATTTTCCACATTTATAGCTGAATAAATCTGCATATAAGATGGTAAATCTAATTTGAAAGCATTTGTGCCAATTTTTTTTGTTATTCGAAAAGGACCATACTAGATTGGTTTCAACTTTTTACCTTCACTTGTCAGTCTTTCCTTACTAATGTGAAGCCATACCATATCACCTACAATAAATTGGTGATCAATACGATGTTTGTCATGCCTGGCTTTGTACTTGGCTTGACTTTTCTCTAATTGAGTATGAATAGTCTGATGAATGAGCTGTATTTGTTCAATGAACTTCTTGGCTCAAATGGCTTCTTTTAGTTCACCAACAACTATATCCTATCCATAGCAAACATATAAAGGAGATTTAGGCAAGTATCCATAACAAAATTCAAATGGAGATTTCATAGTAGAAGAATGAAGTGACTGGTTATATGCATGTTGTATGTAACACAATTATTCATCCCATAACTTTGGATTTTTATTGCTATAACCCCTAAGCAAATGTACCACAGTGTAGTTCACATCCTCTATTTGTCCATTGGTTTGTGGATGAAATTCAGTGCTCTTTTTTAATTTAGTGTCCATTAGTCCCCAAAAAGTTGACCAAAAACCCCCAATAAATAGAGAATCCTAATAAAAAATAATTGAAGTAGGCAAACCAAAATGAACCCATACATGTTTAAAGAATAAATGTGCAGTGCCTTTGCCATAAATTTGCTTAGTGTAAGGAATCAAAACAGACATTTTGTTAAATCTATCCAAAACCACATATAAATAGTCATATTTTCTTCATGTTCATAGGCAACCCCCCCACAAAATCCATGGAGATACTTTCCCATGGGTGAGTAGGAATAGGTAGAGGATTATAAAGTCCCAGTTTCCTATTACTAGGTTTACTTGTGGCACAAAGAGTACATCCCTTTATATATTTAGCAACATTTTCTTACATACGAGGCCAATAAAAATACATCTTCAAATGTGCAACCATTTTAGAAACTCCAAAATGACCTGAAATAAGAGAAGTATGTGCTTCTCTAATCATGTGCACCCTCCCATTTTAGATAAAGTTTTTCCTTTCGTAATGCATCCATGACTTTATTAATGTGGATCACATGCTCTTCCCATGACTTGCTGAAAATAAATATATCATCTAAGTAAACTATAACAAAATCATCAAGGAACTGTCTAAAAACATCATTCATCAATCTCATGAATGTAGCCGGGGCATTACACAACCTGAAGGGCATAACAAGCCATTCAAACAATCCTTGTTTTGTTTTGAATGCGGTTTTCCACACATCACTTTCATTTATTCTTACTTGATGATATCCACTTCTCAAATCTAGCTTAGTAAAATAAATAGCATGTTTTAAGTGATCCAACAAATCATCTATATGAGGAAGAGGGTAATGATTCTTAATAGTAATTTTATTTAAAGCACGAAAATCAACAAACATTCACCAAGTGCCATCTTTCTTTAGCACCAAAATAATTGGCAAACCAACAGGAGATGAAATTTAATGAATAACACCTCTATCTAATAGATCCATTACCTATTTTTTGATTTCCTCATTTTCCACCATTGATAACATGTACATGCTAGTGTTAGGGAGAGGAGAATCCTGCAATAGCTGAATTTCATGTTGAACTCCCCTTTTAGGGGGAAAGCCCTTAGGATCTTGAAATACATTATCATAAGTAGAAATGATTTCAACCAATTCATTCTTGTGTCTAGGATCACACTTTTCCAAAGCTTGAGAATATTTTTTTCCCTTAGACTTAAACAACATGAGACAAAAAGTCTTGCTTGAATTAACTAGTCTTTTCATTTGCCCTACTATAACCAAAGAAAGACTTGTTCTAATGTGATGTGCTCTAACTACATATTCAATGCCATCCTTAACAAGCAAGTACTTATTCTCCTCTCTATAGAAGATTTCTTTTCTATCATAAAGATATGGGCTTCCCAAAACAATCCCACATATGTCCAATGGAACAACATCCAACTCAACCTCATCTATGAACTTGGATGTGATGGCAAACCTTAGCCTACAAGTTTGTGAGACTTGTAGCTTCGCATTGTCACACACTCAAACTAGTGGATAAGGCTTTGGATGGGGATTGGTTTGTAAGCCTAGCTTCTTAACAATCTCTTCAAAAATTAAATTTGCTTGTGAACCACTTTCAAATAGAGTGTCAATCTTAGTATGCTTTGAAACAACTCTAATGTGGAACAATTCATTTCTTTTATTATCAACATGCACATAATTCTATTTAGAAGAAGATGCATCATTTGATGACTTAGTGATAGAAACTACAAGAGAAAAATCATTATGTAATCCCATAGTTGTAATCTTAGTTTCATCACCTAAATCTGAACTTAAGTCCTGAACCATAGCATTAGCCTTCTTTTCTTTCTTTTGATACCTCTTAGGCCTTAACTCAGGATGTAGTTTCCAACACTTAGACTCATCATGATTTTTATTACAATGATTACAAAATGGTTTTCCTTCTTCTTTTTTAATAGTATAAGTGGATTTCTATTTACCCTTTCCTGATGAACTTTCCCCTTTGGATTGCTTAACATTAGATTGCTTACTTTTTATTCTAGGAAAAGATTCTTTTCCTCTAAATGAGTGGCTTAAACACATACTTCATCTAAATTAGTGGGATTAAACATAATAATCATATGTCTTAAGTAACCATGCAACCCACCTATATATTTTAGCAGTGTTTCTTGTGTGTATAGAGGAACATTCAAAAGTAAAGATTTTTTCTTAAACTCTTGTGTATAATCTCAAACATTTTGGCCTTTTCCTTATTTGAAACCTTTCCAATCCATCATGGATTGTTGCATATAGCCTAAAGGATAGAATTACTTTATGAGTTCTTTAATAAATTCATTCCAAGTAGAAATCGAGTTACCTTTTTGAATCTTGGCTTCCTTCAACTTACTCTCCCACTACATGAGAGTTATGCCTCCCATATAAAGAGTATCCAAATGAATTTTTGACTCATACCCTACAATATTTGTACCCTACAATAAACATCAATTTGCTTGAACCAATTATCCAATTTTTTGGCATTAACTTCACCATTAAACATTGGTAATTCAAACTTAGTATCTAGTTTTAGTGAAGGGAGAGATTCCACAATTTTTTTACCGTCATCCGATGAAGAAGGTTTTTCAATTTTTTTACCTTTTGATTCTCCTGAATCACCTTCTTTTTCATTCTTGAATTTCCATTGTTTGTCATGGTATAGTTCCTCAACCATGCTTCTCATGTCCATGGAAGCTCGATAGAAAGCTTGTTCGGATTCCATCTCTTCTTTGGCCATCCTTGAAGCACACCTTGAACCAATATTTGGATTATACTTAATGAGTTTTCCTTCACCCTTTTAGGATTTAGACCTTGTCAACATACACTAGCAATCACTATTAAATAACAACCGCTCTGATACCAAAAATTTGATCTGTAAACTAAAAATGCAAGTGTGGCAAATTTGAATAACTCACTTTTGTATTTAAAAGATCTTTCTATTTTTTGACTTTAAAAAAAAAAATTGTATAAAGAAATTAAAACTAGAATTAAAATGAAGATTAGAACATAATAATAATAATAATAATAATAAGATAAAATCATAAGATATCACCAGCAAATTGATAATAGAGTTTGGATTCAATAGCCTACGTCTCTGAGTCCATTCGAAGTGAGGACCATTATCATTAATTTTGTGCAACAAATGGATTCCAAAATCAATAAAAGTCTTCAATTCACATTATCTAATCTCTATTTTCCTGTAAATATATCTCTCAGACCTTAAAATAATGGCCCAAGGCCATACAAAGCAACAATAAGACTCTAACCTTCTTAAATCTCCTTACACAGTCGACTTTATGTGTCTATTCAAGTAGAAATTAGTCCCTTTTATAACACTTCGACCTCCGTGGCTGAAGTGGTCAAGGCACTAACCTTTTAGGTGGTAGGTCAAAGGTTCAAAACTACCCCCCACCTTTCTAGGTGCTTGGGCATGAGGAAAAGGTTAGCCTTCCTCTTTTTGGCATGCTTTGACTTGGTTTTTATCCCACATTTGCTGTGAAAATGGTTTTTCATGATTTAAATAGACAAGTTTGTTCCTTTTCAAATGCCTAAGGCTTAGGTGCCAACTTAGGTTACATTTAGACTTGGTCAAGCGTGATGACGTGGTGGGTGATGTGGCAGTTTAGCCTTTGGCACCTTGTTGAAGTGTTTGAAAATGTCAAATAACAGGTGAATAAAAAACCACCAAACCAAATTTTTTTTGCACCTAATTATTTTTCCACATGTCAAATGGATATTGGTCCACTTGGCACATTTCAATAGTGCCACATCACTTTCGATACCCCATTTTTTACCTATTGCAAGATTTATTCAACTAGCTATATCGAGCATCCAGACTCCATTTTTTGAACTGTGAAAAGTGCTAGAAAGCTCTCAATAAATTCTACGATGTGAAAATGATTTGAATAAAAATTTAAGACTTTGAAAAATGGAACGGTACATGGATCCACCTGGATCAGTTACTTAGCTTGATTTCATCATTGTGTCTCTTTAATGGTGTTGGATCGAGATTCCATGGTGATAAGATGACCCTGTAAAACCTATTTGCTTCCATAAAAAAATGCGTTTAGTTTGATTCCCATCAAAAGCTCTAGGCTCTCCTTTGATCTAATTGGCTTTTGATCATGACCTGGATCATTGACTTAATTTGACCCATCTCTCACCATTGATCCTTCTTGGTATGAAGTAATATGAGTCATTAATATACCTCTTGACTTGTAAACTTTGTTTGAGCTTACACCATGTGTCAAATGTGCATTAATCATTATGATCTACTTTTAGTTTGCCAACTTCATGTGCTTACACCATATGTCAATATCTCAATATTTTTGACTATTTGAATCCTAGTTCACCATTAAATTATGATGTATGATGTAACATGGACCATTAGATAAATTGGGACCCATTATTTGAAATCTAATGACTAGTTTATGAGCTTAAAAATGACATCATCACTCTTGTGAAATGATGTTTGAACGACCATCATTAACATTTGTGTGACCATTAAATTTAAGATGAAAATAATATGGTTTGATCGATATTAAACTTATGTTAGAATGAATGTATTACTACATATGTCTAACTCTATAAGTTTATAACTTGAAGTGTAAAGGTCATGGAGGCACCAATTTTTTAGGAGATGTTCTTGAGGCCAAAAAGAATGAACCTATTTGATCTACTAGTCCTAGGGGCCTTATAAGTGTGTCTACAAGATGCTCAAGTTGACTAGTCCATTCTAAGCTCTAATGACATCTTGGGAATAGTCTAGTTCATTTGGTTAAGTATGGGAAACTTAGCAAAATTTGACTAAGTATCCAACTTTAAACATGCATAACTTCTTTTACACTTTGGTGGATGACCTAAAACTTAGCACATAGCAACAAAGTAATAAGCTAGAAAAACCCATATGATCTCTTTTCCCTAAGACTACCACACATCCAAGATATGGCCTTATCAATTTTCTCACTCAAATTTGTTTGAGCTTCTTAAAAATGGCCAAGTATGGAAACTTAGCAAATTTTACCTGAGAGACTGATTTTAGGTCTTCATATCTTTTGATGCACTTCAACAGATGACCAAAAAATTGGTGCATATATTCTTGGGACTAATGTGAATAAACCCATATTACCAATTATCCCTAGTTCATTGCATGTAGTAATTATGATGTTAGCAAAGTGCTTACTTAGAATTTCTACTACTAGACCTAAAATGTCTAGATGAACACAAAGAACCAAATACATTCTAAGCACTTCCAAGTCATTCCAAGAACTCTTTACATATCATAAGGTCTCTACAACTTTGTACCTATCCTTAGATATACTACTCCATCAAACCATGCAAGAAGATCATATGTGGGCCAAAATTTGGCCAACATCTTTGGTGAATCACAAGGGTTACATGCCTATTTATGCAATCTAACCTAGACCATATGCCTAGTCTAGTCCATTGGGAATGGAGTCTCATCTCTGTAATTGAGTTGATCATGAAGATGATACAAGGATGACCTTTTCTTGACAACCCCCTCTTGAAACAATAAGGACCAAAAAATTAAAACAATAGAGGCAAATTCACGTAGGCACATGTAGGAAAGAAAGAATAAATAAATTACTAAAAAAATGTGCACAAAGGCACTTAGAGAAAAGAATGAACCTACTCTAATATATATATATATATATACACACACACACACACACACACACACACACACACACACACACACATATATATATATATATATATATATAAGGTTAAAATTCATAGGTATTTTCCACCTGGGTAAAATGGAAAACTTTGAGTATCATTCACTTGTGATAAAATAGGATGACAAATACCTTGGTTTTAATATTTCTTGATATGTGAGATGAGATGACTAGATGTTGATCCATTTGGAATTGTCTCAAGTGGATGAAATAGGACAAACATGTCTCTAATATATACATATTAGTCCATTTCTTCAAGGCTTACCTCATATTGGACTATAGGAGAATCTTCAACCTTCTCATTTGATGTCTCAATTTTGTGATATAAATGAAACACAAGTGATGGCTTCTCTATGTCATCTTCCAATTGAGATAGGTATCTAATAAGACATCCTCTTGTCAATAAAAATATTGAGAAATCAGATTTTACCTAGCTTTTATTGTTTTTTATCCTATTATCATGCTCCTTGGGCAAAATTAGATCATAGTCTCCTTGGAGAGGAATATAACCTACCTTTAAGACCTTAAACAAATCTTCCAATGTGACCAAAGTTACAATTACAACCTCTAATGACTCATTAGGATCATGTTCAAAATCCATATTTTGATCACCTACTTTTTGTACCTACTTACCTTAAGGTATAGGTGTGTCATCCAAGCTTGAAAAAAAATCTTTAAGTTCATCCCATAAGGTAACCACTTCTTGGTCATATGTAGGGATTCCAATCTTGACCTCATCAAGACTTAATTTATAGCAGCTAGATTAGTCTTCTCCCTCTGAAGAGAGGGGAGGTTCATCTTTGTAAGAAAGGTCTAACTCATCATGTTCTTGGTGATATTCACTAGTATGATCATCAAACAACATCACTTGAGCACTTGATATATCTTCTTCATCAACCTCATTCAAGGTTTCATCTTAGTCTTTGACTATAAATAAGGGTTGATCCAACCATCCAAGGTCTGAAGTATCATACCTATCTTGCTCAAAATTAGATTTTCTTTCCTCTAGATCTGACACATTAGGCTTATCTTCATTTGGCACCTCATATTTAATTTTACCCACCTTAGACACCTATTCTTGATCCTCTTCTCAATCTATGTAGAATGGACCTTCAGTTATTAATTAATAATCTACTACATTCTCATCTTAAGGATGGACTTCATCAATATCTAGTTCATTTGTGTCAAAGCTATGCCAAGAAGGATAGTCTAAACCTAAGTTTTCCATTTTTAGATGAATTGGACTACCCATCATGATTTCTTCATCATATACACTTGCATTATCCTCTTTAGGTTCACCTATGATTGTAAGCTCCTCCTTTATCCCTTGTAAAATATGTTCTTCCTTCATGAAGGAGATGGTGGGAGGGTGAAGAATTTCACCTTGATTGCAATGTAGAAGATAATGCTCCCTACTAGGGACATTTAAAGCTCTTTTAGGAAACTCTTGAGGGAAGGAGAGTATTTAAACTCTTGTACACCAAAATCATTAAGTTGAGCTATGATTATTTGATTCATTTCTTGCACAACTAACCCTTCCTCTACCAAGACTAGCTCTTAGACTACTTCAATTGACACCTCCTCCTTCTTTATGCCCTTTTGAACTAATTTTTGTGATGGAAATGAGTATGGAATAGACACTTTTAATTCATTTTGGATGGTTATAAGAGAGGGTGGCCTTACAAGTGAGGGCTTGACATAACCAGGATCAAAGGTTTAGGACAATATCCATTATGAGATGACTTCATGTTCTTCCATGAGAATGGGCATAGGGGTAGGAGAGGGAAAACTGATTGGCTCAATATTGACATAATCTTTCTCCCATATCTCAAATATTTCCTCAATGGACAATACCCACCCTTTCATCTCTTACTTCTCAACATGTGGGTAGTCAACTTCTTCAATGGATACCCATACACTCTATAACTCTTGCAAGAAGATCTTTATCCCTTCCAAGGCATGAATAGGGAATTCATTTCCAAGCTTGACCCCTTCCTTGATTTTCATTATTGTTCTTCCTTGGTCTAATATTTATTCTCTAAGTTTTTACAAGGATGGAATTTGACAAGGTTGACTAGGGGTTGATTAGGGACTCTTAAAGGTTGATCTTGAGGCTCTTAGATGGGGGAGGGCATATAAGGCTAATCTAAATGATCCTATTACCCTTCATAAGATATTATCATACTATCTACATTTTGGACCATGTTTTTTTTATCATTTCTATATCCTTATTCTTACAAGGTGACCATTGTTCTCCATCACAAACTAACCATCTATTCTTGACTAACTAAAGAACACTCTTTGCTTTTTGTAGAACATAAATAGGGATAACTAGAGAAAGATACAAAACCTTACCAAACTCCCTTATCAGCTCAATATAAACTTATAATATTTGCTTAACTCCTAATAAGAATGTAACAGGGTAAGCCTGGTCTTGACAAGGGGAAGTAGAGGACTGATTTGAATGTAAAGGAGGCTGACCTTGGTCATATGCAAGGGTAGAAGGAGGACAAGGGTTATGATAGGATTGATAGGCTATTTAAGGTCCAATTAAGGGGAACACATTTTTATATTCAAATTTTGCTTTTAATCTTGAAAGAAAGTAGTAAAACTAAAAGGAAGGGTGTGGTTAGAGAACCTAGATTTGGTTTGTGCTCCATGATCTAGATGGTTGTGAGAGCTCATCTTTGGCTTGGGAGGATGACCTACATAAGAAAGAGTCTAGAAAATTGTTTGTTAGTTAGGTAAGAAAGGTGGATTGCCTATCAGGTTAGATTCAAGAAGTGTGAGCTCCCTTAGAGGCTGTCAATCTACCTTTTAAGATAAGTTAATGTTTAGAAGAGAAGGTTGCATAACATATATGAAATTACTTACTCAACTAAAATAAATACTTTTCCAAAAGAAATATGTTTAACAAAAAAACATTAAGATAAATGTTAAACTATCAAAAGGTTAGTTTATATTAGGGTCAAGTTACTATTTTTGGTCTGTATAGTGATAAAGGTCAAGAAAATAGAGTTTGATTAAGGTTATTGGGTGGGTAGGTGCTTACTGGTTGCTTGCTATTTTTTGGTTTGATAGTGATTGTTGATGATCAGAGTGGCTATGGATGGTTGAGCTAACTATCAATGATTGAGTTGACCATTGATTGTTAGATAGATCATCACTAGTTGAGCTAACTATCAGTGGTTAGATAAATCATGGATGGTCACAAGGACCATCAATAGTTAGTGTTAGTCTAGTCTGGGTCAAGTAACTCAACTAAGTGAGGTTGATTGATTTGGTTTAAGGTTGGTTTTGGTTAGCTACTAGTTGTAAGATAGAGGGTGAGTCTCAGAAGGGTTTGGCTTAGAGGATGAGTGCTCAAATGGTCAAGAGGTTAAAGATTGGGTATAAGCTATAAAATATTAAATAATCTGGAACAATGATAAAATACTTAGCTAATAGCTTTATGAATAAGAACTTCATTGATAGAGATTGTTGGTGAGGATTATTGATGTTGATGATGGTTGATGATGATTGGTTGACCTATAAAATAAAATATGACACACGAAGATCATAGATGTAGATGGCTCTTGATAATGGTTATCACTCCTTTTCACCTTTTGAAGCTCTCTTTTTATAAGAAAGAAGGAGAGGTGGAAGTGTAGGTTAGATCAAGGATTCATCTCATATCTAAATTTAACTTAAACATGCATTGACTCACATAAGATAATTATAAAAAAGTAAATTGTAGTTTGATGTTAGAGTTAAATATTTAGGTGATGGATAATTGACCATTGAAAGTCAAGTTGATCATTGATGGTCAAAGGTCAAAGGTTAAATTAGACAAAAGGGTGTGTTTAGCCAATTAGAGGTTTGGTAAGGAAAACTTGACCATCAGTGGTTAGGATGAACATCGATAGTCATACCACTGACCATCGATGATCGAGTGTAAAGGTTAAAGTTGGGTCAAAAGGTGGGTTTAGCTAGTAGGTCAAGATAACTAGAGTTATGTCTAGTTTGTGATTAAAAGGTCAGGGTTAGGTCTATAAGGGGTCCTGAGGTGGTCTAGGGGTGTTTCAAAATGTATAACCATAATGTGTAGTTTTTTAGTGTCTACATTTTTCCATTTTTGTTATGTAGTTTATAGAAGCAAGCTACAAAACAAAAATGGATTATGGGTTGAAGGTTTAGTTGAAGATTAAGTTACCCTGAGCATGGGAGGAGGTGTTCCCCTTCAAACTGGGAATCGATGATGTAAAATAGAATCTAGTGTGTGTTTGATAAGGTGAATGAAGGTGATGATGAAGGTGGACATCATGAAAGTGGGTGATAGGTTGGGCACTAAAGTGAAAACATACACATGAAGTATGACAAAAGGTGTAATAACCAAGATTGTGCATTGACTAGGTTATCATAGATGGTAAAAATAAATTTCAATACTAGGACAAGTGATAGTGGACCATGTGACCACATTTAGGATTGGAAAATAGGTACACTTGTAAATGCAAGTATCCTAAGTGATGCCTATGTTTTGGTGGGTATCCATGGTAAGAAGTGCTCCTGATGAAAACATAAACTGGTCAAGTGTCATGGGTATCTGAGGTAGGAAGTTCTCTCATAAAGACACAAAAGGGTCAGGTATGCATGAGGTGGTATAAGTTCAAAAAGGTGGTTAACATGGAAATGTTATCATTATGGTCAAAAGTACTAGGAAAAAATTGTCACAAAATACACACTAGTTAGGTTGAAATAGATCAATGGTGAAATAACAAGGTGGTTGAGGTGGGCGAAGAAGGTAGTCTCCATGGGTGGATGTTTTGTTGGTGGAGAGAGGTGATTTCCAATGGTTATTTTAGGTGATGGTTTAAAAATGTAAGGTTAGGTTTTGGAGAAAGGTGATATCTAATGGTTGGTGGTGTTCAAATTATTTGCCCAATTTGGGGTATAACTTGGTTTGGTAAAAGGTTCCCCATTTCTTGGTGAAAGGGTGTAAAATGGGTAGTTCAGGGTGTTAATGACCCAAAAAAGGAAGATATATGTCTTAACAAGGTCATCATGAAAGTAAAAGGAGTACGCTAAACATTCTAATTTGCAAAGACTATAATGGCAAAATGGGTGGGCTTATAAACATAAACCCTTCATAGTTTACTTAGTTTTTAGTTTGATGGTTAAAAAGGTAGCTTGATCACAAAGGGTCAAGTAAGCTCAAAATCCCTTGATTTTCTAGAGGGTAAAAAGAGAGATGGGTAAAATGGGTAAATGGATAATAGTGTGACCTTAATGAGGGGATTTTTTTAGTAAAGTATGTCACTTAAGTAAGCATGATGCTTGATCATGTGAAAAACTCTAGTTATCAATTATTTCTAGTGTTAAAGGAATTAGGTGCAATGGGAGTAAGGTCTAAGAAACAACATTTAAACACATTGACATGCTGGCATAAATTTGACATAAGGTGAAAACCTTATGCTCTCACCTAAAGCACAATAGTGAAGGAACCAAGCTTGTGTTGGGTTAGTCGTGTCATGTTGTAGCCAAGGGATATGTATGGTTTAAGGGGTTCATGGGATTATGTAGCACATGCTTTAAATAGAGGGGATTAAAGCCTTATCAGTGTATGCAAGCCAAGGATTCCACAATGAGGTGTCTATTCATCTTGAAGTTGTTAGTTAGTGTTACAATTAACATGAGGGATCTTCATAGTGGTTAAGAGAGCTAAGTGGCATAAAGGCACCACTTACTACCATGGTGGAGTCCCAGATAATCAATAGACTATATAGAGAAAGAATACCACAACCATTCTATAGTAATTTATATTCATTCATTGATATCTTTTTCTATTACAATAACCAGTAATAGCCTTTGCTAATCGATTCTAATTCTAATTATGCTAAAGGCTCACAGATGAGCATGGCTTACATTTTATATTTGGCATTCAAAACCCTTACTCCTAGTATCACTCTTCAATTCACCAAAGATTCACTATAAAAATCAAATCATTCTCTTCTACTCTTAGAGGTCACCTTTAAATAGGTGTTGGCCACTCCTCTTATTGATTGGATAGGCACATGCTAAAGGACAAGTAGGTGAGAGCTTCTTGACTCCATTATGCCATAGAGGACAACTAGGTGCATGCCAAGTTATTAGTAATAATAGTTTACCTATTTATTCCACTACTTAAACGTCCATGCTCTTCAAACTCTAAGTCACCATGTGTAGTAATGGGTAGGTATGCCTTGAGGCTTGTAATGATCTTCAACCATTAGATAATTGGCATGGGGACTCTGAGAGTTGAACTTAGTTAATTCCAAGGTGTACAAAAAGGGGTCTTTCACTTCCTCTAAGGATTTTCATGCTCTAGGATGTGTCTCAACTGGCACGAGACCAAGTCTTACAAAAAGGGTCCCCAACATCACCCCATACAAAATTTTTAGTCCACTCCAGGCTAGCCCTAAAACACCTTAGGTGTGCAAAATTTGGGTGCACCTTGCTGTAAGTCCTTAAAATTCTCAAAGACTTGGATGGTGTTGGTTGAATATTTTTTTGATTAGAGTATTGATAAACAAAATAGGTCTAATCAGCCAAAGTAGGAAGATTAGTCATCCAAATGTGTAGGTTTACCACATCAAAAGGGGACTGGTCTCTCCTCTCATGAAGGAGAGGTTCCTTATAGATATGCTATATATATATATATAGAAAATAATACTCAAGGGTAGGACAAACCATCCATCTCTCTTTTTTCAGAGATCATGCATGTGGATCAAAGGAAAAACTCAAGGGAAATGATAGAAACCACTCCTCTTCATTCAGAAGTACTACTCAACAAACCAAAAGAATACTCCTAGTAGTAAATGCAAAGTGTAACCAGGGACGTAGTAATCAGCAAATTGAGATGTAGCACAAAGTCTCCACCTGAATTGCTCAAGAGTAAGATACGAAGGACAATGAGGGCACAAAGTCATCCCAAGGTCCTTTACATAGAAATGAAAAGAAAACACACTAAAGGAAATTATGGGGGCACAAAGTCTCTCCACAGTTGACTCTCTAGGACACCTTCCTGACTACTTTCATTAATTCTACTTGTTGAATTAAAGGAATAGAAAATATATCAAGGAAAAAGACATAAGAACAGTTTCCTCAACAACAAAGATATTATAGCACAAATTCTAAAAAGTCACTTGCTTTCTTATTCCAATAACAAAATATGATCAACAATCTGAGCTCAAAGTCTCATTATTGCCTTTCAATTTGGACAGAGTTTCATTTCTAATTGTCAAAAAAGAGATACCATTACAATAAAAGAGATTCCCTTATATAGCCTCTTCAAAAAGGACTCGGGAATAGTAATGCATCATGTTGCATTGAAAATTGTTAGGAAGACAGGCTAGAAATTAGGGGCATCTACCCATTTATTTTTCTCAATGCAAAGAAACAAGTCACGCTATTGAAAGTTTGCAGCTTTCAATGTCCACCTGACAATCTGCTCCTTCCTTCATTGTTCCTCCTTTTTTGGTTAATTGAATCAGGTCCTCGATTCAATTTGTTATTCTGTTCCTTCCTCACTTTTTGCTAGTCTTAGCCTTAAATCCTGTGAATGCATTTGGGTCTATAGATTATAAGGATCAACGGCTATTTTATGAGCTTTGAAATTTGACGTTACGCGCCTGTCACTACGTTTTCAATGGCTAGTTTGCTGTCTTAAATTTGACATCTTTAGGCATGTCATCCCTTGATCCTTCTTCAGATTTTCTATTTGGCACTTTCTCAAAAATAATCTGCCCTTTTAGGCCTTAATAAATGATGCACTTTGGGTCAAGAAGAGCCCCCCACAAGGGTATCTGCCCTTCAGGCAGTCTTTGAATGACCTTCAGGCTTTGATAGTCTCTCACAGACACTTCTTGCGGACAATCCCTGCAGGCATTTTCCCTTGGCTTTTTTGTGGCCATTTTTTCATGGACAAAAAGTCCACAGACAAATTCCCTAGGCTTTCTTTGTAGCTATTTTCTCGCAAACAGAATTTTTGCAAAAATTTCCTATGGACAAAAAGTCCACGGAACTGTTCCTTTGTTGTTTTGGCTTTGAGAATTTCCTTTGGGTTTTCTTCCCATAGTCACTTTCTTGAATTCCTTTGGAATTTCTTTCTAAAGGAATTCCTTTGGACAAAAAGTTTGAAGGAATCATTTCTTGCCTTAGTCTTTTTTGAATTCCTTAAATAAAAATATTAAAGAATTACCTATGCAGCCTTCTTTGAAAATGACCCTTCTGAAGGGTAATTCTATTGATCAAGTGCCATCTGCAAGGGAACTTATCCTTCAAGAGGCTCTTTGAACTTTTTCATTTGAACTACTTCTTTGAACCATCTAAGTGAACCACTTGGTTGAACCAAGCCATTGAACCATTTGATTGAACCAAACATTGAACTAATTCGTTGAACCATTTCATTGAACCAAGCTGATGAACCAATTAAATGAACCCACCTTTGAACCAAAAGATGTTGAACCAACTATTGAACCAATTGAATGAACAAAATCATTAAACCTATTGAACTTTAAACTCATTGAACCTTTGAACCAAAGTGGTTCAATGGTTCAACGGTTCAAGCCTTCTTTGCTTAGATGCTTGCTAATGAAGATTTTTGATTAAACCAAGGCACTGAACCAATCCAAAAAATGACCAAGTGTTAGAAACTAATTCTTTTGGTTGAAACCACTTACAAAAGTCTTTGAACCTATAGAAATGAACCTGCTTGTAGGGTCCATAGAAACCAATTTCGTAGAAATCAACCTGTAAAGCCCATTGAACTTGGCCTACAGAGTTCATAGATTTTTTTCCCTATAGAGTCTGTAGATTCCTGAGAAGCTTGAAAAATGAGGAATTTGAATGCCCAGGACAAATTTCAAAAAGAGAAGAGACAATCTATAAGACTAAAATAGTTCAAATGTTGTCCCAAAAATGAGTGATATTTTTGGGGGACAACAGCTGGCTCTAGTTGGGGAAATTCTATCAATTGCAAAAAGAATTAAAAGGAGTAGAATCTAGACTCTCCAGTGTCTTCATGTGTACCATTAGCCTATGGGGTCATGCTACCCAGAAATGAAAGGCATTAAAAAAAATAGAATTAAAAATTGTACAAATATACACACACAAACACACACACACACACACACACACACACACACACACACACACACACACATAGATGCAATGATCTGATACTTCAAGAGTTGAAGTGTTTCAGATGCTACCCATTATGAGGTAGAGAAAAGAGTGTGCCATCTTGATATTTTAGCAAAAAGCTATTTTCACCAATGTGCTAATGAATTATAAATGGGCCTCTCCAAAGGGAGTCAAACTTTCCATGCATCCCCTTTAGTTCTCTCTTTTTCTCCCACAACAGGACTTGATCTCCAATCTGGAAATCATGATTTTTGGCTTTCTGGTCAAAGAGTTTCTTTACCAAACTTTGATGAGCAGCAATTCTATCCACCACCATGGTTCTCTATTCCTCTAGCTCAGTTAGGCACATGATTCTTTTATCAAGAGAGATTTCATATGTCTAATCTTCAATTGCCTTTGCCAATTTCAAGGCTGACAATTCTAATTTGATTGGTATCTCAACATTGATACTATAAAGAAGTTGAAAATGAGACATACCAATTGCCCTCTTTGGTGTGATTCTATCTACCCATAGAGCATCAACCAATGTTTTATGCCATGTCCTTTGATTGTCATTTGCTAGCTTCTTGATGATAGTTACTAGGTTCTTATTACTAGATTCAGCTTGTCCATTTCCTTGTGGAAAATAATCAGAAGAGTGAGAGAGTATAATTCCATAATGGAAACAAAATTATGTAATCTCTTGGGATGTGAAACAATCTGCATTATCAGTAACAATTTTGATTGGAACTCCAAACCTAGAAATGATATTCTCTTTGAGGAAGTTGCATACAACTTCTGAAGTAACATGCTTAGTTGGGATTGCTTCTACCCACTTGGTGAAATAGTCAATTATTGTAAGGACATAATCATGTCTAGTACTTGAAGATGGGTTTATAGTCCCAATAAAATCAATCCCCCATTGTTGGAAAGGTTCTTCTATGATCACTGGCTTGAGAGGGATAGTAGCTAACTTGGGTCTTCCAACAAATTGTTGACAAAGTTCACATTTCCTAACCCACTTATGTGCATCTTGGAAAAGAGTTGGCCAATATAACTGGCTCGCAAAATCTTGTGAGCAGTCATAGGAGCAGAAAAATGTCCTCCATAGGCCAGATTGTGGAAAGATTTCAAAATCTGGCTTTATTGCTCTTTGTCTACATAGCAAAAGAATACTCCATCTATGCTTCTCTTGTACAAGCTATTGTCCCAAAGGACAAAATTGGTAGCTTTCAACTTGATAGTCCTCCTTTTTTTGTAAGACAAATGAGTAGGACATTCACCATAAGTAAGGAAATGAGTGATACCTAAATACCACTCATTGGTAGTGGAGACAAAAAGGACTGTTGGTGTCTCTTCCACTTTAGTTTCTTCACACTGTGTGTCTTCTGGCTTATTATCAGCAATTAATTGGCATAGGCCTTTACCCCTGACCAGTTTTGTTGGCTTGATGTCTAGATCAAACTCTTAGATCTTTTTAATCTAATTACCTCTTCTCGTGCCAAACTCTTATTGAGTTAATATAGACTTAACTATAGTGTCAGGAACTAAGGTAGTAGTGTGTGAATTCATAATATAGAAGCAGAAAAGTTTGACTGCTTTCACCAATGCATAAGCATGCCTCTCTATATTTGAATACTTCATCTCATGGGTTTTGAGAGGGTAACTCATGAAAGAGATAGGAGATTCCATACCTTCCTTATCCTATTGAATAAGAATTATTGAAAGAGTGTGTTCAGATGCATAGCTATGTATGATGAAATATTTATTGTAATCTGGATAAACCAAGGTAGGGGCGCGAGCAATGGTGGTCTTGATATCCTAAAATGCTGACTTGCCTTCTTTAGTCTAGCTGAAGATGGTCTTCCATTTTATCATGTTTATAATGTGTCTAGTCTTCTCAACAAATTTGGGCATGAATCTCCATAAGAAATTCACCTTTCTGAAGAAAGAATGAACAACATTTTTGCTTGTAGGCAAATTAAGCTCTTTAATAGACTTGACTCTATCTGAGTCAATCTTTATGCCTTCTTTGACATAATGTGTCCAAGGTGTTTCCCTTTTGTTACTCCAAAAATAGACTTCTTGGGGTTCAAATAAATACCATTCTGGCGGCAGTGCTCCAACACTTGTTGTAAGTGGTGTACATGATCAGATCGGCACTTTGAAAAAATAGTCAAATCATCAAGGTATTCCACTATGAATTTACCAATCTCATCTTTGAAAGCCAAATCCATTGCTCTATGAAAGGTAGCACCAGCATTTATCAAGCCAAAAGGCATTCTTCTATGTGCAAATGTACCCTAGGGTGTGGTGAATGCAGTCTTAAGTTGGTCTTCTTTACCAACTTCAACTTGATTATATCTTGAGAAGCCATCTAGCATTGATAACATCTCTGAACCTATCACTGTTAGAAGCACTTGATCCATAATTGGCAAAGGATAATTATCTTTCAAAGATGCTTGATTTAGATTCTTAAAATCTACACAAATGTGAATTTTGCCATTCTTCTTCCTTATAGGCACTATGTTGGCAATCCATGTGGAATGATGGATTGGGAAGATGATTCTAGCATTTAATATTTTTTGTATCTCAGATAGAATAGTACCTAATATTTTTGGATTATACTATCTAGATTTTTGCTTGTAGGGCATTGAGTTAGCCTTGAGAGGAATGTCATGGCAGATTTCATCATGTTTGAAAGACTTCAGGTCTTCATAAGAATATGCTAAGACATCCATGTATTGATGGAGTAAAGTGGTGAACTTGAATCTTTCTTCAGGGGTGCAACACTTACCGATGTTGACCATCTTGAGATTTTCTTTAGTGGTCAAATTTACTTGATCGAATCCCTAAGAGAAACTTGAATCTATTTGTTGTTATTTGATGAATCTATCATGCTTATCAAATAGCTTCTCAAGAGAAACCATGCCTTTGGGAATTTTTTTTCCTTTCAACTGTAAGAATTCTTTGTTTATATCTGAACTAGATTCAGAGGTTGATTCATACTTTTGAGGTTCACTGCCTTCAAAACGTAGTTATTCAAAATTGTCTTTTCATTCCAAAAAAGCAATGATTTGATAATCATCATTGAATACTAGCCAATAATTAGCATTGTTAAGAATACTTGGTCTATAGACCAGCTCAATAGTATCCCTGTCTTCTTTAAAATTTGAATGAGGAACTAAGAGAGTTTCTGAAACAACAAGTGCATTAGCTTTGTCATTAGACTCTCTAGGTATGGTAGAAATGTTGAGAGCATCAAATATTTCAATTTGGTCCCAAACCAGGTTGTGGTAGTGGCACAATATTTCATTCTTGGTTTGGTAAAGATTTCTTACTTAACAAACCACTAATTCAGCATCCCCTTTGGCATGAAGAAACTTGATGCCTTTTTCTTGAGCAGCCTTCATTCCAAGCAGCAGAGATTTGTATTCAGCTATTTGTTAGTGTTGCTAAATTGTAATTTGTAAGATGAAGGGAACATATCTCTTTGAAGAGATATCAACACAATCCCAACTCTTGAACTAGTAGAGAAATAGATGCCATCAAATTCCAAAATCTCTATTTCATTTGATACTAATTTTTCTTTAGACTTTCCTTCATCAGAGATGGAGAATCTTTTTTCATATATATTACAGCCTACTAATTCTTCTAATATTCTAGTTGAACTAATTTATGAGTTGACACTTTCAAGAATTTTATTAGGTGTTTCATGCATTTTATCTATAGATAGAAAATAGTTACCCATACATGTGGATTCAAAAAGAATTTGAGCTTCAGGGGCTGATGTCTAGGTGACCACATTGTTTGCCTCCTTTTCAGGGAGCAACCTATTCACTACGCCTTGTACAAGGATCCTTGCCTCAGATAGATCCATGCTTAGTTCTTCTCCCATGTCCTTGCAAAAATTTCATCCAAGCAAAATGCCATAGGATGTTGGGACGTCAGCCACCAAGACAGTCATTTTAATTCTCTTGTCTGGAAAGGCTACAAATGCAAATTGGGCATCTTTGATTTTCCCCAACAATGGTACTTGTTTGTTCTCCATGGAGAAACATCTCCCAAATGTCTTGATCAGTGTGAGACCAAGAGACTCAGCTACTTTAGTAGGCATGACATTGTCAGATGCACCTGAGTCTATAATACAGTTACTCAGCTTGTGACCATTTATTAATAGGGAAATATAGAAAGGTTCTATTTTTCCAAGAGCAGCTAGGGGAGTAACGACAAGATTATTCAGAATAGGCATGTTATTTAGAGAATCATGAGTTACCTTTTAAGCTTTTTGTCTTGCAGGGATAGTTTGGTTTTTGACATATTAGATAACTTATTCAATTGATTAAGATTGGATTGCAAATATTCAAATTCAGACATTTGTATTTTTATCTTTTTGACATGATCGATTATGTCAAATGGCTGAATTGAGATAGGTATAGAGAAAAGTACTTCAACCTTCTAAGTTTTAGAAGGGATGGGAGGTGGGCTGGTTTGTGAATTTGAAGTAGAAGGGGAAGGTAAAATTGATGTATTTGCCTTTTGGGTGATTATCAGATCCTTTGATTGAAAAGGTAGAGTGGTTCCATGCTTAGCAATTGTGACTATTAGCTGAGGTTGTTCTTTTGTCTTCCCTTTATCAGCTTGCTAAACTAATTGGTTCTTGGACTTGGTAAACACTGCATATGATCCATCAAAAGCTTCTCCTTTGCTTTTGGATTCATCCTGGTAGTTTAGGAAACTAATGTGGGAGTCAGCAGCTGATTCTTCTTGATTTTTTTCAAGGAGATCAACATCATTTTCTTGATTCAATTCAGGCCAGAAAGAGAATTCCGATTCTGCTTCAAGATATCCCATTGCTGAATTAGTTGGAAGAGCTTCCAGGGCAAGTTTCCCTTGTGGGGGAGGAAGGTGATTCTATTGCCCTTGATTCTTGGTAGCATTGCCCTGATATGACTAATTTGGGAATGTCCTTCTGTATGAGAGAGCAGAAGACATTCCTTGAGCCATTTGCTTTTTGAGAGTAAGCAACTCATTTCCCAATTTTTGCATAATTGGATCTATGGTGCTTGTAGATGAATATTCAGAAGATGATGAAGTTATATTTCTATTTGGATCTCTTCTTATCTTCCCTACTAAGATGAGATCATCTTCTACCTCAGTGGCCAAATGTTGTGCTACAAAAAGATCTATTTGACTAGCACATCTCAAGAGAGAACTTACTTCAGGTAACTAAGAATTAATGAAAAAGCATTTGAGATTCTCAGCTATAGGTTGAGCTATTACAAGAATTATGTTTCTCAGTTTGTCAAATTTGGCTATGAAGTCTATCATAGGCTCATAAGGCTCTTTCTTCATCTGTGTAAGTTGAGCTAGAAGTGCATGTGCATCTTCTATAGGTTTGAATCTGGCTTCAAACTTATCTTTGAGAGTATTCCAATCAGTCACTGACTGATCCTATAGATAATAAAACCAATTTTTAATATCACCTTGTAGTGTCTCCACAAAAAGCCTGGCTGCTACATCTTCAAATTCTACTCCAATTACTCCACAAGCTATGCTGAAGGCTGTAATGTGTTCATTAGGATGAACTTTTCCATCACCATAGAATTTGGGAAAATTCTTCCTTGAGTTATGTGGAAGCTCATGTAGAGGTGGAGTAAGATTGGGAAGACCAAAAGCATTACCCTAGAGGCCTTGAACTACCATTGTAGGATTATGAAAAGGAGGAATAACAAATCTTAGAGGGGTAATTATTGGCAATGCTTTATCAATATTAGAAGTAGATACTTCATCAGGCAATGGAGATCTAACTTTAGTAGGAGGAAAGCTCTTAGTTCATTGGAGATGAAATGGTGAAGGAAATAGATCAAAATCACTTTGTTATACCAACTCGAATACAGGATCAATGATACCTTTATCCCTTTGGATTCGTGTATACCTTGAATCTACTAGATTGTGAAATAAAAATGGAAAAGAATTGACCTTGCTTTAGTTTAAAGCTTGAGGCTTTAAACTGTGCATTCTTTCCTAGTTAGTGTGGACATGAATGGATAGATTATAAATGGATAATGGATATTATATCCCCAATAGAGTCACCAAAAATTGTTGGTTTAATATTTTGTCGATTAGCGTACTGATAAACAAAATAGGTTTGATCAGCCAAAGTAGGAAGATTAGTCATCCAAATGTATAGGTTTACCACATCAGAAGAGGACTGATCTCTCCTCTCATCAAGGGGAGGTTCCCTATATATATATATATATGTATTAAATAAAAAATAATACTCAAGGGTAGGACAAACCATCCATCTCTCTTTTTTTAGAGATGATGCATGCGGATCAAAGGAAAAACTCAAGGGAAATGATAGAAACCACTCCTCTTCTTTTAGAAGTACTACTAAGCAAACCACAAGAATACTCTTGGTAGTAAATGCAAAGTGTAACCAAGGATGTAGTAACTAGCAAATTGAGATGCAGGACAAAGTCTCCACCTGAATTGCTCAAGAATAAGATACAAAGGACAATGAGGGCATGAAGTCATCCCAAGGTCCTTTACACAAAAATGAAAAGAAAACACACTAAAGTCAATTAAGGGGGCACAAAGTCTCTCCATAGTTGACTCTTCAGGACACCTTCCTGACTACTTTCACTAATTCTACTTGTTGAATTAAAGGAACAAAAAAATATATCAAAGAAAAAGACATAAGAATAGTTTCCTCAACAACAAAGATATTATAGCACAAAGTTTGAAAAGTCACTTGCTTTCTTATTCCAATAACAAAATATGATCAACAATTTGAGCTCAAAGTCTCAGTAATGCCTTTCAATTTGGGTAGAGTTTCATTTCTAATTGTCAAAAAAGAGATACCTTTACAATAAAAAAAGAGTCCCTTATATATCCTCTTCAAGAAGGACTCAGGAACAGTAACACATCATGTTGCATTGAAAATTGTTAAGAAGATAGGCTGAAAATTAGGGGCATCTACCCATTTGTTTTTCTCAATGTAGAGAAACAATTCATGCTATTGAAAGTTTGCAACTTTTAATGTCCACCTGGTGATCTGATCCTTCCTTCATCATTCCTCCTTTTCTAGTTAATTGAATAGGGTCCTAGATTCAATTTGTTATTCTATTCCTTCCTCACTTTCTACTGGTCTTGGCCTTAAAACCTATGAATGCATTCAGGTCTATAGATTACAAGGATCAATGACTATTTTATGAGCTTTGAAATTGATGTTATGCACCCGTCACTACATTTTCAATGAATAGTTCACTGTCTTGAATTTGACATCTTTGGGCGCATCATCCCTTGGTCCTTCTTTAGATTTTCTATTTGGCACTTTCCCAGAAAGAATCTACCCTTTTAGGCCTTAAGAAATGATCTACTTTGGGTCAAGAAGAGCCCCCCACAAGGGTATCTACCCTTCAAGTGGTCTTTAAATGGCCTTCAAGCTTCGATAGTCTCTCGCAGACACTTCTTGTGGACAATCCCCATGGGCATTTTCCCCAAGCTTTTTCGTGGGCATTTTCTTGCAGACAAAAAGTCTATGAACAAATTCCCTGAGCTTTCTCTGTAGGTATTTTCTTGTGAACAAAAAGTCTATAGAAATTTCTTGCAGACAAAGAGTCTGTGGAATTGTTCCTTTGTTGTTTTGGCTTTTAGAATTTTCTTCAAGTTTTCTTCCTGCAGTCCCTTTCCCGTTTTGTCTACGAAATTGTTCCTTTGTTATTTTGGCTTTTAGAATTTTCTTTGAGTTTTCTTCCTACAGTCGCTTTCCCAAATTCATTTAAACTTTTTTTCCAAAGGAATTCCTTCAGACAAAAAGTCTAAAGGAATTGTTTCTTGCCTTAGTCTTTTTTGAAATCCTTAAATAAAAATCTAAAAGAATCACCTTTGCAGCCTTCTTTGAAAATGACCCTTTCAAAGGGTAATTTTGTTGATCAAGTGCCTTCTACAAAGGCACTTGTCCTTTTGGAGGCTCTTTAAACTTTTGCATTTGAATTGCTCCTTTGAACTATCTAAGTGAACTGCTTGGTTGAACCAAGCCGTTGAACCGTTTGATTGAACCAAACGTTGAACCAATCTGTTGAACCATTCCATTGAACCAAGCCAATGAAACAATTGAATGAACCCACATTTGAACCAAAAGATGTTGAGCCAACCATTGAACCAATTAAATGAAGCAAAAAATTAAACCTATTGAACTTTGAAATCATTGAACCTTTGAAACAAAGTGGTTCAATGGTTCAACGGTTCAAGCCTTCCTTGCTTAGATGCTTGTTGATGAAGATTTTTGATTGAACCAAGGCACTGAAACAATCCCAAAAATGACCAAGTGTTAGAAACTAATTCTTTTGGTTGAACCCACCTATAAAATTCTTTGAACTTGTAGAAATGAACCTACCTACAGGGTCTGTAAAAACCATGTCTGTAGAAATCAACTTGTAAAGCCCATTGAACTTAGCCTGCAGAGTCTGTAGATTTTCTTTCCCTGTAGAGTCTATAAATTCTTGAGAAGCTTGAAAAATGAGGAATTTGAATTCCCACGATAAATTTTAGAAAGGGAAGAGATAATTTTGGTCTGTAAGACCAAAATAGTTTAAATGTTGTCCCAAAAATGAGTGATATTTTTGGGGGACAACAGATGGCACCCTTTAATTCTTGAATGGCACCTCCACTTCTATAGATATTACCTCCAAAGTAAGTACATCCATGATTTCTAATTTCTTACTGATCTTCATCTAAAAGGCACAAAATACTGCCTCTAGGTCTTGCTCTTTTATTTTTAGCTAGGTGCTAATGGAGTTAACTTACACCATCACATGCATGTTTTCAGTCCTTGAAACCATGAAGGAATGTTGGATCAAGGCATCCTTCTCCCCTTTTATCTACATGATGTGCATGTTGATGATCTCCACCTATGACATGATGTTATAGAAAATGATGTTTGCTTTTGCTTCTTTGGCATGTCCTTCAAGCTTAGTGAAGAGGTCTTCAATCTCTTCTATTTTATTTGTTAGCTCACCATTTATAGATTTATAGGGGTCTTTATTTTCTTCCATTATAAACTTTAGCCTAGGGATCATCTGCTCAATGAGCACATAGGAATAGTCTATCTCTATCATGTTGAAGTAGTCGATGTTGTCTCAGAGGGAGGGCTTTGCTTCCTTGATGCGATTGATTAGCTGTTAAATCTTAAGTTTGGTTTCCTCAATATATTTCTCCATGTATTTAGCAAATTTCCTCTAGTTACTAGCATAAACATCATTGATGATTTTATTGCATGCTACAAAGGTTGCCATTTTGATCAAAGCAGTGGCCAAATGCACAAAGTTCATGTCATGGGGGTTCAACAGATGGTAGTCATGGCCCTCTTTAGGATTCCTTGCATGTTGAATGGACTTTACAAAGACCTCAAGATCTAGTTCATTCATGTAACAATCCATGACCCATGAAACTTGGTGGTGTATAAGGGTTGTGGTGGTTCTTGTAGGCATGCACTTTATCATCTAGAAACCATCATCTTCTTTGAACCCCATTTTCCCTTTCTTGTGGTTTCTAGGATCAACCTCTACTTTTTCTTTGATATCTTCTTCTTCTTCATTGGCACTAGTTCCAGTCCCCATTTTTTCCATTTCTCTTCTTCTTCTTCTTATTCTCTGATGTTAGGCTCATCATCTCATTTTTCTTATGGGGGTTCTTTAATGGACTTTTCCCCTTTATCCCCTTCTTGGTACATCACCTCTTCCTTTGATTATTTTTCTAAGGTGCTAGCATTACCCTTTTTATCCTTAGGTACCCCCTCAAAGCTAAAACACACCTTCTATGTGGCCTCTTCCACTATTTGGGTGTTAGCACTGAGTGTTACCTTGGCTACTTCTTTCCTAGGCTCAATGCCAATGAAACCCCCTTTTATTTATCTTTTATCTAGCATGCATGACTTTTCCTCTAGGGTCACCTTTTATTCCCATTCCTTCTCCATCCTTTCTTATTTCTTGGCCTTCCCTTCCTAAACCTTTCTTTGCACTACTTGTGTGGCATACTTTTCTTCCCTCTTTTTAACTTCTTCAGCCTCAAGCTAGTCAATATTAGTTGGGTTAGGCTTGAGTCCCTTAACTCCTTATGCCTTAGATATAAGGAGAGTGTTGTGTTGATGTGGCCTTAGTCCTAGCCCATTTATCTCCATTTATTTAATATCCATTCCTCTTCCTTACCTGTACTAGAGGGAGTTGCTTCTTTAGTCACTTCGTCTACTCTATTCATTTCTTCCCTCCATGCCTTATGCATTGGTTGACTTTTCTACTTCTCTACCTATACCATTTGGATGACCCTAGTGGGCATCCATACATTTTCCATCTCTTCTTTCTACTTCCTTCAATCCTGTGCCCTTTTGGTCTCAGCCTCATAAGAGCCAAGCCTCCTTAGCCTGCACCTTGGTTTTTCTAGCTATGTGTGTGGAGGAGGTGAAGGGGATTATTCACTAGGGGATGATTCTATGCCCTTGAGCATAATGTAAGTACCTTGTCCTCATTATTCCTCTTTTGATCCATATTATGATGTGTCTTATTCTAATGTATGGGAAGGGGCCTTCTCTTTCTTTTTCTCTTTTGGGCTTTTAGGGGCTTGAGATGCGAAGCTCATACACTTCTGGTGTGATTATGTTACCAAGGCTTCCCCTTTTAAAGCTATGTTTAGATTCATCCTCTCCTCTATCTCTTTAAATTTATCCCCCCTTTTCTTTATGGGGAGATTATTCTTTTCTTGGGGTGTAGGAATTCCTTCCTACCCAACTAGGATTAGGGGCTCTCTTTGTTTCTCAATGCTAAACCCCACACATCATCCTTTTTTCTAGGCTTCATCACATAATATAGTATATGAATGAAGCTAAGTATTTTACATCCTACAAAAGATCAATATCAATCTGATGTAAGGTTTCCTCTTCATCTTCTATCATGCCTCCATTTGTGCAAGGGAATCTGTGCCTCATTCACTAGCTTTCTACATCTAACTCTTGGACTAAGATGTCAAGTCTTTGTGTATTATGGATTATACTAAACACATCCCCAAAAAAATAAATTGAAAAAGCAAAAGGAATATTCAACTATCCTAACTTATTCCTTTCCCTGAGTGCTAGATGGATGACATAGTAGTGCTACATGATGGCAAATGTTGTCATTCCAAACATGCTCACTAGGAGCCCTTGTGGGATGCACCATTCTAACCTGAAGGCTTCTATGTATTGTTTATACCACTTTAGCATGTGGGTCCTATACTTGGAAATAAAATACATGGGGTAGGTAAAGTCTTTGTATTTATGTGTTGGGATTTTGTGGTGTTTTGAGAATACCCACAAGTTGTCTTCTACATCATCCAATATCTCAATCTCTTCCATGACTATCAAGATGAGGATGGAGTCCCATCTAAATATCCCATTTATGCTGTGAAACTATAGCACATTATTGGTCATCTCTATGGTAATGAACAATGCCATGTTGAACTTTACCCCTATCCCATGTGATATGCTAGGTAGAGGTATACTTAGAAACATTGGTCCATCTCCCTCCTAGGCATAGTTTTGAGCTTACCAGTCGCACCATTACCCTTGTACCTAAGTCTTCACACTTTATGATGGGAAAAGTGTATCCCCCATTAAATTAATTAAGGATCTTTGAGATGCACTCCACATCTTCATCATCACCCATCAACTGATGGATGTCTTTTTTGGAGTCTATTAGTTTGGTTATCTTATTAATCAAGCACATCGATATCTTCATGCACCACCTTGTAAGGTACACATGATATTCATGTAAGAGAAAGAGAAGGAAATAAACAAGATCCTCTAGCTTTATAAAATAAGGAAACTCATAGAGTTTATTTTTACCTAAAGCCTTTAATTTATCTCTATTTAAGACATCAAAAATTGCATCTCCCTTTGGGGTCTTGCACCCAATGTCCACCATCCAATCTTGCATCAGGTCTTGAAATTGACTTGATGTTTGGTTTTTGTAATCTTTTAGAAGACATAAATTCATGAATGAGCACCAAGGTTTACCCAATGATACTTTAGGGAAGAATTGCATGTGTTGGTAGGACATCTTAGTCAGTGCTTCAGCTTTCACCATTGTAATGTTGACCACTTATATTGCATGTGCCCTTGTCTTGGTGGCATCTGATTCCTCTACTATTTAAACGCACTTGGATTTGAGTCACATCTCTTTGTATCTTTATGCCTTCCACTTCTTTATCATTCTCAATTTTATAGTGTTGAAGCACAAGAGGTGTGACTTGTTGGAACCCCTAATTTTAGCTTAGTGCAAGTTCCCTGTTTGAGCTTTTCTAACTATTAATGGTGGCTTGGAATTTATTTTGGTTCACCTTATCTATTTTGGCTTTGTTTCACCTCTTAACTCATGATGTGCTTCTTATTCTAGTTTGATGCACCAATTCCTCTCTTGATGTGTTATTTGATCTATGATACTTCACTCTTTTAGGGTCATTTGGCTCTAGTTCTTGGTTAATTTATCATGAATTTATAACCCTATTCATTCACTATTCACCCTATTTAGCTGGGTATGTCACCCATCATTATTAATGTCTTCAATTAGACTTGATTGATGGTTTTCTTGAGGGATTGTGAGATCTTTAAGAATTTCATGTCCCATCTACATTAACTATGTATCTTTGTTCCACCATCACATTAATTATTTCTATCAATTTTTTGGTGATGTGATATCCTTTTTCAAATGGTCACTCCCTACTTTTCTTGGATGGATTCTAGTTATCCTTGATGATCTCTTTCTACTCATGTTTTTAGTGTAACATTCACCTCTCTTATGGTAACTTGGGTGTAACACCTCACATGTGCATAATTTAGCCTCGATAATTCCACTTCTTATAGCTACACTCTTCTTTCGGTGTGCTCCTTTATCTTAGCTGATTTCTCATGTACTATGTTGCCTTGACCTATCCCCACCTCATACAAATTCCTTGTACTAGCCCTTCAACACTTGGTATATTCATCTTCTTTACATATGTTATAGGGAGTATGTCTTCTTACCTATCTTGCACTCAATGGATTTGAGCATCTTCTTTTCTCATCTTGCATTCAGCCTTATTGACCATCATCTTATCTAGGTTTGTGCCCAACCTAGTTGAGAATCTTCTCTTTCATTAGTTCTATAGTAGTTCAACATATTTGAGGGTTCCTCTTACCATCTCACCATGCACCTCTTACATAGATGTTTCTTTTTCTATGAATACTTGATTTATAGGCTTCATGTGCCCACAACTTAGGTGTCTAGCCTCATGCACTTGTGGTATAAGTTCTTGACTCATCAGATTGGATTTATGTATGGAGTGGTAAAACATAAGGATCTATGTGACCATCTTTCACTACCTATTGCCTATCTACACAACAAGAACCAAATAAATTAAAGAATCACATGGTTTTGCTTACACCAAACCTTATTTTGGTTAACTCAATTCAAACTTACTATTGACCAAAGAGTCAAAGTATCATTTATGTGAGTGCCACCCTACTTTTAGTAAGGATTTAATCAATTACAATTGAAATTCCCTTGAAGCATTTCACTGACCAACATGCAAGTTTGCATGTGCCTATTTACAAAATGTGATGGATGACATAGGGAACCATCCATTGAATCTATAGCTTGCCTAAGTACTAAAAGTATTTGGAGTCATATAACAAGATTAAGGCTCCTTTAGTTATCACCTTGCACTTGATATGCTTGTCATGCCACCTCTTTTGACATTCCTTCTCAATTTTCTAACCCCACTTGGCCTAGGTACATGTCTCATCCAAGCACTCTAATTATTCCAAACTTACTCTCAAAGATTATTGGTTATCAAGGTATCCAATTCATGTGATACACAAATAAGGTACTAAAAACTCCATGGGCATAACCACTTCAATGCCAAACACCAGTTAAAATGGTGTAGCCTGGCTTAGGTGCTTGTATGTTGTGTGGTAGGCCCATAGTACTGTAGAGACATAATCATCCCAATCCTTATGATTTACCTCACATATCTTCGTGAGGCACATTCCAAGGATTTTATTGAAGGCCTTATCCATGCCATTGGCATAGGGATGATAATGGTTGGTCTTGTGGTGTGCCACCATGTAATCTATTGGAAGGATATGTACTATCTCATTGATGAAATGAGTTCCCCTATCACTAGTCAAACTTAACAAGTACCCATATTGGTTGATGATGTTCTCCTAAATAAATCATGTTGCTATTTTATTTATGTAGTTTTTAGTTTGCCCTACCTCAGCCCACTTAGTGAAATAGTAAGTTACCATAAGCATATATTTGACCACTTTGCACTATGTTACATGGTTGATTGGCCCTAAAAAGTTAATGGTGCATTTCTCAAATGGTTCTTGGGCTAGAATAGGGATGAGATTAATTTCATCCTAATTGTTTAAATTTATAATTAACTAGCATACATCACATGCCCATGCATATTCCTTAGCATTCCTAAATAGGTTTGGCTACCACAACCCTGATTGTAGAATCTTCCATAACATTATGTCTATGGTGAAATATCCTCCAGATATCCCTTCATGTTCTTCTTAAAGGATGGATTCTTTCTCATGTTCCAAAATACACCAGTGTAAGACCTCATCCCTACTCATCTTTTATAGCTCCCCCTTAATGAGCTAGAAAGAGGATGCACAGACATTAAGATACCTCTTCTCTTTGAAGGATAGTATTTGTGGTGTCAACCCTAAGGTTAGGAAAGCATCAATCTCTACCAAGTATTCAAGAATGTGATGAACTTGGTAGAGACGTGCAACTAGAATATTGTCCTTAAATAACACCACCATGTTGCCATAATCAATTCAAGATAAGTGGTCTAGCCTTAAATTATATTTTCTAGGTTTAACCATGACTAAAAAATTGAAACTCTTGGAAGAGGAAAACCCATCTACAAATGTGCCCATACAAAATAGGTTTGTTTATGAGGTATTTTAGTGCCTTATGATCAGTAAAGAAAGTGAATGGGGTTTTTAGTAGATACTATCTAAACTTTTGCATGGCATATACCATTGCTAGTGCTTCATGCTTGATGGTGGTATAGTTTTGCTTGGCCTATGTCAGCTTTTTACTTATGAAGGAAATGGGGTGGTCCATATTACCTTCACCTAGCTATACCAAAATGACACCGATGGCTGATCCTAATGCATTGACATGGACATGAAAAGGAGTTATCTAGTTAGGAAATTAAAGTATTGGCATCTTTGCTAAATTTATCTTCAAAGTGTCAAATGCCTCCTCTTGCACCTTGCCCTAGTAAAATGGGCCATATTTATGCAAGATCTCCTCTAGAGGTGTGGCAATTTCGTGTATCCATTTATTAACTTCTTATAGTATCCATAATGGCCTAGGAAGGTGTGAACATCCTTATATATAGAAGGGGTCTAAAGCTAGATGATTATTGTAATTTTTTCTAGATCAATGAGTAATTCATCCTTATAGATGATGTACCCAAGCAGTGTGCTAAATGGGGTTGCAAAGATACACTTATAAAAATTCAATGATATTTGGAGATATCTACACCTTTTGAACATAAGGCATAGGTTGTCATGGTGGTCCCATACAAGACCATACACAGTCTAGTCATTGAGATATACTTAGAGGAACTTGCAAATGAAGTCCTTGAAAGTAGTGATCACCACCCTAGAGAACATGGATGGCATGTTATTGAGCCAAAAGGGAATCATTTTGTAAGTGAAATAACGCCATTAAGTTGAAAAGGTGGTTTTTGTCCTATCCTCCTCTATCATTACCTAATAATAACCTAAGAACCCATCAATGAAAGTGTATATTTTGCAACATATGACCCCATCTAGGTCTTCATCAGTAAAAGGTATTGGGAAGGGGTCATTGATGTAAGCAACATTCAACATATTATAATTGACATAGATTCATATGCACCTATCCTTCTTGATGTTGATGACCATCAAACTTACCCACTCTAATTATTATACCAGATAGATGACACCAATGGCCAACATTCCATTGATCTCTACTTTTTCCTTGGTGTGAAGAAGGTTGGGATTGATTTGATATGGGTGCTTCTTGATTGTTCTTGCACCATCCACTAGTTTGATGATCATCTTTAATAATGAAGGGTATGTGCCATTCATTTCCTTGTATCTATGTGGGAAGAGATATTGAAATTCCCTCAGGAGGTTGACGATACACATGATTTCCACCTTAGACTAGTATACACCTATGGTGGCCATCTTGGGCTCACCTTCAACACTAATGTCTACTTAGGTGGCCTTGAGGGGTACATGATAGGGTTAATTTCTCTCCTAGTGGGAATCTTACACCTACCTTATTCCCTTTGTCATCTCAACTTGGAGGTACATTGGGTCTCCATCATCTAGAGAGTCATCATTAATGAGGCACACTAGCTTTTTATTACCTATCATATCCCTTCAATTACACTCCTTTTAGGTCTCATCTTCTTCTTCACTAGAGTCACTATAGAGCATCATTTATTCAAAAAAAATTAGAAGCACCAATCCTTTTTCTTTGAGCATCTATTTCAAGCACTCCTCTAAGATAACTGTGTCCTTAAACATAGCTCAGTAGATGACTTATAAAAACTCCAATAATTCAAGGTTTTTTGAAGAGAAGGAGAAAGTATTCAATAACTTATCCTTCAATACATCCTAATTTCCTATTTCCTAACCCATATTATTCATGATGTACATGCTCACACCCATATTTTCAAATTTCTATAGAAGGCATAAACCCACAAGATTCATGACATGTTTTCTTTGTATATCTCCTAAGTCTCTTCGTAAAGCCAGATGTGTGTAATTGGGTTAGAGTTTCCACCATAAGGGGTATGTACAGATTCTCATTACTCTTAATAAATCTAGTGCACATAGCTACCTTCACACCCACTAGGTGGGCAAGCTAGGTTTCTACATGGCCCACCAACATGCTAAAGTACTCTTCAGTGTGTACACTAATACACCCAACTAATCAAAATCTTTTGGGATACAAGCTTCAATATCCTACACATACTTTTCAATAGACTAGCTTCCTTCATACTTAGGAAGTGTTGTGAGCTGTCCCCTTCTAATCTAGAGTACTATCTTTGCAATCTTCTTGGTCCAAAGAGTCAACTTCTTTTTGGGTCACATAATTCTTATCAAGCATGTGCCAAATAGTCTAGGTCCAACTTTGTGCACTAGGTGGCATCTATTCATAGTGACCTCCTAGGATTCTTTAACCTAATGTTTGCAAGCTATGTCTATTTTATTTGAGGCTGATTATCCATCTTCCCAAGTAATCACCCCTTTTTCACTGGGATTGAGAGTCTTGGTACCCCATGTCATGATGCTATATATGTGTTTAACCTCATCCTCAAGGTTAACACTTTCAACGTAAGGTGGCCCTTGGTCACTTGAGAGAGGTATTACAACCCTCTCCTTATCATTTTTGAAGGTCATATAACACTTACTAAAGTGCATATCAACATTTTTTATATATCACCATGGCCTTCTTAAGACTTCCAAGTAGTTGTCTTCCTTTGCTAGTTTTATGACCTCAAAGTCAGCCTTGAACTTGGTGTCCATGATCTAAAAAATGGAACCATTCAAGATCCGTATGGGCTATGCTCATGTATTATTTTCCATGAACAACATGTGTGGTAATGGGCCTACAGGTGGACTCCCCATCTTATCTCAAGATTTCTTGGTCAAGATATTGACCTTTACTCTTGTGTTGACTAGTACTTCATAAAGTAACCACCCGTTAATGGTGGCATATATTAGTAATTCATGGTCATATTCAGTGTTCCTAATATGCCTTACTTCTCATGTCTACTCCATATGTATCACTACAATATTTATTACCTAGGGTATGGCTTCCCATGCCAGTGCTTTCTCTGCATGCCTTAAAAGCAAGTCCTTTAGTAGGAGTAGTACCCCTTCCATCTATAAGAGGTGTAAGATCTCAATCAACTCCTAGATTTAACCTCCTACTAGTCTTTCATTTTACATGCCATGGTGGCATATGTCTCTAAGTATTTGGCCAATTAGAGTTCACCCCATAGGTATTATATCATACTTATCACTTGTTACAAGATGTACTTTTAACATATAGGATCAAGATATGACACTACTTTTATATTAGGCCATGTTATGCACTTAGTGTGGCTTGCTCACCATATTCTAGGTGAAAGTCATAGTTTGGCATGGTGGGTGGCTAAGTGGTGTGCGTACTCCACATCATGATCTATACCTTTAGAGTCCCTTTAGGAGTTTGTTGTGGCTTAGGGGCTCATCTTCCTTTTTTGGACTCATGCCATACTATAGTAGCTCCTTTATCTATGCCAAGCTAACCTTGCATCATCTTCTTATAGAGATCTAGGTAGTCTTTGATTCCATGTGGGCTTCAACAGTACCCACATATTGGGTGTGTGAGGTAATCATGCTGATAATGCTCAATTAACCCACACTTGTAACAAGATCATGGTGGAAATCTCCCTCCACTATGTCTACCTCCTCAGCCTCGTGCTCCTCTTTAGTTGCCATAACCCATGTTGTTATATCTATAGCTTTCATTCCCTAAGTTTTTTTAACTACCACCTAAAGTCATAGAATGACTTGTACCTCTCTCCATGTTTTTTTACATCTCATCGATGACTCTATAGTCTACCATCACATGTGTGTATGCATCACACATCTTGCAGTAAACTATAGTATTTACTTGACCAACGTGCTATAATAGGGGATAGTTTTGGGAGTCATACACTCCATGGTAAACCTCATAGTTGGGGAGTATTACATGGAAATTCCTATGTGGGTAGTTGTTATTATTATGCCCCTCTATCTAAAATTTAGTATACCATAGCCTAAAGTGAGATTCATGTCCTTATCTTAAAAGAATATTTTATAACTAAGAGGCCATTGATGCAATCTATGCTTTCATGAAGGGACTAATCCCAGTGTCGGTGCTTCCTATTGCCTCGATCTAGAGCATGGATTCAAGTGCCTTATGGGATATTGTGAATGTCTTCATGGATAACACCCTTCATAATGGCACCAATAGGCCCCCAATAAACCATTAAATGTGTTGGGATGGGTGGATATAATAAGGAAGCTTAAAGAGGAGAGTCTTGAACTATGCATCATAAAAACACATGATTTTGGTTAACCCTTGACTAATCTCCTTGAGTGCCATGATACTCTATTGTTCAAACCTAGGAATGTCAAACTCCCTAAAGAATGCTTCCTTTAATACATCATAGTCAACCATAGCTTGGTTCAGATCAAACTTTTGATACCAAGTATGGGCATGATTTAGTAGGGTTATTGTGAATTATGTTACCTTATGTTTAGAATGAGTAATTACCTAAGCATGTCACTATAACTCACACTTTAGCACATGCTCTATGGCATTTTCAACTCCATGATACTTAGGTAGATGCATGGCCATCTCTTAGTATATCTATTAGGGTGGTGTTGTAAGATTCTATGGTGCCTGATCTCCTTGTGTCTGCATGGGGGGTGGTCCCCCAATACCCCCACTAGTAGGGTTGATCATTGACCCTAATGGAGGAGGTTACACTGTAGAGCTTGATAATGTGGCTCTACTCACTAGTGGTGTTATACCACTTAATATAGGCTATTTCTTAGTTGGCATGACTAACATATCTTATATGGGAATATTTGTACTTATATTCATGGTACTTAGACTAGTACCTACTTGATCAATCATACCATTACTCAGCTCTTCATATGGGATCACTTGTTTAATCACAAATCCTTGATCCAAAATCTTGGTCTAATCATACTTGATTAGGGTAACAAGTTCAATTACCATTCTTCTATTCTCAAGGAGGGGATCTAGCACATGGACTTGTATTTTAGGTTCAAAGGGGGTAGGTGCCTTTAGCATATCTCCAAATGCCTCATCTTATCAAAACTTGCTACATACCACAATTGTTTGAATAGTTTTACCACTTGTTTATTCCTCCATCTCATTATGCTATGATATTTCAAAATATTCTTCCTCATGCTCTTCCTACTCATTACTAGTCTTCTTGGCACTTTCAAGTTCTATGTCTTCCATCAGCCTTCATCTGCACTTACCATAGTTTATCCTTTGGATCTCTCAAGTGTCAAGTTAATATTTGTCTTCCATGACAACTTTCCTACACCTCCCCATTCTTCCCCTTGTGCTTGCCCATATGTGTAAGGACTTTTATCCTTCCATCCTTATGGTCTCTATCCTATAATCAACCATGAGCTTCTTTAGCTCAATGTAGAGTCATCTGATGAATGCACCCTTTAGTTCTCAAAAAAAACTCATGTTCTACTCCTTATGGGCACAAAAAGGTCAACATTATAAACTCCAACATGTAACTCTTCAAAGTGCCATCCCACCACTTGTTTATGGCATGCATCCACACCTCATCTAGGATTTATAGCCTCTCTATGTGCATTATGGTCCACTCAAGGCACTGTCTATAATTTCTTCATATAGTATCAATGCATGCAACTAACCATTTATATATGTGCTCAAATATATCATAGAAGATCACTTCATATAATGGGTCATATAAATAAGTCTGTACCCATTTCTATGGCTTTTATCCTAGGCACATTGGATGCATCTACATGAAGCAATCCTCATCTTGCTCTAGACAACACTTGATATTATCAAATGATATTCATAGCATCACTCTACTATAACATCTTAGCAATGAAATTTAACACATCCCAAAAATAAAACCAAAATGTTGTAGTAAAGTATGTCACTTAAGTATGCATGGTGCTCGATCATGCACATAATTCTAGTTATCAAGTATTTTTAGGGTTAAAGGAGTTAGGCATAATGGGAGCAAGGTCTATGTAGACACCAATATTGTGTCGACCCCCCCTTGGTCCCCTTATAACCACTTACACACTTTATTAATTTAAAATAAATTACTTATCTTAAATTAATGACCTCAACTAGACACCACCTAGACACCTCACCTAGACACCTCACCTAGACACCTTGCCCTAACACCATTTATTACCCTATGAGTCACCCTGAGACTAGGTCATATAAATCATGACCTATTCTCACTCCATCCTAACCTCCTAACTAACTCTCATGCCTAATAAACCCATCTTCTGATTGTTCTCCAACAGTAAATGCACTTGGCAGATGGAGAAATGGGCATAGGGCTAAAAATAGCCCTTTTACCCATTCTCTAGCCGCTGACATCGATCAACTATCAGCCAATGCTAGTGGGATCACCGACGTCAATTACATAAGCTAGACTCTAACCTTGAGTTGGCCCATGCCTCTTCAGATATCGATGTGCACGCTCTGAGACTAAGCATTAAAATTTGATTATCGCTCCTCTAGCTACAAAAACTCTACACAAGTCACTCCAAACATTAGACTAAAAACATTGTATGAGGTCTTCAACATTAGCCACAATAGGAAGAAGCATCATGACACCCTTGGGTCTTCACCAAGTAGAGCTAAGTATTCTTCTATCTCATTTTCGTATTTTAGAATACATTGGTAATTAGTTTCTATTTACTATTTCTAAATACTATCAACCAGACCTGACTTCTTCTATGGAGAGGCTGAAAAGCCTTCCCCATATCCTTATCCTCTTTTCACACCTACCCTCTACCTTTGTCCTTCCTCAGACCCTATTCACTTTCCTGCAACCCTACACAAACATTTAAACTTCGAAAATCCTCTGTTGACCATAGGCATAAACCTAAAACCCGTCCAAGGCCCATTTCCCCTATCAACATCAGTAACATAACCAATGTCAGCATAATTGAGCAATTGACCTCGATCGAACTACCAACATTGGCGACTATGATAGACTAATTATAGAGAATAGGTACGCATTATCTATATTTCTCTTTCTTAGTCTTTCACCATTTCTTTTTATGCAACACTCTTTTTATCAAATAGTGGACTGTCATCCCTCAAAGAGCTTTACGCTTCTAGGACCAAGTGCGTAGCTTGGCAGTCAACCCTATTTTATTCTAACAATTTCTTTATTTAATTCTTATTCTTATCTATATGTGTTTCCTCCATAGCCAAAGAGGAGCTCCTATAACACTTGGATATGGTGCGTAACTTAATCTGAGTAACATCAAACCCCTGACCTTTAACCTTTAGTTTCTTTCTTCTTCTGAATGTAATTAGCAAAAAACTTAGAGAAACATTCTGGCATGCCCTGTGGGAGAACTACATTGGCCTGAGGCCCTTAAAATAGGGGTTATGTAGGTAACACTCAGTTGACATGGGGTCTTCTGAGGTTAGCTCAGCCATTTGTTCATTCATCTACCTGATGGACCAACCATATAACCTTTAACCATGACCTAACCTAGTCAAACCCAATCCATAACCAAATCCCTTCTTCCTTTTTGGGGAGAAATACATTGGCCTAAGGCCCATAAAACAGGGGCTATGTAGGTAGCACTTAGTTGACATGGGGTCTTCTGAGGTTAGCTCGGCCATTCATTCATTTGTCTACCTGATGGACCAACCATATAACCTTTAACCATGACCTAACCTAGTCAAACCCAATCCATAACCAAATCCCTTCTTCCCTTTTGGGGAGAACTACATTGGCCTGAGGCCCTTAAAATAGGGGCTATGTAGGCAACACTTGGTTGACATGGGGTCTTTTGAGGTTAGCTCAGCCATTCATTTGTTCATCTCCCTGATGGACCAACCATATAACCTTTAACCATGACTTAACCTAGTCAAAACCAATCCATAACCTACCCTCTTCTTCCCTTTTAGGGAGAACTACATTGGCTTGAGGCCCTTAAAATAGGGGCTATGTAGGTAGCACTCGGTTGACATGAGGTCTTCTGAGGTTAGCTCGACCATTCCTTCATTTGTCTCCCTGATGGACCAACCATATAACCTTTAACCATGACCTAACCTAGTTAAAACCAATCCATAACCTACCCTCTTCTTCCCTTTTGGGGAGAACTACATTAGCCTGAGGCCCTTAAAATAGGGGCTATGTAGGCAACACTCAGTTGACATGGCATCTTCTGAGGTTAGCTCAGCCATTCATTTGTTCATCTACCTAATGGACCAACCATATAACCTTTAACCATGACTTAACCAGTCCAAGATCATGACCAAACAACCAGCCCTGACACTATAAAAGTCACCTAGACTTCTCATGGGGCACATTGGAGATCACATACATCTCCTTATCCATACCGAACAACACTTGAGATCACTTATATCTCAGCCCAATTTGACCAATGACCTTGGAGATCGCGACTATCTCCTTAGATGATGACCACTTTCGAGACAACTTTGCCTTAGTTGTTTTGATTGCATATGCTACCTCATGAATAGTTTGCAAAATTGTCCACAACCCTCACACCTATTGTCAGATCATGCCCAAGTTGATCCCCAATATTTGTGACATTTTTGTGTTTTCCAAGAGCACTTCCTATCTTGGATACTTGGAACATGACAACCATTGGAGCTACAACTTTGATTGAAATAAACCCAAATGCTACGACCAAAAAGCTTGGGATCGGTTAGTTTGATTTTAGTCCTCCTCAACCATTGGAGATGCAACTTTGATCATTTAACCCAATCAGCTATGACCAAAAATATGGTGATCGGTTACTTTGATTTTAGTGCTCCTTGACCTTACCTATGATAATTTGACCTACCTATCATGTGAAGTGGTATATGTGCAATCTCAACTATTACAGCATTCACACTCCCACCTCACCTTACCCATCCACTACCTATCAAATTGGCACCTAATTTTGGGTTCCCTTCTCTCAACTCCCACTTTGAGGGGGAATACCTCATCCCATACTTGGGGTAACAACATCTATTTTTGTCTTGCAGTCCGTCAAAATAAACCACAAGACAAGAAAGGGCAAATATAGACACCAATATTGTGTCAACCCCCCTTGGTCCACTTATAACCACTTACACACTTTATTAATTTAAAATAAATTACTTATCTTAAACTAATGACCTCACCTAGACACCTCACCTTGGACACCTCACCTGGACACCTCACTTAGACACCTCACCTTAGACACCTCACCTGGACTCCTCACCTAGGCACCTCACCTTGGACACCTTTCTAGGACTTGATTGTCTCTATCCCATCCACTCTTGCACCTATAAATACAAGAGTGACCACCTATCCTTTAACTAGTGTCACCACCATTCAACCACCCTTTGTGGCATCTAGTCAAGTTGTGCCCTCCAACTTCATGGCACAAGCCCCCTTGACCTCAATATCAGTCCCTATGATAAACTATCAATATGTTGCATCCACACAAATGCAACCAATTACGTCATATGCCCCTCCCAACACCTTCTAAGTACCTTAAAACTTAGGGGGTGCCCCTCTTACTAATCCATTAGCTAATCTAATTAAGATGCTGATGAATAAGATGTCCAACCTCGAGACATCTATTTCAGGTTCAAAGATTGTTCTTTCATACAAAAAAATTTGCATTGAACCCATCCACCCTTTGGTGCCTATTCAACCATACCCTAGCCAGTGGGAAATCCCAAAATTTACTCACTTTTAGAGTAAAGATGACCCACAACAACATGTACGAGCATTTAGACATGCTTGCTACCTCATAGCACATGATGATGTATTATTACTTTACACATTCCCCATGTCACTTTCTGGCACTGCCCTTGACTGGTATAGCTCCATTACCAGTCATTCTCTCTTTACCTTCACTCAACTCACCCAATTATTCTTCAACCACTTCTCAATCAACATCACCAAGAAGGTCTTCATCACAGACCTTTATTTTATCAGATAATTCGATGATGAGTCAATTGCTAACTTTGTTGCCCGTTGGAGATGTTTGATCAACCAACTCTCCTTTTCTTTACCTCAACCTAAGCTCATTGAGCTCTTTTCAAGAGAATGTGCCAAGCACATCTCATCCACTTTGTGGGTTCAAGCTTTTTTCACATTTGATGAAGCTTTCACCATGGCCTGAAAGCTCTCAAAAGCTTGAACTCTATGTAGTTTAAGAGGATAGGGTCAAATTGCATAGTAAAAATACCAATGACCCTTCATCTTCCAAATCTTCTTCCTCCCATTCCAAGTCTAAAGGATCAACAAACACTGTGGTACTTAGATCATCATCCTCTACCACAACCAATGAATCTGAGCCTTCCACATCATAAATCATCACAAGACAATTCCAACAATGGTATATATAGTGTCAATACACTCCAATAGGAGAATCATACACTTCCATATTGGATAAACTAGTAAAGTAGGGGGTCTTCAACCTCCCTCAAATCTAACCACCACCCCAATTTGATCCCTCACAAGCCATCCCTGCATGGTATAGGGACAATGACTTTTGTAATTATCATCGTGTCAAGGGTCATGACACAGACAATTGCAAAACCTTTAAAAACATTGTTCAAGACATGTTAGACAAAGGTGAGCTTGTTTTGGACAACCCAAATGTGCCAGCTAACCAAAACATGGATGTCTTTAGGCAACCATCCCCTAACCATCCCCCAAGTCAGAATAATGTTCAGACCATGGTCGATGGTCCCCAAGAATGCAATATATGCACGGTCGACATGGTCTCTCCTTTTATTCCTAACCAACCTCTCCCACAATCTAAAGAGGTTGGTCAACCCACTTCTCCACCATGGGTAGAAAAGCCTATTCTACCCATATCACCCCCATGACATCAACCACCTCCTCCACACATACTTCTACCTTATGAGGAACCCATATTACCTGTTCCTCTTACCCCAACCTTCCCTCTTCTTCTACCATTGGAAGAAGTTAACATTCATACCCCACACCCTCCTATAGAAGGGGCCATAATACCTCTACTTCACCCTTTAGAGGAGCCTTCCTCTCCTATTTGTCCTCCACCAATGGAGGATAGTCCTCCATCAATGCCCCTTTCACACGTAGGAGAGTATACTTTGACCTCTCCCATATTGGAGGATGCTTTGACGGTACCAACACCATTAGCCCTGCCCTCATCCTTCCTATTACCAATGGACAATCATACTTTTCCCACTCCTTAACGACACATGGAAGCCATGATCATCCCTATGCTTTATCCTCTTGAAGAGCCACATTCTCCAATCCCTTCTCTGCTGAGAGAAGAACTCGCCACTTCACCCACTTCGGTCGAGGAAGATCCAGTGACAATTTTCTCTCGCCTTTGGCCTGAGATCACTGCGTTTAACACATTTTCACTCTCGCAATCACCCAAATCCTCCAAAAGATTGACTATAAGACCTCACATGATGTCACCTAAACCCTTCTCTCGATTGGCAAAAAACTTAGGATTTCTCCATTTTAGGAATCTAAAACATGAGGCATTATGGGAGCAACTTAAGGCTCCTTATCTTACACATCCCACTTCAACTACCAACCCTTTCACAACAAATCACCCCAAAGTCTCTGACGAGGATCAGGCTTCCACTTCTAAATCTTTAGAAGCTCAACTGTCCACACCTAAACCCAAACCCTCACAAGTGTCCATCATACTAAAATAGGTTAAATCTCTCAGTGTTTGCCCCATATCAAACTTCACTCACCCACAAGTGAAGGTAGACTTGAACCTCACCCTACATAATAGTGGTTCTTGCACCAAACTAAAGAAGGCTACTAAACCATGTCAGAGAGCTCCTACCCCACCTTCACCATTACCCTCTATCTTGGGTCCACATCCATCTACTTTAATAGGAGTGCTCCCTACTCCAACACCTCACAAAAAAAAATTACCTTTGTTAGTTCCTTTACCCATCAAACATATATTTCTGCTAAAAAATTTGACACCTCTTACCATGAAAGTGCCATCTATGCATGTGGTCACACCACCAAACAAAAAGATGGTACGAAAAACTCCTCCTATAACTCCTAAATAGAAGTTGTCAACCCCTACTGCAACAAAATGCATAGACCCATTAGCGGGTTCCTATGCTTTGTTGTTACACCAATTGTTACAATCTTTTAGCATTGTTCTCTCACCAACTAAGCCATACAAACCTCTTGGACCAAAACCATCTTGGTTCGATGACACTCAAATCTGTGCGTATCATCACACACCTGGGCATGATACTGAAAAGTGTTGTGCTCTTAAGGTTATCATTCATCAACACTTGAAAAAGGACACCCTTTTCATTAAGGATCCTCTTGACCACCCTTTCAACAAACCACTGACACCATCCCATGCCTCCCAAACCTCCTCACATAAATCAAGAACCCAATGCGAGACTATGGTCCCTCTACCACCTTCTCCCCCTTTCTTCAAAATCAACACTATTAATATGGCCACTAGGTCACAAACCATGAAGAATAAAGGAAAAGAATATGTTTTTATCCCTTAGACATATCCATGTGTCAAGCCCTCTTCACCATCGAAACCCAAGATTTCTATCTGGGGCACATCCCAACCAACATCTTGGGAGGTAATTTGTGACTCTATGGTGAAACAACTTCACCAAACTCCTATGAAGATGTCTTTTTATGACCTAATTCAAAGCTCTTTGCAACATCTCTAAGCCTTAATCAAAGCTTTATAGGTAGTAGAGGTCCAACCTGAAGACCCCCAACCACTGGCTGGTTTAGTCAAATCATTACCCACCGTTGCCTCCATCACCTTTAGTGATTCTAAGATTCCAGACTACAACCTAGAAGATCAAGATCTCACCGTCTCAAACTAAGCCTGTCAATTAAAAGCTTCACAAGATGCATCCTCACATTGCACTCCTTGTCAAAGAGGATCTTCAACATCTTCTCTTCGTCTCATTTATCCAACCCATTGATTATCTGCAATGGGTGTCAAACATTGTCCATGTCACAAAAGCAACTGGGGGAATTTGACTTTGTACTGACTATCACGACCTCAACCAAGCATCGACCAAGCATAAACCAACTTCATGTCCAACATCAACTAAAACATGCCTACAACCAAAATCTGAAAGAGAAAGATTTCAAAATTAGAGATCTCATCCTTAAAGAAAACCAACACATGATCAATATGGAAAGAAGCAAATGAGGAATGTTTGTTCCTAATTGGCTCAAACCTTACATAATAACACACAAGTATGGATCAGGGACTTATCATCTATCTTCTCTCGAAGGCCAGCCAGAACCTGAGCCCCTTAATGCCTTACATCTATGACCATTCTACTATTAACCAAGTAATCATTCACTTGATATTTAACTTGAGCTCATCCCTTGAGCAACCCCTATCATCCTCATTCCTATTCCTTTCAACCCTTTTTCCCCATAAATATTATTTAACCCTTTTTGCATTAATGCCTTGTCCTACTAAAAAAGGGAAACCCCTAAACCTCTATAGTCTAGTCCATGACTAAAAGTTTAGTAAAAAAGAAACAAACATAAAATTGGGATGCCTAACAAAATACCTCATCTCATACCTGGGGCAATCCACATCTATTTTTGTCTTACAGTTCGTCAAGACAAACCACAAGACAAAAAGGGGCAAATGTAGAAACCAATATTGTGTGAACCCCCCCTTGGTCCCATTCTAACCACTTACACACTTTATTAATTTAAAATAAATTACTTATTTTAAATTAATGACCTCACCTGGACACGTCACCTAGACACCTCACCCTAAGACCATTTCTTACCCTATGAGTCACCCTAAGACTAGGTCATCTAAATCATGACCTATTCTCACTCCATCCTAACCTCCTAAATAAATCTCATGCCTAATAAACCCATCTTTTGACCATTTTCCAATGGCAAATGCACTTGGCAGATGGAGAAATGGGTAAAAGGGCTATTTCTCCATCTGCCAAGTGCATTTGCCATTGGAGAACGGTCAAAAGATGGGTTTATTAGGCATGAGAGTTAGTTAGGAGGTTAGGATGGAGTAAGAATAGGTCATGCTTTAGATGACCTAGTCTCAGGGTGACTCATAGGGTAAGAAATGGTCTTAGGGTGAGGTGTCTAGGTGAGGTGTCTAGGTGAAGTGTCCAGGTGAGGTGTTTAGGTGAGGTCATTAATTTAAGATAAGTAATTTATTTTAAATTAATAAAGTGTGTAAGTGGTTAAAAGGGGACCAAGGGGGGGTCGACACAATATTGGTGTCTATATTTTCCCCTTTTTGTCTTGTGGTTTGTTTTGATGAATTGCAAGACAAAAATAGATGTGGGTTGCCCCAAGTATGAGATGAGGTATTCCCCCTCAAAGCAGGAATTAAGATAAGGGAACCTAAAATCACGTGTTGATTTGATAGGTAGTGGATGGGTAGGGTGAAGTTGGAGTGTGAATGCTGCAATAGTTGAGATTGCACTTATACCACTTCACTTGATAGGTAGGTTAAATTGTCACAGGCAAGGTCAAGGAGCACTAAAATTAAAGTAATTGGTCCCCAACTTTTTGGTCATAGCTGATTGGGTTAGATCGATCAAAGGTGTATTTCTAATGGTCATTGTGCTCCAAGTATCTGGGCTAAGAAGTGCTCTTGGAAAACACAAAAATGTCACAAATATTGGGGATCAACTTGGTTGTGATCTGACAATACGTGTGAGGGGAATAATGTGGTGTGCGTACAATTTGCTAACTACTCGTGAGGTAGCATATGCAATGAAAACAACCAAGGCAAAGTTGTCTTGAAAGTGGTCATGGTCTGAGGAGATAGTCATGATCTCTGAGGTCATTCGTTGATTTGGGTTGAGATATAAGTGATCTCAAGTATTGTTTGTTGTGGTTAGGGAGATGTATGTGATCTTTAATGTGCCCCATGAGAAGTCTAAGGTAACCTCTATAGTGTTAGGGCTAGTTGTTTGGTCATGATTTTGGGCTGGTTTAGATAGTTGGTCCATCAGGTAGATGAACCAATGAATGGCTGAGCTAACCTCAGAAGACCCCATGTCAATTGAGTGTTGCCTACATATCCCATGTTTTAAGGGCCTCAGGCCAATGTAGTTCTCCCCAAAAGGGAAGAAGGGAGTTAGTTATGGATTGGGTTTGACTAGGTTAGGTCATAGTTAAAGGTTATATGGTTGGTCCATTAGGTAGATGAATGAACGAATGGTCGAGCTAACCTCAGAAGACCCCATGTCAACTGAGTGCTGCCTACATAACCCCTATTTTAAGGGCCTCAAGCCAATGTAGTTCTCCACAAAAGGGAAGATGGAGTCAAAGAGGTCAATAGTTTTTTTGGTTATGTTTGAAATGTTGAGTGTATGATGATGTTATAGCCTTTTCCATATTGTGTGATGGTGTATCCTATAACATAGGTTATGTGGTTTTTCATCCTTAGCACTTTTCCATATTCGTGATGGTGTATGCTAAAAATGAAATGAGTTTATTTATGCTTCAACAAGTTTCCATATTAGTGATGGTATATACTTGACATAAATTGTGTTTGGTTAATAGTTTCCATGTGTATTATTTTCCATAAAAGCTAATGTGAATGGACTATGATAATTTATATAACACAAATTTGTATTTACATTAAATAAATCATGATGTCATGTTAGTGGTTGAGGAAATATGTTTTGGTTGTCATGTTATTGGCATGTGACGAAGTTGTGTAAGAGGTGAAAGGTGTGTTGCTCTTTCATTGACAAGGACCATAATGGTAGCATAGATAGGGGTTTTGTAAACAAAATCCCCGTTCATGCATTACATCATTGACCATTGGTTTGTGTTAGAGAAGTACTCAAATCACTTGACATTAAGTGAGCTCAAAATCCCTTGGGTATGTTGGGGTAATAGGTGTGATTAGGTGATATGTCAGGATAGCGTAACCCTTTTTAGCAGGGATTACTTTGTCGCTTTTATAGGTGACCCTGAGAATGACTATAGGCAAGTCCATGACTTAATAGTTTGTCAGTTAGGTTTTTTTTGGTAGACTGATCAATGTGGGAAGTCTACTTGGGGATGTTATTTTGATTTGTGGTCATATGAAGCTGATCGATGCGGGAAGCTCTTGATGTTTGTAGCAAAATTTGGGCATAGCCATCCTTTGAGGGAATGGTCTATATTCTACTTTGTATGTTTGGATGTCTGTGAATAGCTGTCCTTCAAGGGAGCAGTTTATTAATTATAGTAATTATGTAGCTATCTTTTGAGGGAGCAGTCTACATTTATAGTTTATGACCTTTGGTTAGGAATCCCAATTTTATATGTTTTTTCACTAAACTTTTAGTCATGGATTAGACTATAGAGGTTTAGGGGTTTCCCTATTATTAGGACAAAGCATTCATGCTTTACAAAAGGGTTGACTAATGTTTGTAGGGAAAAAGGGTTGAAAGGAATAAGAATGAGGATGATGAGGGTTGCTTAAGTGATGAGCTCAAGTTAAATATGCCACCAACATCGGTCAACTATCGGCTGATGCTGGTGGGATCACCGACGTCGGTTACATAAGCTAGACTCTAACCTTGAGTTGGCCCTCACCTCTTCGGATATCAACGTGCACACTCAAAGACTAAGCATCAAAATTCAATTATCACTCCTTTGGTTATAGAAACTCTACACAAGTCACTTCAGACATTGGACTGAAAACATTGTATGAGGTCTTTGACATCAGTCACAATAGGAATAAGCATCCTGACACCCTTGGGTCTTCACCAAGTAGAGCTAAGTATTCTTCTATCTCATTTCAGTATTTTAGAATACATTGGTAATTAGTTTTTATTTACTATTTCTAAATACTATCAACCAGACCCAACTTCTTCTGTGGAGAGGCTGAAAAGCTTTCCCCATATCCTTATCCTCTTTTCACACCTACCCTTTACCTTTGTCCCTCCTCACACCTTATTCACTTTTCTATAATCCTGCATAAACATTTAAACTTCTAGACTCCTTTGTCAACCATAGACATATACCTGAAATCCATCCAAGGCCCATTGCCCCTACCGACATCGGTAACATAACTGATGTCGGCATAATTTACCAATTGACCTCAGTAGGACTACCGACATCAGTGACTGTGATAGACTGATTGCAGAGAATAGGTACACATTATCTATATTTCTCTTTCTTAGTTTTTCACCATTTCTTTTTATACAACACTCTTTTTGTCAAATAGTGGACTGTCATCCCTCATGGAGCTTTATGCTTCTAGGACCAAGCGCGTAGCTTGGCAGTCCACCCTATCTTATTCTAACATTTTCTTTATTTAAGTATTATTCTTATCTATAGGTGTTTCCTCCACAGACAAAGAGGAGCTCCTACAACACTTGGATACGGTGCATAACTTAATCTAGGTAACATCAAACCCCTGACCTTTAACCTTTAGTTTCTTTCTTCTTCTAAATTTAATTAGCAAAAAAATTAGAGAAACAGTCTAGCACATAATATTTAAACACACTAACATAATAACATCAATTTCACATAAGGTGCAAACCTTATGCACTCACCCAAAATGTAACAGTGAAGGGACCAAGCTTATGTTAGGTTAGTTGTGTCATGTTGCAGCTAAGGGCTATGCAGGGTTAAGGGGTTCATAGGATTGTTTGGCACATGTTTTGAGTAGAGGGGGGTCAAATATTTTTTGGTGCATGTAGGACAAGGAGTCCACAAAGGGGTTTCCATTCATCTTGAGGTTGTTAGTTGGTGTTGTAGTTAGCATAAGGGCTCTTCATAGTGGTTAAGAGAGGTAAGTGGCATGAAGGCACCATTTACTACTAGGGTGGAGTCCCAACTCATCAATAGCCTATATATAGAAATAAAACCATAACCATTCTATAGAAAATTATATTCATTCATTGATATCTTGTTTTATTATAATAATCAATAATATCTTTCACTAATTAATTCTAATTCTACTTATGCCAGAGGCTCATAGATGAGCATGGAATACATTTCATATTTAGAATTCAGAAATCTTACTCCTAGTATCACTCTTTAATTTTCTAGATCTTCATTTCAAAAACTAAATCATTCTCTTTTGCTCTTGGAGGTCACCTTTAAATAGGCACTGGCCACTCCTCTTGCTAACTAGATAGGTGTGTGTTGAAGGATGAGTATGTGAGATCTTTTTTACTCCATTACATCATATATGATAACTAGGTTCATGCTAGGTTATTGGTCATGGAAATTCACCTATTTACTCCACTACTTAAACCTCCATGCTCCTTGAGCCCTGAGCCACCATGTGTAGTACTAGGTAGGTATGCCTTGAGGCTTGTGATGCTCTTCAACCATTGACTAACTAGCATGGGGACTCTAAGAGTCAATCTTAGTTAGTGCCAAGGTGTAAAAAAAGGGTTCCTTCACTTTCTCTAAGGCTGTCTACACTTTGGGATGTGTCTTAGCTAATGTGGGACCAAGTCTTACAAAAAAGGGGCCCCAATAGGGATGGCTTTCCCCTTCTATAGGTAACCTAGGATCCATGATAGACAAGTCCATACTTTATGTTGGGTGTAGACTGATTAATGCAAGAAGTCTACTAATGTTATTATGAAAGTTGATTGTGGTTTTCTTGGGATTGCTTTGATTTTTTTTAATAGGGTCTTTTGATTGCTTTGTTTAATGGTGGTAGGAAGTTGATCAATGTGGGAAGCTTCCAGGTGATTGTTGGTTTAACAAATAGACTTAGTCATCCTTCAAGGGAGTGGTCTAAGTTTTAGATTTGCACATTTTGATATCTATCCTTTAAGGTAGCAGTCTATATTTTTAAGCAATTTTGATATCTATGGATAGTCATCCTTCAAAGAAGTGGTCTACAATTCTAGAGATGTAACCTAAGTGATATTTGGTATCCCAAATAGATTTATGTTGGTTTAGACATAGATGAGTCTATATAGGCTTAAATATTTCCTTTGTGGGGGTGAAACCATAATAAAAGAAGGTTGATCATGGGTAGAAGAGGTTTAAGTGATAATGACCATGGGAATCTATCTTATAAAGGTATAAAAAGTACCATGAGAAACATGCCATGGGCAGAGCCATGATACCCATGTTTAAGATTAGGCTAAAGTTATAATGGATAATCACATGATCCTATTTGTAGTTAATTTTCCTTAAAAATAAGGAAATGAAGGTGGTATGACAATGAGGAATGAGATTAAGTTAGACACAAGATGACTAGGAACTTTTTCTTAACAAAAGAACATACAAGAGCATAAAGTAATGAGGGGTTTAGGCTTAGATATGTCCCAAATCCATACTTACAAATGAATGGCTTGAGCCAATTATGTGTGAAGATGTCCCCCAGCTACTTTTCTAACACCTGTGATGTCCCTTACTTAGGGGCTCTTTTTTTCTCCTACAAAAGCTCTGAACAACTGTAATATCCCCTTCAATCAGGTAATATAGAAACATATAAAGCTCTGAACAAGATACAATTTTCAGAATAGATTCAAACATGCATAAACAAATCACAGATCTTATCATTCATCCAGCTGATTACAATAGATGTCCTTTCTTATGCAAATCAAAGAATATTACAGATATGGTCTTAAAACCCTAAAATTATGCAAACTGTGAATAAACTTGCAATTCTGAAAGTCTCGGCCTGCTGTGTCAACACACACAGTCGCCGGCGTTGGTTGATATACTGCCGACATCGGTCTCTATATTATCTGCCGACGTCGATCCTCAGACGGCCGAAGTCGGTCACTGGGGATCTCTGTCTGCCGATGTCGGTATCCACGAGAATCTGTACGGACCTGTACGGACTTAGTACGGCCACTAACCAGTCTGTTCTTAACCCCTGATTGTTGAACCACCTGATCTGAAGATATACTATTCTAATATAGAATACCTTTATCTGTATAATTTATTGGATCAAAAACTAAATAAAGATAAATACCTGAAATATCTGTAATAACTTCTGTGTGAAGTTATCTCTCAACCCTGAAATTTTGTGATAACTTCTGGATGAAGCTATCTCTCAAATCTATACCTCTGTGATAACTTCTGGATGAAGCTATCTCTCAATTTGGCAATAGATCGGCTGATCTTTCACAACCTCTGAATTGCACACAATGAAGAGTTGACGTTCTCCACTGCAAATGGAATCCTGGAACCCTTGGCTCAGTCTTCACAGAAGAATTTCTCCAATTTCAATAATCAATTCATACATAATTCCAACTCTCTCCCATGAGAAACTCTTATACCCTTCCAAAGGTGTGCTTGCTAAAATTAGATTTCCTCAAATTAGAACTTGGGGTTCTAAAATTAGAATTCCTCAAATTAGAACTTGGGCTTCTTAAATTAGAACTTGGGTCTTAAAATTAGACCAATTAATTAATAATTAATAATCAATTAATATCTAATTTAAAATTAGACCAAATAATTAATTAATTAATAATTAATTAATATCTAATTTAAAATTAGACCAAATAATTAATATTTGATTAAATCAATCAAATATTAATATCTCCCTCAACATACGTCGGATCCTCAAACCGATCAAAGCTAGTGAATCAGGGAGTGATTCCGCACATGACCATACCAAAATAAAGGCACTCCGTTGCATATCAAATATCCCTAAAAAGTAGGAGCTCAGGCCAAATGTGTCTGAAAGAGCCCGAATGAAAACCAAATGTAGAAAATCCTGTGAATCAAAGTCAAGCCAAGCTCCATTATGACCCCCTATCCATCCTATTAGCCTACGAAGGTCACATAATAGGCTAATCATGAAGTTTGTCAATGTCCTCTAAAAAGGGGACATGACAATCCGCCCCTCCTAAAATTGCTTGTCCCCAAGCAATCTCGGAACAATGAACTACTCAATCCACCTGGATCCCAAATGTAATTATGCTCTGCACTGTTGTGAATCAATGTGAGTACCTACAATATCATCAGAAGTAAAACAAAGAGGAACCCATAATCAAATTGGCGAACACAACTCAACCAATCTCTGAAATCACAACTGCTCTGGATGTGTCGATACTGTAGGCTGTGTAATTGGCAACTACAAATTCCATCTACAAAAGATGGAGTTAATCCATCTCATAACTGATCCCTCTGTAGCAGTGGCACAACCAACTGTACCATACTGTCGAATGTGTGAGAAGAATCAATCTGGAGGCTCGACTCCACTGGTATCCCAAACTCCTCAGAATCAGGTACTTCCACGTCCTGAATATGTGTGTGAGCCTCAACCACATGCTCCTCATAAGCAGCTATAGAAACATACTCATCACCCACACTCAGTGTACTAACATCTGAGTACACCTCCACACTCTGAATGCAAGCATCAGACTCATCCTCACTGTCTAACTCCTGAGTTAGACTCACCTTAAGACAAAGCTCATCCACAACATCCTCAACTACTCCTGCCTATGAAGATAATGCAGATAAATCATTACGTGAAGATGTGTTAATATCTCCCTGTACTGGATCAGCATGACTGTCAAACTCATCATGCAAGTGGCTGCATGTCATAGGGAAAGCACTACGATCCTTGGGCCTATTAATTAAATTCTTTAACCACATACAAGCTCTAGGTGAGACATTTCTCCCTTTTGTCCAGACATACCATAAATCTTCTGCCAAAAGTTTAGAAATTTTATCCTCCTCCTCAAACAAGATTGTGAACATAATAGAGTGCATTGATGCCAATATATTGCTAGAATGAAACTCATCTAAAATATTCCAAAATATTTTAAACATCATGCGAATTTCACCAATACAACCTACTAACATCATAATGTTTTCAAACCCATACCTTGCAAATGTTTCAAGTAATCTTGCCCTCCTTGAGAAATAAGGGTCTCTAATGTTATCCAACTTTTCGAAGCTTTTTACCATGGCATAAAGTACCTCTCTCATAATCTGATCATCATGAAAATCAAAGCCAGCTATGATCCTCATCATTTCACTAATGCAAGAGAGAGTTGCAAGTCTTACCACCTCATCATGATGTCTCAATAATCGGGGCTTCACCAACGAGTCAAACGCTGGAAATAACACTGTTTGTATCTCATAAGAATTTGACTGCTCAACCTTGCTTAAATAAATTTCTAACCCCTCCAGAGTTTGTAGAAGGTCATCTGCTTGCTGTAATGGATTTTCTAACTTCTTCTTTGCATTGTGCAGTCTTTCCTCCAAATCTTGGACACATGTTAGTGCCATGCTGATACCCAAACTACCCAACAGGATGGCAAGACATTGGCTCTGATGTGCCCAACAGGATGGCAGGAATTTAGCTCTGATACCACTGTGATGTCCCTTACTTAGGGGCTCTTTTTTTCTCCTACAAAAGATCTGAACAACTGTAATATCCCCTTCAATCAGGTAATATAGAAACATATAAAGCTCTGAACAAGATACAATTTTTAGAATAGATTCAAACATGCATAAACAAATCACAGATCTTATCATTCATCCAGCTGATTACAATAGATGTCCTTTCTTATGCAAATCAAAGAATATTACAGATATGGTCTTAAAACCCTGAAATTATGCAAACTGGGAATAAACTTGCAATTCTAGAAGTCTCGGCCTGCTGTGTCGACACACACAGTCGCCGGCATCGATCGATATACTACCGACGTCGGTCTATGTATTATCTATATATACTGCCGACGTCAGTTGTGATTTCAGAGATTGGTTGAGTTGTGTTTGCCAATTTGATTATGGGTTCCTCTTTGTTTTACTTCTGATGATATTGAAGGTACTCACATTGATTCACAACAGTGCAGAGCATAATTACATTTGGGATCCAGGTGGATTGAGTAGTTCATTGTTCCGAGATTGCTTGGGGACAAGCAATTTCAGGAGGGGCGGATTGTCATGTCCCCTTTTTAGATGACATTGACAAACTTCATGATTAGCCTATTATGCGACCTTCGTAGGCTAATAAGATGGATAGGGGGTCATAATGGAGCTTGGCTTGACTTTGATTCACAGGATTTTCTACATTTGGTTTTCATTCGGGCTCTTTCAGACACATTTGGCCTGAGCTCCTACTTTTTAGGGATATTTGATATGCAGCGGAGTGCCTTTATTTTGGTATGGTCATGTGCGGAATCACTCCCTGATTCACCAGCTTTGATCGGTTCGAGGATCCGACGTATGTTGAGGGAGATATTAATATTTGATTGATTTAATCAAATATTAATTATTTGGTCTAATTTTAAATTAGATATTAATTAATTATTAATTAATATCTAATTTAAAATTAGACCAAATAATTAATATTTGATTAAATCAATCAAATATTAATATCTCCCTCAACATACGTCGGATCCTCGAACCGATCAAAGCTGGTGAATCAGGGAGTGATTCCGCACATGACCATACCAAAATAAAGGCATTCCGCTGCATATCAAATATCCCTAAAAAGTAGGAGCTCAGGCCAAATGTGTCTGAAAGAGCCCGAATGAAAACCAAATGTAGAAAATCCTGTGAATCAAAGTCAAGCCAAGCTCCATTATGACCCCATATCCATCCTATTAGCCTACGAAGGTCGCATAATAGGCTAATCATGAAGTTTGTCAATGTCCTCTAAAAAGCGGACATGACACTCCTCATTCGCTGTCATATACCGTGCAGGTTTGTTTTTGGATGTAGGATATGAAAGAGATTCATTCAACCTCTTCAAACTTAGTTTCAACTTCCTCATATCATAGTCCCATCGACTCTGAGTATATGAAGTCATCATGATACTTTACCCAAGCTACCCAACAGGATGGCAAGACATTAACTCTGATGTGCCCAACAGGATGGCAGGAATTTAGCTCTGATACCACTGTAATATCCCCTCCAAACAGGAAATATAACAACACAAAAAATATGAACCAAGATATAATCGCTGTTGAATAAATTCATAAAGATCACAATAATATAGTCTCTTAATAACAAATTACAGATTGTATCACTTGTCCTTCTAAATTATTACAATTGCAGTCCTCTAATATGTATATAAATATGAAATACAGTCTTGAAAACCCTGGCTTTGCAAATTTGGAAGTGCAAATTGAATTCTGGAAAGTCTCGGCCCTTCTGTGTCGACACACAGTCGCCGTCGTCGGTCGATATCTCGCCGACGTCGGTCTTTGTCGGTCAGATTTCTGCCATCGTCGGTCTTCAGTCGACCGATGTCAGCCACTGAAAACCCTCTGTCTGCTGAGGTCGGTTCCTACACTGATCTATACGACCCTGTACGGATTTTGTATGGCCACAAATTAAGCACAACTTCCCTGTTTCCAACCCCTGATCTGAAATATATGTCTCTAGCACAGTAGATCTCTAGCTGTATAATTTATTGAATCAAAACATAAAGCAATAAATACCTGGAATATCTGTGATAACTTCTGTGTGAAGTTATCTCTCAAACCTGAAATTCTGTGATAACCTCTGGATGAAGCTATCTCTCACTTTGGCAATATATCAGCTGGTATTCCACAGCCTCTTAATTACACACACTGAAGAGGGAACGTTCTCCAATGCAAATGGAATCCTGGAACCCTAGGCTCAGTCTTCACAGAAGAAATTCTTCAAAATCAATAATCAATAATCAATAGCATAATCAATAATGGCCTCCATGTGAAACCCTTATACCCTCAAAAGATATGCTTGCCCTAATTAGGGTTTTCTTAAATTAGCATTAGGGTTTCTAATTTAAAATTAGAGCAAATAATTAATAATTAATAATTAATTATTAATGAGACCAAATAATTAATATTTGATTAAATCAATCAAATATTAATATCTCCCTCAATATACGTCGGATCCTCAAACCGATCGAAGCAGGTGAATCAGGGAGTGATTTCGCATATGACCATACCAAAATAAAGGTGCTCCGCTGCATGTCAAATATCCCTAAATAATAGGAGCATCAATCAAACATGTCTGAAAGACCCTGAATGAAAACCAAATGTAGAAATTCTGCGAATCAAAGTCAAGCCAAGCTCCATTATGACCCTCTATCCATCATATTAGCCTACGAAGGTCGTATAATAGGCCAATCATCAAATCTGTCAATGTCCATGAAAAAGGGGACATGACAACACCTTAGAAGACATGAAAAATATGCTAGATTGATAAATGGTTAAAAGCCAAGGTTGGTTATGTGGTTGGGTTGGTTGGTGGAGAAAGATGATCTCTAATGGTTAAATAGTTGAGGCAGAATAAACTAATCCTTAATAGGTGGTTGGTTGTTTAAAAAGGTTTAGTCTATGAAGAAAGGGTAATCTTTAGGTTGGTTGGTTGGATAAAAGGTGATCTTTAATAGGTTAGTTTGGTTGATGGATAAATGGTGCTCTCCATGGTTTAATTTGTAGAAAAATGTGATCTCTAAAGGGTTAATGGTTGGTTTGGTAAGGTTTGTAGAGAAATGTGATTACCATGGGTAGGTTACGTCAAGGGTCAAGGTTGGGTTAAGGTCACTTGATAAGGATATCTTAAGTGGTTAGGGCCTTTTGGAGGGAGAGTTCCCCTAGTTACTCTTCCCATAAATGGTTGAGGTGGGAAAAAGATCCCAAGGAAAAGGTTTTAGGTAACAAAAATGGCCTAAAAGGGATGAAAATGAATTCATCTGTGCCCTAATGGTTGTTAGTTATTAGTTGTTAGTTTTTAGTGGGTGAAAAGGTCAAGTTAAAGGTGGTTGTTTAGGTGGAATGGTGGTTTGATTTTGGTTTGGGTTGATTGATAATTTGGTTGTGGTTGATGTATTTGGTTCATAGGTTGGTTTTCTTGGTTGAAATAGGTAAGATAAATGGTTTATTTGGTTTATTTTCTTGGTTTGGTTGGTTGGGTAAGGTAGGATGGAAAAGATTTGGCCCCATTCTAGAGGAATTTGAACCAAATATAATGCCATAGGGTAGATAAAGGTGAGTAGGTTACATATTAATTGGGTAGCCTTGGTTGTAGTTGAGGTTAGGTTGACCTTAGGTGAGGTATGATTGATTGTATGTTGATCCACTACAAGGTGATGTTGATCCATAAACTTTAGTAATAATACGCTTACATATTTTATTTTTTCTTAATATTAATAATTTATGGAATTAATTAACTTATAACTTGAAAATTTATTTAAAATAATTTTTTTTCAATTCTGTAATAAAATCAACACACATAATTTTTAATGGAGTTCACTCGATCTAGGCTATGCTCCAAGTCCTACTCAAAGTCAAAATCGATCAATTATTGATTCAAAATTTCTTTATACATCACATTATCCCTAGTAGGGGTTCTTGATCTATAAATAAATGTTTTGATGCCACTAGCTCTGGCTTTATCTCTCAGCTCTGGCTCTTGGCTTTTGACTCTAGCTCTAGCTCTCCACTCTCTGCTCTAGCTTGGATTATTCTCAAGACCAGTGTGTTATTTTTTCACACTTTGATAATGATTTAAAATGACCCCTCCATACCCTTTATATAGGTTCATGAGTCCACAAAAGGTGGACTTGGATGATTATCCTTTCTAATTTTTAATAATATTCATAATTATCCCAAGACCATTATTTGTGGGATTTAACATTATCCCCTTTTTTAATAATAATGAGAATAATATTTATCTCCACCATTTTTTATGGGATTTATATTATCTCATTGGAATTTTTATCATATACCAAATATTTAATTTATGGTATTCTACATAAATATCAAAATACCAATTAATTATAATATGTGAGGAATAGGTGAATTAATAAGCCATAAGTTGGTCTAGGTTGTGGGTTTTTTTAATCCTACATAGAAATTATTTTAGACATCTTTAAAAATGCCTTTCTTTACCTTTATAATTCACCTTAGCCACATGTGTCAACTAAAAATTTGTCCACATGTCTCATGCTAATTTTTTTCACATGCCATCATTTAATTGGTCCATGTTACCACATCATCACTTTTACCAAGTTTGACCATAACTTTGATTGGTCATAACTTCTGTATACAGACTCAAAATTGGTCTGTTCAAAATGTGTCAAAAATCTTGAAATGAGATATAAACCATAGAACTAATTTAGAAACATTCCATGCTGGTCATTTTTTATAGTTTGACCAATGTTGACTACCTATTGACCTACTTTGACCAAAACTTTGACTAGTTATACTAGGAGCATATGAGCTCTATTTCCAAAGTTTCACATACTGTCAGAAAGGTCTTAATGGACCCTATGAAATGGTTTAGGTTTCAATCTGATATGAGACCTTTTTAAAATTTACCTCCAAATCAATCTTTCCCATTAAGAAGGCTTTTTATCCTCAAAAAGTTGGTATTGGACTTGGTACTCCATGTGAGGATCTTTACATGGATCTGACTACTGTGAAAATGTTGCATGTCACCTAGTGTTATAAAAATCACCATTTTATAATTTCCCTCTTAGGGTCTTACATAGCAACATAATTTATAAATGTTACCCTTCTTGGTTCTTTACAAACATTATAAATGTACATAATGATTAGAAACATTGCCCATACTTGGGTCTTATGAATTTATAAATAATGCTTATATTCAAGTCTTAAAAATATGCATACATATTTACACATACTAAAGCATACAAATTAAAAATACAACCTATCTTCTGGGATATTCCTGATGCTTCTCATGATGACATCTTCATGTTGCCCTACAGTATTCATGTCTACAACATACATGAGTAAAATAACACTAAAGGCACCATTTTATTATAACAGTTATTGTTGATGTGCTTGCACAAGATATTTTATCTCATCTTTTATAATGTTATACTAATTTTCCTTCTTGGAAAAAGTTGCCTTTCTTAGAGACAAATATGGTTTCCCTATGATAATTCCATTAAAACAGAGTGTAGCCACATCTAATTTAACTTCATCTAAAAAGTTGGAGATAATTGCAAACCCTAGTTTACATGTTTTAATTACATATACTTTACTATTATCATCTATTTTATCTAATAAATATGGTTAAATATGTGGCTTAGTTTTCAAACCTAAGGTTTCTACAACATCTTCAAAAATTAGATTCTTTTGATAATTTTTATCAAATATGGCATCCATATTAGAATGCTTAACTATTACTTTTTTGAAAAAATGTTGTTTACCTCTCTACGGTGATAAATTTTTCACTATTAAATTATCCTTGACTGTCATCTCCCTAATTATTATTGTTTTTAGGTTCTGCTTGATGAGATTTTGTCTTTTGCTTGACTGAAGATGTAATTACAACATTTGCCTAAGGTTGTGGATAACTTTGCTTATCTTATTTCAAAATTGTCCCCTTAGCATTGAAGTGAAAACCAAACTTCATGTCTTCTTTAGGTAATTTTTTTTTGTCAGTCTTCTTCTTGACATGTATCTTAATCATCCTTCTAGGGATTTTTGAGGCATAATTATAAGATACATTCAAGTATTTATTCTTTTCATACCTCAATAAGTCATCTAAAGAGATCTCATCAGATTTAACTACTTTATCTTCTAATAATACTTCCTTCAATTATTTAGGATGTTCTAACTTGTTGCTTGAGTAACTCTTTGGCTTAACTTCTTGGGAAGATTGTCCTTCACCTCCATATCCTAATCCTACATAAAGTGGTCTCTTCATAACTTGGATAGGTTGGAAATTCCTTCACCATTAATACCAAGGCCCTTTCCATTAAATCCTATCTTGGCTAGTATCTTAGAATCTATTCCCCTTGTGTACTTCTCAAATGTATCAACACAATTACTTGATGAATGTATAGAGTTAGAACATAAAGTCTCCCTAAAATTCTTAATATAATCAAAATAATTGATTTTATTGATTTCATTATCTAAATGTAGCATAATATTTGGTACCTGACTTGGCAACATCTCTTAGAGGAATCCTTCATCTTCTACTTGATGCTTAGGAGAACTGGGCTTTGCAGATTCTGTGAAAAGTGCCTTCCCCTTTACTTTGCATCACTACTGGTACAAGGTTGGAGCTTTGTGAATGTGTAGATTCTAGTATTGATTCATAATGTGACCTTTTTTGGAGTAGTAGCCATAGACTTTTGACTTGACTTACATTTTCTTCTTTTGATAATTTTATTGCTATAGTTCTACCCATAAAACATCAATACTCTATTGGAGCTTCTTGATTTATAACTCTTATCTTTGTTCTACAACTTGTTGTTATGGTTCTTATGATTGCAAGTATTGAATCAATATAATGATAATAGTATTCAACAATAGCTAAACTTGAGCTAGCATTGGATCCATAGTATTTCATAGAATGTGCATAAAATCATAATTACACCAACACAAACTTAACTCTGATACCAACTTGATCTATAAACATTAGCAATAATATGCTTATGTATTTTATTTTTACTTAATATTAATAATTCATGGAATTAATAATTGATAACTTGAAAATTTATTTAAAACAACAAGTTTGTAAGAGTCATCAAGAAAATCAACACACGAAATTATTAACAAAGTTCACCCGATCTAGGCTATATCTCCAGGTACTACTCAAAGGTGGAACTAATTGATTATTTATGTAAAATTTCTTTATACATCAACATATCTCTAGTAGGGGTTTTCAATTTATAAATAAATGATTTGATGCCACTGGCTCTGGCTCTAAAAACTAGATCTAGTTCTTAGCTCTCAATTCTAGCTCTTGGCTCTTTTCTCTATCTCTAGCTCTCAACTCTGGCTCTTGGCTCTCAGATCTCAATTCTAGCTCTTAGCTCTTATCTCTTGACTTTAGCTTTTATTATTCTCAAGTCTAGTGTGTTTTTGTCTCACACTTTGATTGTGATTTCAAATGACCCCCTCTAAACCCTTTATATAGGTTCACAAGTCCAAAAAAGGTGGGCTTGGTTGATTATCCTTTCTAATTTTTAATAATATTCATAATTATTCCAAGACCATTATTTGTGGGATTTAACATTATCCCATTTTTTAATAATAATGAGATTAATATTTATCTCCACCATTTTTTATGGGATTTATATTATCCCATTAGAATTTTGATAGTATCCCACATATTTAATTTGTGGGCTTCCACATAATTATAAAAATGCCAATTAATTATAAAATGTGAGGAATGGGTGAATTAATAAGCCATAAGTTGGTCTAGGTTGTGGATTTTTTTAATCCCACATAGAAATTATTGTAGATATCCTTAAAATTTTATCTCTTTACTATTGATGCAGGGAAATTTGCACCCTTTGGCAAGAAGCTGAGCTCCTGCCTTCTCCTTGCAACATGGAAACTCCCCTCTCACCTGTGGGACTGGTGAAGCTGGAGGGGAGAGTCTCTAGATAAGGGCTAGCTCCATTTGATGCATCATGTTTGTTCCAACAATTGCAAAACACATATATAGATAGATATAATGGGGGGTGAAAAGGGAGAAAGATGTAGGAAAACAAACTACTCTAAAGAGGTTATGCACCAAAATAAAGTCAACCTTCACACATCCACTCTTGAAATCAGACAAATGCATACATACACTTCACACTTGGCAGAAGGACCAGGCTGTTAAAAACTAGCAGGGAGGCCTTAATGGAAAATACATAAAATAGAGATCACCAAAGGTGTTGTGGGACACACACTTATGTAGTAATTTCCTTTGTTTTGCACTTCTCAAATACTGCTCTTCTCCTGTCAGCTACAGAGATGGTGCCTTGTAGATAATCGGTGTGTTGGTGTTGAACCTGTGAGAGCATCAAAAGACAATGACTAAACACAAATTAACACTCAAGACATACACAGAATATCCATCTAAGAAGAGGTAAAAATTGCGTTTATTGATTAAGGTGGAAATTTTTGTAGGGCTACACCTTGTAAAAATGTGGAAGATCCTTTAAAAAATGACAAGTTCACCATATATAGGAAAAGTAAGGAGGCTTATTTGGTGATCCTTTTTTACAAGTGGATAATTTGTGTCCCCTCATTGGGAAGAGGAAAACACTATTACTAATGTTATCTTTCTAGAAGAAGCCTACTAGAACCATGTTGTATGATCACCAAATCTAACTTTGGCATTCGAGCATGAATGTTGAAACATAGGCTGCATCTCTTTTCTACCAATAGATTGAGATTTGTCCCCTTTTAAATACACAGGCCATGTCGTTCGCATCTTCTAGTAGTCAATTACAACCACTATTCCACCTATTGGAGTCACTTCTCAAAATGGCACTACCACTTTGACTACTCTATCTTTTCTACACCTTGTCATTCTCCTGCTCTGTCATCTAGGATTTTGTCCCTTTTCTATCTTGTCTCTTCTGGCTCCTTAGGCCTCGAGGTGAACATTCTAGTGGGTCACTGCATTCTGGCTCCTAGTTAACACTCTTTCATTTGAAGGCAAATGGCCACTTCATTTCATGAAATTTGACATTCACGCAGCCATCATTGGTTTGAAAACCAATGGCTAACTTGTTCTATTAAACTTGACATCCTTCAGGACATCATCGGGTCCTTTGCTGGCTTCAGGCCTTCTTTATTTCTTCATGGGCATCTTTCCTTTGTTATTTTCCTTTTAGCACCTTTCCCGAAGGGAAGGTGACCCTTCGTCCTTTAAAATGTTCCTTTTGTCTTTTGGCCAAAAGTCCCTCGTAAGGGCACCTACCCTTTGGGGTCCTTCGGTGGGTCCTTTGTATTTTGGCTTTGTCTCTCAAGTTCCCACAAATAATTTTCTTGGGTCGCTTCGACTATGTGTATTTTTTGCAAACATTTTCCTGTAGACAAAATTCTATAGAAATTCCACCCAGCCTGGTCTTTGCATTGAAGCATGCCTGAATTCCTTCAGACTTTTTGTTTGAAGGAATTCCTTTGAACAAAAGTCTGAAGGAATTCGAGACTTAGTCAAATTTTAAACAAAACTAAAAATTAAACTCAGAACTTTAAACTTTGAACTGAACTTGCTTGATCCTTTGCTTGAAGCACCTACCCTCCGCTAGGGCATTTTGACCTTAAAGACTTCCCCTTCAGCTAAGGGCATACCTTGAACCAAGCCGTTGAACCAAAAAAGGTTCAACAGTTCAATGGGTTCAACCATTGTGCACTGATGACAAATGAAATAAAGCCGATAAACTTTGTTGAACTGGGCGCTTAAACCATTTTAACTTTGCCGATTGAACTCTGCATGAACTCAGCTGATTGATCCAAGCTGAAGAACCTAGAGATTAAACCAAGTACCTATAGAGTCTATAGAAATTCTTGGACTTATGCAAAATCAAAAAATGAATTGGCCTTAAATAGCAGGGGAACAAGGTGACCAAAATTTTGCTTGTTGGGCAAACTTGGTCAACAAATTGGTGACTCACAAGGGAAACATGCCTTCTATGCTTAGAAGCCAATTGCCTTAAAATCCATTGGGCACAGAGTTAGATTGCAGCTATGAAAGAGTTAGTGATAGCCCAAAAATATTTGAGAATCAAACATGAAGCCCTTTTACCCCACATGTAAAGGGAAATACACAAGGCTAAAAAACACTACCTGTGCAACAACACTTAGGGAAAGCAAGAAAGAAACTTGAAACAAACTACTATATACAGCTAACCAGGTATTCTTTCCTTCCTCCTAGATTGAAGGGAAAATTTCTCAAGTCCCCTTCTTGGAAAGAAGACTTATGGTGCCAGGAAAGTAGTTGAATGAAAAAGAGAGTTGGTGACCTGCTCCTCTTGCCCGTCATCTGAGTCGATTGGTATCTGAGTGGATCAGATTCAAACATGCCTCCAACATATATGTATTCTACTTGTCCTTAGAAGCCTATTGAATGTTGATCCTTCATATTGGTGCTCTTTACCAAGAAATCAATGGCTGTTGGCTCATCACCAAAAGCCCTTTGACATGTATAGCTCCTCTACAATGCATCATGGTCTAATTTGTTTCCTTCTACCTCATTGAAAATCCTGTCAGACTCATCCTCTAATTGCAATTTGCCTTCTTAAAGAAGGCTGACTGTGGTAATATCTGAAATGGACTCACAAAATGCTTTCTCATCCCATAAAACATCACCTCTTTATTTAAATCTCTCTTCTTCAAGGCATTCCTCTAGGAAGACAGACCTCTCCTTCTCTTCCTTGTTGATCAGGATCTCTAGATTTTCAAAAATATTTTCCTAATCCTCCTCTTTCTTAGGCTTCTCAGTGTAGTCATCCTTATCATCAAAATATCAAGGAAGTTCATCAAATAGAGGGGAAGAGAGCTCACCATACTTTTGTTCCTCCTCATATTGCTGGAACATCTGCATCTATGCAAGACCTGCATCTTCTCCATTGCTAATAAGATCTTCACAAGGAGCATCAATGATAATTCCACCTTCATTATCACTCATGATAGCCTCTTGAAGGACTGCAAATTGGATCTTTTGATCCTCACCTACCTCTTACAAAATAGGTTCTTCCTTGAGAAGGGGCAAAGTGGAGAAAACATGTGGAAGAGGAGGTAGTCCTTGAGCTAGAATCGAATGATTCTCCTCTTTCCACTTGGTCAGTACTTCATCAATATTAGGTATGACCTGATAACTCTCTTGGAAATGTGTAGGTGGGGTGTGTTCAGACATGGAATGTGCTATTTGGTCTGAGCCATCCATCACACATTAGCTGATAAAATTTCCTCTGGACTCCAACTCCATAATTCTTCTGGCTAGATCATCTTGAAAAATATTTTCTGGGAGATCATATGAATCATGGGTAGGAACAGCTTCAGCTTCTTCAAGGTTTTGAGAAAAACCTTGCTTCTCCTCCTTGTTGCCCCATGATTCTATTGTTCTCCCCCAGTTCAAGATCTCAAAATTGGGATTTTGCTCTTGTGAACATGTAGTAACTTTGTTTTCTTCAAGGTCCTGGGGCTCCTCTACAAGGTTTAGAAAGTTTAACTCTCTTTCAAGAATCAGCTTCATCCTAGCCTCTAAATCTTCAATTTGCTTGGCTAGGTTGTCCTAAAAGAGTTTTTCTTGGAGGTCACTAGCATTATCCTCTTCAAAGCTCTGAGCTGGTTCTTGGCAATCCTTCCTCCAACTCAAAATCTGCACATCATGTTGAAGGACTTAGGGAGGCTGAGGAATGCTAGGAAGACACTGTTGATGCACTGGAGGAGTCTTTAGAAGAGGGATGTGCTGGCTAGTGGTATTTATCATAATGGAAGATTCACAATCTAAGGAGTTTAGATGGTTCATCTCCATGGGAGGTCATTCTGATGCCTTCTGGTGTTGGAAAGATAGGTGCATGGGATTGAGAGTGAATTCATTAGATGAGCTAGAGTGAGCAAGTGCAATTTGATAAAAAGGATTTGGCACAAAAGAGGGGGATTTCTTTAGATTAGGAGGGGGCACAAAAGGCTGACTACCTTGAATAAATGGATTTCTCCATTTTGCTACCTCTTCCTCCATGGATTGCAAGGCCTGAGCTTGCCTAGACAAATGGTCCTCTTTATACATCAGCTCATGCTGATATTTATACTACTCTTCCAACCTATTAATCTCTAATTCCATCACCATCTCCTTTATAGTTGTAGGGCAACTAGGAGAGCTGCTTGAGGTGATTCTCTAAATTTTTTGAGTCTGATTGAAATCACATGAAGGAAAACCAGACCCATGATTTTGAGCAAAGGAAATATAGATACAAGAAATGATTTTTGATGACACCAGGCTGCTAATTAGTGGATTTAACTTAGAGTCACCAGATGCTAAAAACTTTGATTTGCTATAATAAGACCAACATCAATCCTAAAACCTTACTGTGTTGTAAAATTGTGGTCCCACTGGGCATGCCAGAACTATTGACGTAGGAAAATTTGCACCCTTTGGTAGGAAGTTGAGCTCTTACGTTCTCCTCACAACATGGAAACTCCCCTCTCACCTGTGGGGCTGGCGAAGCTGGAGGGGAGAGTCTCTAGATAAGGGCTAACTCCCTTTGATGCATTATGTTTGTTTCAGCAATTGCAAAAGACATATATATAGATAGATATAATGGGGGGGTGAAAAGGGAGAAAGATGCAAGAAAATAAACTACTCTAAAGAGGTGATGCACCAAAATAAAGTTGACCTTCACATATCCACTCTTGAAATTAGACAAATGCATACATACACTTCACACTTGGTAGAAGGACCAGGCTGCTAGAAATTGATAGGGAGGCCTTAATGGAAAATATAGAAAATATAGATCACCAAAGTTGCTATGGGATGCACACTTATGTAGTAATTTCCTTTATTTCACACTTCTCAAATACTGCTCTTCTTCTGTCAGCTATAGAGATGGTACCTTATAGATAACTGGTGTGTTGGTGTTGAACCTATGAGAGCATAAAAAAACAATGACTAAACATAAATTAACACTTAGGACATACACAAAATATCCATCCAAGAAGAGGTAAAAATTGCATTTAATGATTTAGGTGGAAATTTTTGTAGGGCTATGCCTTGTAAAAATGTGGAAGATCCTTTACAAAATGACAAGTTTGCCATATATAGGAGAAGTAAGGAGGCTCATTTGGTGATCCTTTTTTACAAGTGGACAATTTGTGTCCCCTCATTGGGAAGAGGAAAACACTATTGCTGATGTCATCTTTCTAGAAGAAGCCTATTGGAACCATGTTGTATGATCACCAAATCTGACTTTGGTATTTGAGTATTAATGTTGAAACATAGGCTGCATCTCTTTTCTACCAATAGATTGAGAATTGTCCCCTTTTAAATGCACAAGCCATGCCATTCACATCTTCTAGTGGTCAATTTCAGCCACTATTCCACTTGCTGGAGTCACTTCTCAAAATGGCACTGCCACTTAGACTACTCTGTCTTTTCTGCACCTTGTCATTCTCCTACTTTGTCATTTGGGATTTTGTTCCTTTTCTATCTTGTCTCTTTTGGCTCCTTGGCCCTCAGGGTGAACATTCTAGCAGGTCACTGCATTCTGGCTCCTAGTTAACACTCTTTCATTTGAAGGCAAATGGCCACTTCCTTTCATGAAAGTTGACATTCACGCAGCTGTCACTGGTTTGAAAACCAATGGCTAACTTGTTCTATTAAACTTGATATCCTTTGGGATGTCATCGGGTCCTTTGCTAGCTTCAAGCCTTCTTTATTTCTTCATGGGCATCTTTCCTTTATTATTTTCCTTTTGGCACCTTTCTCGAAGGGAAGGTGACCCTTCATCCTTTGAAATGTTCCTTTTGTCTTTTGGCTAGAAGTCCCCCACAAGGGCACCTGCCCTTCAGGGTCCTTCAGCGAGTCCTTTGTATTTTGGCTTTTTCTCCTAAGTTCCCACAGACAATTTTCCTGGGTCGCTTCGACTATGTATTTTCCATGGACTTGTGTCCACAAACATTTTCCTGCAGAAAAAAGTTCGTGAAAATTCCACCCAACCTAACCTTTGCATTGAAGCGTGCCCAAATTCCTTCAAACTTTTTATCTGAAGGAATTCCTTCAGACAAAATTCTAAAGGAATTTGGGACATAGTTGAATTTTGAACAAAATTGAAAATTGAACTCAAAACTTTAAACTTTGAACTAAACTTGCTCAATCCTTTACTTGAAGTGCCTACCCTCTGCTAGGTCATTTTGACCTTGAAGACTTCCCCTTCAGCTAAGGGCATACCCTCAAACCAAGTCGTTGAACCAAAAAAGGTTCAACGGTTTAATGGGTTCAACCATTGCACGCCAATGACAAATGAAATAAAGCTGATGAACTTTGTTGAACCAGGTGCTTGAACCATTTGAACTTTGTTTATTAAACTCTACATGAACTCAGCTAATTGAACCAAGCTGAAGAACCTAGAGATTGAACCAAGCACCTGCAGAGTCTGTAAAAATTCATGGACTTGTGCAAAATCAAAAAATGAATTGGTCTTAAACAACAGGGGAAGAAGGTGACTAAAATTTTACCTGTTGGGCAAAATTGGTCAACATTTACCTTTATAATTCACCTTATCCACATGTGTCAACTAAATATTTGTCCACATGTCTCATGATAATTTTTCTACATGCCATCATTTAATTGGTCCATGTTTCCATGTCATCACTTTTACCAAGTTTGACCATTACTTTAACTAGTCATAACTTCCACATACAGACTTAGAATTGGTCTGTTAAAAATGTGTTATAAAGCTTATGATGAGATATACACAATAGAATTTATTTGGAAACATTCCATGTTGGTTAAATTTTATATTTTGACTAGCATTGACCACCTATTGACCTACTTTGATTAAAACTTTGATCAGCTACACCAAAAGCATATGAGCTCTATTTTTGAATTTTCACATTCTATTAGAAAGGTCTCAATGGACCCTACTCAATGGTATAAGTTTTTCTTTGATCTGGGACCTTTTAAAAATTGAACTCTAGATTAGAAGTGGATTAGGTTGGTTGGGTTGATCCACTAAAAGGTGATGTGAAAAAGGTTGTTCGAGTGGTTGATCAATAAAAAGGTGAAGTAGAATAGATTGGTTGGTTAGTTGATTCACTAAAAGATAAAGTGAAATAAGTTGGTTGGGTTGAGGTTGATCCAATACAAGGTGAAGTGGAGTAGGTTTATTGGTTGATCCATTAAAAGGTTAAGTGGAGTAAGTTGGTTGGGTTGAGGTTGATCTACTACAAGGTGAAGTAGAGTAGGTTGGTTGGTTTATTTAATTATATTTTTTAAGGAAAATTTTAAGGGTTATAATTGATCAAAAAATGGATTGGTTAATGTTGGTGTCATTATAGTTTCCTTATTAATAGGTTTGTTAAGGGCTAGATCTGATTGATGGGCCTCATTGTGTTAAGGGATTTGGTCATGGTTTTCCTCAATAATGAGTTAAGGAAGAGGTTCAATGATTGATTTCTAGAATATATTTAAGGCTAGGTTAAGAGGAACATGCAGTATATCTTTGGGTACCTCTTTATGATCAATAAGGTTTTGGATGATCATTTTGAAAGTTGAACATATATCTATGTCATGTTCATGTGTGCGATGATATGCACAAAATTTATTTTCTATGAACCAAAGTGGTTTTGAAAGAGAGGTGTTGGTAGTATTGACTAGAGGAAGTATAATAAAATAAGCCTCCTAAATATTATTTAGGATTGAGGCATATGATTTCCCCAGTGGGGTATACTACCTAAGAAGAGGGTGCACCAATTACTCTTGAGGTGGTGAGTTAGTTGGTTGGTTTGATAAAGTTGATTGGTTTGACATGGTTGATTGATTTGATAAGTTGGGTTGGTTTGATGAGGTTGATAATGTTGTTAAGGTTGATAGGTTTGATAAGTTTGATATGGTTGGTTAATTGGGTAAGGTTGATAAATTTGATGATTTAATAGGTTGGGTGAGGTTGATATTATAAGCTATGTGAGTTTGATATGATATGTTAAATTGATTATGTGAGGTTGATAAGGTTGTTTGGTTGGGTAATATTGATAAGGTAGGTTAATAGTGGTTAGTTGATAGGTTATATTGATGTGATAGTTGGGATAGGTAGCCCGAAGATTGGTTAGGTTGAGATAGTTGAGGTTGAGGTTGGTTATGGCAAGAGCCAAATAGGTGTTGATAGGTTATTGGTTGGTTATGATGATGGTAGATTATTGGTTGGTTATGTTCATGGTTAGGTTCATTATAAGGTGGCATGGGAGAATAAGTGGCTTAGGATGCAAGATAACACTCCAAGGAAAGAGGGTTTTTATCTAAAAATATAACAAAGTTAGGATTCCACGAGAAAAGATAGGTGGGTTCCCCATTGATTAAGGTAATGAAGATAAAGTAGATGAAGGCCAAATGGTATAAGGTAGCCAAAAATAGGTCAATTTTATCAGAACTCAAACAAAGAGAAGACAAGAAAAAGTTAAGAAAGATAGAACACACTCAAAAGTAAATTAAATCATAAGGTTAGTTTTAGTCTCACTTGTGGCTTATGCCTTAATATTTAAGATTTGACTCAACTTTGGTTTGGTAGAATGGTTACTAGATATGAAATATATGGTTAGATTTTAGGTAGTGTTTAGGAACTCAAAAAGAATCTGTATTAGAATAAATACATGGCTTGGTATTAGGGCCTCCCCTTCACTTCACACATCATAGTGATAAGGGTTTCATGTGATTAGGCAATATATATTGATTTCTAGAATTTATACTCAACCAAAGAGCTAAGTTGGTTCTCTCCTTGGTGGTGAAATCAAAGTATCATAGTTGAGAAAGGGTAAGGTGACCACTAGGTGATGAAATCCTAGTCAAGCCTTATGTCAATTTGTTATGATGTTTGATTATGAAGGTAGTTTGGTTTAGTGTGGGCAACAAGGTGAAGATATGATAAAATTACTTTGATTTTAATTTAACTAAGTGAGATAAACTTGTAGGAAAATGGTGTATGCAATTGATTTTAAGCTCAAAATAAATTTCAATTTCATTCATGAGAATAAAATAAGGAGAGATCATGTAAATGAAGACTAAAAAATAAAAAAAATGGTGGGGGTCCCATCAGGCATGCCAAAAATGTTATACTCAAATTTTTATTTTAATCTTGAAAGAAAGTAGTAAAACTAAAAGGAAGGGCGTGGTTAATAAAACATGAATTTGGTTTGCACTCTATTATTTAGATGGTTATGAGAGCTCCTCTTTATCTTGGAAGGATGACTTACATAAGAAAGAGACTTGAAAATGGTTTTTTAGTTAGGTAGGCAAGGAGGATTGCCTATCAAGCTAAATCCAAGAAGTGTGAGCTCCCTTGGAGGCTGTCAATCCACCTTTTAAAACAAGATGATGTTTAGAAAAGAAGGTCACATAATAGATATGAAAGTACTTAATCAACTAAAATAAATACATTTCTAAAATAAATATGTTTAAAAAAATAAAATTAAGTTAAATGCTAAACTATCAAAAGGTTGATTTAGATTAGGTTTAGGTTGATATTTATGGTTTGCATAGTGACATAGGTTATGAAAATAGAGTTTGGTTGAGGTTATTAGGTGGTTAGGTTCTTGGTAGTTTTTAGTTTGATAGTGACCATCGTAAATTGAGCTAACCATCAGTGGTTGAGCTAACCATCAATGTTATATAGATCATTGATGGTTGAGATAACTATTGGTAGTTAGATAGATCATTGCTGGTCATAGGGACCATTGATGGTTACTATCAGTCTAATATAGGTTAAGCAACTCAATTGGGCAAAGTTGAATTATTTGGTTCAAGGTTGGTTTTGGTTTGTTTCCAGTTGTGAGATGGAGGGTGAGTATCAGAAAGGTCTGGCTTAGAGGCTGAGTGCTCAAATGGTTAAGAGGTCAGGGATTGGGTGTAATATATAAAAAACTAAATAACTTGGAACAATGACAAAATACTTAGTTGATAGCTTAATGAAGAATACGTCCATTAATGGAGATTTTTGGTGATGATTATTGATGTTGATGATAATTTATTGACCTATAAAAGAAAATCTAACACAAAAAGATCATATATGCATATGGCTCTTGATAATGGCTATCACTCCTTTTCACCTCTTGAATCTCTCTTTTTATAAGAAAGGAGTGGTGGAAGTGTAGGTTGGATCAAGGGGTTCAAATCACATCTAAATTTAACTTGAACACACGTTGACTCATATAATATAATTATAAAAAATCAAGTTATAGTTTGATGTTGGAGTTAACTATTCAGGTGGTGTATAGCTAACTGTCAATGGTCAAAGTTCAAAGGTTAGATTGGTTAAAAGGGTGGGTTTAGCCAATTGAAGTTTTGGTAGGGAAAACTTGACCATTAGTGGTTAGACTGCTAACCATCAATGGTCAAGGGTAAATGTTAAAGTTGGGTCAAAGGTGGGTTTATCTAGTAGGTCAAGCTAACTATAGTTAAGTCTTGTAATTGAAATGCTAAGGTTATGTCCCTATGGGGTCTCGAGGTGGTCTAGGGGTGTTTCAACATCTAGAACTGTAGTGTGTGGTTTTCTAGTGTCTATACACATAAACATTATTTTCTTGATAAGTGTGATGCTGAGGTAGAGAATAATCATATTGATCAAAATATGACTAATTGTACATACCAAAATATGATTATTAGGCACTTAGTTAGGCTACTTAACCAACTGATAAATGCTTAGAGTTTCCATTGATATTTGTAAAATGCCCCTAAAGGCTGATATGTAGAAGAATAACATCAAAAATCCTTCCAATGCTTTGGACCTTAGTACCATTGAGCATACCAAAAACTGTTATAGGCTTAATATTTACCCCTCGAGAGGGTTATTCAAGCTCTCTCCAATTGAGCTATACAATGGGAACAAACCTAGGCTATGGGTCACTTATAGTGGGGCTAAACCTCTAGAGTAGGTCAACTTCCTCCTTGAAAAGGGGTTTAATGGGGATAAGGGCTCCTAATAAGGTTAACTAGGTGATGCACCAAATTTAAAAGGGAAGCAGCCATAAGCTTGAAACTACACTAGATCTACAAGAGATAATACTAGCTTACACAACCTCAAGATCAAACTAATTACATAAGTATTTCATAAAAGAGGTTTATAATATAACACTAATTTACAACTACAAAAACCATTGAAAACTCCTTAAATAAGGTCAGAAAGGAGGACAATGGATGAGGAATATTCTCCTTCACATAATGCTATCATGCACAACTCACCAAACTAGATCTAAGGCAAGAGATAGGAAAAGAAAGTCTCATATTGCATTAAGAGATAGTTCTTACAAACACTTGACAAGATCGAGCCTAATCAAGATTAGCATACTTTGTAGTATCCCAAAAAGTACCCTACTCCTAGAAAGATAAAAAGTCTAAAATATGAGAACCCTTTCAAAGAATAAGAGAATGGGATCATATAGGGGAAGGGGAGAAGAGAGAAGAGATGTGGGAACATGCCATCAAAAAGAGAATACTTTATCCCAAGTTATTAATTGAAATTGAGCTGCCACTTTTTGATCTTTAGCCAATGAAAGCCTTGTCATCTTTTTGATTAATTAGGACACTGCCCATGGCTTGTTGAGTGAGGAAGTCCCTAAAGGTTCTAAGGATGCATTGAATTCCCCTAGCTATAGTTCCAAACCCTAGACCATTTATTTGATCCTATATGTATATTTCCACTTAGATTTTGCATAAGGACACGATACTTACATCTATAAACTTGAATGATCTTTGATTATGTCTACTTTGGATAGCTTCTTGTTGACACTATGGTCATGATAAAGGATGATGACCCTTTCTATTCATCACATTTATAATTTATCTTCATGTTTGGATCATAGGTCCTTCTATAGGTGGAAAACCAATCTAAGGTTATTAATTTTCCTATAGTTTCCATATCAATATGAACCTATAGACTATATAACACTTTTCTATTTTATAATAGGTCCAAATAGACCCATTCTATCTCTAAGGAACTAAAAGATCATATATGCATACATGTATCCTTCTTAAAAATGACAAACACTATTTTATAAATAACCCTACCCAAGCAAAAATATGAACCAGAGGTCCATATTTAGCCTTAATGACAATCCATATATATTCCTTAGCTTGATTGCATCATCATGTCTCTTTAATGGTGTTGGATAGAGATTTCATGGTGATATGATGAATCTACAAAACCTATTTTCTTCCATGAAAAAATGGATTCAATTTTATTCCCATCAAAAGCTCTAGGATCTCCTTTAATCTAATTGGCATAGTGGAATGATGAAAGGAATTTTATCTAAAACTTCTCCTACTAGATGTATTATCCAAAATCTTGTTAACCAACTTCACATGTATAGTGGAGTGATGAAAGAGCATAATAGTTTTAGCCCAATTTTGGCACTTCCAAAGCATGTTCACCATGGAAACAAATCCAAGGAAGTCTAAAACACATCTCACAAGATCTTTCCATGTGCCACCCTCCTCATGGGCCATACAACCTTTGAAACTCCTTCTTTTCCACTTATGTTCTTGATTTTTAGTTAAGAACCTACAAGTTTTAGTTAGTTTTGTCATTCTTGACAAGGAATCTCACACATTGGATACTTAAATAAAATTTTGAATAGATGGACACCTTAAAAACTATACCACTTCATTTATGACCCTTAAATGACATAATATGACATAAGGACTTAATAGACCATGACCAAGGTTAAAAACATATGAAATGACATCAAATAGACTATGACATACCCTATAACATATTTATAGACCCCTATATCAATTTTCTATCTATAAGGATTTGTCCCGTTTTGACTTGTGGTCAAAATGGTAAAGAGTTACACAAGCCACTATGTACCTTATTCTTCATTTATAACCCTAGTTCAATAGAAAAATGATGAATAATTAGAATAAATAAGAAAATGAGTTTGTAGTTGAATTTTTTCTTGACATCAACACCCCTTATGTTAAGTGTTACCTACATACCAATATACTAAAGAGAGATCAAACTCCATGTAGTTGTCCCATGCAATGGTAGTGTGTGTGAAAGACTAGCGAAAAATGTTTTAAATTTTGGTGCAATAAACAATGACCTATGACTTTGGAGGTGTATTCCAAATTATTTTATGGATAATAGGGCTATGTGAAACATGAATTGGGAAGAATAAGTTATTTTATCTCAATGTGTAGTTAGATATTTTGGTGCTTTTCAATCATATGAACCTTTAGTGGATAATGGTTAGAAAATGTGGCTTTATGATGATAATTTTGGAATTCCTTCAAATGAGACTTATAAAAAATGTGTGATGACCCATTTGGTGGATTTAAATTTAAGAAACTAGTTATTATTTAGTAAGATTACATGACTGGGATAATTGGACAAAACTATGGACTGGGATAGTTTAAATGTAAAGACTTTATTTGAAGAGAAAAGGCAACTAAACTAGAAGTGTGGATCAGTCTAAAAGTGAGTTTATTAAAATTTAAATGATAAATAGGGACATTTTGAGATTATAAGTTTCTAAGAGGAATGGGTCATCCTCACAGGAGTGAAGGAATGGTGATCAAAATACCATGGAATTAGGCATGATATAAGTGTGTATAAGGAGTGGTCACAAATGCATTATTTTAAAAATAAAGGCTAGTTATGTGTGTACATTTGTCCCTTTATTATTAATGTAACACATATAAAGTATTAGATTAAAATAAAAATAGATATAATTTAATTTACCTATGAATAATAGTCTTGAATTTAGGCCACACATTGAATTGTGCTTCACGTAAGACCTACAATGAAACATATATAAAATAAATCCTTACTTAAGACAAAAATCAATAATTAAATACAATAAAACTTATATATCTAATAATAAAAAATGAGTACGCCTAATTGAGTCTGTAAACTATTATGTTTTCTAGTGCAAAATTGATGACTGGAGACAATAGGACCCTTGGAGATTTATTATTCATTGAATCACTTGGATTGGATTGTGCATACCCCAATCCTAATTAAAAAAAAATGTGTTTAAAAATTAATTTGGCTTTGAATTGATCATTTCAAAACTAAGGGTAGATAGGGTAGCTTGGAATCCTTGTAATAATTCCAATCAACTCAACATATTAAACCATACCAGCATTTCAATCAGCCTTATTAAATCAATACACAAGTTCAAGGACAAATCACATATTATAAGCCCTTTAATAGTCAAAATCCTAATGTTTCAAACACTTAAAAATCTTTTGTACCTATGAAAAATAGCCTAGTTCAAAATTACGAGTGGTGTTTTCTATAAAATTAGCCTCACAACCAAACCACATGTCCAAATGGAGTGATTAACCAAGCCTTGATGGTCTAAAGTGTGCCACTTTATGAAGTGCAATCAAATGAATCAAATTCATAGAGAGAATAAGTGAATGAACAAGCACAAGTGAAAGGTGAGTCTATCCTTTTGAATTGATAAGAGAATGACTTTTATTCCATGAATTAGAATTAGGTCCCAAGCAAAGAAATCACTCTAATGGAATAAAATACAAGGTTTGAAAAAATGGAAATGGAGGGAGGGCCATCTTCCTCATTTGGTCAAGTTCCTAATGCACAAGCCCCTCATGAATCCACTAAGGAGAAAGAATTTGTTGGGATACCTAAAGTATAAGAAAATAAATCTATTCAAAAGGAAACTTAGCCTCAAACCAACCAACATCAAAGATAAAATGTTGTTATTATAAATTTTTATTCAAAAGGAGGATAAATCCTTTTAAACATAGTTGAGAAAAGGAAGAAAACAAACTAAATGTCACTATGTGGGAGGCTTTCTCCATTCATACCCAAATAGACTTATTGAAAGAGGCCTTAAACCACCTTCATCATGTAATAAAAGGATGTGTAACAATTGTTCCCACTAACTTATGCTAACTAAAAGAAGGAGATAATGGCAAGATCAACAAACCATCTCCATTCTACATCTCCTTGATTATTAATAATCACCTTGTATATGACTGTATGATTGTTTGAAGGTAAATTAGTTTAATTATGCCTAAGAATATTTTTGACCTGCTAGGTTTAGGGTAAACTCCAATCATAAAGGGAGTTATCTAGTTAGATGGTACAAATTTTAAAATAGTTTACATCATTAAGAACTTGAATCTTACCCTACGTGCTTTCCCAAGCCTCTCCATATCTCAAGATGTTTCATTAATAGACCTCCCTCCCTATTTTGATATATATATTTCCATGGATTTCACTAAAAAATGTGTGGATATATATCCTCAAATTGGTCACACATGTTTTTTAAGACTAGGTATGGGAACAAAGTAACCATCAAAGCTAAGCCCATTTCTAGAGACCACATTGAAACATATTTCCCTAGTCTAATCCACATGAATTGAACCATTTATGATCAAGAGTAGATTTTTTTTATTCATGAGACTGACACACCTTTGGATAATGTTCCATATATCTTACTTAATGAGTGGCTAAATGAGTACTATGGATTTGATCCATATGATCATATAGAAAAGATAGGATTGGGTAACTATTTTATCCTTGAAAATGACTCTATTATAATAAATATTGTGAGGTCATAAGAGGATCTTAGAGGTACATGGAAGATATTTTTTAAGGTTTAAGAAGTAGAAATGGTGTTGGTGGAGTATTATGTTGATCTCCCCTCAAAAGGTGAAGTACTATTTTTCATATAGGCTAGAATTTATTTGTACTAATAATTCAACCAAATATGAGGCATTAATCCAAGGCCTCCATTTAACATATAAAAGAGAAATAAAGGTGATTAAAGTGTTTGATGATAGTTTTAGACACCTAAAACAATCCAAAATTAGCTTCTACCTAGACTTCAGACCTATTTCTACCAACCGTTACAAATTAAACCTAGGAATTATTGAACATCCCAAATTTGGTCATGCATCATTCATCAATGCTAAAAATTATGTTGAAGCATCCCTATTTGGGGTACTATATTTTATACAACAATAACCTTTCATGGATTTACCCCCAATCACCTTGCGATATCATAACTATCAATTTGTCCTATGGACCTATTAATTGGGGTAATTTCATAGTTAATTAAAATTTTGAATGAGCTAAAAGGATAATTAAAAAAAATTAAACAATATTAAATGCCTAGTTGAATTATCCATTTAAAATTAATGAATATCTAAAAAAAGAAATTTCAAAAATAAAAATATCCTAGACTTTCATCAATTCTTTATGAGTTGTCAAAATATCCCAAATTTTCTAAATTAAGAACTGTGACTAGTAATTGAAAGTCATAATTGCATGACAATTTTTAACTCAACTATATTTAGTCTCAACTCAACCTTTTAATTTGAGAACTATGACTAGTAATTAAAATTCATAATTGCATGATAACTTTTAACTCAGCTAGACTTAGTCTCAACTCAACCTTAAATCACCTTGGGTGAGATCTAATTCTTAAAGTTATAAATATAAGGCCATACCTCTTCATTTCTAAGCTTGGATTTCTTAGAGACTTTATTTAGTATTTTCTCCATAAGCCTTATACAAGTAATCTTACCATGCCCAAATCTTAAGCCAAGCAAAAAAAATGAAACAAAGGTGCCAAAGATAGAAAAAACCAAATAACCTCCATTTTCAAAGGCTTCTTGATGCACAAGCTGAGTAGGCCATTCAACAGAGCCATTTAGAATTCCCAAGGAAGGTAAAAGAGTTATGTCTTTTATGTTTTTGATGTTCTTTCATTTAGTTTTTGTTACCCAAGCTCTCCCTAGTATCTAAACTAGAGGTGTTAGGATTAAGTGTGATTATTTAATTTTTTTTATGAGACTAAAAATCTACTAACCTCTTCACTTATATTTCTTAATCACATAATGGTATGCCCGATGGGATAGATAATGAGGTAGTTATAATGGATTTTAGTGTGTTTTGTTAGGATTGTCCATTCTCCTACTAAAAATAGACTATACATAGGTAATAAATTTTTTTTATTAACTATTTTGTTCTAAATTTTTAAAGAGAGGTGAGACTTAGACCTATTAACAACTCAAAGAATTTTGTGAAGAATTGGTGCATAGTTTAGAAGTTATGATCAAAATACTGACTGCCACTTTCATTTTATGTTTTCTTGCTAAAATAAATGGATACGAAAATAGGTTTATTTTTAAATCCGTTTACTATTTTTTTTTATGATTTTTTGAAAACATGTTCTTAATAGTTTCAACCTAATTCTCTAAAAATTTTATTGAAATATGATTTTTTGTTTAGAAGTTATGACTCTTTTAGTGACTATCTATTTTTTGGAATAAATGACCATTAAAACAATAATATATTTTTAATCCATTAACTATTGTTTGCTGAATTTTTTATACATGGTGATCATTTTTGTTTTATACATTATGTATAAATTTTGTCAAAATAAAACTTATAATATTTTAAATATCAATATTTTATTAATTGTCCCTTTTATTTGTCAATTTTTTGTTTTAGTTCTTTTCTAATTTTGTTTTAATTTTACAAGTTATTATTTTTTTCTAACTTGAAGGTATTTGGTATTTGGGATATTTATAATATTTTTATTTTGTAGGTTTTGATATTCCAATATTTCCCAAAAGTTTCAACATGGTTAAATCTCACACACTTTTTTTTAATTGGTGCTTAAAATGAACTTAGTTATTTTCATGCCTTAGTTTTTTTTGAAGTTTTTACTAAATTTTCAAACAACTCATGCCAAGGGGCTTAAATTTCACAATATAATTCATTTTGGTGTAATAAAATGAACTTTAAAATTTAGTTACATACTCCTAAGAGTTATTAATTTTATGATTATTTGTTGAAAGTTGTTTTTTTCTAGCAAACTGAGTGACATGTGTATGTTGTCCCCCCATCCCCTTTATGGAATTCGGGTGACCAAAAGTTCTATTTATTTAATTTTGTCACTTTAGTCTAAAAGAATTAAAATAAATTCACTAAATCCCTCCCCAAATTTGTATGGTTTGGGTGATGCCAAAATGATCCTAAAGTCTTTTTACTTGTCTTTATTTTTCATGTATTTGGGCTTGTGAGTGGGATTTCATCACCTCCTCACAAGTTCTTTATGGAAGCATTGATCTAGGAATTTATCTACCATAATAATTTCAATTTCATTCCATGGTGGGGTATATAAATTAAGGGTGGCCTTTTAAATGCCTATTTGAGTTGTTAAACAAGCTTTGTTAGTCATACTCCATCTTGGACCATAGGGGCAACTTAGACAAAACATTATACTGAGAAAGCAGTAAATGTAGTGGTTGTAAAAAGAATAGAACTTTTCATAACAATATAGTTGATGTGAATCCAATTGACATGACCATCTCTTATGTTAGCCACTCTTGGGACCATTTAGAAACATAGAAAAATTGATAGTTTAGACAACCCCACTTGTGATGGACATACTCTTGATGCAAGGTGAGTAACCTAAAGTTTCATGTTGCAATACAAAATTTTGAGAGAAGAGGGGGCCTAAAACCCCTAATTTTCATGTGATTTTACCTTTTAAATTTATAATTAAAATCATCTTAAGAGTGAGTATATTGATATAATTCGCTAGTATTATGTAACCTTATAAGTTTTATGATTTTGGACATTACACTCAGGTATTTGTGTCATGTTATCCTTTCTTGCATGGTTTTAAGTATAAAATTAGTTATTTATATTCTAACATCAAAATTAGTCTATTTTATACATCATTCCTTTGTTTGAGGAGGTGTTACACTATCCATTTGATACCATACCTTTGACTTAGTCTTTGAAAAAACTTGTTTGTGTGTGTCACTTGGTTGATAAGGGTAACATTAAGTTGCCTGATTAATCCTAGGTTTGGTGCCTTTGAGTCTTGAAACAAACCATTTATCACATCTTTAGATCATGATAGCATCATTAAGTTGCTTGAAATATTTTAAATATTTGTTTCCTTATGTCTAAAAATTCCAATTTTGAAACCAAAGCCTTGTGTACCTTTTGGATCTCTACCTACTATCATTATATTGTTCATTCTTATTTAGCTTGTTGTTTGTTTAAAGAAGCCTAGTTTATTAAATTGAGTTTTTGATTAGCCTTGAAAAGTTCAAATCTAAACATTGATTGATTTATGCCTATGCCTTGTACAATTTTGTTCTTGACATCAATATTTATCTTTTGGGTTGTGTAACTTAGGTTAATTCTTTTTTCCATTTAAAAACTACTATTTATGCCTAGATTTATGGGAAATAGCCTATCTTCCATGTGCCTAGAGTTTCATACCTTATACCAATTGACCAAGTTCATGTTTAAATTTAAGTGCCTAGTTTATGCCAAAGTGTTTTTGATTTGTTAGATTAAATCTAATACCTTATTTTATTTAAAATCTAACTTTTGTGCCTTTTATAAAAGAACTATCACATGCCTATTTTGAGCATAGATTTTATGCCTTTTCCAAAATAACTAGTAACATTTTGTTTTCTTAGATTAGAATTGTTTGGAACACTTTGCACCTAGATTTTGTAATTCTAGTTTTATTCATCCACTTGACCTTTTTGTGTGAGACATTGACATTGGACTATTTTGTACCAAGTTTTAGTATATAACTTTTGGAGATACAACTCCATCCTTTGACCAAGTTATACCAAGTTTGAATCATTTGTCTTTTTAGACATTATTTTTTAGATCTCATATAACTCTAAAACTTTTCATGAAACATTCATCATTGATTTGGATATGTCTCACCATGCTCGTAGTTGAGTCATGCATAATATGGGATATAATAATGTGGTCTCATAATAAGACTTTATTTAATACCCCTATAGAGATGATGTAGTTTGTGAGATAGATACTTATCCTCCTTATAAAATTTCAATCTAGGGAAAAAATCTAAGATCCTTTGGCTCACTATTTGGTCAACATGCCTCCATACTCAAAGCAGGACTAACAATAAATTGTATAGTACCTTGACAACATACCATTAGTTATAGACCAAGTTTAACAAAAACATATTCTATTACTATGTTATTTACATATGATCTTTATTTATTTGATCATCACTTGCTTGAAAACAAGGATGAAATTTTAGTCATAACCTTAGAGGTAAGGGCCAAGTTTCAAGTAGACTTACACCATAAAAATTTATCTAGTCTAGTTAGAGTGCCTTTCAACATACCATATAACCAAACCATTCAACATGCATTTTCTATAAATATTCAAGCACTCATGTTGATGTCATATAAAAATACCAATATTATTTTCAAAGGAAAGGGAATAATTGAAAACCACTTTATATAAATGTAAATAACATATCAAACTTATTTAAATCTTGCATATAATTTCAATAACATGGCCGTGTCAAACACTCTACTCATCGAGTGAGTTCCTTCAACATGAGTATTTATGGAATTAATAGGTCAAGCTAATCTATTTATAGACCCATTTATGAAAATTAATATAGTTGGTGAAATGATTAACGTCCCATATATCGAAGAAGTGTCTCTTACTTATATATAGAATAATCTACAAAACATGGTGGATAACATGCAAGTGTCATCCAATCTAAGATAGAGTTATTTAATTACACCAACAACTAGTCCACAACAAGTGCCTTTAGTTAATACCATAAGTGCTTCACAATAGCAAGGGAAAGGAACTCCTATACCCTAACCACCATAAGCTATCTCTAATCCTCCACCAAGTATTTCACCAATCATGCAACCACATAGTTTAAGTAATCAAGCACAAAATTGTGATTTGCCTTAATAAAACATGATGAATACTACTCCACATTAATAGTTAATGACTAATATTCCACAACAACATACATAGTCTAATATACCACCATAATAGAGATTGAACATTATGCCACCTCAATAGAGGGAAACAAATATTCCACCTCATCAGGTAGTGACAAGTATACCTCAATAGTTATAGACCAACACACCATAATTGTAAACATTATCTAATCAACAATGTATGTCCATTGGTCAACAAAAAATTCCAAACATCTAACACACATCTAGTTCATAATAGGTCTTCATGAAATAAAGACGTGCTTCTATCCCACAAGTACCAATTAGGCAATAATTGCCTTTCATTCCAAATGTGCCACAAATTTAATGACAGGGTCTTCATCCATAACAAGTTTCCCTTATTCAGCTAGGTTTGGCTAGTTGGTAGTAAGTCCCCATTCAAACCCAACATGTATAGCACATTACCTAGAACCATATCCTTCTATCTCAACCATAATTCCCTCAAATTCAGGCCTCTATACTAAATCCAAACCATAATATTACACCATAATGTGTATAATTTCAATAAATTCATCCTAATTCATGGATGCATATTTATGGTTAGTTTCCTAACCAAACTAACATTCCATAATAAACCATGCCTTCATTATACCTTAGTCAAGGTAATACACCTTTGACCATTTATCCTCCACCTCAAGCCAATGTTTCCTCTAGTTTTTTAACATAATAACTACAACAAATAAAGGATGCAATTATCATCATCCAAGTCAAGAAATAGATCAAAAAGTTCAAATTAGATGATGTGTGTTCCTACCCATTCAACATGGAGTTTATGTAAATACCATTTTTTCCAAGGTACGAACCACTAAAGTTTGAAAAACATAAGGGTTAAGGAGGCCCTAAGGTCTATTTAATAGAATTATTTGGTGTTTTCTATCCAATGGCTTATAGTGACATATACCCCCTACTTTTATTTCCTTGTATTCTAGTGGGACAAGCCTTGGAATAGCTCATGAAATTACTAAAAAAATCAATATCTAATTTTGATGACCCTTTAGATAAGTTTATGAAATGTTTCAGTTGAAGTTATGAGATTTCATTAGTAGATTTGAATCAAGCCAAAAAGAGTTAGGAAAAGTTTTGTAAGTTATCAGTGATGAAGAGCACTTTCCAACCATTTCACTCATAGTTTACCAGACAAGTAATTAGCTATTATGATCAACAAAAAATTTCAAAATGTGATATCTTACCTTCTGGAGTTGTAGTGTGCACACACTTTCAAGGAAAAAATCCCTTATTAACAAAAGTATCATCAAGCTTACCTCAATAAAACAAAATTATAATCAAAACTAAGGAAATAGCTAAAACTAGAACCATATCCAAGTCCAAGCACTAGCATCAACACCAAGCCAGGCCAGTAATTATGAAAAATCCAAGAAATTTAACTACAATAAGAATGTTTTTGGAAATGGAGTAATTGAGTTACAACATGTCCTAATGGTTCAAACACCATCTTCTCAACCTATGCCATAAATGCAAATTAATCCTCACCAACAACCCATTCAACAAGTGAATCCTTCATATTAATCTAGAACTACTCAATAAATGCATCACCCTTTACCTTTATAAATCCCTCCTCAAGGCAAAATGGGCCTATTCACCAAGTTTTTTATCAACCTTCGAGAGCCTATTGAAGATGCATTTCATAAACTAGACAACACTAATATGATTAGTTGGCCAATATCAAAGCACTATCCTAAGGGAATTCCTTATCCAAATTGGCATAGACAAAATGAATTCTATGAATACTATCATGTTCAAAAACACAATTTATGTTGTGTGCAAATCAAACACATCATTGAAAATATATTAGGGAATGGGGAGACTACATTGTATAATAGAGCCTATACATCCAATCAAAACTTGGACATCTATCAAAACCCTTTTCCACTATTGAAAATATTGGCATTGATGTCAAAGGTCTAGCATTATAGGTGATAAAGGCCCCATTGCATTTAATAATGTTAATAATAGATATATCTTGGCTAATGTGTGTTAATATCTATTTAATATTAATGAATATATTTTTGGTTGCATATAAGACAAAGGAAGGGCCCATGGAGAAGTCAAAGAGTCACGAGGAAAACACAAAAGAAGAATGGGATGCATTTTTCCATGAAGAGTCATCTTGGGGAATTCCAAGAGTCACCAAGTGAAGACAAAAGAGGAAGGGCACAATTTCTCATGTAGGGACACTTTAAGGAATATGAAAAGTCACCAAGGTAAAGACAAAAGAGGGAAGGACATTTTTGCTCATGAAAGGTCACCACATGACTTTTCAAAGGCAAGGATATGAAGGGTCATGCAATTTTGGCACCATTTTCCATGAGGATTGAAGGGTCACAAAGGGGGAAGGGGAAAGGCCATTTGGAAATCTATAAATAAAGGCTTGAGAAGCCATTTGTAATATGTGAAATAGATTTTGACTTGATATTATAATATATATCTTAAAAGATCACTATGAGAGATGAATATGATTTATATTTATTATATTTAGCTTAGAAGAGCAAAGGTGAGAGAGGAAAGAGATGTTGTAATGAACTATCATCTGTTGAGATAGCAACATTGAGAGATAGTTGTGTGGTATACACAAAGGGGTTGGTGCTCACAAATTATTGCTATGTTAGTGGTCAGCAAAGGGGTTGGTGCTCTTGTGGGTTGGTGTTCACAAATTATTGTTGTGTTGGTGCTTAGCAAAGGGGTTAGTGCTCTTGTGGGTTGGTGCTCATGAATTGTTGTTGTGTTAGTGCTTAGCAAAGGGGTTGGTGCTCTTGTGGGTTGGTGCTCATGAATTGTTGTTGTGTTAGTGCTCAACAAAGGGTTTGGTGCTCTTATGGGTTGGTGCTCAACAAAGGGGTTGGTGCTCCTGTCGGTTGGTGCTCATGAATAGTTACTATGTTGGTACTCAATAAAAGGGTTGGTTATCCTACAAGTTGGTGCTTCCAAATATTATTTGAGTTGGTACTCATTCATATACTTGAGATTGTTCTCTATGGTGTTTCCCACATTGGGTTTCCATTTTATATCTGGTGTCTCTCTCTATCTTGTGGTGTGTTTATTGTTTCAGTTTTATTACATATCTTGAATGTTTGGTTAAGTGGAATTTGATTAAGGGAAAGATTTATAAGATATATGATATATTGATTCCCCCCCCCTCTCAGTATATCCTATGCTTAAAAATTGGTATCAAAGTAGGTTCCTTTTGAAAAAAATTTACAGCTTGAAGGTAGATCGGGAAAGTACAAGATGGCCATACATGAAGGTACCTCTGCAAGCAAAAGAATAGTTGATCAAAAAGAAGAAGAGGATGAAGCTGAAGTGAATCTAGAAGGAGAAATTATTTATGCCTTAGAAGAGTTAAAAGCTATTAAAAATAAAAATTTGAAGATTAAAGTGCCAGATCAAGAAAAATGAAAAGGAGTCAAAGGAGATAATTGAAGATCTACAATCACACTTTGAAGAAGCCAAGAAGATATAATTACATAGTTGAAAATAGTAAGAGAAGAATGTGAAAGGTATGTTATTGAAATTTCTTCTTTAAAAGTATATCTTGATAAAACAAATAAAGCAATCAATGACAGAGCTGTCAATGATTCAAAATTTGAGAATATCACTAATATGCTGAATAAGATATTAGAAAGCCAAAAGGAAATATTACATAAGATAGGTATCAGTTTTGAAAAGAAAAAGAGCTATGTTGAAGCTCTTACAAAAGAAGAAACAAATAGGGAAGAAGTGAAGAATACAGAGGTCATCTCAAACAAAGAAGCCTAGAGGGAACAAAGCTACAAAAGGTAATCAAGTTAGAGATACACAAACATGTCTTATTTTTATTGTAATGGATATGGTCATAATAAATTATAATATAGAAAAAGAGCTAAAATTCTCAAAAATAAGGCAAAGGAAAGTCATGTAGAGTCAAGTAGAAGCTACAACTCTTTTGTTCCTCTATTAAGCTTTGATGAAGAGGCCATAATTTGTTACAAGTGTAACAACTTCAGACACATAGCTTGGTATTGTAGAAGCATGTTTGAGTCAGTAAAAAAGGAACAAGGTTTCAAGGCTCCATTCATCAAGAAAAAGTTTTAGACATGGTAGAAGAAACAGCCTAAAGATTTATGTTGGTCCAGACAACTTTGCATGCAAAAAATCAATAAAAGCCATGGTTCTTTGATAGTAGATGTTTGAGGTACATGATAGGAGACAAGAGTAATTTCATAACCTTGAATAAGATCAATGGTGGCATAGTGAAATTTGGAGACAATACTACTACCAGAATTGCTGGAAAGGGTACACTAAGTTTAGATAATGGTAAAACTAAAACTAAAAATGTTCTATAGGTAGAAGGTCTTAAGCATAATATTTTGAGTGTAAGTCAAATTTGTGATTAGGGGCACACACTAAAGTTTTATGTATAAGGTTTTGAAATTAGAAAAAAAGATTCAAATGTATTGGTTGTAGATGCTCAGAGAATAGGTAATAACATGTATATACTATCAGACATCAAAGGTCAAAAATGTTGTTTGAGTCAGATTGAAGAAAGTCAAATATAGCACAGGAGAATGGGGCACATAAATTTTGACAATCTTGTCAACATCAGTAAAAATCAAGTAGTCAGGAATCTTCCAAAGATTATAAATCCATCTAACACTCTTTGTGGACCTTATCAGCATGGGAAGTAGACTAGAAGGTAGTTAAAAACAAAAGATTACTCGACCACTTAGATGCTAAATCTTGTTCACACTAACCTATGTGGACCTATGAGGACTCAAAGCACTCAAGGTGATAAATATTTTATGTTGCTTATTGATGATTTTTCACATATGACTTGGGTAATGTTTTTAAATAAAAAATCAGAAGCTTTTAGATAGTTCAAAGCATTCAAAGCATTAGTTGAAAATGAAACTAATTTGAAGATTAAGTGTCTACAATTAGATCGAGGAAGATAATTCATGTTAGATCAATTTATTGATTTTTGTGAAGATCATGGAATAAAGAGAAATTATTCAGTAGCCATAACTCCCTTACAAAATGGAGTAGTTGAATGCAAAAATAGAATAGTTCAAGAGATGGTAAGGACAATGCTAAATGAATCCCAGATAGCAGACAAATATTAGAGAGGGGCAGTTGGTACAATAGTGCATATTAAAAATATATATTTATTAAGAGTCAATAGTGACAAGACTCCCTATGAGCTATGGAAAGACAAACTAACAATAGTTGATTATTTTAGAGTATTCGGTAGCAAATGCTTCATAAAGAGAACTGATGAAAAACTTGGTAAGTTTAAATCTAGAGTAGATGAAGGTATATTTCTTAGTTATTCTTGCAAAATTAAATATGATAAATGTTATAACAAAAGAACTAATAAAACTGTTGAAAGTGAAAGTGTCAGGATAGAAAAAGATGGAACATAAAGAATCAGTGATCCAGTAGACATTCCTAAAATCATTGAAGAGGAAGGCTTTGAAGAATCAGATGAAGATGAGGAGAAGGAGAAGGAGAAAAAGGGCACCAAGACTCCCTCCAAATACATTCAGAGAAATCATAATGAAAGTGACATCATCGGGGACATAAAAGAAGGAATTCGCACCAGAAGAATGATGGTAAGTGAATTTGAGCAAGTTAATTTCTCTTTGTTATCTAAAATTCAGCCTAGAACTTTTTTAGAAGCTAGACATGATGAGCATTGGGTTAAGGATATGGATGAAGAATTAAATCAAATAGAAAAGAATGAGACTTGGGAATTAGTGCCTAGACCAAAAGATCATAATGTGATAGGAACAAAATGAGTTTATCGAAATAAGTTGAATGAAAATGGATAAGTAACCTGAAATAAAGCAATATTAGTATGTAAAGGATATGCTTGGATTGAGGGAATAGATTTTGAATAAACTTTTACACCAATGGCAAGATTAGAGGCTATTAGAATGTTTCTTACATATGCAGTGTTTAAAAATTTCAAAGTATTTTAGATGGATGTCAAATCTACTTTCCTAAATGGGAATCTTGAAGAAGAGGTCTACATTGAGCAGCCTGAGGGATTTATTCTCTTAGATATTAGTAACCATGTATGCAAATTGAAGAAAGCATTGTATGGATTAAAACAAGCTCCTAGAGCTTGGTATGCAATACTTGATAAGTATCTGCAAGATCAAGCATTCAAGAGAAGATTTGCTAATAGTAATATTTACATCAAAATAGAAGGTGAGCATCAATTGATTATTGTGGTATATGTTGATGATATCATTTTTGGACGAAATATTGAAAAGATGACAACGGAATTTTTTGATAGAATGCAAAAATAATTTGGGATGTCTATGCTTGGAGAATTATCATTTTTCTTAGGATTGAAAATATTTCAATCAAATAAAGGAATTTTCATATCTCAAAGTAAATATGCCAAGGAAATGTTGAAGAAATTTGGTTTTGAGGATTGTGCACTAGTTATCACACCTATGTGTACAGGAAATCAGGTGAGCAAGGATGAAGATTCACTTGTTATAGATCAATCTTTGTATATATCTATGATTGGTAGTCTTTTATATTTGACAGCATCAAGGCCAAACATCATACATGTAGTAGGTATGGTTGTAAGATATCAATCATCTCCAAGAGATAGTCATGTTCAGTTGGTGAAAATAATATTTAGATATATCAAGGGGACATTATATTATGGATTATGGTATCCCATAGGTAAAGATTTCACTTTGGTTACTTATACAGATTTAGATTGGGCAGGGTGCTTGGATGACAGAAAGAGTACAAGTGGAGGAGCTTTCTTCCTTAGTGATAGCTTAGTATCATGGCTAAGTAAGAAGCAGAATTCAGTATCACTTTCTACAATTGAAGAAGAATATATTGCAATAGTATTGTGTTGTGCTCAAGTGCTTTAGATGAAGCCAACTTTGTAAGATATCAAGGTAAAGTATGATGAACCTATTTCCATTTTTTTTGATAACACAAGTGCTATAAATATTCTAAAAATCTAGTAATGCATTCAAGAAAAAAACATATTCCCATTAGATATCAATTCTTGAGAGAGAAAGTTGTAAAATAATAGGTTAAGATGGAATATATTGGTACTATAGAGTAGATTGTAGATATTTTCACAAAGGCACTACCAAAAGACACATTTGAGTATCTATGAGAGAAGTTGGGAGTAATTTTATTTACTTCCTGTCATTGAGGTTCAACATTAGTTGAGGGGGAGATAAGTGTTAGCTCCAGGGAGGCCATTTGCCATTAATATCAAAGGGGGAGAATAATAGGTACAAGTATAAGTGTAGAAATAGGTTCAAGGAATAGGTATAGGTTGCTATAGTAAGGGGGAGTTACTATATGTTTTCAAATGATAGTATGTGTAAGATTCACGATGTGGTAGTTTTAGGATTAAGGTTGCCATCAATGAAAAATAGGGAGATTGTTGGAAATATTGTCATTGATGTCAAAGGTCTAGCATTATTGGTGATAAAGGCCCCATTTCATTTAATAATGTTTGTAATAGATATATCTTGGCTAATGTGTGTTAATATTTATTTAACATTAACAAACATATTTTTGGTTGCATATAAGACAAAAGAAGGGCCCATGGAGAAGTCAAAGAGTCATGGGGTAAAAATAAAATAAGAATGGGATGTATTTTCCCATGAAGATTCATCTTGGGGAATTCTAAGAGTCACCAAGTGAAGACAAAAGAGCAAGGGCATAATTTCTCATGAAGGGACACTTTGAGGAATATGAAAAGTCACCAAGGTAAAGACAAAAGAGGGAATGACATTTTTGCTCATGAAGGATCACCACATGACTTTTCAAAGGCAAGGATATGAAGGGTCATGCAAGCTTGGCACCATTTTCCATGAGGATTAAAGGGTCACAATGGGGGAAGGCCAAAGGTCATTTGGAAAGATATAAATAAAGGCTTGAGAATCTATTTTTAATATATGAGATAGAGTTTGATTTGATATTATAATATCTAGCTTAGAAGAGCATTGTGAGAGATGAATATGATTTGTATTTGTTACATCTAGCTTAGAAGAGCAAAGGTGAGAGAGGAAAGAGATATTGTAATAAATTATCATTTGTTGAGATAGCAACATTGAGAGATAGTTGTGTGGTATACACAAAGGTGTTGGTGCTCTTGTGGGTTGGTGCTCATGAATTATTGCTATGTTGGTGCTCAGCAAAGGGGTTGGTACTCCTATGGGTTAGTGCTCAGTAAAGGGGTTAGTGCTCCTATGGGTTAGTGCTCATGAATTGTTATTGTGTTGGTGCTCAGCAAAGGGGTTGGTGCTCCTCTGGGTTGGTCCTCAGTAAAGGGGTTGGTGCTCATGAATTATTGTTGTGTTAGTGCTCAACCAAGGGGTCAGTGCCCCTACAAGTTGGTGCTTGCAAATATTGTTTGAGTTGGTGCTCATTCATATACTTGAGATTGTTCTCTATGGTTTTTCCCACATTGGGTTTCCACGTTATATATGAAGTCTCTCTCTATCTTGTGGTGTGTTTATTGTTTCAATTTTATTGCATATTTTGAATGTTTGGTTAAGTGGAATTTGATTAAGGGAAAGTTTTATAAGATATATGATTTACTAATTTACCTTTGCCCTCTTAGTATATCCCATGCTTAACATCCACAACATAATAATAACAATTAATAGCCACATCAAAGGCCTAAATAAAAATAATAATAGCATCAATAGCCACAACAACAATTTTAGCATCAATAATAATAACTTCAACTAAATAGATGAAACCAAGGTCAAAATGATTCTAATAACCAATAGACTTACCACGTAGTTACACATGACTAAAACAAAGTTGTAGTTCATATTTTGGAAGGTCAAATTTCTACCATCACCATTAATCTAAGACCAAGTGCTAAGAAAATAGGACCATTATTAAATAATTCCGATCAACTCCTCTATGCTAGTGATCCTTCCTTGACCTAGGACCATAAATAGGTGCACCAATAACTAGGGATTACTATTGTTAGACATTATGTCAATAAATCATCATTGACTTATGACTACATAGAAGTGAACTTCTAATTGAGACTTATCTTAGTTGACCCCTTGTCACCATCATTTACTATCAACAATGGTCATATACTTAATCTTGATTATGTAATCAAAACTTGATAGTCAAATATTACCATTCTTAGCCCACAATCACTTGACACCAAACCTATTCAACCCACTATTCTAGATAGAAATAATATGAATAATATTGTAAAGTAAAATACCTTTAACATTATGAAATAACTTCAATATACACCTGCACAAAGTTCCATTTTGGATTTGTTGCATACATATTCCATCCATGAAAACATCTTGACAAAATTCCTTAGTTAATCTGAAGTTCCAAATGACATAACCCTAGATAAATTCCAAGTAATGGTCGGCCATCTAGCCCTAGACCAACACTTGACCTTTGACCAAAGTGATATGTTATCCCTTGGTCCTCACCATAAAAATCCATTGTATATTGAAGTCTTCATCATGTGACACAAAGTGAAACATGTCCTCATAGACAATGGATCAAGATTGAATATTATGTCTATAAATCTCATCAAACATCTCAGATATGCAATAATTGATCTCCACCTAGAAATGATCATTGTCAAGGCCTATGATAATAAAGAGTGGGAATCACAAGGCACCATAAGATTTCTAATTATCATTGGGACCTTAACCCATGATACACCTTACCATGTGTTAGACTTTGACCTATCATATAATTTACTTATAAGAAGACTTTGGATAGATGAAATCCATGCAATCCCTTTAGCCTTACACCAGTGTCTCAAGTTATCTCATTTAGGCATGAAGGTCAAAATCAGTAGATATTTATAGCCTTACAAACATTATAAACATTTGAAGGTTGAGTATGAAAGTTATAACTACCATTTTGGTTTGGATCTAATTACCAAAAAGCGTAAAGGAAAATAAATACTTTTTAATTAACTAGAGGCCAATTAAATAGACCTAGATACCCTTGATTCATCTTCACATATGCCACCACCTAAAATGTCTAATCATTTTACCATGTCGACAAATGTTCTAGGAGAGTATTTGAATCATCAAACATTTCACATTTCCAAGCTTCCATAAAACCCCAAGTCCTATGGAAGACCTAAAGTTAAGCCACATTGCATGGAATGGTAATGAAAGGAAAAAGACAAATTGTATAGTCTAATTCCATTCATTTTTGCATTAACCATTGGCTAAGAATAAGATCCACTTGTAAATGATGAATCCTTGTTATGTACTAACAAACTTGCCAACTATTACAAAAATTCCAAGTACCCCATTCTTAATAGGATCATGGAGAATCATGTCCATCAAAGAGGAGGCCTTAGGCCAAATCAATAGGGAAATATTGAGTCAATATCCATCACTTGGTATAAAGGACCCTAAGATTTCATATTTAAACCATCTGGGGGTGAACCCATGTATCTTATTCATGTTGTACAACCAACTAATAATGATGATGATTTTGATAGCGAATTAGAGTCTGATAATTATATTTATAAATACCTAGCCAATATTAATATATTTAACACCCATTTCATTTGTTCCCTTACCCTAGTTATTCATAATAATCCACTTCCTCTATATCACCCTCAACTTATATCATGGGATCAACAAGAATCCATAATGACTATGGATGAGTTTGAGAATGATGATCCATTTTATGATTTTCTAGGCCTAAGAGACAATGTTTCATTAGGAGACCACAAATAAGGGTTCTCAATCAAAATGGATCATGTAGCCTTTTTTGGAGAATGGGTGAATACCCTTAGCCATAAACAAATAAATAAAACATTAAGGTCCCAAAGTGAGAACCTCTTTGAGGAACTTTAGACCAAATTAAAAATAAAGAGAAAGGTAAATATTCTAATGAAAACTTATTTCAAGTGCCATTATATGGGGGTGTTCAACCTTCATCAAACATAGCTTAAGAGACCACTAATGATGAACTTGTCGATGGGTCTAAGTTCAATTATGAAGAATAGTAAGCCTTTGATTGAATCATCCAAGAGTTTTCAGTAATATTTGTAACATGGCCATTTCTACCATTGAGAGATTTAGATTCATCTTTTTTAGGAAAGCTTGAGGAACTAGTCCAGACATATGACTTTACATTTACAAGCCAATTCAAATAATTACCAACCATATTGGAGGATGGTTTGATTCTTCTTGTGGAAAACACTATATATTTCAACATCAAAATTCTCGATGACCCAAATGGATAAAATTAGGTGTATCCCTCATTGAAGAGGAACATGAAATATTTATAGCACTTTTGAGGGAATTTGTTGACATATTTTCTTGGGCCTATTATAACATGATAGGTTTGGACCTTGCCTTGGTCATACACCACCTTGTTGTACATCCTGATTTTAATCCTATAAAGAAAAAATTACTCAAGATGTATCCTCACATTGTTGTATTAGTAAATAAAGAGTTCGAAAAGCTCTTAGAAGTGAGATGTATTTGACTACTTGACTAATCAAAGTAGATCTTGAATGTTGTGCCAATTAGTAAGAAGCTAGAAGGAATCATATTCTACATTGATTTTAGAAATATAAATAAAGCTTGCCCTAAGGATGATTTTCCTATACCAAACATTGGCATGATTGTTCAATCCACAACTAGATATGAAATGATTTCACTAATAGATGGATTTTATAGATACAACTAGATGAGGATTGTGCTAGAAGACCAACATAAAATAATATTCACTACCCCTAGAGGAAAATTGTGTTATCATGTTATGTTATTGGATCTCAAGAATTCTAGGTCCACATACCAAAGAGCCATGCCCATCATATTCTATGATATGATGCATGACACTATTAAATATTACATTACTAACATATTAGTAAATCAAAGATCTATATCATTCTGTAGACACCGAAATTGTGTCTACTCCTTGGTCATCCTCCCCCCTTGGTCCCTTTCTAACTTCTAACCATGCCTAACCTATGTCTTATTAATTTAAAATGATTATCTATTTTAAATTAATAATTCCTTCTCTCTCTCCTTGACACCTCACCCCTCCTAGGATACCCTTCCTTGGATGCCCTCCACTACCCCATGCCAAGTCTTAAATGACTTAAGACCCCATTTCCCTTATCCCACTCATCCTCTCATCTCATTTAAGCCACCTTTGACCGTTTCTTCCCCTGACCCATTGACTCGACAGTTGGGAAAATGGAAAAAAGGCTATTTTTAGCCTTCTGCTCGCCTTCCAGCTGCCAACGTTGGTCAGTAGTCAGCTGATGTTGGTGGTTTTGCCAGCATCGATTTCCTTCAAAATTGCGTTCTCGTCCCGAATGCAAAATTTTCAATCTTAGATCTTTCAATCTTCAATAATCTGATCTTCAATCTCTTTCCAATCTATGAATCCCCTGAACAATCTGCCAATCTTTCAATCAGACCTCTCTCTTGGACTCCCTTCCTCTCTCAGGCACACAACAAACACCACAAGCTACAGGAGCTCACTTTGCAAGAAGTCTTCTACATCAGCAACTAGTCTGCAACACTCTTTCTTCAATAAGCCATAGGTAAGTACTTCTTCTGTGTTTTCATTTCAATTATTTAGACTGTTAGTAATTAGTTTTCTAGTTACTACTTCTTAACATCATCAACCAGACCACAACACAACCTATTTTCTAGGAGCCTTCTCTCACCCTTATCTCCCTGTTGTCTCTATCTTCTACCTGCCCCCTTTTTTAGACCATACTCTTTGCCCTGCAGCCCTGTACAGACCTTCAAAAAGACTCTCAAACCATCCAAACAGACTCTCAGACTATTCTGCAGACCATAAAAACCATCCAGACCTCCCCAAAACCATTTTAATTGACTAGATAGACCTGAAACTTGTCCCAGGCCATTGCCATAATCGACTCCGACCATTAAACCTACCAACATCGACAAACTTGACCAACCGACGCTGGCGACTGTGGAAGATAGCTTGCCCCATATAGGTACGCATTTGTTTTTATTTCTTTTCATTCAGTCTTTTATCATTTCTATTTCTAGCAACATTCTACTCTTTATCAGACATTCTTTTTATCAACTAGTGGGTTGTCATCCCTCAAGGAAGTCTTTGCACTTTTGGGATCCAGCTTTGCTTGGCAGCCCACCATCTATCCATCTAATGCCTTCTTTGTTTAAGTCTCTTTTTTCTACAGCTGTCATCCTCCACAACCAAAGAGGAGTCTGTACAACGTCTGAATAATGGTGCGTAGACCTCATCCGGGTATCATCTAACCCTAGACCATTCATCTCTAGTTTCTTATTCCTTTTGAATGTTAGAAAAGCAAAAATTGATAGAAACATTCTGGCACGCCTGGTGGGACCCTAGGGTCTTCCTTGGGTTCATTTTCTTACTTTTCATATAGGTGCATTAGGTTTGTCCTTACATCTCTTTCTTCTATCTCTTCCAAAAGACACCATTAGCAAGGTTAAAAATGGACCCTTCTTTCTTTCTTTCATCTTAGACTAGTCAAAATCATACTCTTCAACCTTTTCTCAACTTGTTTGCATCCGAACACACATTTCAATTTGGGCTTAAAATCTATTGCATCTCATTTCTGTCTGAATGCATATTTAGTCCACACATCTAGTAATTAAAATTGCATCATGAATAAATCGTAGTCCACTTATGTTACACATCCAAACCACTTGCACAAAATCAAACATCTAAACTTACCTGAGACAAGGTCTGACTAGGATTTCATCACCTAGCAGATACCTTACCTGTCCTAGCAATCCCACTTGGACTTCACTACCAAGGGGAAAGCCCACTCTATTCTCTGGCAGAGGATAATCTCTTGGGGAAGTATATACTAGCTAAGTGAGACCAACTTATCACTAGGCTCATGAAGTGAGGGGAGCTTGCTCCTTAGCACCAGGCTAAGTACAGAACCTAACACAGACTCTTGAGCACCAAAACTAACTTGAAACCAACTTTAGACTACCTCAGCTAGGACCCGTTCTACAAGCCAACTTCCCAAACACACTTTAAGGCATAAGCCAACATGATTCTAAAAGTTTATTCTTAGGATTTAATGCTTAGGGTCTGCCTGTCTCCATCTATTTTTTTGTCTTTATCTGGTTTTTTGAGCTAGTGAGGATGTTTTCTTCTTTTTTCTAAAAACTTTCAAATTTTTTGAGTTTCTGGAAAACACAGTCACCGACATCAATTTTACCACCAACGTCGGCAACCTTTCTTCACCGTCATTGGTTATCTGACCAATGTCAGCCATTTTTTCTTATCGACATCAGTTTTTCAACTGACGTCGGTCACTGTCACAATTTTTTTTTCAAAATAGCAGCCTTAAAACCCAACCCTTTTTCTGCCAAAACCACATTTTGAATTTCTAAAACTCAAAAAACATAGTTTTTGGAACCTGAACCTCTTACCTTGAATGGTTTTGACCCACAGTCAAACCAAGACTCTTCTTGACCATACAAAGCTTCAACCGCTTTCGCCTTCACCTCCTATAACTAGTCCTTTAATGGAGTATCATTCAGAGACCGAAAATAATCCTACCTGACCAACCCCGACTCAACCATCCATTGTTCCCAAAGGGGATCAAGACTTTGAAAGGTTCCTTGACCTCAATGTCAAGGCCCTTCAACATTATCTCATGCGAAGCCAAATGCGAGAGCTTTTAGGTGAAGCGGTGATGACATCAACACCATCCGCTACCCAGCCTTTTATGACTCAGACTATTGCCTCAACCATTAACTTGACCATGGCCAATACACAAAGTTTGGCCTCCCCATCTATTTTTGGACCGACCTCCATCGGGGTTTCATTACCCCCTCAACCACATGCAATTCAACCAAGTTCTACATCACACCAAAACTTGATTGTCTCAACTCCACACACTCTTGCGCCTATAAATGTAGGAGTGTCTACCTCCCCTTTTGCCAATGCCACCATACAACTAACTTTGGCAATATCTAGTCAACTTGTGCCTTCTACCTTCATGACACAACTACCCTTGGCTTCCACTTCTATCCCTATGACTAGTCATCAATACGTTGCTTCTATACAAGTGCAATCGACTACGTCATACACCTCTTCTAGCACCTTCCAAGTGCCTTACAACCTAGAGGGCACCCTATCTACCAATCCATTAGCCGATCTCATCAAGATGTTGATGGACAAAATGTCTAGTCTTGAGGCTTTTATTTCTGGTTTAAGCAATGTCCTTTCATATGACCAAATTTGCAATGAACCCATCCATCCCTCCATCCCAATCCAGCCATATCATAGTCAATGGGAGCTTCCTAAGTTTACTCAATTCTAGACTAAGGAAGACCCACAACAACATCTACGAGTGTTTAGACATGCTTGTTATCTTATAGCCCATGATGATGTGTTACTGCTACGCACATTCCCCATGTCACTTTCTAGTGTTGCCCTTGATTGGTACAACTCTCTTACCAGTCACTCTCTATTTTCATTCATTCAACTTGCCCAATTATTTCTTGACCACTTTTCTATCAATATCACCAAAAAAGTCTCAATCATAGACCTCTACTCTATCAAGCAATTTGCTGACGAATCCATAGCTGATTTTGTCGCCCATTGGAGAGGCTTAATCAACCAACTCTCCTTCCCTTTACCTCAACCTGAGCTCATTAAGCTCTTCTCTCAAGTATGTGCCACGCACATCTCATCCACCTTGTGGGTTCAAACATTCCACACTTTTGATGAAGCTTTCACCATGGCCTGAAAGCTTGAACTCTGTGCTATTGAAGAAAATAGGGTCAAATTGCATAATACCAATGCAAAAACTGATGACCCTTCTTCTTCCATACCTTCTTCCCACTCCAAGTCCAAAGGAGTGGCCAACACTATGGTTGTTAGATCACCATTCTCGATAATGACTGACCAATCTCAACCTTCAACATCCCAAAGCATCACAAAATGATTCAAACAATGCTACATACAGCATCAATACACTCCAATTAGAGAGTCATATGCTTATGTGTTGGCAAAACTTGTCAAGCAGGGGGTCCTCAATCTCCCTCTAATCTGACCACCTCAATTTGACCCTTCAAAAGCCCTCCCTACATGGTATAGGGAGAATGACTTCTGTCACTATCACCGTGTCCAAGGCCATGACATAGACAACTTCCAAACTTTCAAGAACATTGTCCAAGACATGATAGATAAGGGAGATCTTGTCTTGGACAACCTAAACACCCTGCCCAATCAAAACATGGATATCTTCAAACAACCCTTTCCTAACCATCCTCCTAATCAAAACATTGTCTAAACCATGGCCGATAGCTCCCACAAGCATACTATATACATGGTCAACATGGTCTCGCCTCTTGTCCTTGACCAACCTTTTTCACAGGTAGAAGAGCCTTCTTCTCCTCTTAGTTCTCCATCGACCTCTCTTATATTGGAGGATGCTTCAACCATACCAATGCCATTAGCCCCACCTTCATCCTTCCTCCTACCAATGGGGGACCATACCCTTCCTACTCCTCAACCACAAGTAGAAGGCATGATCATCCTTGCCCTCTACCCTCTTAAGGAGCCACATTCTCCAATTTCTTCTCCACCAAGAGAAGACCCTATCTCTTCACCCACTTCGACCGAGGAAGACCCAGTGATGGTTTTCTCTTACCTTTTGCCCAAGATCGTTACGTCTCACTCACCTTCATCCACATTTGAATCCAAACCCACGTAGGCATCCACCATGCTAAAAGAGATTATATCTCTTGGTATTTGCCCCATATCTAATCTTGCCTCACACAATAGTGGCCCTCAAACCAAACCAAAGAAGGCCACTAAACCACACCGGAGAACTCCTCCCCCACCTTCATCATTGCTCTCTATTTTGGGCCCACATCCATCCACCTTAATAAGAGTGCTTCCTACTCCAACACCTCATAGAGGCAAATTGCCTCCATTATCCCCTTTACCCATTAAACATATATTTCCTCCAAAATGACCAATGCCTCCTATGCCTCCAAAACAAAAGTCATCAACCCCAATTGCAACAAAACATGCAAACCCATTAGCAGGTTCTTATGCCTTGCTGTTACGACAATTGTTGCAGTCTTCTCGCATCAGTCTTCCACCTCTTAAACCATACCAATCTCTTGAACCAAAACCACCCTGGTTCGATGATACTCAAGTTTGTGCGTATCATCACATGTCGGGACATGACACTGAGCATTGTTGTGCCCTCAAGGTTTTCATTCACCAATGCTTGGAGAAAGACACCCTTCTTCTTGACCATATTATCAACAAACTGTTGGGGGATCAAACCAACAATAGATTACACTTGTGAAAGCAATAAACGCGGAAATAAATCAGATAGATAAGTAACTGAAATGATAAATAGCACAGAACAAGATATACAAGAAAACACCCTGAAAACTTGTATTGAAACTCTTTACAATAGGAATACAATATGAAGAAACTTCATTCTTCCACACCTCTCTCAGATGCACACAAGATCTCTCACTAGATCTCTATTCCTCAAGAGCTCACTCTCAAGTACACTCAAATCCAACAACCTAGATTGATGCAACTCTGTACTGTCCTTCAAACATTCACAATGTTCTACTCTTACAGTTCTACACTCATTCTTCTAATTCTAAGCTAAGAAGATCTTCCTACATATAGAAATTAGGAAACTTGAGCATGCTCTTACAACAAACAGTTAAGCCTCTTGAACAAGGGCTCTAAAAATAATATTGCTAACAATAGAGACGCAAGCTTGAGTCCACGACTCAAACTTATCATGCAAACACTCGCTGCCGTCCACGAAAATAGATTTCTGGACACGCAGGTAACCGACGTCGGTTCCTGCCTATTCGCCTGTGACCGTCGCCGGTCGACCATATCGCTGACGTCGGCGCCTCTGCAACTACTACTAACCAACGTTGGTCGCTCCTGATCGACGCCAGCGTCTGTGTAGACCCGAACCTGTTTAAGTATGCTCCTTGGTGAAGCTTTTAGCTCCACACCCTAACAATCTCCCACTTAGAGATAAACCAGCTGCACCAACCTGTATAGCATCATCTTCTTGCTCCTCCATCTTCAACTCAATCATGAAGACCAATAAAAGTTGAATGAAGATTCAACTTCTCCATCGTAACCAGCTTTGTTAGCATATCAACAGGATTCTTGTCTGTATGAATTTTCTCCAGCTTCAACTCACCATCTTCCAATACCTGCCGTATGAAGTGGTACCTTAGCTGTATGTGCTTGGTTCTAGAGTGAAAGGCCGAGTTCTTGGCCAAATGGATTGCACTCTGACTGTCACTGTACAATCTGCAACTCCCATGCTTCCTTCCAAGCTCTTCCATGAACCGTGTCATCCATATCATCTCCTTGCTAGCTTCTGTAGCTGCAATGTATTCTGCTTCTGTAGTTGACAAGGCTACAACCTTCTACAACTTAGATATCCAACTAACCACTGTTCCACCTACAGTAAAAACATAACCTGTGGTGCTCCTCCTGCCATCCAAGTCCCCTGCCATATCTGAATCTACATAGCCATGTAGAGAAGTATCTGAACCTCCATAGCATAAATGCTTGCTGCTGGTTCCTCTCAGATATCTAAGGATCCATTGAACCGCTTTCCAATGCTCCTTTCCTGGATTAGCCATATACTTGCTTACTACTCCCACTGCTTGGGCAATATCTGGTCTAGTACACACCATTGCATACATCAAACTCCCTACTGCAGAAGAATATGGAACCGTACTCATGTACTCTACCTCATCATGTGAATTGGGACATTGTTCTTTGCTTAGTTTAAAATGTCCAGCCATAGGTGTACTCATCGGTTTTGCATCCTGCATATTAAACCTCTCCAACACCTTGTTCACATAATCTTCTTGAGACAATATCAACCTGTGATTTTTCCTGTCTCTCCTAATGCTCATGCCAAGGATCTTCTTAGCTGCTCCCAAATCCTTCATGGCAAACTTTTGAGCTAACTTCTCCTTAAGCTCAGAGATATCCTGCATGTGAGACCAATGGTCTGATTGACACCTACTGTAGCCATGCTCAGTCATAAACCTGTCAAATTTCAAGTACCATTGCCTTGGAGCTTACTTGAGGCCATACAAGCTTTTCTTTAACTTGCACACAAATTTCTCCTTGCCCTTGACCTCGAAACCTTCTGGCTGTTCCATATAAATTTCCTCATCCAAATCTCCATGAAGAAACGCTGTCTTAACATCTAGCTGCTCGAGATGCAAATCCTCAAAAGCAACCAAAGACAATACAACCCTTATAGAAGTCATCTTAACAACCGGAGAAAAAATTTCACCAAAGTCAATACCTGGCTTTTGTGCAAATCCTTTTACCACTAATCTGGCCTTATATCGCATCTGACCATCCTCACTTTCCTTCAACCTGTAGGTCCATCTATTCTTCAGTGTTCTCTTACCAGCTGGCAACTCAACCAAATCCCATGTTTGGTTCTCTCTTAAGGACTCCATCTCCTCAACCATGCCACGCTCCCACTTACTCCTGGACTCCACCTGTAATGCTTCTTCAAAACTTTCTGGTTCTCCACCATCAGTTAGCAATAAATAATATAAGGAAGGAGAATATCTAAGTGGAGGCTTACTTACCCTTTCAGACCTCCTGGTGGGTGTCTTGGACTTGTTTTCAACAATCTGTCCACCCAAATTTTCTGACAGTGACTGACCTCGGCCACCTGTAGACCTGTCACTCACCGTCGTCAGTTCTTCCTGACCGACCTCGGTGCCTGGTCTGCCGTCGTCGGTCTCTATATGACCAACATCGGTTTCTGTACTGCCGACGCCGGTTCTAACCCTGCCGATGTCGGTCTCTGTGTTTTCCTGCAAGTGATTATATCTTTTTCCCGTGAGCTCATTTTGGACCATAACTTCGTCCAATTCACTATTGCTCTGCCCAGATTGATCCAGCTTCCTTATCTGATCACTATACATCACTCTTTCATTGAAAACAACATCACGGCTCCTGATTACTTTGTTAGTTCCTAGATTCCAAAATCTAAAACCAAAATCATCTGAGCCATAGCCTATAAACGTGCACCTCGTAGACTTAGGATCAAGCTTCTTTCTATTTTCCTTATCTATATGCACAAAGGCTTCACTACCAAAAACTTTGAGATATGAGAGATCTACCTTTTTACCTGTCCATGCCTCTTCTAGAATTCCACCATCCAGAGCTGTAGAGGGTCCTCTATTAATCAGGTACACTGCGGTGTCAACTGCTTCTGCCCAAAACTCTAAGGGCAACCCTGCATGCAATCTCATACATCTTGCATGCTCCATGATAGTTCTGTTCATCCTTTCAGCAATACCATTCTGCTGAGGTGTCCTTGGAACCATCCTTTGCCTACGGATTCCTTATGTATAACAATACAATTTGAACTTAAGACTGCAGAACTCACCGCCATTATCAGATCTCAGGCACTTTAACTTTCTACCTGTTTCATTCTCAACCATAGCCTTCCAAAACTTAAAAGTCTCAAAAACATCAGATTTCTTTTTAATACAGTAGATCCATACCTTTCTTGTGGCGTCATCTATGAATGTAACATAGTACCGTGATCCGCCAATAGAGGCTACCTGAGCCGGTCCCCACACGTCTGTGTGAACAAGCTGCAACTTCTGCCTTTTCTTAGTAGACCCGGTCTTGAGAAAACTAACCCTTTTCTGTTTCCCAAATACACAGTGCTCACAAAACTCTAGATCCATACTTTTCAAATCTGAAAGCATACCTTTAGACTTAAGTATTGACATCCCCTTCTCACTCATGTGGCCAAGCCTTGAGTGCCACAATTTACAATCCGCACCTGAAGTAGATAAAACTGAAGGAGATTTGTTAGTAACACAATTACACAAGTAGAGAGTACCTTCTCTCTTACCTCTGGCCATAACTAGTGCACCCTTGGTCACCTTCCAAGAATCTGCTGTGAGAGTTACTGTACAACCCTCATCACCTAGCTTACCTGTAGAAATCAAATTTCTCTTTAAACTAGGAACATGCATCACTTCTCTCAACACCCATGTGTTGCCATTCTGCATCTTCAGCTGCACTTTACCTTTGCCAATTATTTTACAAGGCTCGTCATCCCCTAAGTATACTATTCCAAAATCTCCATGGATATAGTCACTGAAATACTCTCTGTTAGGGGTAGCATGGAAAGAAGCACCAGAATCTAATACCCAAGATTCTATGTTATTATGCAAAGAGAAAATTAAAGCATCCTGTGCAATACCTGCAACCTTGGCTTCTTCCTTTCCTTCGTGTTGGTTGTCCTCCTTGGGCTTTGACCAACAATCTCTGCTTATGTGCCCCATCTTTCCACAGTTCCAGCATTGTGGCTTTCTGCCATTCCTGGATTTGGATCTTCCTCTCACCTTAGACTTAGATCTTGATCTCCTCTTGCTCTTTTCTTTTTGCCTTCCCCTGCTCTCAAAATTTAAAGCGTTCCCAGATGTCTCTTCTATGCTTTTCCTGCGTATTTCCTCATTCAAGATAACACTAACCACATCCTCTACTTTCAAAATATTTGATGCAGATGCAGTATTAGAAACTGCCATTACTAAGCCATGCCAGCTTTCAGGCAAAGAACATAATATCAAAAGAGCTTTTATTTCATCTTCAAATACAATATTGACAGAACTTAACTGATTAACAATTCCATTGAAATCATTCAGATGAGTAGAAACAGATCCACCTTCATTCATATGCAAATTAAATAATTGCTTCATAAGATATACCTTATTTGAAGCTGAGGGTTTTTCATACATATTTGCTAACGTGGTCATCAACTCTACCGTAGTTTTTGCCTGTGACAAATTACATATCACAGTGGAGGCCAGACTCAGTCTTATAGACCCAAGAGCCTTTCTATCAAGAACTTCCCATTCTTCATCCTCCATGTCCTTGGGCTTCTTTGCTATCCCACCTAACGGTAAGTAGAGATCCTTCTGATACAGATAGTCCTCTATCTGCATTCTCCAATGTTGGTAGTTCTTACCATTAAACTTTTCCATTCTCAGCTTACTTTCTTCTGCCATTGCTTCTCCCACTCAAACAGAAATTCCTGTAGAAACACCTGTGAGCAACCTGTAATCTGTAACCTGTAACCTGTAACCAAGGCTCTGATACCACTTGTTGGGGGATCAAACCAACAATAGATTACACTTGTGAAAGCAATAAATGCGGAAATAAATCAGATAGATAAGTAACTGAAATGATAAATAGCACAGAACAAGATATACAAGAAAACACCCTGAAAACTTGTATTGAAACTCTTTACAATAGGAATACAATATGAAGAAACTTCATTCTTCCACACCTCTCTCAGATGCACACAAGATCTCTCACTAGATCTCTATTCCTCAAGAGCTCACTCTCAAGTACACTCAAATCCAACAACCTGGATTGATGCAACTCTGTACTGTCCTTCAAACATTCACAATGTTCTACTCTTACAGTTCTACGCTCATTCTTCTAATTCTAAGCTAAGAAGATCTTCCTACATATAGAAATTAGGAAACCTGAGCATGCTCTTACAACAAACAGTTAAGCCTCTTGAACAAGGGCTCTAAAAATAATATTGCTAACAATAGAGATGCAAGCTTGAGTCCACGACTCAAACTTATCATGCAAACACTCGCTGCCGTCCACGAAAATAGATTTCTGGACACGCAGGTAACCGACGTCAGTTCCTGCCTGTTCGCCTGTGACCGTCGCCGGTTGACCATATCGCCGACGTCGGCGCCTCTGCAACTGCTACTAACCGACGTCGGTCACTCCTGACCAACGCCGACGTCTGTGTAGACCCGAACCTGTTTAAGTATGCTCCTTGGTGAAGCTTTTAGCTCCACACCCTAACACAAACCTTCAACATCATCCCATGCTTCCCATACCTCCTCACCTTCACACTCATCAATTCTCAGATCAAGACCATCTTGGTTCGACAACACTAAATTTTGTCACTATCATCGCACATCAGGACATGACACTGAGCGTTGTTGCACTCTTAAAACTGTCATTCATCAACACTAGAAAAAGGATACCCTTCTCATCAAGGATCCTCTTGACTACCCATTTGCCAAATCTTTGACACCATCACATGCCTCACAAACATCATCACCTAAGTTAGGATCTCAACACCAGACTATGGTCCCTCCACCACCTTTAACCCCATTATTCAAAATCAACACAGTCAACTTGACCACCAGCTCACCAACCCAAAAGGATAAAGGGAAAAGACATGTTTCTATCCCTTGGATATATCCATCAACCAAACCTCAACCAAACATTCAACTGACCATTGACCAAACCTCAACCAAATATCAACTAGACATCAATCACACATCGACCAAACATCAACTGATCATCAACCATAACCTTGACCAAACATTCAACTAACCATCAACCAAACCTCACCCAAAAATTCAACCAAACCTTGACCAAACATTTAAATGACCATTAACCAAACCTTGACCAAACATTTGACCAACCATTGACCAAGCAATGACCAAACATCAACCAGCCAAACAATCTGACAACATATCAACCAACTTCATGTCCAACATCAACCAACACGTGACCACTTTGGAAAGAAGTAAATGAGGAAAGTTTGCTCCTAATTGGCTTGGACCTTTCATCATAACGTACAAGCATGGAACAGGGACTTATCAGAACCTAAGCCCTTTAATGCCTTGCATTTGTGACCATTCTACTGTTAATCAAGTACTCGATCACTTGACATTTAACTTGAGCTCATCCCTTGAGCAATCCCCATCCTCTTAAGCCTCATTCCTTTCAACCCTATTCCCCTAAACAAATCTTATGTAACCCTTTTATAAGTATGGATGCTTTGTCCTAATAAAAGGGAGCCCTTGCACTTCTATATTCTTGTCCATGACTCAAAATTCTGTCAAAAATAAATCAAGATGTCAAAATATCTAATGTCACAAACTCTAAAGGTAGACTGCTCCCTCGAAGGACAGCTATACTATCATTGTTATAGCTAATAGACTGCTCCCTCAAAGGACAGCTATTCAAATCCCTCAAATATATATAAAGCAAAAATATAGACCACTCCCTCGAAGGATGGCTATGACTAAATCTTGCTACAAATAGCACTTTCTTAGAAGCTTCCCGCATCGATCAGCTTCACAAATGACCACAAAGCAAAACAACATCCCTATGTAGACTTCCCACATTGATCAGTCTACTCAAAAAAAAAGGGGGGGGTCATGGACTTGACTTGTAATCGTCTCAGGGTCTCCTATAAAAAGGGGCAAAGTTATCCCTACTCAAAAAGGGTTACCCTATCCTCACCTATCACATCACCTACTCAAGGGACTTCAATCTCATTTTAATGTCAAAGTGATTCGATTACCTCTCTAACACAACCCATGGTTAATGATGTAATGCATGAATGGGGCTTTTGTTTCTAAAACCCCCTATCTATGCTATCATTCATGGTCCTTATCAATGAAAGAGCAATGTGCCTTTCACTTTTTTTCACATCTTGGTCACAAACAATCCAACCAAATCATTTTGCCAACTAAACCAAATCAAACCAAACATTTTTAGACCTATCAAATCATCATAGTCCATTTCACATTGTTTCTATGGAAACCAATACACATGGAAACTATCGATCATACAATTTATGTTAAGCATAAACCATTACTTGCTGAAGCATAAATAACCTCAATTCATTTTTAGCATACACCATTACCAATATAGAAAATTGCTAGGGATGAAAGACCCCTCAACCAATGTTGCAGAATACACCATCACACAATACAGAAAAGGTTGTAACATCATCTTATCCTCATCATTTCAACACATGACCAAACCAACCTATCGACCAACTTGTCAACTAGTCTGAACTACATTGGTCTGAGGCCCTAAGACCAGGGCTATGTAGGTAGCACTCAGATGACATGATGCCTTCTGGGGTTAGCTCAACCACCCTCATTTGTTTGTCTACCTGATGGACAAACCATAAACTCCTTTTGACCATGACTTAACCTCAACCAAAACAATCCATAACTTCGACCCTCTTCCTCCCTTTTAGGGAGAACTACATTGGCCCGAGGCCCTTCACACAAGGGATATGTAGGCAGCACTCAGATCACATGACATCTTTTGAGGTTAGCTCAGCCACATTCTTTGATCCATCCATTCATTCAACCAACTATCTATCTCGACCCGCCTCGACCAATGACCTTGGAGATCGTGACTATCTCCTCTGACCACTTCCAAGACAAACTTTGCCTTGGTTGTTTTTGCATGTATGCTACCTCATGAATGGTTAGCAAAATTGTCTACATCCCATCTTTTGACCCTCACAAGTATTGGATCGTGAGCAAGTTGATCCCCACTACTTGTGACTTTTTCATGTTTTTCAGGAGCACTTCTTGAGCCTGAGATACCTGAAACATGATGACCATTAAAGCTACAGCTTAGATTGAATAACTTGATCAGCTACGACTAAATGTTGGTGCCCAGTTACTTCAATTTTGGCACTCCTTGACCCTTGACCTATGACAATTTAACCTAACCATCCCATGAAGTGGTATACGTGCAATCACGACTATTGCAGCGTTCTCACTCCAGTTTCACCATTTTCATCCACTCTCTATCAAATCAGCACTTGACTTTAGGTTCCCTTCCCTCAACTCTTGCTTCCCACATCTGGTGCAATCAACCTCCTATTTTTGTCTTGCAGTTCATTCAAACAATCAATAGGACAAAATCAACCTTATCCCACACCTGGGGCAACCAACTCCTATTTTTGTCTTGCAGTTTGTCAAGAACAACCAACAAGACAAAAAGGAGAAAATGTAGACATCAAAATCGTGTCTACTCCTTGGTCATCCTCCCCCCTTGGTCCCTTTCTAACTTTTAACCATGCCTAACCTATGTCTTATTAATTTAAAATGATTATCTATTTTAAATTAATAATTCCTTCTCTCTCTCCTTGACACCTCACCCCTCCTAGGATACCCTTCCTTGGATGCCCTCCACTACCCCATGCCAAGTCTTAAATGTCTTAAGACCCCATTTCCCTTATCCCACTCATCCTCTCATCTCATTTAAGCCACCTTCAACCGTTTCTTCCCCCAGCCTGCTGACCCGACAGTTGAGAAAATAGACAAAAGGCTATTTTTAGCCTTTTTGCTCACCTTCCAGCCACCGACATCGGTCAGTAGTCGGCTGACATCAGTGGTTTTGTTAGCATCAGTTTCCTTCAAAACTGCATTCTCATCTCGAATGTAGAATCTTTCAATCTTCTTCAATCTTGGATCTTTCAATCTTCAATAATCTGATCTTCAATCTCTTTCCAATCTATGAATCCCTTAAACAATCTACCAATCTTTCAATTAGACCTCTCTCTTGGACTCCCTTCCTCTCTCAGGCACACAACAAACACCATAGGCTACAGGAGCTCACTTTGCAAGAAGTATTCTACATCAATAACCAGTCTGCAACACTCTTTCTTCAGTAAGCCACAAGTAAGTACTTCTTTTGTGTTTTCATTTCAATGATTTAGACTGTTAGTAATTAGTTTTCTAGTTACTGCTTCTTCTTAACATCATCAACCAGACTGTCAACTAGACCACAACCCAACCTATTCTCCAAGAGCCTTCTCTCACCCTTATCTCCCTGTTGCCTTTATCTTCTACCTGACCCCTTTTTTAGACCATACTCTTTGCCCTGTAGCCCTGTACAGACCTTCAAAAAGACTCTCAAACCATCCAAATAGACTCTCAGACAATTTTGTAGACCATAAAACCCATCCAGACCTCCCCAAAACCATTTTGATTGACCAGACAGAATTGAAACTTGTCCCAAGCCATTGCCTCGATTGACTCTGACCATTGCCCCTATCGACGTTAGCAGACTAACCAACATCGGTAGACTAACTAACACCGGTGACTGTGGAAGACAACTTACCCCATACAGGTACACATTTGTTTCTATTTCTTTTCATTCAGTCTTTTATCAGTTCTATTTCTAGCAACATTCTGCTCTTTATCAAACATTCTTTTTATCAACTAGTGGGTTGTCATCCCTCAAGGAAGTCTTTGCACTTCTGGGATCAAGCTTTGCTTGGCAGCCCACCATCTATCCATCTAATGCCTTCTTTGTTTAAGTCTCTTTCTTCTGTAGGTGTCATCCTCCACAGCCAAAGAGGAGTCCCTACAATGTCTGGATAACGGTGTGCAGACCTCATCCGACTATTATCTAACCCTAGACCATTCATCTCTAGTTTCTTATTCCTTTTGAATGTTAGAAAAGTGAAAATCGATAGAAACACAATCATCTAGCTACATTGCATAAAATATATGAGAGGCTTCATAAATACAAGGTTAGACTCAATCCTAATAAGTGATTTTTTGGTGTCACTTTTGGAAAATTGATAGGCTTCATCATCTCTCACCAAGGCAATGAAGTCAATCCTACTAAAGTACACACCATTACTAAGATTTCACCACCTTCTAATTTAAATAAGATTTGTAGTTTTTAGGGTAATATCCAATCTATCAGATGCTTCATATCAAATTTGACTGATAAATGCCATCTATTTACACAATTGTTGAATAAATGTGTTACATTTCATTGGGATGAAGATAATATAAATATTTTTATCACTTGAAGGACTATCTTGCCAATCCACCTATGCTAAGAAATCCATTTCTAATATAACTATTAGACATAAACAAGGCCCTAGGGGCACTTCTAGCTCAACAAGATGATAATGGAAAAGAACATGCCATCTACTATTTAAGTCATACATTTGTTTTCTATGAACATAACTATATGCTTCTTGAATAACCTTATTAGCCATGATATTTGCAACCCAAAAAATATGACACTACATGTTTAACAATAATACCATGGTTATTTATAAAGAAGATCCACTCAAGTATATACTATCCAAGATAGCTTTACAGGGCTGCATGAGTAAAAGGATCTTGATTTTAAGTGAATTCAAAATAAAGTACATCAATAAAAAGGCTATAAAGGGACAAATCCTTATAGATCAACTTGATGAAGCACCCCTAGTAGATACTGAACCACTAAGATTTCAATTCCTAGATGACTCCATTATTACCATCACTAAAACATCTCTTGAAGAGAAGCACTAGAAACTATATTTTGAAGGATCATTCACCTCACATGGATCAGGGCCATGCCTATTATTTATTACACCATAGGGGGATCTTATCCATAAATCATTTTATATTATATTTCCTTATACTAACAACATGGATTAATAGAAATCACTCATTATAGGGCTTTGTGAGGCAATATAATGGAATATTCAACATCTCAAGGTTTATGGTGATTCTTAGTTAATCATCAATCAAGTTATAGACCAAAGATGATAAGATGATACTATATAAGGCCATGGTTGATACTCTTGAACAAAAAAATGATGTCATACATTTTAAACATGTACCATGTGCTAGTAACAGAATAACAGATGCCATGGCCACCATTGCATCTTTGATTTGCCATATCGATAAGGCAAAAGAATATCAATTCCTCATTGAAAATATTCTATAACCTAATCATGAACCTTTCACTATCATAATGATTTGTGATTTTTTTGGTCCTAGTTATACATGGTATTCATACCTATTTACCTACCTACATGACCATATCATTCCCCTAGACCTATCATGTAAAAGCAAAAGGCCTTTACCCACCAAGTCATACATTATACCTTACTTAGTCTAACCCTTTATTATTATAGCTTTGATAGAAATTTGCTTCATTATTTAAATTTAGAAGAATCAACATTAGTGTTAAGTGAAGTTTATGGAGGATTATGTGGAGCCCACATAAGTGGGGCCATCCTAGCCAAAAATCTCATGTATACTAGGTATTCTTAGCCAGCTATGGGTGCAGATGCAACTACGTACATCAAAGGATGTGACAAATATCAAATGCATGTTAATTTGATTCATGCCCTAGCCAAGACTCTAAAATCAATTCTTACACCATGGACATTTGCTACATGGGGCCTTGATCTCATTAGAAAGATAAAACCCACCTCTTCTAATGGATATAAACACATCTTCACTACCACCAAATATTTCAATAAGTGGGTTGAAGTTATACCCCTCACTTACGGGACTAGAAAACAAATTTCCAAGTTCATCTTTAACCATATCATCTACCACTATGGTATATCATTTGACATTATATCTGATAATGGTAGATCATTTAAGAACACATATGTCAAAATTCTATGAGCTAAGTACAACATTACTCAGCAGTTTTCTATCATATATTATGCACAAGATAACAACCAAGCCAAAGCATCCAATAAAACCATTGTCCACATCATCAAACATATTGTACATAATGTGGGCTATAATTGACATCTCCAAATATTCCACACACTCTAGGCATACTGCACTAATTACCATACCCTAATAAGAGCCACTCCATATTCCTTAGTTTATGGCACTGAGACTATTCTTCCCATAGAGGTTGAGTTACCTTCTCTATTCATCTCACTAAAACATGTCTTAGATGATGAATACTATAGAGTTACTTACCTAAAATATCTATCATTACTTGACAAGAAATGCATGGCTAGTATCAACAACCTTCAAGCATATCAAAATAGACTCTATGGCCACTATAACTAGCAGGTCAAACATAGAGATCTCAAGTTTGGTGATCTTTTTATTTAAAAAAATCAAAAGAACACCACAAGCAAGAAGAAGAAGAAGGGAAAGTTAAAACCCAATTGGATATGACCCTATATCATTAGTAAAAATTATGGCTCAAGAGCATACATGATAGCCACTCCTAATGGAGATGAACTTGATGAGATGATGCACACCATACACCTCAATCATTACATCACTTGAAAGAATTGAAATATTGTCTATGTGGCCTATTTATGTTATATCATATTATGAACTTATTTGTACCATACCATATACCATTCTACCATACCTTTCTTATTGACCAAATTTGTTTTAACCCTCCCTACCCAATCCCTTTGATGTTGGTTCTATTCCATTAGTTCTTTAGGCAATTTTAACAAAAGGAGTTAGATCAAGTTCAATAGTTGATTTAGTATTATAGATAGAGGCCATTTTTTTGGAATAGTATGATAGTAATTTGGCAATTGCATCCTTCATTCCTTGTTTCATTCTATTTAAGTGCTATTGATTATAATCACCTTTGGGTAAATTAGATTATTGTCATTATTTCCTCATTATAACTACCTATGGGTATATTCAGAAAAACACTTTTATCATGCCTTAAAGTAACACCTTTCCATTCCTATGACATACTATGCCATTTTACAACTTTACCAATTTTTATTTTAAGAACTTTATGCTACCTAGTCAGAATCCGTTGCTATAAGGCAGAACTACAATGACTTAAGGTACCATCCTAGGACTATATAGGCATCACTTGATTCATGTTGAGGTCAGCTCAGTCAACCCTTTGCCACACTCTTACCATTTTATGATAAAATTTAAGTTTGAACTCTCTCACCATTTTGCGATTGGACCATTTTATATATCGTCATTCTCAATCAAGTTGAAATACTCCAAAAATTCTAAAAACATTTGTAAAAGACATAGAAAATACAAAAACATTTGCAAATGATCTACAAAATCTTAAAAAGTAACCATTTATTTGCCTTTAGGATTTTTGTAACCCTAGCTAGGTCACAAAAAACCACTTGTATTTAGTTTCCCCATCCTTACTATCCTCACTTCCCATGCTCTCAACACAATCATGTTTTCTTTCTCATCATTTTCTTCTATCCCATGTCTTGGGAGAACTACATTTGGCCTAATTTTTTTGTCCATAGAATTATGTAGGCAATGTCTACTTGCCTAGTGCATCTAGAGTTAGCTCAACTACCCTTTCCTTTTCTTCTATTCCCCCATTTTGTTTGTTTGTTTCATTGTCTTCTATCACCTAAGGGTAATGATCATCATCTTGTTTGCCTTCTATTTGTTCTAACATAATACCTAACCATTGTTTTTTTCTCATTTTATTCTCTTTATTTTGTTTTGTTCTTTTGTTTCTTGGTGTTTGGGTTTTTTTTCTTGTTTGTCTATTTTTTACTTTGCTGTTGTGCCTTGATTCATTTTAGGTGCATTCATTAGGTGATTCCTTATGGATTATTCTTAAATCCATCCATATTGATTCACCAACATTGTCATCCTAGATTTTATCATTGATGCATTGATTTTTCTTGAGTATTGGATTGTATTTCAATCCTTATACATATTTAGACTAAAGTTCTAATGATGTTTTATATCATGATGCCTATTGACACATGCTATAACAAAATTAGCTCAAGAAATCTTACAAGAAAAGAGGACATCATATTTCTCCTTGGAACCTAAAAAATACCCAATCTACCCAAATCATTTCTAAATATAGAGTAATTAATCATGAAATAATTTTAATCTTTGCTAGTTAGAATGTGCATCTCCATACTAGTAGGTTACCCAAATTCATTTTTCTCCTCTGTACTAATTTTCCATCATCAAGGTACCAATGATTATAACCATCTCTGGGAAAATCATTATATCTTATCCCACTTACAATGCCAATGATTATAACTAAATTTGGGAAAATCATCATGTACCAACCCACCCATAAAGCTAATGATTATAATTTGCTATGGGCAAATCATTTTGTTTTGATCCACAAGGAGGTTAACGATTATAACCAAATTTGGGAAAATCATTCACTTTCTTCTGCCCAATTGGGGCACATTTTCATTGTGATAATGCTTATAACCACCTTTGGGCAAACCATTTTCTCTATCCACCCAATTAGAGCATGTTTTAATCCTACCAATTATTATAACTACCTATAGGTAAATCATTGTTTTCCCTTACATGATTATAACCACATTTGGGAAAATATTTCTCTTGTTCCCTAATCCTTTTTTCAATGATTATAATTTCCTTTGGGTAGATCATTATCTTTTTATCCCACCTATGCTAATGATTTTAACTACTTATGGGTTAATCATCTTATTTATATTCTCAACTAGGGAAAATCCATATGCCACTGATTATAACTACCTATGGGAAAATCAAAATTTTCCACCCCATTTTATCCTTATTGTCTCATCATTTTCCTTTTTTAAGGGACTGATCATTTACCATTTTTGTTGATCACTCCCTTGAGGGGGCATCTATATCTGATCTATTACTAATTAATTAGTAGGCATATGGAAAATTTTCATTCTTTGAGAAGATGTTAATATGCCTATAGCTTGCATTGCCTTCCCAAATAGGGGGAAAATGTACACAACCTAAAACTAGCCACAATTGGCTTTTACCCAGACTTCAAGCTGATTCCTACCAACCATTACAAATTAAGCTTAGGAATCAATGAACATCCCAAATTTGGTCATGCATCATTCATTAAAACTCAAAATCATGTTGAGGCAAGATTATTTTTGGTACTATACCATATGAAATAATAACATCTCATAGATTTACCCTTAATCACCTTGTAGCATCACAATTGTCAATTTGGCCTATGGACCTATTAAGTGGGGCACTTGCACACTTAATTAAATCTTGAAAGAGCTAAAAGGATAGTCAAATTAAATTAAATAAAGTAAATAAGATTAAATTTCTAGTTGAATTATCCATTTGCAATTAATGAATATCTAAAAAAGAAAATTCCAAAAATCAAAATATCCTAGCTTTTCATCATTATATTTATGAGTTGTCAAAATATCCCAAAATGTCTAAATTGAAAACTATGACTAGTAATTGAAAGTTATAATTATATGACACTTTTCAAATCAATCAAAGTTAGTCTCAATTCAACCTTCTAATTTGAGAACTATGATTAGTAACTGAAAGTCATAATTTCATGACAAATTTTAACTCAACTAGAGTTAGTCTCAACTCAAACCTAGCTAACCTTTGGTGAGAGTTAATTCCTAAGGCTATAAATACAAGTCCATACCTCTTCATTTATAAGCTTAGATATTATAGAATTTTTATGTATGATTTACTCCATAAGCCTCATATAAGTACTATTGCTATGCCCAAATCTTACACCAAGCAACATCAACCAAGCCAAGGTGCCAAGGAGAGAAAGAGCCAAACAACCTCCATTGTCAAAGACTTATTGATGTACAAGATGAGTAAGCCATTCAACAAAGCCATTTGGATCTCCAAAAGAAGGTAAAAGAATTATGTATTTTATGTTTTTGTTATGATTTCATTTAGTTTTTGTTACCTAAGCTCTCCCTAGTGTCTAGTCTAGAGGTTTTAGGATTTAGTGTGCTTATTTCATTTGTTTTATGAGATGAACAAAACACTAAGCTCCCCTCTTGGATTCCTTTTTCATAATAGTGAGCTAATTATAAATCAAGGTATAAGCCAAAATGTAATAAAGAATAGCTTGATGAAGGCATAAAAACCTAGAGTCTGGGATCTCATTAAAGCTTTTGATGACTTGAACATTCAAGTTGTATCAAAAACAAAAAATGTTAATGTTGTTAGGATTTTAACTATGGGGTCTTAGTATAATCTCCCCCATGATGTTATGAAGGATTTAGAATAGCTTGTCAACCTTATGGTTAGAATTGTAGTTCTTGATCATATTATGTCATGTCCCCTTTTTAATTGACATGTTCTGAGTTCATGGTTAGCCTATTATGCGACCTTCGTAGGCTAATAGGATGGATAGAGGGTCATAATGGAGCTTGGCTTGACTTTGATTCACAGGATTTCTACATTTGATTCTCATTCAGGTTATTTCAGACATATTTAGCTAGGGCTCCTACTTTTTAGGGATATTTGATATGCAGCGGAACACCGTTATTATTGTATGGTTATGTGCGGAATCACTCCTTGATTCACTAGCTTCAATCGGTTCATCGATCTGACATGTATTGAGGGAGATATTAATATTTGATTGATTTAATCAAATATTAATTATTTAGCCTATTTTTAATTAGAAACCCTAATTCTAATTTAAGAAACCCTAATTAGGGCAAGCATATCTTTTGAGGGTATAAGGGTTTCTCATGGAGGCCATTATTCATTATGCTATTGATTATTGATATTGATTTTGAGAATTTCTTCTGTGAAGACTAAGCCTAGGGTTCAAGGATTCCATCTACATTGGAGAACGTTCCCTCTTCAGTGTGTGCAATTAAGAGGCTATGGAATATCAGCTGATATATTGCCAAAGTGAGAGATAGCTTCATCCAGAGGTTATCACAGAATTTCAGGTTTGAGAGATAACTTCACACAAAAGTTATCACAGATATTCCAGGTATTTATTGCTTTATGTTTTGATTCAATAAATTATACAGCTAGAGATCTACTGTGCTAGAGTCATATATTTCAGATCAGGGGTTGAAAATAGGGAAGTTGTGCTTAATTGGCAGCCGTACAGAGTCTGTACAGGTTCGTACAGATCAATGCAGGAACTGACCTCGACAGACAGAGGGTTTTCAGTGACCGACATCGGTCGACTGAAGATTGACGTTGGCAGAAATCCGACCGACGGAGACTGACGTCGGTGAGATATCGACCGACGACGGTGACTGTGTGTCGACACAGAAGGGCCGAGACCTTCCAGAATTCAATTTTCACTCCTAGTTTTGATAAGCCAGGGTTTTTAAGACTGTATTTCATATTTATATGCATGAGAAAGGACTGCAATTGTAATAGTTTAGAAGGACAAGTGATAAGATTCATAATTTGCTATTAAGAGACTATATTATTGTGATCATTCTGAATTTATTCAACCAAAGTTATATCTTGTTCAAGGGTTTTTGTGTTGCTATATTTCCTGTTTTGGAGGGGATATTATAGTGGTATCAGATCTAAATTTTGCCAGCCTGAGGGTGTATAGATCTTATGCAGCCACAAGAGTTGGGACCACACAAGTATAACACATGCAGCCGAGCCTTACTTGAAGGTACTCAGGTGTTAGACCAGCCACCAACCATCATGAGTGATAGACATGAGGGCAGCCCACCCAGGGGCCACAGGTTTGATGCTGATCAGGGCACCAGAGATTTTCAGCATGCTATGATGACAAGCCAACAACAGATGGCTCAGACACTACAGGCACTTATGACTATGATAGAGAGAATGAACACACCTGATGGACAGAATGGGGACCAAAGAGATGATAGGAGTGCTACAGTTAATTAGAGGCCACAGCGGACTCACTCCAGAACAGCTGATAGACCTACACGTCTTACTTTTGTTCAAGAAGAACCAGAGGCACCAGCAGAGGAAGCAGGGAATAACCCATTTGCAGATGTTTACATGGCTGCAAATGATGAGTGGGACTTATTAGCTCTTCATGTCCAAGAGAGGATGATCTTTGATCATTTTTTCAATCTTAGGAGAGAGCACTACTGATTGGTTAGACAGGACAGGAAGCCTAGAGCTCAATTCAGTGAGCTGCAGAAGGCTACTGGTAAGCTTTCTTTGACTACTTTTGACGATAGCGGTAAGATGACAGCTCAAGCTTGGGTTCATAAGCTTGACACCTTTTTGGCATTGAGACCAATGTCAGAGATAGATGCCATCAAATATGCCACTTTGCACTTGGATGGAGTAGCACATGATTGGTGGTACCATGGTATGGTAACACTTCAGCATAATCAGGTAACAGAGTACCAGGACTTTGTGGATAGATTGGTTGAGCGGTTTGACAGGAGAGATCCTAAGGTTTACTTTTGAGATCTGGCTCAGTTGAGACAAATAGGTAACTTGGAGTCCTTCATTGGTGAGTTTCAGAGATTGGCAGTCATGGTACCCAATATTTCAGAGCGTAGATTGGTAGTTCTCTTCATAGAGGGATTGACAGAGCCATTGAGGGGTTGGATCAAAGCCCTTGATCCTCCTTCATTACAGGTAGCTATGAAGAAGGCACGTGATATGGAGATGGCAGCCCCATCCAATAAATTTAACGCCAGAGGTACTTCTTCTAGAGACCATAAGCACTCCCACGGGGATACGGAGAGACTGGATTTTGACATAGATAAATCCGAGGTAAAAAATGATTCAAACGCCAATCCGGCAGCACCACCTTTGGATCGTGAGGTGCTTAATGATTTACGTAGAAATAAGCTTTGCTTCTACTGCAAAGGACCATATGATATCCATCACGATTGTCCTTTGAGGCCTAAGGGCAAGGCGAATCGTATGATGTGGGTATATTATGAGGATTCCGATTCTGAGGATTCTGAGCAACAGAATAGTTTTGAGGGGGCAGAGGCAGAGGCTTTAGGGCCTAATGCAGAAGCAAAGTTAGAGATTCACATTCAAGAGGCACGCATATCCAGTATTCAGTCAGATGAGTCATTCAGACTCCATGGAGTTTTGACAGGGCAGAAGGTTATCACCCTTCTTGATACAGGAGCCACACATAATTTCATAGATGCTAGATTTGTGGAGAAGCGTGGGCTCACTATCGTAGACTTTGAGGGCATCTGTGTTAAGGTAGCCGATGGTCACACTCTTAAGTGTGAGTGTATGATTAGAGACCTCCCATTGCGCTTGAACAATTATGAGTTCAAGGCTGATTATTATGTGGTAAATATGTGGGATATAGACTTAGTTTTGGGTATGAAGTGGCTTCATTCATTTGAGGAAGTTACTCTTCATCTTAAGGACATGGAGGTTCTCTTTAATGTTGATGGGATGACACATATTCTTAAGGCAATATGGGGCAGTAGCTTCAGATATATGTTTTTTCATCGGATGGAGGTACCTATACCACATAACATCATAGAGGGTGATGACGAGAGCACATTGGCACCAACATAGGAGAGGTATGAGGACGAGCTTGGTCTTGAGGTGAGTTCAGTTCAGGAGTTGTCACATGTGGTGAGGACTCAACTTTTTGTTACAGGCGGGTCACAGGTTGATGATGATATGACTATTTCTAGTCTTCACTATCCAGTTTCAGATATTATTCAGGTAAGGAGTTTGCTTGCAGATTTTCATTTATGGATTGGATGTTGGAGTGCTTATCTTAGTACTAGAGATGATGTGACACCATTACATGAGAGTTGGGATGGACATGGCATGCGGGTCGTGTTCATTGACAGTGGTGGAGATCAAAACTATATTTGGGATCCAGGTGGATTGATCGATTTGTCATTCAGTGATTGTTTGAGGGCAAGCAATTTCAGGAGGGGCGGATTGTCATGTCCCCTTTTTAGTTGACATGTTCTGAGTTCATGGTTAGCCTATTATGCGACATTCGTAGGCTAATAGGATGGATAGAGGGTCATAATGGAGCTTGGCTTAACTTTGATTCACAGGATTTCTACATTTGATTCTCATTTAGGTTATTTCAGACATATTTGGCCAGGGCTCCTACTTTTTAGGGATATTTGATATTCAGCAGAACACCGTTATTATGGTATGGTTATGTGCGGAATCACTCCTTGATTCACTAGCTTCAATCGGTTTGTCGATCCGACATGTATTGAGGGAGATATTAATATTTGATTGATTTAATCAAATATTAATTATTTAGCCTATTTTTAATTAGAAACCCTAATTCTAATTTAAGAAACCCTAATTAGGGCAAGCATATCTTTTGAGGGTATAAGGGTTTCTCATGGAGGCCATTATTCATTATGCTATTGATTATTGATATTGATTTTGAGAATTTCTTCTGTGAAGACTGAGCCTAGGGTTCAAGGATTCCATCTGCATTGGAGAACGTTCCCTCTTCAGTGTGTGCAATTAAGAGGCTATGGAATATCAGCTGATATATTGCCAAAGTGAGAGATACCTTCATCTAGAGGTTATCACAAAATTTCAGGTTTGAGAGATAACTTCACACAAAAGTTATCACAGATATTCCAGGTATTTATTGCTTTATGTTTTGATTCAATAAATTATACAGCTAGAGATCTACTGTGCTAGAGACATATATTTCAGATTAGGGGTTGAAAACAGGGAAGTTGTGCTTAATTGGCAGCCGTACAGAGTCCGTACAGGTTCGTACAGATCAGTGCAGGAACCGACCTCGGCAGACAGAGGGTTTTCAATGACTGACATCGATCGACTGAAGACCGACGTCGGCAGAAATCTGACCCACAAAGACCGACGTCGGTGAGATATCGACCGACGACGGCGACTGTGTGTCGACACAGAAGGGCCGAGACCTTCCAAAATTCAATTTTCACTCCCAGTTTTGATAAGCCAGGGTTTTTAAGACTGTATTTCATATTTATATGCATGAGAAAGGACTGCAATTGTAATAGTTTAGAAGGACAAGTGATAAGATTCATAATTTGCTATTAAGAGACTATATTATTGTGATCATTCTGAATTTATTCAACCGAAGTTATATCTTGTTCAAGGGTTTTTGTGTTGCTATATTTCCTGTTTTGGAGGGGATATTACATATTATTAGTTGGAAATTGTTTGATAATGATGAAAAAATCATCAACTTTATACAATAAGAGGAGGAATTATTATCCAAAAACTAGCATAGGATGCAAGAGAAATATGAGGATCAAATTATTCAACTAAAACATAACAAGTTACCTAGGGGTTTATTCACTTTAGAAAGCATATTCAATTTAGATGATCAACTCAAAGGTGATATTATAAACATGATAATCATGGATGAGAACTATGAACAAGTAGTCATTTACAATGGTAAACCTTTTAAGGCTGGTAAGGTATGCAATTAATCTAAAAAGGAAGATTTTATTGGTCTTTATAGAAGATATGATGATATATGTTAGCTGGGGAGTGCATACACTAATCATTAAAATATATGTATATACCACATGGACAAGGACCATAGCTTATTTTTGGTTATCAGTTATTCTACAAGATTGTTACGATGATATTTTATTTCTAGTTGGGATCATGTACATGGAATATTTAGTAAAAAAATACACATTGACATACTTGGATGTGAAGCATAGACATCATGGTTATACCAATATAGTTTTTAGAAATATATATTCTAATGGATTGTAGTAGAATGGGTTGGATAATGTTGGGTAATACTATATGAGGACCTTTTGAGTAAGTTTCCTATGAACACATGAAGGAATGAGTTTAGACTTAGGATATCTAGATTGAATGTGTAATGAGTTCCTAGTAAAACAAAGATTGTAAGTAAAATTTTGTAATTGGTGAGTAATATGATGGCTTTGTGTTCCTTGTTATAGCTCTATCTTTTGTATGTCAATATGTGTTATTATATAAATTCTCATGAAAAGGGTTTTATTTTATATGTGATATAATCTTATTATTATGAAATTGGATGTTATTGCATAACAACTCTATGTAATGATAACATTCCTCAAGAGATCATTGTTAATTAATTCTAATAGTTGGATGTCATGTTACATTAATTAATAACTAGAAGGTATTTTATCTATGATTTGACAAATATGTATTCAAACTTGAGTATTTCCATTATGTATCAATCTAAGTAGACATTCTTAAGATTACCTAAGATTTTGTTATACCTCTATGATCCTAGTATATAATTGAATACCTTGTAATTATTTCTCCTTTCCTTCAAGCTCTTCCTTAATTTATAGGAGTTATCCATATAATTAGAATATTCTAGTGAACCCAAGAACCTCTACTAATAATTGTATAGTGAGCATGAAGCTCATTATTTAAGGATATGCTAAGGGGGTTTCTTAGTCAAAAAGATGTGCAACACTAGCTAGATCAGAAAATCATCGAGTTTACATAGACAGAAGCTCAAAGAATAGGGTGTTTTTAACAACATATTAGGTTGGAACATATTTATGGTGAAATTTATGAGATATTTTGGTATGAATCACCTAGATTTCTAGTTGATTGGTTGGCTCATTTTGAGCACCATTGTTTTATATCTCATGTGACCAATGACATTTCATGTTCCAAGGAGAAGATCAAATAAATTTGAGCCTTAGACACCAACTAGACTTGTGAGATAGATCATTGGTTGGATTTTACCATTGATAAATATATCAAAAAATTCACATTACAACACTACATATCATTTAAAGTTGCAAAGGATCTATTTATGAGAGGGATAAGAGGAAAACTCATGTAGTGAATTTATACACTCATTAAGATGTTGGATGTTGAGAAAGAAATGGCACTTGTTCCCTTTTATATGGAGTAGTCACTTTGGTTGCCATGGGGGTGTGTGCAACATAAGGGAGAATGAATAAAAGATGAAAAGGTAGAGCTTGAACCTAAGTCTAGAATGGAAAATTTATATAAGGACCGAAAGAAGACTCTAGAGTTAGAAAGAGAGTTATGATAATATAGGAGATGGAATAAATATAGTGCATTATATGAAGCTATGAATAAGATAAGGATGAGTACTATCATTTATGATTTGTATAAAAGTAGAAGATAAGGAGAAGTATGTGGTGAGGAGAGATAGAGTGAAGAGACTGAGAAAAACAAGTATAGAGTGTAAGGAAGTGATCAGGATCTATCATGGATGAAGGAATAAGTTATTAGTATAGAAGTTAATTAGATGGTTAATAGTTCATAGTTTTTAAGAAGGTTATTTCAGAGAGAAAAAGAAGGATTACCCTAAATTTATAGACATAGTACAGGTTCAAGTTTTGAGAGATATATTTAGAGGTAATGATCATTTCCCAATGGAGAACACATTCCTTGAGCCCATTTTTTTTTTAAATCATAGTAATTACTACAAAAATTTAGATGATGACACTTGGCAAGGATAGATTCTAAAATAAGTTCACAGGAAAACCCTAGAAGTATAAAACACTATGTATCATGAAGTTAACTAGATTTTCTCAACCCAATAGAAGAACATAGAAATATTTTTATCAGTAGAGATAGACACCTTAATTCTTATATAGGCATAGATTTCATTCTAGAACTTCAAATTTTAGAAGAAGAGGAAGGAGATGATAGAGATATCTCTATGACTACTAAAACCATAGAACTAGAGGAGACATTATAACTGCTACTAGGCTAGGAGGCACCTCAAATCCCATAGAATCCCTCAAAATTAAAACCATCCCAGATTCTAGTTACAATAACATCAACTAAAAACTTGTAGGAAACCCCAAAATGGTAGATTAATTAGGGTCACAAACCCTCCTAGCTCCCTATGATGGGTTTATAGATCTGGAATAGTACCTACTCCCCTACACTATAAAATGACTAGCTAAAGGAATAAATCATGAAGTGGTGATGAAGTGAAATTTAATTAGAGTATTGGTTGGTAGAGAATTAAAATTTATATTATGTAAAGGTGTCAACCAAGTGACACTATAATAAGTCAAAACAATGTTGATCACAAAATTTAAAGTCCATAAATACTCTAGTCAGACCATATAAGATCTCAAAGAAATTAGGCAAGGAGCCAAAGAGACTATCTTTGAATATGATCATATATTTTTAGATGCAATGAATAAATTCAAGTTTGTTATGGAAGACAAAGATAAGGATACTTAGTTTGTAGAGGGACTATGACCAAGGATAAGGTTTGTTATTACACAAACCTAGTTCACTAATAAAGTAGAAGCCAAAATAGGTATAATCTGAGTGGAGAAAATTGAAGATTATGGAGAAGATTTGGATCCTAGTTCATAAATAGAGAGCACCTTATAACTTCTCATAAAAATATAAAAAAAACAAGAAGTAGTGCAGAGACCTAGGTCATATATTTGGTGTATGGAGTATGACAAAGAAGGGAACCATGGGAATGAGTGCTCGAGAATAAAAATTGAGTTTTGTGATATTTGTCACATAGTAGGACATAAAACATATTAATGTCATCATCTACAGTAGTATGTAAGGAATCGACATATTTTGTATTGTAACTTTTGTAAAGCCCATAATCATGACGAGAATAACTATCAAGCACTATAAGAATTGAGAGAACACATTACCAAAAATGTCATTGTAGTGTCTACACAAAAAGTAAATATGATAATGTAGGCTATCATCACACCTAAAGAAAATAGGTCTGACACTAATCCTAATGACATAACTTGGACAAAAATGGTACCAACATATCAACATATAGATATACCTAGCTAGAAGCCACCTATTCAGAACTGGATATCCCCTATGTAGAATTGGATTCCATGGAATCATATAATTTTATAGCCAATATATTCTAACAGGGAACCAAAACCAACTCAAGCGCAATACAATGAATATGAGGGCACCCAAAAATCACAAAGGTGGAATCCAAAATAGAATTTTGTGAATAATGGACCAAAATAGTTTGGTAACTAGGGTTTTCAAAAGAAGAGTGAAGGATACCATGGAGAAACTAAGGTAGGTTAACAAGGAGGAAAATGACGAGGTAGAGGAAATAGATTGTGACCTCTATTTCAATGCTATTTATGTAATGAGTTCAATCATGTACAAATGAATTTCCCTATGAATCCACAAAATCAATCCTATTATGCATATTATAGGGTTTTTGAACAACATGATATAATTGACTACCTAGTGTTGGCAAAGCAATGAGAAGATAAGGTTGTAAAAAATGTAAATATGATAACCGCATAGCTCTGAGAGGATGCATTATTACAATTTGTCACTCATAAACAACATGAAAATCAGGGATTATACCCTTTGAAATTACCATAGGAATATGGGATTAATAAATTACATATAGACAAGTATCCATAATTAGTGACAGAGAAAGGGTTAATGCATGAAGTAGTATAGATTCTAAAAATGATTTAGCAACAAGAGACCACTAAAGATGATGATATAGCCATAAATGAACAAATGTATGGGTATATAGTTCACATCATGTAATAATATGGTGTTATCACTACCTTGATAGACTTGATGAAGATCCTTATTATAGTATAGAATGAGGGTATCTCATAAAACATCACCAATTTTCTTCATTATCTACTAGAGTGTGCACATAAGGACCAATTACAATTAGATCAAATGATATGGTATGTCAAAACCAAAAAATTATGGGATGTTGATTAGATAGTGGACATTAAAATAACAAGGTATGAGATACCCAATATAGTGGTCAATTTTGGTAGAACTATCAATATGATCCCTTAGTTAACATGGGTCACTATTGGTTGACCTATATTAAGTTATATCATGATTACATTGAGTCTTGCAGATTATGGGTGTGTTGAACCAATTGGTAAATTGGAAGACATGAAGATCAAAGTCATATAACTAAGCCTACATGGTGACTTTGAATTCATAGATATGAATATGGATGAGATGCACTATCTTACACTAATTGGCAAAAAGTGGGCCTATAATGGTTAGATAACCATAAATATAGTAAAGAATTAGTTTGAATCTCATTAAGGAGATAATATGATAGTGATCCATTTGAATAAAAATGGACAGAAGGCATACTATATCCATAAAGAGATGTACTTTCCCTATGTATACATAGAGAAAATTTGGATTAAGGTGAACATTAAAGACAAATGACAGGATTTGAGAGCGGCTAAATGTGACTTCCTTTACAATTAGATAAGCCTACCAAAGGTACCATTATGTTTAGAGGAGTTACCTCTCATGTCTATGTTACCACTTGTGGAGATTCCAACATTAGGGTAGATGATGTAAATTCCATGTTCATAATGTTACCAACTCAGTCAAACATAGATTTTGTATATCAGGCTAGTTGAAAAGATCAAGATTACGTAGAACCAACAAGAGAAGGCATTCTACCTTAAGATAAGGATTCTTTGGTAAGTTTAGATTTTAACACTCACCTTCTTAATTGGATGAAGGGTGACCATGAAGTATGACCTTTGTGCATGGTATTTGTAATATAATGTCAACTACCACATTACTTTTCCATCGAGGATGTTGGTTAGTTTATTCTCTGATTCTAATAATATGTGCCTAATATTGACCAGAGAGTTAGCATTCTCACATGTACATTAAAGGGGATTGATGTGAACTAATAGTTTGTGTTGACCAAATTTGACCCCATGTCAAATTTGGGTCAAAACCTACTAATTTTAACTTTTGAATAAATTTTTATATGTCCTATGGGGTCTCCTATTGTCCTATATCTCTCACTTTCCCTTCCCCTAGTCCCTATTGAAGCTCATTTCTATTGTATTGACCCAATCAACTAAATTCAACATTTTTAAACCATGTTAAAACTTATTCAAAGGCTCAATTTATTTTTTAAATGTCCCAAAATGGTCCTTGTCATGTTTTAATATGTTTACAATTCATAAAATGGCCATTTGCTAAGTTTCACATGTAAAAGGGGGTCATTTGTCTATTTTTCTAGCCTATTAAATGGCATGTACGTACTTCCCCAAGAAAATATTTGTCACCAAGGTGGATGAGAACATGTATAATGTCAAATCATGTCAGTATTTAGTCAAGTGGAAGTTACAAGTTAGTTTCATCAGTCAAATGGTAGTTTTCCCTAAAAAATAGGCCATTTCTAACACTTGTACAGAGTTCTCAATTTCCCTTATAGATAAAAACATGGTGATATTAATATTAACCTCAAAATAGTTAATTTACAAATTTGGATTAAAAAATATTGCATAAAAATTTTCATTTCTATTTTTTTCCTCTATTTTCACTTGGAAAGCTTAAGAGGAGCAGTTTCAAACACTTGCTATGGACCATACAAGTGAAGTCAAGAAGAATGATTATATAGGCTGATGATAATATAATTTAAATTAAAATCCATAACAAGAAGTCTCAAATTGGTGGTACCTCCTTCAAGAATAATCACTTACACTCTAGATAGCCTTTTATGAACTTACATTCAAGAGGAGTATAAGTTTGCATATGTTTCTTATTTTTAGGAATCCATGGAAATGTGTGAGTTTTATATGGTGATTTAAAGTTTTAATAAGTTACTCTCCATGGTTTTATCATCATCTTATAACTTCTCTCTTAATGCCCTTGAAAGAGATTTCAAAATTATGTTTGTTTTCCAAGTTTGCAGCCATGGATGGGTAACTTGAGTTTTGTAACATTGAAAAGGATCCATGGTGATGATAATGATATTTGAATCATGTTTTAAAGGTTTTTTAATTAAATTTAAATGTGAGATATCATTCATAATCCTTCAAATCCAAATTGCAAATTTTCCTGGTTCACTGTCTTATTGGCAGAGTGTGCTCACATTTAGCTTCTACAAAAGAGGTTTATATAGAGGTGTTTGTGGTGAATATATGATGGGATTAATGTTTTCATATATATAATATATAAATAGTCATGTATTTCATTCCATGGAGGTTATAATTTTATGACAAGTGGAATTTTCCTTCAAAATAATGATTGACTGTATTGGGCTCACAGTCCCTAAAAGTTGCAAACAAAGATCCTTGACCCTTTTTGCAATAATATATGCCATGATTGAAGGAATTTTAAATGATATTATTTATTTGGTATAGTATTCATATCCTAATATAATAAATATTCTAATTTTTAGAAGCAAAGGGTACGTGAGAGATGGAGTTTTCAAAGGCTAAAAATGGCCAAAAATCACTAAATCCAAACAATGATATCTATAGGGTATTAATAGAAAATTGACTTTTCAATTCAATTTGATGGTATTAAATCATGAAATTAATTTTAAAACATTAAAAATGGTCCAAAATATAATATTTATCCAATATGAAGTGGAAAATGTAGAACTTGATGTCTTGACATCCAAAACACCTTCCCCTGTCTGTACACAAGCCTAGAAAGGGTCATCTATAGCACGCTTAGTAAGTATCTACCTCAATTGGGAAAATAAAACTAAAAATTTAAGTATTTAGGTGAAATTAGAAAATTTTATGGAACTATACCTAAATTATATTTTATCCTTGTCAAATACATGACCTAAGATAACTCCAAACACACCTATATGCCTACCTCAATCCAAACAAGTAAAGGAGTACTAGTTAAAGACCCAAACATGAATTTATTTATGGTTTTAAGGTTTAAAAAGTGAAATAAAAGAAAATTGGAGTATTTTTACTAGGGAAACAATAAATAAGGTCCTTAAAACAACAAAAAAAGCATTAGACCTACACTAAAAGGCAAGATTTTAGGGCATGTTTTAGTCCTTAATAGACAATATCCTAATCTCAAAAATGGGGATGAACTAATGTAAGAGATAGAGATAAATTTATATAAATTGTAATATGACCACCCATATGGTATTTTTAACATAATGATATATTTTTATGATGTCTTAAAATCATGAACCTAATTCAAGTAACCTACAGTCAGGCCAAAAACAAGAATCTCCTTATGGGCAGTCATAGAACTAGTTGAGTTTACTAAAGAATGAGGAAGGGTTTAAGGGTAAAATAGGATAGGTATGGTTTTTATAGGTCATTTAATAAATTTATGATCCTTAAATATTACAAACTATCTCAAATCAAACCTTTCTCTTGAAACTGCAGTCCATCCCTTGCCCACCCTCATAGTTTGCCTTCCTCATAAGTCTACCTTGGGAATTTAGTGAGTTGGCTAGTCAAATGGAGGAGTTAGTAGATAAAATTTTATAAATATTACTATTATGGATTTAATAATTTTATCAAATAATCAATTTTCCAATACTAATAGTGCAAACCCTCTCTATCTTGTCTCAGAGTAGGGGCAGTTTTAGCTTGTATAGAGATGGCAATTTTGAGAAAAATGATGAAATTGATGACCAAAGGTAAGTAAATAACCAGATTAAGGTTGGATAAGATATAGGGGACATAAAAAATTTTAAAAAAAACTTGATATAATCCTTTGAAACAAATGAGGCACCCTACAAAAGAAGGGTTATGGTCATGCATGAAGGAAACCCTTAAGCCTAGAAGCCAAACTGAGGATCATGTCAAATTTTGAATTTGTAATGATTTAAAATTGAAAAATTCATGTTTAAATATTTATATTTAATATGTTAAATACATAAAGAGATAAAGGAATCTATTAGAGGGTCATTTGGAGTCTCAAATAGTAGACAGACCTATTGGTAAGGTCTAGGCCTAATGCCAAATAGGGGTAAGTTTTCATCCTTAGATCTTGAGGAAATATTAAAATGATGGTAAAATGTTTTTGGGGTAAATATTAGGTTTTTATACCATTTTTTGGAAAATTAATCCATAAATAAGATATTCTTGGCTTAAAATGACTCAAACCCTCCCTAAAGTGCACAAAATGGCTCTAATGGCCAAGATCAAATGCTCATAACTTTCATGAACTGATGCATGGGACTTAGAGGAATTTAGGAGAGTTTAATAAGTTAATTAAAGATTTTTAAATGGAAATTTTAGGGAATTATAACTTTTCATATTCATTAATAATGCTAAGAGGGCTAGTTACTCCAAACCCCTCTCAAACCTTGTTTTGTGACTCGATGGTGGAAATCAAGCCAAAAGTGCATATAAATATATTAATTTGACCATTACTTCTGAATATAAGTTGTTTCCAAATTCATGAGGGTCAAATTCATGGTTTTAAGGTGATGACGAGATTGTGTAAGAGAATGTCATTATCAAGAAAACTCCCAATTCATGTGAAATAATATTTGTAACTCTCTCTCATAAACACACATGAGACACTTGTCCACCACTTGCTTTGGAGTTCTCAATAAATCCCATGATGAAGGTAGTTTCCAAAAGGAAGAGTGATTGAGAGGGTTGTTATGCCACACTCAGAAGAGGAGGCTAATTTGGGATGTGATCAAGTGAAATTATATTTAATGAATCTTATTAAACCTCATATACATGTATTTACACCTTTGAAACTTGTAATTGTGCTTCTTCAACTTCTCTCTTCTCTCTCTTCTTCCAAATTCTATAAATGTAAGCCATTTTGGCTATTGAAGGAGAGACCATTGCTAGTATGAAAAAGCCGTACTAGTATGACATTGAATTTTGTCTTTGAACATTGAATATAAGTATAATTTTGGTTTGTGAACATCTTTTTCTAAGTGTGTGAGTGATGAATGTTGGAGCTAAATGATAATATCATCCTTACTCCCTTTATACTTCATGTTTAAGTAAGAGTTCTAATTTGATCAGGTCATGTGAAGTGTATTGATTGTAATATTCTCTTATTAAAGAAAAAAATTATCTATATGGTGTGAAACCTATCCCTAGACTAGTTATCTTGTTGATTATTCCATTTATGCTACCTTCACATTGAATCAATAATGCTAGAATCCTTCAATGCCTAGAGTTGGTATTGGAAAGATTTATTACTTAAAAGAATGAGATAGTCATGTGGAGATGTGTCTTGGTGTATCACCGCTTTAGTATAGTTTCCTTTTCATGCAAACTTATATCTCTTTCCCATATATAAGCATTAGATTAGGTGATAAGCACTTAAAGAAGAATTTAGGGAGCTAGCTCTCATAATCTATAGATTCATATCTCTTACAAGTTCACCCACAAATTGAGAGATGATTCAATGTTTCATCAAATTTTAAGATATTGATAGAGTATCCTAGGGTGAAAAATTCAATGCTAATTGTTCTAGCACACTCGATGAGACAGCTGGTCCTAATTGCTTCCATATCTAGGTGAATGTTGGTATTAACAAGCCCAAGGTTGTAGAAGTGTTTCTAATCCAACATCTGGTGACTCCAAAAGGTGAGATTCTCTGGTTTTAGATCAATTTCTTCACATTATACTCCATGGTCCTCACTAGATCATGTTCTAGTAGAGTATTCAATCAAGTCTCTCTACCTGAAACTCCTCTTGAGGTACAAGATCTTGAATAAGAAGGTTTTGAAGAAGAAGAGGAGTTTGAGGAGATAGGAGATCAAAAAGAGGAAGAAGAGATGGCTAAGATACATCCTTTCCCCTCCTTAAATACTTAAAATCTAATTAATCTTCTTGCATATGACCCTATTCCTCTTAATGCTACCAAAAGTCTCCCTAGCTTCAATGGAGAAGGTCCTATTACCCCATCTGAGCACATTAGGGACATCTCAAACTTTTTCAACTTTTACAATATCACCCAAGTTAACATAGATATTAGACTAATTTCCATTTCTCTGAAGATCAAATCATTTGATTGGTATAGGACATTGGGAGGTGGTTTCATCACTAGTTGGGATGGATTTAGAGAGTTATTGGTAAATAAGTTTAAGAATAAAAGTGACCATACTTCACTAATCCATCAGCTGAATGTGATAAAGAGGAGTCCTAATGAATCCATGGGAGATTTTAATGAAATATTTAAATATACATGGTGTATATTTCCACCCATCATGAGGCCTCCTCCAAGCTTTGTATTCCCTACCTATCTCATGGCCATTAGAACCAATATGGGAGTAATGTTGTAGGTAATGAGAGGATTCACTCTACCTAATTCATATGAGAGAGTTATTGAAGCTAAGATTAGTTTGATACAAGATATGAAGTTACCCCCAAAAGTCTCTATGAATTTCTTTGAAACTCCAAGTGTAGCACAAGTTCCCAATGCCAATGCCAAGTCTAAAACCTTTCCCAAGAAGGTGGATAATGCTATAAACAAAGATGAGATGATTAGGTCACTACAAGCCCAACTCAAACAAGCTCAATTACATGCAAGTACTCCACATAATCTTCAATACTATCCTCAAAACAATTATAGACCTTGACCCCAATACAATTACCAAGGAGGAGGACCAGGTCAACAAAGTTTCAATAGGCAGCCCAATGCCTATAATCCCAATTCTATTTTATCCACAAAGGCTATTGTTCCACTTCATACTAACCTAGTCTAAGGAGAATAACATTTGGATCATTGGGGATAATATCAATGTTAGTTTTTGTGTGATGGTGGAGGAGGTTGTCAATCCTTAGTGGCACAAGAAATAACTAATCCTTGTCTCACATTAGAAGAAGCATATCTCATGTAAAGGGATACTCATGGAGAAGGTAGCAGCCAAAGTACATCAATTTTAACCAACATAAGAGCCAAAAAGAGATATTTTGGAGATGTTCTAAAGGCACATGTGACTCTAAGTAATGCCTTTCCAAGGCCACAAAGTGTGAATCCTAGTGTGACAAACCCTACTAGTCACACTCCTCATCAAAGTCAGAATGTGAACAAGGTTGACAAAACACTTGAGTGGGTTGATGAATTGACATGCTTCATGGAAGATGATAATGACCATCTTGTAACACAATATGAAGAAGAGGCACTCATTATCTAGCATGATGCTCCAAAATAACTTGGTAAGAATGTTTGTAAACTTTAATCCCTTTATATTGATCATGAAGAGTTGGAATTTTGGGATAACCTTGAGAAATTTTGCTTGAGCTTGGATGATCCATTTCCACTTCATGAAGAGCTTGAGAAAAGTTATGAAGAAGATGTTTCAACTGAACCTATTGGAATCTATGGATCACCTTGACAAGAAGAGAAAAGTAAGCATGGTTCATCTTGACAAATTCAATTGCATAAAATATATGAAGAACTCATGATACAAGGAGAGCTAGTAAGTGTAGACATCCAATTTCTAACACCATTTGTGTTGAAATTATCAATATTAATTGAATTTAACTCAAATGTATATGTTAGGTCAAAATCCATAAAACACACTAAATGGTTTGAACTTGTCACTTACAAGTGCTAGTTTAGGTCAAAGTATCCCTAAATATGGAAATGCATTTTATGGGTTAGCTAACTTTGATCAGATCATTTCGAGTCAAAATAAAAATTTCACCATTTAGTGCTCTAGATCACTCTTTTCTTCTAATTCATTAGTACACATCACACATATTTGTTATTTGGTATTGGAAACATCCTAAATGGGAATATAGCTCCAACACATCTAACATCACTTTCCAGTTCCTCTCCAGTCAAATTATGACCTAATAATATGAATTTTTGACCATTTTGATTAATTATGCACCAATTTCCAAAGAATTGCACTAAATTTGATTAAACATACTTAAGATAATTAATCCAATTTAAGAGCTTAGTAAGAATTCCATAGATATTTTTGAACATCTCATTATTGGAAATTGATTTTGAATATCTGCATCACCTAGTGACATCATCTATGAGGTGGCATCCATCAAGCCATAAGTGCATAGAATATCATGGTTATGGGTCACCTATGCCTAGTTAATGCCTCCCATGCCTCTTTAATGCTTATTTGTCTTGAGGATATTTATAAATTTAATTCCAAATATTAGTGTTATCCATGGCCAAACATCTCAATCTTGAGATGGATGATCATGGTTGATTCTAACCAATCTCAAAATCTATAAATAGAAAGGCCATGGACATGAATTTTAAGCTTGATTTATGCAAAATTGTCTCCACAATACTTTAAAATAGACCATTAAAATTAGTTAAAATATTCATTAATAGGCTAGTTTAGTGATTTGAAATCATGATCCTATATTTTATGGAGTGTTCTTGAGACATTGGAGGATTTTTCCATATTTTTTGACAAAGACAAGGATGCTTGATCAAGGGAGAACATGATTTTGAGCCACATGGGTATGGTAAATCCATTTGGGAACGTAATATCATGTTTCTTTATTTCATTTGTTTCTTTTTATCCTTTATAATTCCCATAGGAATAGATAGGCTTAGTTAGTTAGTTCTTTATGTATTTTTCATGATTTATGGACTAATGTTTGACTAACTTGCTTTGTAGTCCTCTATACATCTTGGCACGCCCAATGGGATCCTCTTAACCTCACAAAAATGGTCAAAAATATCCCTCAAGAAACTCAATAATATTTTTATTGTATACTTTTGGAGTGGGAGGCTTAAAAGAGTGAAAATTTTTAAGTAAAACACTTTTTTTTATAAGTCACAGTTTTGTTAAAACATTGTTGTGGTATTGTCTTGCAAGTAGTAGTACTGTTAATCAGACTAGTGGAGTTGTTCTTAGCTATTTTTATTTTGTTTTTGGATTAAATGTGTTTTCATGTAGGTTCAAAAATACTTCTACTAAGTAGTAGGATCATCTTCCAATTAGTGGAATTTCTTAATCGAGTCATGGAATTATCTAACCGTTAGCGGTTAGTGATAATATCATGACTTGTTAAGTAGAGGGATTGTCCTACTATTAGTGGTATTATAAAATTGAGTCATGATATTGTGACTAAATTTCTTGTGGTTAAGTTATAATACCACAACTCTTATAGTCATGGTATTGTCCTACATGTAACAAGATTGTTCTATGTAGTAGAGGGATTATACTATGTAAAAAAACTCAAGAGATATTTTTTCCAAGTTCATTATTTCGAATTGATTAATATTCAAGGATAAAGGGAATATTAATGTTTTTCTCATAGTACTAGGCTTGAAATTTGTTAAAACATGCCTTTTACACCTTTTCTTTTTAAGGATTAAAATGGATTAGGAACCTTGTTTTGGTGTTTAAAAAAATATATATGGTGAATGTTTTCAAATTTACATTTAAGACCAAGGGTTCAAAAGAAAACCACCTCATCTTTCAAATTTGGGCTTAAAAATGAACTCAATTTTCCAAGCTTTTTAAATTTACTTAGTTGTTAAAGTTATATTTTGTTTGGAAAAAAGAGGGATGCTGCATGTATGCTCTTCCATTTGTCCCCTTTAGTGAACCCTTGGAATAAAAAGTGTCATTCCTATTGCAAAAATCATAGTCTAAGGCTTATAAATAATGTCATCTAAAGTGCTCCCCAAAAACTCATTAAAGTTTAGGTGATCTTGACAATGACCCTAAAGTCATTTTATTTTATGCTTTGTTTATTTTTATTCAAAATTGGATTATGAGGGGGATTTCAATACCTCCCATGATTTCTTTAGGAAAACTTTGACCTAGGGTTTCACCTCCCAACATTGACTTCAATTGGCTCCTAATTGGAGTTTCACATGGGACATATCTACATTTGGACATTGCACTACACTGAATGAACAATAGGATGTAATGGTTGTAAAAAGGACTAGACCTTTTTAAAACTAGCCAATGTCATGGTCATCCAATTTTTGTGCTTGTCTTTTTCATCATTTCACATGAAAGTCATTTTGCAATTGATTCCCCTAGAATGATAAAAAACTTGCTAGTTTAGTAGACCCCACTTTGCCATACCTTGTTAGTTTAGACTAAAGATGTTTATTTTTTTTCATTAGTTTACTTGGTCTTGATTTGTGTCTAAAACGTATTGTTAATTCAATGAACTTAACCAAAACACATTGTCCTCAATTTTCTTGAGCAAGGGAGGCATTACACTGTCCAATTAGAAAATTCATCTATTTCTTATTCAAAGTGTTATCAAAAGATTTATGTCATGTCATCCACTTTGGTGTAGTCATGATACCCAATTGAGTCTAGATATTTTACCTAATTTGTTTAAATCCTTCATTTATCATCCACATTCAAAATTGAACCTTTCTGAGTTTTAAGAGTTGGTGTGTCAAAGTGGGTTCACCATTTGTGAACTAAGATTCTTCTAACTTGGGTTCAATTTTCCATTTAAATTAAATGCCATTTATTAGACTCCAAATCACATTATCATCTTTGTGGACTCAAGTCATCTTGTGTATCACTCATATTTTGAGTCTTAGAACATATTTTATCCTACTAGAACCATGTGGTGACATTGTGCTACCTATTTGGTCCCAGATTTATACTTAGTGATTCACGTATGTTTTTACATCTTGATTTGTTTAGTCCATTTTATCTTCTTCATAATCCAAATATCTTTCCTCTAAAATTTTACGGTCAACTTGTCAAAGTTGAAACTAGCTTTTATAGTATGGGCATATCATAAAGATCTAGGCTTTGGTGTATTAGTTTTCCCCTTGAGTCTTTGAGTTACCCTACCTTCTTCTGATCTATATGATTTCAACTTTACCAAAGGTTGAGTAAACTCATGAACCAAATATTCTAAATTGTGTGTGGTTTCAAACCACTCTCCATTATAGTCTCATTGGTACCTTGGTTATTTGTTTAAAAGAGAGCCAAATCATACTTTTTTTGGTTGTCAAGCATTGGTCTAAAGTTATTCAAATACACATAACAACTATTTTAGACATGACTCAAAGGTTCACTCATAATGGGGCCTCTTATGGCCTTAATTATGAAGATGATCATTTTTATGATGGTTAAGATAACCCCATTATTTTTTATGACATACCCATAATAGTAGGATCTGAAGATGATTACAATGAATATCAACCCCAAGAAGATCAAGATGAAGCCCTTCTTATATTGATAGAATCAAGTGCTAGACTACCTTATAAATTTCCTATAGAATAATTGCATACCTTAGTTAGATAAGGAGAACAATGACAACAAGAGCAAGCTTTTGCATGAATAGACATACCTTCTTCCTCTAACAAAGGAAAAGAAATACAAATAGATTCAAAACCCATAAATCTAGATCTTTTAACTAAGATAAAGATGCTAAGTCAATGATATGTAGATCAACTTGTTGTAGACTTAACTGACTCCCTAGTTGCCACTTTAATTCACAATGATTCTTTGAAAGAACAAGAAAATGTGGTTTAAATTACTCAGCAAATATTGGATGAGGACATTACCATAGAAGATCAAAGTAATCTAAATGGATAGTTAGAATCACAATAGACCTTAAAAAGTGTTCTATTTGACATGAAACATATATTCTTCAATCATCAAGAACCTCTTATTACTTGAAAAACTCAAAAATCTAAACATTTAGTTCAAATTGAGGAAATCCCTTAAGACAATTTGGCTAGTTCTTTTCAACCAACACAAAAATTGATAAATAAACATAGAAATTTCCAAAACCAATAAAGTATAAAATAGCCAAAATCAAGGAATGTTTTATAATCCAATAATTAATGGCCTATGTTCCCAACTCAAGGAGCAAATCAGAACCAAGTCATGGATTGAAAGGTATACACTCCCTATAGATTCACACAAAACTAGGGGCATGTTCCACCCCAACAACAATAAAACTAGGGGCACATTCCACCCTAATAGAAATGAAACTAGGGGCACATTCCACCCTAACAACATCTTATTAAATCTATAAATGCACTAAACATGCAATAATGGAATTCTATGAAGGAAATTATTCAAATATTACAGATGAATAGTATAGTCAAAAAGTACAAATTCAATGAGATATGTCCATATCCATTTGATTTATCTATTTTAAAAAAACCCTTTTCACCTCATTTTGAGGCACCCAAATTTGACAAGTACAAAGGAAAAGGAGATCCACATGAGCACATACAAGCATTCTTTGTCTTATGTCAAGAGGTTGCCTATAGTAACGAGTACTTACTATGACTATTTCCGTAAAGTTTAGTAAGATAAGCTCTTGATTTGATACTTGAACTACCCAAGGGATTAGTTACAGATTGGAATGACTTATAAAAAAATTAACCATTTGTCATATAACATAGAACATTATTTAACCATTGTTGACTTATTTAAATCTAAAAAATGTGATGGTGAAAGTTTCACTACATATCTGCAAAGTTGGAGAGCATTGGCATGCCACCTTCAACATAACTTGCTAGAAAACTAGTTGGCTGATATATTTGCACAAAACTTGCATCCTAAAGTTGCACATAATCTACAATTAGCTTGTGTTAACTCATTCAAATAAATTATTGACAAAGGAGTGTAGATTGAGAAGGATCTTATTGCTAAGGGCCTTGTTAAGATTTTTGCACAAGGTCAAGTGTCTAATGAGACTAAATCACTAGTTTAAATAGTTATACAAGATAAACCTAAAGGCTTTAGCAAAAATAAGAACATGGTTGAAAATGGGGTGACTGAAACAAGACATGTACAAATGGTATAGGCTATGCCTCCTCTAAATTCATAATTAACCCCCCTAAATCCACTACCTACTTGCAGAGACAACCTATATGAAGGAAATTTCATAACAATTTTAGAATTTTTACCAAGTTAGGAGAATCAATTGAAATAGTGTTACAAAATCTTGTTGTAGCTAATTTAATTGTATGACCAATATCAAGGCCATTTCCTCAAGATCAACCAAAACCAGATTGGTATAAAGAAAATGAATGGTGTAACTTTCATCGTGTTGTTGGTCATGGTGCATATCATTGCATTTAATTATGACATATTATTGAGGATTTTATTAAAAGTGGTGAACTAGAAATTAATTTGGCCCCTAATCAGGACACAAATTAGGATATGGGAATCTACAAAGATCCCTTTCCTTGACATGATCCACCACCACCAAGAAATAATCAAAATGGTCACAATTAAGGACAAAGGCAAAATCAAAACCAACAACAAGGTCAAAATTGTAATGAGCATAATCGAGATCATAATGCCCATACTAACAATGTGGCTTACAACAATGTACCTTACGACTATAATAATACTATGGGACTCATTTCTACTACCCATATTACCATTGTTATTGTGAAACCACATGGCCAATCTCATGTTCCTCACAACATAAGACCCATCATTATAGGGTCAATACCCTCTCCCCTAGTAATATTGTGTTAGGTTTGCATAATCATGTTACAAATCCATTTATATGGGTTACTAATTTTGAACAACAACACATTTCTTCCAATTATAAAGGCTTCTCATTGACCCAAAGTTTTAGTAATATAGTTAGTCATCTACGAGTCACCATTCAAGGCCCTTTGCCTTCCTCTTATAATTATAATAACTCCTTGCCACCTCTAAGTTGTGTAGTCACAACTAGACAACCATAATTTACCATTTAGGGCCCTTCACCCACTTCTTCCATAAAAGTCCAATGAGAACATTGTGCCAATAGTTTCAAAGTTGAATACTATCCCAACAAAGTCTAAAATAATTCAATCCAAAATTTGAAGGCCTTATAGTCTAGTAGATCAATTAGATAAAAATCCTATACAAATTTCCATATTAGCACTCTTACAGACATTTGATGTCCATAGAACCATCTTCAATAAACTTTTGTAATAGTCTATTATTCTTAATAATATAAACCGTGATCAGTTCCAAAACCTAGTTGGACACTTGTCTTCATTTTAACAAATCACATTTGATCAAAAAGACATGTCCACCCTCAGCCCAAACCACAATAACCCACTATACATTGAGATAATCGTTATAGATCACAATATCAAGTGGGTTTTTTATATATAATGGTTTAGGGCTGAACATCATATCTCTTAAATTGGTATGATAATTTGGCTACATGGATAAAGACATTCAACTAGAAACTATTACAATCAAGGCTTACAATAATGCTGAGAGGGAGTCATCTAGTAAAATTTGATTGCCATTCATGGTTGGGTCTATTTCTCATCACACATTATTCCATATTATAGATATTAATCTTCCTTATAACATAATTCTTAGTCATCCTTTGATCCATGAAGTATAGGTAGTTCCATGTACTCTTCACCAATGCCTTAAGTTTCCCCATGATGAGATCAAGGTTACTATTCCCACTTATCAATAGCCATATCTATACTACAAACATCTTGAAGTAGAGTTTCATAACTATAACTATTGCCCAAGTTATAAATTCATTACAAAGAAGAACAAAGCCATCATTTCTCATCCATATCCATCTAATTATATCTACCCTAGTGATTTAGCCTCTACTTTGGCTAATCCATATCTTATAGCTCTGGCCAAGTAGGTTTTCATTAAAGATGTAGGCATTTCCACATACCATTTGAAGGATGTCCTCCATATTGAAAAATTACCAAAATCCCCTAAAACATTTGGCAAGCCTAAAACTTCCCATAATTCTAATAGACCTAATAAGATTTGGAAACTAAAGAAGAAACAACCAAAATCTCTTATGGTTTATGTAATTACAATCACATCAGAAAAAGATCAAGAGGATTTTACCAAGGGAGATTGGTTATGTTTTGAAGGCCTTGCTAATTATTTTTAGAATCCAAAGTATCCTATCCCTAACATGATAATGATCATCTTGACTATATAGGTAAAGGCCATGGTCCACAAGAGCAAATAATTTTAGAACCCTTATTAGCTAGATTTGTTAATTAGAATCATGGTCTCATATTTAAACCACTAGAGGATGACCTCATGACATTTGATAGTGACTCTTCCAAAGCGACTAGTAATGAGACTCCTAGCAGTGACACAATGTCCCATTATAGCCTTTTTGATGAGCTTGTTGACTCATATTTGTTTGATTCAAATGCCATATTGACCATAATGCCTATTAGAGCTTCCCATCCTAAAGAAAAACCCATCCTAGTGGTGCTTCCCTTCCTAAAGTAGGACATTATATCATTACCATTGGAAATTCTTTTCCTAAAGCAAACCCTCACTGTAACCTATGCCTTTGCCATTTTGAACTCATAGATTGGGACCAAAAAAATTTGGTCATATGCCTCAGTGACTTTCAAAATTAAGAGTTGATTGTATAATACATGGGCCTATGAGATGAATTCCCCATTCATGATCATAAGTAGGGTTTTGATTTTTCATTAGATCCTTCTACCTACTTTGGAGAGTAGGAAAAATTTCATAGTCATAATAAAGAACAAACATCAAGATCTTTAGGTGAAAACCTCTTTGAGGAACTTATCGATCAGGGAAAAAGTAGAGAAAAAGACAAGCCTTTGAGTGAAAACCTATCTCAAGCACTCCTAGGTGGGAAAGTTTTCTCATCCCTTCAGGGCATAGAAATTTCATCTAGCCCAATTTCCATAGCTAGTACAAGCAGAACTTCAAAACAACATCAAATATTTGAGCATCTTGCTCTTGAGTTTCCAAAGGTTTTTACTAATTGGCCTTTACCTGAGAAGGTAGATTCTGATTCTTCATATTATCCATATATTTAGGTGGAATAAAAATAAGATATAGTAGAAGAAAATGATCATGACCATACATTTCCTACAATTCTAGAGGATAGATCCACACTCCTTGTGGAGAACATAACAAAAGTGAATTTGGGAACCTATGAGGATCCCAAAATTATTTATTTTAGAGCTTCTCTTACTAAATCAGAATGTGAACATATTATATCCATTCTTAAGGATTATATAGACATCTTTTCATGGGCATACTCCAACATGCTAGGCTTAGACCTATATTTAGTTATGCATTATCTTGTTGTTCACCCTAGTTTTAAACTAGTCAAGAAAAAATTAAGAAAGATGCATCCAAACATAACCCTTTTGGTTAAGGCTGAGTTAGAAAAGTTGTTAAGATCCAATTATATTAGACCACTAGACTACTTTGAATGGGTTCCAACATAGTACCAGTGAGTAAAAGACCCTAGACATACATATTTGTACTAATTTCTATGATATCAACAAAGCATGCCCTAAAGATGATTTTCCTCTGCCCAACATCGACATGATCATTGACTCAACTACAGGGTATGAGATGTTATCCTTAATGGATGTATTTTATAGGTATAATCAGATCAAGATAGCCCCTAAAGATCATCATAAGACCATGTTCACCACTCCATGGGGGACATTCTACTACCAAGTCATGCCATTTGGTTTAAATAATGCTAAAGCCACATATTAGTGTGTAATGACTATCATTTTCCATGACATGATGCATGGCATTGTTAAGGACTATGTTGATGATATACTAGCAAAATCAATAACAATATTTGGACATCTTGACATTCTATAATGAATATTTGAGAGGCTTCGTGAATATAAATTTTGCTTGAATCCTAAGAAATGTTCTTTGGAGTGACATCAAGAAAATTTATAGGGTTAATTATATAACAATAAGGGATCGAAGTAGAACCTATAAAGTTTAATGCTATTATGGAAATGCCTCCACCAAATAATACTAAATAGCTATGAGGTCTAAAAAGAAAGATCTAGTCTATACGTAAGTTCATTTCTCAATTGGTAGATAAGTGCCACCCATTTACCCATATCTTAAAGAAAAAGGTAACATTTTAGTGGGATGAAGATTGTTAGATATAATTTGTAAAGATTAAAACATACTTGGCCAATCCACCAATCTTACGACCTCCAACATAAGGAAACCACTGCGTCTTTATATATCAACCATGAAACATGCACTAGGGGCACTTTTGGCTCAGCATGATGATCATGGTAAAGAACACACTATTTATTATTTAAGCTACACATTGGTAGATTATGAACATAATTATATACCTATTGAGAAGGCATGTTTAGCTATGGTGTTTACCACTCGAAAATTATGACATTATATGCTAAATAAAAAAAATATTGTTATCACCAAGGTAGATCCTCTCAAGTTCCTCTTATCTAAAGTAGCTCTTCAATGATGCATGGATAAATGGATTATGCTCCTTAGTGAGTTTGATATTGAGTACCAAAATCAAAATGCAATTAAAGGACAAGTTCTTATTGACCAAATTGTAGAAGTTCTTATTAAGGCCACTCAAACTCTCAACTTTGACGTTCTAGATGATTCTATCATGACGATAGAACAAGCATCACAAGAACTTGAATAGTGGATGGTCTATTTTGATAGATCCTTCACATCTTAAAGATCTGGAGCTAGCATATTGTTGATCACACCATAGGGGTATCTGATCCCCAAAGCATTCCATGTACAATTTTAGATTACAAATAATATGGCCAAATATGAGGCATTAGTTACAAGGCTCCATCTTGTTATACAGTGGGATATTTAAAGCTTAAAGGTCTATGGAGATTCATAGTTAATCATAAATTAGAAACTAACCAATATCAAACAAAGGATGATCAACTTGTTCCTTATAAGTAAATTATTGATAACCTCAAAAAACATTTCAAATCTTTGTAGTTTGAGCAAGTTTTGTGAGTCAAAAATAGATATGTCGATGCCATGGCAATAATTGGTTCCATGATTCAAATGCATGATAGTGATAAAGAGTATCCATTCTTTATTTAAAATATTTTTCATTTGGCACATATTCTATCATATTCAAATAGGATATACACCATTTTTTATCCTAATCCCTCACCTAAGCTACCATGGGACCAAGTTTTTTATAACTATTTCCATAGTCATGTATTCCCCATCGACCTTTCCAACAACCAACAAAAGCTATTCCTTCATCTCTTAACATGTTATATCCTCCTTAGAAACATGATTTATCATAAAGGCTATGATGGAACACTTCTTTGTTATTTATCTTTGAGATAATCCAAGATGGAAGTAAAGGAGGTTCATGAAAGAATGTGTGGGGCCCATACCAATGGTGTAGTCCTAGGAAAGAAACTCCTTGGAATAGGCTATTATTGGCCAAAAATGGAGACATATGCTTGTAATTATTGTAAATAAGTGTGTTCCTTGTCAATATCATGGTAACTTGATGCATGCACCTTCCTTACCATTGCATCTAATCATAACACCATGGTGATTCCCAACATGGGGTCTCAATCTCATTAGGGAAATTAAACCAACATCTTTAGATGGCCATAAGCATATTTTGAGTGCAATCAAGTGCTTTACCAAGTGGATTGAGGCCATTCCTCTCACTTCTATTACCAAGAAACAAATAGCCAAATTCATTCATTACCATATCATATGTTGATATGGCATTCCAACCTATATTATATCTAATAATGGTAGATCCTTTGTGAACCAAGACGTTAAATATCTTTGTGAAAAATTCAAGATGAAGAATAATAAATCCACTCCATATAACCTGTAAGGTAATAGATAAGCTGAGGCATCAAATAAAACCATTATAACCATCTTAAAGAAGATTATCAATGATGCTAGCCATAATTGGCACTTACAACTCTTTTCTGTCCTTTGGGCTTATAGAACCAATCATCACACCGCAACTAGAGTTACTCCATAATCCTTTATTTTTGGCGCTAAAGGTATCATCTCAATCGAGATTGAGATCCCATCATTAAGGATATCACTAAAGCACATTAAGATGATGAAGACTATAGAGCCTCATGGCTACAAGAACTAGATATTCTTCATGGTAAGCATTTGGTTGCCTTAGAAAACTTATAGGCCTATCAGAACAAATTGTAGAAAAGCTATAATAAATTCATACTGCCTCGAGAGTTTGAGATTAGTTACTTATTTTTGAAAGATAACTAGAAAAACATGAATGTTGAACCCAAAAAGAAAGGTAATTTTTAGACTAATTGGTTGGGACCATATATTGTCACAACAAGCTATGGATCATGATCATATCAACTGGCTAAAACTAATGGTGAATAATTTTTAGAGCCCATGAACATTGTACACCTTAAGAGGTTCTACACATGAATATATTTGAACCATTATCTACAAGACCCCTGACTTGAGGGTGATTTGTGCTAATATAATTTTATCCCACCCTTTTCTCTTACCTTGAACACATTTTATACTACCCTAATCCACTTTTCATGATTCCATACAGTAAAGGCTTTGAATCCTTGGCACTCTGAACACATTCTTCATCCCATTCTAGATTTCTCTCTTTGAGAGTAATATTATTTGTTATGTTTAGGGCATGTTATAAAATTGAACACTTTTTATCCCTTAACCAATTATGATAGTAATTATGTCTCATGAACATTATGAACATCCTCAACAATAGTTCTACAAATAAGTTTAGCTAGGATAATATTGTGCAGCTTTATACAAGTGAATAAAAACATCTTGTTAGTTCCAGACCATTGCTACACTATTATATATAGGTGAATGTAGATACTTCCTTTTTAATTTAGACTACACATTATTCTATATCACATTTGCTTCCCTTTATTGTTTTATCAAGATCCTTGGTCTCACTAATTTGTGAGCATGGGTTGTTACAACAAGCTTAGCTATCTTATTAGAACCTCTACTCTTAAGACGTGCATCTCCTCTACTAGATGGTCTCACCTAGTGCATATTTTATCCCAAAAACATTAGAAATACTTTGAAAATACCAAAACCATCTGAACATGATCCATAAAATAACAAAAACATTGTCTCACACTTATATACATTTGTACATTCCTATTCTACCATGATATGCTCTTGCCATTTTGCAAGCACAAAAACACTAGTTCATTTCATCTTATCCCACACACTTTCCATTTTGCAAGATTATTCTTTTTCATCTCATCAGATTCTTGTTTTCTAGGCCATTCTCATTTATTTGTCATAGCTTCCATTTATTCTATAACATTAATCATGCTGGTCTAATCATCATTTTTCTTCTATCCCATTTCTTGGGAGAACTACATTTGGCCTGATGTTCGTGTTGGAACATGCATCTATGGAACTATGTAGGTAGTTTCTGCTTGTCTTATACATCTAGAGTCAACTTGGCCAACCCCTTCCTTTTCTTCTCTTCCCCCATTTCTTCTATCATTATTCATCTTTAATTAAGGAACAATTATCATGTCATTGTTATTTGTTATAATGTGTCATGTCCCCTTTTTAATTGACATGTTCTGAGTTCATGGTTAGCCTATTATGCGACCTTCGTAGGCTAATAGGATGGATAGAGGGTCATAATGGAGCTTGGCTTGACTTTGATTCACAGGATTTCTACATTTGATTTTCATTCAGGTTATTTCAGACATATTTAGCCTGGGCTCCTACTTTTTAGGGATATTTGATATGCAGCAGAGCGCCTTTATTATGGTATGGTTATGTGCGGAATCACTCCCTGATTCACTAGCTTCGATTGGTTCGAGGATCCGACATGTATTGAGGGAGATATTAATATTTGATTGATTTAATCAAATATTAATTATTTATCCTAATTTTAATTAGAAACCCTAATTCTAATTTAAGAAACCCTAATTAGGGCAAGCATATCTTTTTGAGGGTATAAGGGTTTCTCATGGAGGCCATTATTGATTATGCTATTGATTATTGATATTGAGTTTGAGAATTTCTTCTATGAAGACTGAGCCTAGGGTTCAAGGATTCCATTTGCATTGGAGAACGTTCCCTCTTCAGTGTGTGTAATTAAGAGGCTGTGGAATATCAGCTGATCTATTGCCAAAGTGAGAGATAGCTTCATCCAGAAGTTATCATAGAATTTCAGGTTTGAGAGATAACTTCACACAGAAGTTATTACAGATATTCCAGGTATTTCTTTATTCTTGTTTTGATTCAATAAATTATACAGCTAGAGATCTTCTGTGCTAGAAAAGTATATTTCCAAATCAGGAGTTGAAACAGGGAAGTTGTGCTTAATTGGCAGCCGTACAAAGTCCGTACAGGTCCGTACAGATCAGCTCAGGAACCGACCTCGATAGACAGAGGGTTTTCAGTGACCGACATCGATCGACTGAAGACCGACGTCGGTAGAAAACCGACCGACAGAGACCGACGTCGGCGAGATATTGACCGATGATGGTGACTATGTGTCAACATAGAAGGGCCAAAACCTTCTAGAATTCAATTTTCACTTCCAGTTTTGATAAGCTAGGGTTTTATAAGACTGTATTTCATATTTATATACATGAGAAAGGACTGCAATTGTAATAGTTTAAAAGGACAAGTGATAAGATTTGTAATTTGCTATTCAGAGACTATATTATTGTGATCATTTTGAATTTATTCAACCGAAGTTATATCTTGTTCAAAGTTTTTTGTGTTGCTATATTTCCTATTTTGGAGGGGATATTACAGTGGTATCAGAGCTAAATTCTGCCAACCTGAGGGTATATAGATCTTATGCAGCCACAAGAGTTGGGACCACACAAGTATAACACACGCAGCCGAGCCTTGCTTGAAGGTACTCAGGTGTTAAATCAGCCACCGACCATCATGAGTGACAGACGTGAGGGCAGCCCACCCAGGGGCCATAGGTATGATGCTGATCAGGGCACCAGAGAATTTCAGTGTGCTATGATGACAAGCCAACAGCAGATGGCTCAGACACTACAGGCACTTATGACTATGATAGAGAGAATGAACACACCTGATGGATAGAACAGGGACCAAAGAGATGATAGGAGTGCTACAGTTAATCAAAGGCCACAACAGACTCACTCCAGAATAGTTGATAGACCTACATGTCCTACTTTTGTTCAAGAAGAACCAGAGGCACCAGCAGAAGAAGCAGGGAATAACCCATTTGCAGATGTTTACATGGCTGCAAATGATGAGTGGGACTTATTACCTCTTCATGTCCAAGAGAGGATGACCTTTGATCATTTTGTCATTCTTAGGAGAGAGCACTACAGATTGGTTAAACAGGACAGGAAGCCTAGAGTTTAATTTAGTGAGCTGCAGAAGGCTACTGGTAAGCTTTCTTTGACTACTTTTGATGGCAGTGGTAAGATGACAGCTCAAGCTTGGGTTCATAAGCTTGACACCTTTTTGGCATTGAGACCAATGTCAGAGATAGATGCCATCAAATACGCCACTTTGCACTTGGATGGAGTAGCACATGATTGGTGGTACCATGGTATGGTAACACTTCAGCATAATCAGGTAACAGAGTACCAGGACTTTGTGGATAGATTGGTTGAGCGGTTTGATAGGAAAGATCTTGAGGTTTACTTTCGAGATCTAGCACAGTTGAGACAAACAGGTAACTTGGAGTCCTTCATTGGTGAGTTTCAGAGATTGGCAGTCATGGTACCCAATATTTCAAAGCGTAGATTGGTAGTTCTCTTCATAGAGGGATTGACAGAGCCATTGAGGGGTTGGATCAAAGCCCTTGATCCTCCTTCATTATAGGTAGCTATGAAGAAGGCATGTGATATGGAGATGGCAGCCCCATCCAATAAATTTAACGCCAGGGGTACTTCTTCTAGAGACCATAAGCACTCCCACGGGGATACAGAGAGACCAGATTTTAACATAGATAAATCTAGGGCTAAAAATGATTCAAAAGCCAATTCGGCAGCACCACCTTTGGATCGTGAGGTGCTTAATGATTTACGTAGGAAGAAGCTTTGCTTCTACTTCAAAGGACCATATGATATCCATCACGATTGTCCTTTGAGGCCTAAGGGCAAGGCGAATCGTATGATGTGGGTATACTATGAGGATTCAGATTTTGAGGATTCCGAGCAGCAAAATAGTTTTGAGGGGGCAGAGGCAGAGGCTTCAGGGCCTAATGTAGAAGTAGAGTTAGAGCTTCACATTCAGGAGGCATGCATATCCAATATTCAGTCAGATGAGTCATTCAGACTCCGTGGAGTTTTGGCAGGGCAGAAGGTTATCACCCTTCTTGATACAAGAGCCACACATAATTTCATAGATGCTAGATTTGTGGAGAAGTGTGGGCTCACTACCGTAGACTTTGAGGGCATCAGTGTTAAGGTAGCCGATGGTCACACTCTTAAGTGTGAGCATATGATTAGAGACCTCCCATTGTGCTTGAACAATTATGAGTTCAACGTTGATTATTATGTGGTAAACATGGGGGATATAGACTTAGTCTTGGGTATGAAGTGGCTTCATTCATTTGAGGAAGTTACTCTTCATCTCAAGGACATGGAGGTTCTCTTTAATGTTGATGGGATGACACATATTCTTAAGGCAATATGGGGCAGTAGCTTCAGATATATGTTTTTTCATCGAATGGAGGTACCTATACCACATGACATGATAGAGAGCGATGACGAGTGCACATTGGCACCAACACAGGAGAGGTATGAGGATGAGCTTGGTCTTGAGGTGACTTCAGTTCAAGAGTTGTCACATGTGGTGAGGACTCAACTTTCTGTTACAGCCGGGTCACAGGTTGATGATGATATGACTATTTCTAGTCTTCACTATCCAGTTTCAGATATTATTCAGGTAAGGAGTTTGCTTGCTGATTTTCATTTATGGATTGGATGTTGGAGTGCTTATCTTAGTACTAGAGATGATGTGACACCATTACATGAGAGTTGGGATGGACATGGCATGGGGGTCATGTTAATTGATAGTGGTGGAGATCAAAACTATATTTGGGATCCAGGTGGATTGATTGATTTGTCATTTAGTGATTGCTTGAGGGCAAGCAATTTCAGGAGGGGTAGATTGTCATGTCCCCTTTTTAATTGACATGTTCTGAGTTCATGGTTAGGCTATTATGCAACCTTCGTAGGCTAATAGGATGGATAGAGGGTCATAATGGAGCTTGGCTTGACATTGATTCACAAGATTTCTACATTTAATTTTCATTCAGGTTATTTCGGACATATTTGGCCTAGGCTCCTACTTTTTAGAGATATTTGATATGCAGCGGAGCGCCTTTATTATGGTATGGTTATGTGCGGAATCACTCCCTGATTCACTAGCTTCGATCGGTTCGAGGATCCGACATGTATTGAGGGAGATATTAATATTTGATTGATTTAATCAAATATTAATTATTTATCCTAATTTTAATTAGAAACCCTAATTCTAATTTAAGAAACCCTAATTAGGGCAAGCATATCTTTTTGAGGGTATAAGGGTTTCTCATGGAGGCCATTATTGATTATGCTATTGATTATTGATATTGAGTTTGAGAATTTCTTCTGTGAAGACTGAGCCTAGGGTTCAAGGATTCCATTTGCATTGGAGAACGTTCCCTCTTCAGTGTGTGCAATTAAGAGGCTGTGGAATATCAGCTGATCTATTGCCAAAGTGAGAGATAGCTTCATCTAGAAGTTATCACAGAATTTTAGGTTTGAGAGATAACTTCACACAGAAGTTATTACAGATATTCCAGGTATTTCTTTATTCTTGTTTTGATTCAATAAATTATACATCTAGAGATCTTCTGTGCTAGAAAAGTATATTTCTAAATCAGGGGTTGAAACAGGGAAGTTGTGCTTAATTGGCAGCCGTACAAAGTCCGTACAGGTCCGTACAGATCAGCTCAGGAACCGACCTCGGCAGACAGAGGGTTTTTAGTGACCGACATCGGTCGACTGAAGACCAACGTCGACAGAAAGCCGACCGACAGAGACTGACGTCAGTGAGATATCAACCGGTGACGGCAACTGTGTGTCGACACAGAAGGGCCAAAACCTTCCAGAATTCAATTTTCACTTCCAGTTTTGATAAGCCAGGGTTTTTTAAGACTGTATTTCATATTTATATGCATGAGAAAGGACTGCAATTGTAATAGTTTAAAAGGACAAGTGATAAGATTTGTAATTTGCTATTCAGAGACTATATTATTGTGATCATTCTGAATTTATTCAACCGAAGTTATATCTTGTTCAAAGTTTTTTGTGTTGCTATATTTCCTATTTTGGAGGGGATATTACATAATGTGGTGGAAAGTAATGCCTCTACCGCACATGCATGAACATTTGTCTTTAAACCACACTAGCTTGGCTTTTATTTGTGTGTGTTTATATGAGTTTTCTTGGTGTTTTGTTATACTTTCACACCTCTCCTTTTATTTCTTCTCTTTTTATCTTTTTATTACTTCTTGTCTCATCTTTGTGTCTTATTTTTCTGTTTGATTTTGCTTTTCTCTTTTGTGTTTGAGAATGCCTTGATGGTCCACATGGATCTTGATTAATCAAATTTTGGTCTCATGTCATTAAGACATTTTTGCTTTTTGTTTTTGAACATTTTTGTTCCTACTTAAGATCACATCTTGATTTCAAGTTAGGTTCATTTATGTTTATCTTTTTCTTTGTCTTTGATTTTTTGTTTAAATGTAAATCATTGTAACTCTAGTTTTGGTCATTGTTTTACCATTATCCTTAGTTATAGGTATTCACATTTGAACTACCTCAATGCAATTTGAATATTATGTCATTATGAGTTATTCATACTTATGATGCCTAATTTATTTTGCTATAGCAAGAACTTTATATTCAGGTCTCACTTAATGTCAAAATCAACTCCAATGAATGATTCTCAAGAACACTTTGCAAAACTTAGGCTCATGATATGGAATTAGGCTTCTGGGTAACATGCATTTTAGGCTTATTTATCTATATTTAGATGTGCATATCTTTGCATAGATTATGATTCTAATCAATTCTTGGTCATTTCTCATGATTCCTCATTCCATTGTCTCCCAAACATAGGTGTACTACATTGGCCTAAAATTCATGTTGGAACATGGGTCCATAAAACTATGTAGGTAGCACTCAATTTCTATTGAGGTCAACTCAACTATCTCCATTCTTATTTTCATCTCTCTCATTACTTATGCATTCTCATATTCTTGGCTTTATATGTCTTTCTAAGCCATTACCCCATCACATGTATGTTTGTGTTCACTCACTTTAACCTATCTTTTGGTTATATCCTTGAGATATTTTGCTTACCAGTTGCCCATGCTGGGGCCCGCCATCTAAACCACATCTGAATCAAATTAGTTCTATAGGGAAAAATCATTATTTATTCTTTATCAATGATAAATATTTGCCCTACTAGGCTAAAACTTTTTTTTATCATGATTGCATTGTCTCTACTAGAATACCTCTCATTATCTTCTCTTCAGAGACCCTATTCTAGTAGTTCTTCCCTTCTTGAAGTAGAAAGTTCTATCTTTTCCTCTAATTCTAAGCTCTCCACACTAATGTCCATGATGGAAATATTTTAGTGTGTAACTTGTCTCAGGATTGATCAATGTCATAAGTATGTAGCTTTTACTCTCAAATTGGGTACATTTAAAGTGTGTCCTTTACATTTATGGATTATATCTATCCCATTCCCCCCATATTTTGGGGCATATTATACTCCTAATTATATTTTGATCATTTATGGTAATCACATGTGCAAGCATTAGATCATTTGGATGTGATCTATTCCATGGGTTAATTTCTCACTTTCTATCTCTTTTTGAGAGTCCATCCTTTTTTCCCATCCTAGTATGTCCTCTCGAGGGGGCATCATGGATATGTTCCAATTTCTTATTGATAACTCTTTTCTTTGAAAATAGATTTCTTCACCTGAATGTCTCACTACACCTTCTCAAATAAGGGCAAAATGTAGACATCCAATTCCTAACACAATTTTTGTTGAAATTGTCAATCTTACTCGAATTGCACTGAAATGCACATTTTAGGTCAAAATCCATAAAACACCTTAAATGGTTTTAAATTGTCACTTGCAAGTGCCAGTTTAGGTTAAAGTATCCCTAAATAGGGCAATGCATTTATGGGCTAGCTAGCTTTGATCAAATCATTTCGAGTCAAAATGAAAATCTTGCCATTTAGTGCTCTAGATCACTCTTTTCTTCTAATTCATTGGTACACATCATGTAACTTTGTTATTTGGTGTTAGAAACATCCTAAATGAGAATACATCTCTAACACATCTAATATTTCCTTCCAGTTCCCCTCTAGTCAAATTATGACCCAGTAATATGACTTTCTAACCATTTTTATTAATTATTCACCAATTTCCAAAGAATTACACTAAACTTGATTAAATTTACTTAACATAATTAATCTAATTTAACAGCTCAAGTAAGATTTCCATAGATATTTTTAAACACGTCATTATTATAAATTGATTTGAATATCTACATCACCTAGTGACATCATCTATGAGGTGTCATCCATCAAGTCATAAGTGCATAAAATATCAAGATTATGGGTCACCCATGCCTATTTAATGCTTATTTATCTTGAGGATATTTATGATTTTAATTCTAAATATTAGGATTATCCATGGCCACACATCTTAATCTTTATATGGATGGTCATGGTTGATCCTGACCAATCTCAAAAATCTATAAATAAAGAGGCCATGGACATGAATTTTAATCTTGATTTATGTAAAGATATTATGCATAATTGTCTCCATAATCCTTTGTAATAGACCATTAAAATTAGTTACAAGCTTCATTGATAAGATAGTTTAGTGATTTGGAATCATGAGCCTAGGTTTATGGAGTGTTTTTGAGACATTAGAGGATTTTTCTACCTTTGTTGACAAAGACAAGGATGCTTGCTCAAGGGAGAAAATGCTTTTGAGCCACATGGGTATGGTGCATCCATTTGGGAAGGAAAGGTAATATGATGTTACTTTCTTTCATTTGTTTCTTGTTATCCTTTGTAATTCCCGTAAGAACATATAGGCTTAGTTAGTTAGTTATTTATGCATTTTTGATGATTTATGGACTAATGTTTGATTAAATTGCTTTGTAATCCTCTCTACAGTAAGTTTTGAACAACTCTCTCATGCACTCAGCCACCAAAGTTTGATGGAGACCTTACCTTCCAAAATGAGCATAGCCTTGATGATGAAAAACCACTTGTAGTAAAAATTGAGTTTGAGTGTGAAGGTCAAAATAAATCCAAGATCAATGAAAGATCACTTGAACTAAGGGATATGGTTTCAATTCAAACCAATCAAGAGGAATATGTTTCCATTGAACACATGTTCTTGGCTATGGAACCAAGTGAAACTAATTCAAGATTTATTGGAGTTGAACAAGGATTTGAACATACAAGAACAAGTCCTAACTAGTAGCTTGCACATTATTATAGTTAATTGCAAGAACATGGTATGAATAACTTTCATTTTGATCTAGGAGGATTAGTTATTTCTACTTAGTTTGTAGACATTAGAGTCTATTTATTTTACTTGTCTTGTGTTTCTTAAGTGTTTCATAGCACATGTGTGTTTCCTTCCTTTTGTTTGGTGTGTTTCTTTATGTGTGTGTGGGTCAACCAGATTTTTTTCCTTGATTCAAAGGTATATTCAAGTTAATTTGAGTGCCCATATGCATGAATCCATGCCCAATGGAAGGACTAAACAACTGGTCTTAGGTATAGCTAGCATGCCACCCCTAAGAATCACCAAGAATGTTGACCAATTTTGACCCCAAGTCAAATTTGGGTCAACCCCTAATATTTTTAACTTTTTAATAAAGTTATATATGTCTTATAGGGTCTCTTATTGTCTTATATCTCTCACTTACCCTTCCCCTAGTCCTTATTGAAGCTCATTTCCCTTGTACTAACTCAATCAACCAAACTCAACATTGGACAACCATGGTCAAACTTATTCAAAGGCTAAATTTATTTTTTAAATGTCCTAAAATAGTCCTTAACATGTTTTAATATGTTTAGAAGTCATAAGATGGCCATTTTCTAAGTTTCATATGCAAAATGGGGTCATTTGGCTATTTTCTAGCCTATTAAATGACATGTACAGACTTCCCTAGAAAAATATTTGTCACAAAGGTGGATGAGAACATGGAGAAGGTAAAATCATGTTAGGTTTCACTCAATTGGTAGTTACAAGTCTATTTCATTAGTCAAATGGTAGTTTTCCCTAAAATATAGGCCATTTCTAACACTTGTATAGACTTCTCAAGTTCCCTTGTAGATAAAAATGTGGTGGTGTGACTCTTGACCTCCCAAAAGGTCATTTACACATTTATATTGAATATATTTCATAAAAAATTTCTTTTCTATTTTCTTTTCCTTCATTTTCCTTCATTTTCACTTGGCAAGCTTAAGAGGAACAGTTTCAAGCACTTGCTATGGACTATATAAGTGGAGTCAGGATGAATGATTCTATAGGTGGATATTAATATGAGTTAACTTCAAATAAATAACAATAAGTCTCAAATTTGTGGCTTCTCCTTCAATAACAATCACTTACACTCTAGACAACCTTTTATGAACTTACATTTAAGAGGGGTATAAGTTTGTATCTATTTCTTGTTTTTAGGAATCCATGCAGATATTTGATTTTTATATGGTGTTTTCAAGATATAATAATTTCCTCTCCATGATGTTCTCATCATCAAATATCTTCTCTCTCAATGCCCTTGAAAGATATTGCAAAATTGTGCTTATTTTCCAAGTTTGCAACCATGGATGGGTAACCTAAGTTTTTACAACATGAAAATAGATCCATGGTGATGTTAGTGATATTATAATAATGTTTAAAAGGTGTTTTTATTAAATTCAATTTTAAGATATCAGTCATATCCTTCAAATCCAAATTGACAATTTCCTTGTTCACTACTTTGTTGGTAGAGTGTGATCACATTAAGCTTCTACAGGAACTCAAAGAAGTTTGTTCAGAGGTGTATGTGGTGAATATATGATGGAATTCATGTTTTAACATATATAATATCCAAATATTCATGTATTTCATTCCATGGAGGTTAGAATGCTATGCCAAGTGGAATTTTCCTTCAAAATAATGATTGATTGTATTGGGCTCATAGTCCCTAAAAGTTACAAACAAAGATCCTTGACCCTTTTTGGAATAATATATGACATTATTTAAGGAATATAAAATGATATTAGTTGTTTGGTATAGTATCCCTATCCTCTTATAACAACTATGCTAATTTTTATAATCAAAGGGTAAGTGAGAGATGGAGTTTTCAAAGCCTAAAAATGGCCAAAAATCACTAAATCCAAACAATGATATCTACAGGGTATTAATGGAAAATTGATATTTCACTTAAATTTGATGGTATTAAATCATGAAATAAATTTTAAACCATTAAAAATTGTCTAAAAGGTAATCCTGAGCCAATATGAAGTGGAAAAGGTATAACTTGATGTCTTGACCTCTAAAACAACTTCGTACATAGGCCTAGGAAGGGTCATCTACAATAGGCTTGGTAAGTATCTACCTTAATTTGGAAAATATTAAATAAAAAGTGAATTATTGAGGTGAAATTAGACACTTTTATGGAACTAGACATAAATTGGATTTGATCCTTGTCAAATACATGACCTAAGAGAACTCCAAACACACCTACAGGCCTATCTCAATCTAAACAAGCAAAGGAGTACTAGTTAAAGACCCAAGCATGAATTTATGTATGGTTTGAAGGTTTAAAAAGTGAAATAAAATAAAATTGGAGTATTTTAAAAATTAAACAATGAATAAGGTCCTTAAAACATCAAACAAAGCATTGGACCTACACCAAGAGGCAAGATTTTAGGGCCTGTCTCAGTCCTTAACATGCAGTATCCTAATCTTAAGATTAAGGATGAAATAATGTAAGAGATAGAGATAAATTTTGAAAAATTTTAAGATTAAAAAACATATGGGATCATTTAAATAAATAATATATTTGTATGGTGTCTTTAAATCATGAACCTAGCTAAAGTAACTTACAACTAGGCCTAAAACATGGATCTCCTTATAGGTAGTCATAGACCTAGTTGGGTTTCCAAGAGCATGAGGAAGGGTTTAAGGGTAAAATAGGATAGGTATAGTTTTTATAGGTCATTTATGACATTTATTATCCATAAATATTTTAAAAATATCTCAAATCAAACCATTTCTCTCTAAAGCATAGTCCATCCCCTACCCACCCTCATAGTTTGCCTTCATAATAAATTTACCTTGGGAATTTGGAGAGTTGTATGGTATAATGGAGGATTTAGAAGATAAAATTTGGTAAAAATTACCATTATGGTTTTTACAAACCCTCTCTATTTTGTCTTAGAGTAGGGGCAGTTTTAGCTTGTATGGGGATGGCAATTTTGAGAAAAATGAGGAGATTGATGACAAAATGGAAATAGAGGAAAAAATTAAAGTTTTATAAGCTTTATGGGACATAAAAAAATCTAAAAAACCTTTATATAATACTTGGAAACAAATAGGGTACCCTACACAAGAAGGGTTATAGTCATGCATGAAGGAAACCCTTAAGCCTATAAGCCAAACTAAGGATCATGTGCATTTTTTACTTTTTCCATGATTTAAAATTGAATAATTAATGTTTTAAGAGGTAAATATAAGTTTTTAAATCCATAAAGATGAAAATTAATCCATTTTAGGGTCAGGTGGATCCTCAAATGGCAGGCAAACCTATTGGCAAGTTCTAGGCCTAATGCCAAACAGGGGTAAGGTTTCATCCTTAGCTCTTGATGAGATATTAAAATGATAAGAACATGTTTTTTGGGTAAATATATATGTTTTTATAGGTTTTTTTGAAAATAAATCCATCAATAATCCATTCTTGGCTTAAAATGACTCAAACCCTCATAAAAGTGCACAAAATGGCTCTAATGGTTAAGATCAAATGCTCATAACTTTCATGAAATGATGAATGGGACCTAGAGAAATTTAAGAGAGTTTGGTAATGTCATTTAGGATACGTAAGTGTCATTTTCATGGAATTATAATGTGCCATATTCATGAACAAATTATAAAAGGGCTAGTTACTCTAAAATGCACTCAAAACCTATTTTGTGACCCAATGCTAGAAATCAAGCCAAAAGTGCATCTAAATTGATGAATTTAACCATGAATAATGAAGAGAAGTTGTTTAAAAATTCATGAGGGTAAAATTATGGGAATTGGATTGTAAATAATCCATACAAGTGAATCAAAAAGTAGGTTTTATTATATTTTTCTTATATTTTGTAGGTCCCAAAGATCACCATGAGATACCAATCACTTTGGGTGGTATATTGAGACTTAAAAAAAATCATAATTCAATTTTAAAATCTTGTAAATGCTAAAAATGTCTCTGTTAGATATCTCTTTTTAGCCAATCTAAGGTGGCATAACAAACAACATATAAACTCAAGTTTGGAGGCTTTTTATGATGTTTATAATGAATCCAAGAAAATGAGGTGTCCCAACATGTGTCAAAAGAACCCTGGTATGGATAAGTTAGGAAGGATTTAAATATTCTAGTGCCAAGTGTCAAAACAAACCTATTGTAGAGTGATCATGGTTGCAAGATGATGATGAGCTTATGTAAGATAATGTCATGATCAAGAAAAATCCTAATTAAGGTGAAAGAATATTTATATCTCCCTCTCATCAACACACATGAGACACTTTTCCACCACTTGCTTTGGAGTGTTCAATAAATCCCATGATGATGACAATTTCCAAAAGGAAGAATTCTTGAGAAGATTGATATGCCACACATAGAATAGAAGGATAATTTGGGATATGATCAAGTTAAATTAAGTTTCATGACTATTTTTACATCTCATCTACATGAATTTTAATTTATTTCCACCTTTGACACTTGTCCTTGTGCCTCTTTAACTTCTCTCTTCTCTCTCTTTTTACAAATTCTATAAATGTAAGCCATTTTGGCTATTAAAGGAAAGACCATAGCTAATATGGTAAATCCATACTGGTATGACACTACATTTTATCTTTGAGCATTGAATAGAATTCTAATTTTGGTTTGTGAACATCTTTGTCTAAGTGATAGTATCATCCTTCATTTATCCTTCATGTTTAAGCAAGATTTTTGATTTTAGCAGGTCATGTGAAGTGTATTGAATGTAATAAGATCTTATTCAATAAATAAATTATCTCTATGGTGTGAAACCTACCCCTAGACTAGTTATCTTGTTGATTATTCCATGTATGTTACCTTCACATTGAATCAATTATGCTAGAATCCTTCAATGCCTAGAGTTGGTCTTGTAAAGCTTTGTTTCTTAACAGGAATGTGATAGTCATGTGGAGATGTGTCTTGGTGTATCACATATTTATTATATTTTAATTTTCACGTAAAATTATAACTCTTTCCCATATACAAGCATTAGATTAGGCGAAAATCACTTAAAGAAGAATCTAGGGAGCTAGCCCTCATAATCTAGAGATTTATCTCTCCTACCAGTTCACCCACAACTTGAGACATGATTCAATGTTGAATCAAATTGTAGGATATTGATAGAGTATCATAGGGTGCACAATTTGATGCCAATAATATGTACATGAAAAGGCATAGATGCATTGGGATGAAGCCTACAAAATCCTTCTATCTCAATTCTAGTTACTAGAGGGAGTCAAATAGGACTGTATAATATTTCATGAGGGATATTTCCTTGAGATTCATATTTATTGATGAATTGAGGTATGGAATACAGAGTTTATTACCCCAAAGTATTTGGTGCATATATTCTACTATACTTTAGGTACCCTTCCTTTTACTTGGTACATACACTAGGAGCATAGAAGGGAGATAAGACATTGGGCATAGGTTCAAGGTGATTTCATTTAGACATTTATTTTTGAAGATTATAACCCTCTAAAACATAAGGCATTGTATAAGATAAAAATATTTCTATGCCATGGGAGGATTGAAGACTTAGATGGAATAATTGATTCCTGGTCCTCCCATGATGCAACCTACAATTTGAATAAAGCCCTGCAAGCTTATAAATTAGAGAAGGATAAGGGAAATATATTTGTTCAACCATGTCATATAATATAAGATGAAGATTAATAGATAATAGATTTAGCCAAGGAGGATGATTTGTCCCTCACAAAATAATTTGAACCAAAATGAGAAATTGAGACACTTCCAAGTTTAGCATAGAATCATCTGAAGAAGAAAGGTTACAACATATTAATATTCTAAAATGAGAATCCAAATGGATACTAAATGATTCCATTCCTAAGGAAGAATTTAATATTTACCATGAAACCTTGAAAGAACACATTGAGAACATTAAAATTGAGGTCATTCCAAAATTGGCACATATTGGTGATTACTAGTCATAGGAATACATATCTAAAGTATTAAATCTCTTATGGGATTATCAATATGTCTTCCCAACCAAGTTCACAATACTAAAGTGTATGGACCCATATCTAGGGGAGATGCACATTTAGCTAAAGGAGTGTGCACGATTGATTAATAAAAGGCCATACCATTTGAACATAAACAAGAAGATGAAGGTAAAGGATGAACTATACCACATGAAAGAGGCTAGATTTATCTTTCTTGTGGAGAAATATAACTAGGTTATCCCTATGGTGGTCTAATCAAATAATACTAGTGAGATTAGAGTCTATGTAAACTATCATATTTTGATTGAAGCTTGCATTAATTACCCTTTCACTATCTTGTTTATTGATGAAGTTATAGAAGTAGTCACAAGCCATGATGTGTATTCATTTATTGATGTTTTTAGTGGGTAACATCAGATCTCAATCACAAAATAAGATATACCCAAGATGACCTTTGTAATAGAATGGGGTTATTTTTCATACAAGGTAATGTTGTTTGGATTGAAAAATGTACATATGGTTTTCTCGAGGGCTATTGTAGCTATTTTAAAGGATTTTATCCATGATTTATTAGAAGTTTATTTGGATGATTGGGTAGTATTTTCATTATTTTAAAATCATTTTTCTAAACTAATATTGATGTTATAAATATGTAGAGTGTTATGGATAGTGCTCAACATAAAAAAATGTTTATTTTTTACACCCTTTAGGGTTTTTTTAGGACATGTAGTCTACAAAAAAGGTATCTTGGTAGATCCAAATAAGATCATATTAATTGTGGAAATACCACCACCCAAAATTTCCACATAGGTGTGATCCTTCCTTAGACATATTGGCTACTATAGAAATTTTATTACAAGGTATGCTACAATATCTACCCCTTTGGAGAAGTTATTAAGGAAGGATACATGATTCATCTAGATCAATGAATGCGATGTGGCATTCATTGATTTAAATCAAAGATTGGTAACTGCATTATTGATTTTTCTATATTGGAGTAAGTCCTTCCATGTATATTTGAATTCATCAGGGATTATAGTTTGTGATGTGTTAGCACAACCAAGAGAAGGTGGCCTAAATCACCCCATTCATTTTTCTAGTCTGAAGCTATCTTCAACTAAAAATAATTACACTACCACTGAGAGCAAATCCATTGTGATAGTATTCATACTATAATTTTTTTTACATTACTTGTTAGCTACACAATTTTATCTATTCATCGATCATCAAGCTCTATGCTACCTAGTAAATAAACCTTTACTAGGAGGTCATATATCTCGATTGTTAATGATTTTTTAAGAGTTTTCATTCTAGATCAATGTTAAACCTAGTTGATAGAATGTGGGATAAAAATGGTGAAGAACTAGAAAAAAATTCTTGATGAATCCCCTAATGCACACCTATTTTGTGTGTTTGTGATTCCTGAATAACTAGAGGAGATCACACATTTTATATAATAGGGGACATTTCCAGAACACTACATATAATGAGAGTAAAATCAATTGATTCCCAAGGCCCTTATTTTCATTATCATTAGAGGATTCTTATACTATTTAAATAAGGATGAAGTACTACATAGAGTAGAACTCAAGTATGAATGACCTTAAGTACTTGAGGAATCACATCAAGGCATCATTGGAGCTCATTTTTTTGGAGTTGATACTGCAAGAATTTTTTTTCAAATTGGCCTATGGTGGTCTTATTTATTTTAGGATTCACACTAGATCATACAATAATGTGATGTATATCAAAAGATGGGAAAGCTAAACTAATGAGATGAAATACCATTTCAACCAATGCTTGTAGAGTAACCCTTTGAATAATGGTTGATTAATTTTTTGGGGCCAATCAATCTACCTAATAAACATGTTCAAACATGATATATAATTAGTGAAACTAACTACTTTATGAAGTGGGTCAAAGGTGTTATGATAATTAGCTATGATGCAAAAGATACAATGAAGTTCTTATATGAAAACATAATCACCATGTTTTGGGTGTCCAATCAAGTTGGTAAGTGATAGATGTACACACTTTTTGAATAAAATCATAAAGACACTCATTGATGAATTACTCATCTTTAACCATAGAATTATAGCTTACCACCCTCAGGTGAATGGTCAAGTAGAGGCTACAAACAAAGTATTGGGTAAGATGATTACAAGAGTCTATGATGTTCATTGAGATGACTAGGAGGATAGATTTCCTATTGTCTTATGAGTATATTTTATGCATTACAAACATGCTTTAGGGTTTACCCCCTTCAATTGGTCTATGTTTTATAAGCATTAATGACTTTAGAGTATGTTATACCCAACTTGAGAATCATGATTATCATGTGTATGGGAGACAAAGAATCTTTGATGAGTAGGTTATTAGATCTAAATAGAATGAATGAAGACTTCCACTGATTAGCCTAAACAATAGAGGTAAAGAAATGAAAATAGAAAGCTTTTCATGATACTAATCTATGCATTATAAAATTTTAGATAGATCAACCAATCTTGTTGTATGATAGCTAATTTCAAGACTTTCTAAGAAAATTAAGCATCCACTAGAAGGGACTGTATATTGTTCATGAGTTATTGTAGATATGAATGGTGGTTCTAAGTGATTTACAAGGTACCATTTTCCTAAAAAGGTGAATGGCAGTAGGTCCAAACCTTACCACTAGTAATTTGCATGCCCAAGAAAAGATAGGTGCTCAATCATACCAGTTTAGTGCAGGATTCATTTTCATTCATGTTATGTCGATTGGGTTTGGTTTTTGTTATGTTGTGTGTGTATTTTAGTAGTAAGTGTAAATAAATTAGCATATGCAACCTGAAAATAGGAAATATTATTGATGATCAGAAGGAAAGATAAAAACTAAGGTTAAAATGGGTGATGTTGAAAGATAATTAATTCTAAGAAAGTTATGTATGATAGAGATCTTGATGATGGATAATGGCTAACTGATGGTTGTTAATAATCAATAATGTGAGATAAGTAGAATAGATCCCAAATCATCATACTGGTCCACATTAGGAAAAGACATAATCAATTTGAAGATTTATCAGGTCACATTATTCCACAAGCCCATCATAAAAATATGCCACCTTGATAAAAAGTGTGATAACTCATCAATTTGAAGAAATATTTACTAATATTTTTTAAAAAAGGACCCAAAACAGCTTGGTGGATTTAAATGTAAAGGATAGAAATGGGCATGTGAAGACTTATATATAGCCCTCTTGCCAGTTGATCCACCATTTTAGAGTTAGCTAATTTCACATAATTTAGTGATCTCTACAAGTCTCTCATAGAACTATATACTCCTTATATTTAGCTTAGTTTATCCATAATGAATAGGTATTCAATATGACTACATTTGGACAACCACAATTCATAAAAGTGCTTTTCACTATAAAACTATAAGATATTGGGGTTGGAGAAAACATACACTAAGCTAAATTTTTAGATCTTGAGGTGTATCCTTCCCTTAAGTGCATTGAATAAGGATTATTTATCCCTAAAGTAGCCCCAGATGTATAACCCTTGGCAATTGCATAACCACATAAGTTCTACAACATTGATGTTGAGCAGTTGATTTGCTTACCTACATTTGGCCAAATGAGTGAGATCATGGAACTTCTGCTAGGAGGATTCAATGACAAAAAAATATATCTATGGACATCACCATCTATGTGAATAAAAATATAATGGTAAGGGATACAGACATGGTGGTATGAGGGTGATATCTTTCACCTTATAAATCAAAAGTTCCATTGATTTTACCTAAGATTAAGGTAGCTTATACTTGAGGAAATTGAAAAATTCCATTAGATGACATCCCAAATAAAGTAGTCCACATTCTATCAGAGTACATTACTACATAGGTTTTGGAAAAAAACTAAAGCCATGAAAGAGGCCACAAAAGGGGCCATCAATATTTTTCATTTCATGTTACAGAAGGAGGAACAATTTAATTGGCCAAAATTTCTTATTACAAAGCTTATAACTAATATTGTAAAAGTCATCACGTCTACAAGACAACCTTTTCAATATCAATTTTTGGTTTTGTTGCTCATGTTAATGTAGTTGAAGTCTTCAAAAGGTATAGTCAATCTAAATGTGGATTACTAGACTTACATTACATTTTATAACCTCATTTGGAAAAGACATTGAAAGTGGTTACCTCATAAATCAATAATTATTTAGTGCTTGGTAGGATAAACTCATGGAATTATTATGTAGTAACCTAAGATTCCCACTACCTATGATGTAATTTTTGGGCTAACATGTGGTGGTCATGAAGCTCTTAGATGGAATTAATATATGTATTCATGAGATCCCAAAGTAACCATTTGTAACTTTGCCTTTATTTATTGATATGCATATGGCATAGAAGGAAGTAGCTAAGTAGAACATGTTAGGGTGTGGAGCTTAAAGCTACACCTTAAGACAAATAGGAGGGTTTCTAGCATATGTAGTCACCGGCGTCAATAGGCCAAAACCGACGTCAGTCAGGGGATACAGAAGGGAAACCGACATCGGTAGAATATCGGTCGGTGTCGGTCACCTCCAAGAAGACAGGGACCGACGTCGGTCACCTGTAGCGGTCTGAACTACTGTTGACAAATAGTCAGTTAAGTGAACGTGGAGTTTGCATGTTAAAGACTAGTTCGAGTCTTTGAGCCGCTTGTCTAAATTAAGTGTATGCATGAGATCTATATAATAGACTCATGGGCTGTATTGTTAAGTTGAGAATTTGCAGGAGAGCTATGTGAAGCTTGGAGAGTTCTTCCCGTGGTGGAATCAAGTAGGATTCCCCATGTATGTTTAAGTAAGATCAGGTTTGATATGCAGGGATGTGTGTATGTGAGGGTCAGACAGAGATCGGTGGTTGGCCAGGGTCTAAGGTGACAACAATACATCAACAGGATCATGGTGAGATCTACTTGGAGTATCGGTTCATACTCGGTTGTACTGGATGTACAATGAGGTGAACAACAGCTTGTGTTAGCTGTGTGTTGTGACCTATGAGAGAAGATTACTCAGGTGAGAAGATTACTTGGAGCCCTTGAGGAGGAAGCCTCATAGAGGTGGAAGAAGAGTGTGATCTCTTTATTGTAATTTCCTTTGTAATGAGTTGAATACAATTATGTGTTGCCTCTCATATTCTATGTGTTTTCTCATTGATAGTTATTTGTTCTTCTGGTATTTCTGCATGTTTAATTGCTTATACTCTTAAATCTGACAAGTTGTGTCAGAGCTTTGGGGAGTTTCGGTCCCATCAATTGGTATCAGAGTGAGGTTGGACATTCTCAGAGCGAGGTTGACTAACAGATGGCCCAGATCTGTTAAGTGTTTGTTGATTACAGGTTACTCACAGGGGTTGCTATTTGAGTGGGAGTATAGCAAGGTAGAAGATGGTACAATGAGAATGAAGAAAATTAGGCACAGGTTTAACACCATAAGGAGTGTGGTGGGTTGTCTTCAAGTGGGAGCTTGAAGAGGAATACAAGCCAGGATGCAGATTAGATAGAGTATTGGTTTGGGTATAGGTGAAACTCTTTATCTCCAAGTGGGAGATTATTAGGGTGTGGAGCTAAAAGCTACACCTTAAGGCAAACAGGAGGGTTTCTAGTGTATGCAGTCACTGGCATCGGTAGGCCAAAACTGACATTGATCAGGGGATGCAGAAGGAAAACTGGCATCGATAGAACATCGACCGGCGTCGGTCACCTCCAGGAAGGCAGGGACTGATGTCAGTCACCTGTAGCAGTCTGAACTGCTGTTGACGAATAGTCAGTTAAGTGAATGCGGAGTTTGCATGTTAAAGACCAGTTCGAGTCTTTGAGCCGCTTGTCTAAATTAAGTGTATGCATGAGATCTATATAATAGACTCATGGGCTGTATTGTTAAGTTGAGAATTTGTAGGAGAGCTATGTGAAGCTTGGAGAGTTCTTCCCATGGTGGAATCAGGTAGGATTCCCCATGTATGTTTAAGTAAGATCAAGTTTGATATGCAGGGATGTGTGTATGCAAGGGTCAGACAGAGATTGGCGATTAGCCAAGGTCCAAGGTGATAGCAATACATCAACAGGATCATGGTGAGATCTACTTAGAGTACCGATTTGTACTTGATTGTACTGGATGTACAATGAGGTGAACAATAGCTTGTGTTAGCTGTGTGTTGTGACCTATGAGAGAAGATTACTCAGGTGGGAAGATTACTTGGAGCCCTTGAGGAGGAAGCCTCACAGAGGTGGAAGAAGAGTGTGATCTCTTTATTGTAATTTCCTTTATAATGAGTTGAATACAATTATGTGTTGCCTCTCATATTCTATGTGTTTTCTCATTGATATTTATTTTTTCTTCTGGTATTTTTGCATGTTTAATTGCTTATACTCTTAAATCTGACAAGTTATGTCAGAGCTTTGGGGAGTTTTGGTCCCATCAAAAAACTCTGTCCATACATAGAGTGACTCCCCTATATACAATTCCACTTGATATTCCCATTTTGATGGACACTACACAAACTTCTTTGATGACATCTACTCCATCAAACAGAGGGAAGTGTAAAGCTCTTATGTGTCATCAATCATCTTATCCCCCAAGAAGGAAGACTTGTACTTAGATTACATGGTTATATGACCTAAATTTCATTATATCATTGTAGAATATTAATGATAAAACATTCAAACTAAATAATAAGATGTTTATTAGGCTATTCTCATAGACATGGTTAGTGATCTATATGAGAAAGAAGAAAAATAACTTTTCTTCTGGAAAGTGGTGCATATAATATAAATCTACAAGTAGGTGCCTCCACATTTATGGGTATAATTATTGCCTTTTATGTTGTCTATTATTATTGACACTATGGGTGAGAAATCCAAACTTCAATGACTATAAGAAGAAATTATTGTAAAAGATAGATTTGTCAGTTCCTCTTAGACCCAACTAATTGATCTTTTTACTGAGACTTTACCAATGTATCTCTAGTTAGGAATCACATTTTATAGAGATACAAATCTACTACTAAAGAGGAAGAGTGCGAATTTTCACCTATGGTCCAACAGCCCATAATAGCTCTAATATATTTAGGGGGGATTGTACCATAAATTCCTAAGGAATCACCTAATTTTGGGTGTTATAAGGGTCAGGTGTCATGAGAAATAGTGCACAGGTCTATTATGATTTATTTTTCATTGCATTTAGATGAACCTCTCACTAATACTAAAGAGGTTGTGTTAGATTTACAAACATCAAAGGAAAAATAGGTTTCAAAATAAGAATCACAATGAGCTACCGAGCATAGGAAAAGAAAAGAAGAGAAGAAATAGTGGAAAGAAGAAAACAATAAAAGGCTTTGGAGGCACAACATCACTAGTAGATTAGAGTGCCACTACAAGCAGCAGGTCTGTAATAAGATGTAAAGTGAATGGATTCAATATCAACACCTATAGAAGAAGTTACATAACTAATTGTGCCAGAAGTTCAAGTTCCAATGGACACCACCATCCAATCCACATAGATTGAATAATCTAAGGCTAAGGAATTGTGAAAGCAGAACATTACTATTGAGTTATCAAAGAAATAGGTTGAAGATGTGACCAAGTGTAATCTTGTTATGGAGGTAGTGCAAACAAAACCTAACACTCCTAATAAATTAATAAAGGAGGTATAATAAATCATAAACATGGTGATATTAAAACCTATGCCTATCACTACTCAACCTCCATTAACAACTATAGAGATCATAACTATGCAAATGTTGCCCAAGGATCACACCACTCCTTCAAAATAGGTTAAAGCCACACTAAAAGATCCTCCATAAATACCATCCATAACTCTACCTACTACTTATTTTGATTCTCAATATGTCCTAACCCAAGGTCAGGCCTTGTCAAAACATGATCTCACTGTGACATGTAGATTCTAGGACTTAACCCTCATGGATGTTTCTTTTGAACCCTCTCATTGTACCATATTTTCATTCCACCTCATTACCTTACAATGTCTTCCTACCACTACCTCCACTATTATCTCCACCATGCCTCCTCCTACCACTAAATCATCTCTATATGTTTATAAGATTTCATTAACTAAACTATTGGAAGGTGCTTCAGTTTTTAAGGAGTCCGTCATGTAGACTACTTTTGCTTTATAAAATAGGGTATCCCAATTATAGTAGGATAACTCTAACTTGTAGAGTATGCTTAATAACACTATTAATTTAATCTAATATTCCTATCACAACATTTACACAAAAGTTATGGGCCCTAGTATTATGATGGATCACACAAAACTTATAAACATAGTGGCCTAACTTACATATGATTGGGTGCACATCCAATAAGTCAACCATATCAAACTATAAAGTTAGACTATCAAAGAGGATTCAAATGAGTTATGTGAGCTCTTTCATCTTTATCAAGTTGACCTCAACACTATGATTGTCTAGGCCATAGCTATGGCCCATTAGTTGGCTAACTAGAAAACAAGAGTGGATGTGGTGTGGAACAATGCATTACCATAGTTTATCACTGTGATTTCTTCTAAGGCCATAATGATCAATCTATCTATCATTTTTGATGGGTTTACATTTTTGTTTAAAGTTTCTATGCAAGATAAATATTCCTTCATGTAATAGTTCAGACTTGGTAGACTCATATGTTGTGAAAATTATTTTAGGTATACAAACACAATGCCATGTTGATAAGCTCACCCATATTCATATGGGTGTCTCTAAAAAATGACTACTAATAAATCTTATTTTTTTATACAATAGACAATGATATTTCTCATTTGATATTATCTTAAATTCCATTATGGGAAATTTTACATAGTGTTTAGGAGTACTTGATTGACTAGTATGACTATAAGATGGATGTGGCTGAGTTTTATAGTACCCTTTACATTGCTAGTTGATGTACCTACCATTATTCCTCCAATTCAACTTCATTAATATCTATCCCAAAAGAATAATGTTGCTTCTAGTTCTTCATAGAGTGACCCATCTACTTCACAACCACTATTTGCATCTATTTCTCCACTGATGCCTCCTCCATCCAGCTAAGTATTTTTTTTGTAGCGGGTAATTTAAAAATTTTCCTTATCAAATTTTTGTTTGGTAGGACCACAAGAACATATAGGCTTATGTTGGTTACAAATCCATAAAGGGAGACCATCTAGTTTTTCTAGTCTATTGAAAACCTAAAGGGGTAGTAGACATGATTGATCCTTAGTTGAAAACCCATGAGGGTGGATAAGTAGTGCTTAATGGGTGAAAAATGGCAAATGACACCTTGATTGATCTATAGCTCATGTGTGTTTTATCTATATTTTTAATTCAAACTCTAACTTATTTGAAATCTTATCTTAGAATGAGATAAAATTTTAAGTCCAAGAAAGTGTTAGCTAGGGAACATGTACACTAACCACTTGAATATATGAATGTGACATGTGGATAGGGACCATGGATTTTTTTAGTTATTAGTTATTCTACAAGATTATTATGATGATATTCTATTTTCAGCAAGGATCATGTACATGGAATCTTTAGTAACAAAATACATGTTTACATACTTGGATGCCAAGTATAAACATCATGTTTATAATAATATAGTTTTTAGGATTATATATTCCTTTAGATTGTAGTATAATGGGTTGGATAATGTTGGGTAATATTGTATGAGGACTTCTTGAGTAAGTTTCCTATGAATGCATTAAAAAATGAGTTTAGACTTAAGATATATGGAATGAATGTGTGTTGAGTGACTAGTAGTATGAGGATTGTAAGTAATATTCTGTAATTGGTGTTTAATATGATGGATTTGTGTTCCCTATTATAAATCTATATTTTGTATGATGATATGTGTTATAATATTAATTATCATGAAAAGGGCTTTATCTTCTATGTGATACAATCTGATTATTGTTAAATTGGATGTTATTTCATAAAAACTCTATGTAATGATAATGTTACTTGTTAAATCTCTAATAATTACTACCAATAGTTAAAAGTCCTATTATGTTAATTTATTACTTAAAGGTATTTTATCTATGAGTTGATAACTATGTGTTTATACTTAATTATTGCCATTATGTATCTATCAAAGTAGACATTGGTAGGATTACCTAAGATTGTGTTAAACCTCTATGATCCTAGTATAAAATTGAATATCTTGCAATGATTTATACTTTCTTACAAGATCTTCCTTAAACTTTAGGATTTATCTCTATAATTACCATGTTATGGTGAACTCATGAATCTCTACTAATGATATATTTTCTTGAAGTTACCAATAACTAAGAGGTTTCGATCCACACTTGTCCCAACACACCATTGAGCTAAACCCCAATTCAGAACCAATTAGGCAAAAGTAGAGACCAATAAACCCCAAGATTGAACGCTTTAAGAGAAAAGAGATAAATAAACTCATAGAATCCAAAATTATATTTCCCATTAAGCATTCCTCTTGGGTGGCCAACCTAGTCCCAGTTAGAAAGAAGAATGGGGAGGTTATGATTTGTGTGGACTTTAGAAACTTGAATAGAGCATCCCTCAAAGACCATTATCCCCTTCCACCTAAGAGTAAATCATTCAAATAGTAGTAGGGGCTAAAAGTTTTTCATTCCTAGATGGATATTCAAGCTATACCAAATACTTGTGTAAGAATATGATCAATTTAAATAGCTTTTACCACCAAATGCGGTACCTTTTCTTACAAGAAGATGCCTTTTAGGTTGAAAAATGCTACTACAAACTTCCAAAGGGGACATGGATATGGAATTTAGGAGCCTCATAAATGATATGGTCTTGTTATATTTAGATTATATAATTATTTTCTCTAAGCATGTAGCTAATCACTTCAATAATTTGAGGCAAGTCTTTAACAAGTGCAGAGAGTTTGGGATATCCTTGAACCAGAACAAATGTGTGTTTGATGTCCATGAGGGAAAGTTATTCAGGCATTCCCCCCCCCCCCCCAAATATGGCCTTGTAATTTATTTATAAAGAGTGGAAGTAATCTTGGCTCTAAAGATTCCAAGCCATAATAAAGGTCTCCAAATCTTCATGGGTAAGATAAATTTTGTAATAAGGTTCATCCCAAACTTTGCTACTTTAGTCAAATTTCTCATTTATATGATCAAGAATAATGTTACCTTCATCTATTCAAGATAATGTATGGAAAAATTTATATTAATTGAAAGAAAATTTTCTCAATAGCTTACACTTATGAATCCATGCTATGATAAAGAATTTATTATTTATGCTTTGGGGGGAATGAAAGTATATCAACTATACGGGTGTATTAAAATAGTGATCTAATGGAGTATCCCATTGCCTTTTTTAGTCAAGAACTTAAGTATTATGAGATAATGTATGGTTATATGAAAAAATATGTCCTTTTGTCATAATATCTTTTAAAAATTTTAGACACATGCTTTATAACAATAAAATACAGCTGATGGTTTCACCACTCGAGTATGAAGGATTTCTTGTTGAATAAAGATATATGTGAAAAGAGAGTTGGTTAGATAACTAAGTTCATAGAGTATAACATTGACATCAAGGTCACCAAGCTCATGAGAGGAAAATGGTTATGTGAGTATATGGAAATAGACCTAGAAGATGATAATAAGATAATTTTTTCACTATAAGAGGATCAACAAGCTAGTCATGAGGTTCCCAATAGTTGGACTAGAGACATGGTTACCTTATTGAATTGGTGATTATTTATATGGACTCAAAAAATCTTAGAGAAGGTATTTTATAATAAAATTAGTCCCATATGTCATTATTTATGGTATAATATTTAGAAAATATATAAATGGATTAATTTTGAGATGCATAGAATCTAACCAAGTGGCTAGGTTGATAGAAGAGTTTCATGATGGCCCATTAGGAAGCCATTTTTATCCAAAGACCACTATTGTTAAAATCATGAGGGAATGTTACTATTGGCTAAATATGTTTATATATGCACATGTATGGTTCATAAACTATAATAAGTGTGCCCTCTTTATAGGTAATCAAAAGCTAGTAACTTTCCCTCTTCATCCCATCCAAGTAGAGAAATCATTCATGAAATGGGGGTTGGATTTCATTAGGATGATTAACACACCTTAAAGTACTAGTTGTATACACATAATATTTTCACACTTTTATTGATTACTAACATTTCTTATCTTGCATGAACCTACCGAGTCTCAATCTCTTTGAGTGCATGCCTTAATGGGTACACTAGAAAAGGGGTGGGTAGACCTTTGGTAATTCATAAGATTGTTGTTCCTTTTACCACTTGCTATCTACACTCTTGCCTCCAAAAACCTTGAACCCTAAGATTATTTCTCTCTTTCTTATCTATTCCCACCATTTGTCATGTCTTATCCCCCATTTATTACCTTGTTTCTCTTTTGACCTATTTAGTAAGCTAGGTCAACCTGGTCAACCTAACTTATGCTAGGGATACTTTGTCTTTCCTTGTTGCCCTGCATCTTGACTAACCTAACATAAACTTTAGGCATTATCTTGATAATGTGTTAGGGTAACCTAATTGACCTAGCAAAACTGACATGTTTGAAAGTCTATAGGGTGAGATAATACTATATATACAAGGTCATTCCTTACCATTTCATAAAAGAGTTGAATTAAGCAAATAAGTGTGAATGAACATCTACTTATTGACCATTCTACTTGAGGAATAAAGATTTAGGGTTTAATACTTTATTTTAGAGCTATGATCTTATCTTATGGAGAAGTCTTTTAGATGATTAGGTAGGTCATATAGCCTATAGTTGATTTATCTTGGTTGTCCTTGCAAGCCACAACAATCTCTTACAAAGCACCATTGGCCAAGGGAGAGGTTAAGACTTGACAGGTTCATCTTCAAAGGTAAGTATTCCTAACTTTATTTATCCTTTGTAAGGAGTAGATAGATAATGCAGTATGATTCTCTTCCATGTATTAGGATTCCATATACATTGATGTGAGTATATGTCTCCTATACATGTTTAGTTTAGTTGTTATTTACTTATATTGTTCTAACCCCCACTTTGTGCCATAATATTTGGTGAGCAATAGATTAGTTTAATTTTCTTGTTATTATATTAGTTTACTTTCTTATTTATTATCATAAGTAAATATAGAAACCATATGACTCTTTTAGGGTTGTTGTGTGATTGTGTTAGACTGTAGGCTTTAGAACCTTGCCTAGTATGATGTGTTGTGATAGACAATACAAGTGATCCCCTAATTAGGTCTAGTGGATCCTCATATTGGTCATGCTCTTGTTTAAAAAGTGTGTTCCCCAATCAAAAGTGTAGGTGTGATCTATCTTATCTGAGCTAGGATTGATTCATACATGTCATGTAATTATGATTCCATACATTCTAGTGAACCCGATGTAAATCAAACCCTTATAGGTTTTATTTCACTCATTTTTGTTCATTTTGTCATCTTTTATATCACATGTTTTGACTTTTTATCTCAATTCTATCAACCCAACTATTTTTCTTTATGTGTATAAATAAATAGCTAAATTGACCAGCTCAACCCAACATAGGTTTATAGAACTTTGTAGACTTTTTATTTAACCTACTAGGTCAACTAGGTTGGCTTAGCACATTTCCAACCACTTTGAAGCAAGATCCTATTTAGGATTCATAGTATAAGTTTTAGATTCTAGACTTCTAGATTTGTAGTCCAGTTAATTAGGTCAACTAGCTCAACTTAGGACAATTCTAGACATCTAGTTTAGTATACTAGGTCAACTAGGTCAACTAGGTCAACTTAACATACTTTTTAGCTTTTTTAGTAGGTTCTTGTCTCATTTGGTCAACCAGCTCAACCCAGTTCTATAGATTAGGCTAGTTCTCTCTAAGGTTACAAGTTAGTTATCTATTTTATTTTCATCTCCAAAACACTAAGATCAATTTGTGTTTCTCTATTTCTACTCTGCTCTATACTTTCTTTCAAAATTACAATCTATTTATGTATACCAATTGGATTGACCAATGTCAATTCAATTATGTATTTTATTTTAGTATCTACTTTTCTACACTAGCTACAAACATATCTCATTTTATTTTTAATCTTATTATCAAACCTTTTTCTTTCCCTATCTATTGTGTTACATTGACCAATTTGACCCTACACTATTTGAGACATTAATTTTTGCCTCTATTAATTACACTAGGTTGACTTAATTGACCTAGTAGTTTCTATAGCTCCTGTGCATTACACTAGGTCACTAGGTTGACCTAACATAGTTTTCAAGCCTTTCCCCCTTTTTTTCATCTTTTGCTCTCTAAACTAGGTCGGTTATGTGGACCCTATCTAGCTTTATTGTCCTTATTTTGCACAAGGTCAACTAGGTCAACCTAGCTTTATTTCTATCACTTTTTGAATCCTTTGTTTTCTCATCTTGAATTCCTTCCTCTTTCATCATGGATTTCTTATTGGGTGACAACACACAATCTCAAACAAAAGGCATGATGTAGTTCACCAATCCTAATAGGGTTTATCATAGATAAAGTAGAGTTCCTTTTGCAAATGCTAATAATGTCCATATTGTAACTCACACAATGGACTATGGGTTCCCTCATGATACCTTTTTGCAAAATAATCGCTCTTTTAACCTAGAAAACTAACTTGAGTTAGAGTATACTCCCAAAATGATTTTATTTATTAGCCAATTTACCCAACATAAACGGAAAGATCCATTTACCATTTATGATCTCATGATTAGTGTTTAAGATAATGAACCTCATTCACCACATTCTACATTTTCAAATGGATTTGGTAGCACTGATTTCTTTTCTTCACAACCTCTCCCTTCGATCATGACCTCTTCTCATGCTTCTTCTTCTTCTTCTTTCCTTTCATCTACCTCCATACCTAGTATCTCAACTACCATGGCTGGTTCTACATCTAGTGGACATCTTTTAAGATCCACTATCCTTAATCATTCCACTAGTTCACTATTTGCTACCCAAGGTATTCATGCTTCTAGTTCTTCTTCCTCTCTTCCATTCACTAGTCCATATTTTTCTACACAAGAAATCTTTTCCACTAGTGCCTCTGATTCTCATCATTCATCTTGAGCTCTCAATAACACCAATAGTGGTACCCAAGCCACTAATTCTAACACCAACTCTTCTAATAATATTAGTCAAACTCACCAAATTCTATTACAAACTCTCAATCAAATGAATGCTTTCCAAGCCCATAACACAAATCAAATGATGAGAATGCAAAATCATCTTCTTCATCTTCAAATGCAACCACAACCAATGTATTGGGGAATACATAACCAAAGTGTTCCTCCCCCTCCTCTTCAATATTCTCAAGGAAAATTTACTCCTCAACCTCATATAATCAATACAACTATCAAGAATCTACAAAATGAACCTCTCACTACTCAAATTTCTAACATTGATATAGGAGGTATAACACCTACAATATTTTATAATGGATGAACTAATCCTTCTCTTCATCTTAAAATATTTGGGAATCTTTATAAATATTGGGTTAAATTAAACACATTTTCTTCTACCAAGCTCCTTGCTAAGATCCTCATAGGTGATGCCTTAAATTGGTATGACCAACTTAGACCTCATTCCATTAGTAGTTTGGAAGATTTAGTGAATGATTTAGTTCAAGATTTCTAAACTAGTGATCTTCCTGAAAACACTTTGGCCTATTTCATCAATTGCAAGAAAAACAAAAATGAAACCACAAAAGCATTTGTTAAATGATGGAAGACTTTATCAAACAAATGTGAACACAACATGGCTAATGATAATATTTTTCATCTCTACAAATTCTCTTTATCCCAAATTACAATATCAAGTTTGTACCCTTTCTCTACGTACTATGGAAGAAGTTATTGATCAAGTTAAATGACAAGATTTCCTTATGAATCAATTCAATCCAACCCAACCTTCCATGGGTTCTTGTATTTTACTTAAAAATAAAAAATACAATGTTATTAGTAATGTTGTTTATGATTCATATGATACCATTCACCATATTCAAGATGTTATTCCTACCCCTTCAGAACAAGTTTCCTCTTCTCAAAAATTACTAATCCTCATTTTTCAACAAATAAAATTAATGTTCATAAACATTTGTCCTTATCTAAATTTCTTAAACATCTACCTATGCCTCTTCCTCATTAAATTTACCATACTCATCCTATGATAACTTGGTATGATCCTATCAAGTTTTGTTGGTTTCATGATCGTTGGGGTCATTCTCATGAGACCTATAGATAAATTCATAATTTAACTATGGACTTTCTTCTTGGACCTAATTTTGACTATGATTATATCACATGATAATGTCAACAAGCTTATGAACATGCATTTAAATAATACAAAACTCATGATAAAGCTTAAGCTTTGAATCAAGAAAATGGTAATTTAGCTATTTATAAGGATCCTTTACCTAATCATCAACCAATTCAAGAAAACCAAGGCAAGCCTATCTCTTCCACCAATAATGTAGAAATTTTTATGGACTAATTTCTAAAGAAAATGTGGTTAACATGACTCATATGTGAAGAGTAGTGGCTTTCATCAATTTTCAACCTATCTACACCTTGTCTCCTCAAGTATACCATGTTATCCAAGATTCTTCTCTAACTCATTTAAATGAGTTGGGGTAAGAAGATCTTATAACTTTTGATGAAGATCCAACTTATGATTCTCCTTTGGATAACACATCCCATGATATTTCTACCACTCTTCCATCATCTTCTCCTTCCAATGTTAATCAACCTTTTATTAACACCTCTTCTACTCTTTAAGATCAAATTGAACTTATTAGTTCATCATCTCAACATGATTTACAACCTTATTCTAAACCTTCTCATTATTATCAACAATAATTTCAATGCTCTTTGGCTCTTCCCTCTAAATACCTCCTTAACCATTACGTTCCTATATCTAACAACCTTCTTATGGGTTATGATGAATGGGATCCCATTGCAGAACTCACTAATCTCCCTTCTCAAGTTACATTTCTTGAATTCATGAGGACATCTCCTAGTCATCAAAACTACCTTATGTAACTATTATTTGAGATGAATGTCCCTCATCCTCCTTTAGTGGGATGAGAAGCAACCTTATCTATTTTGAAGGATAGTATTTTACAACAATGTGAAGAGATGTCCATCAATGTTGATAAAACTATCAAAACTTCTCTTTAATTAAAATTTCCCATCACATCTATGACTCCTAATGAGATTCTACTTCATGCAAATAATCCTCCCCTATTTATTAACATCCAAATCAGTGATATCTAAGTTAAGCATACTTTGATTGATGAGGTTTGTGACACTTGTGTTTCTTTTTTTTATTTCATTAAAACCCTTAGATATTTTGAATGCAATCTTAAGTCCACACATAGCACCTACCAAGGATATGATAGAAGGAAAATGCCTCCTCTTGGGTGTGTGTGTCTTCTCATTACTATCCCACTTATCACCATTTTTTTTAAGGTGATGATCTTTAAATTCCATCTTTCTTATAACATCTTTATTGGTAGGCCATGGAATCATCGTATGTGAGCTATTGCCTCTTTTACCTACCAATGTGTTAAATTACCTCATAATGGAGCCATTTATAGGATTCAAGGAGATACTAACCCTTAGAATTTTGAACAATTCTAAGATCATGGTATCTTTAAGATTCCTACTCTTGAGTCTTTACCTAGCATTCCATTTCGTGAGTCATATGATCTAAATTTTCTTGTCAACTTGACTAGAGGATATAATGGGTATACTGAGCTTATTGGTAATATTCCTCCCAACCTTTTAGACTCCAATGTTGATGAGCATAATGAGATTAATCTCAAGATCAAAATTTTTGATCTCATGCCTCATCTCATCTCATAACTTCCTACTTCTTTGCAACCTCATTCTTACAAACCTCCTTGAAATGACATTCATATAGTCTTATCTAAGACTCATCATTCTATTTACCATGCTTCTTCTAATGACAAAGTTATTCTGACTTGTGTTATCAATATTCATTCACCTAATTATGGTGATGGTTATTCCATAGATGATCCTTTATTAGGTGGTCTTGTCTAAGCCCATGATGCCAAGATTGTGCATTATCATTCTTATTTACTTGAGTCTTTTCATGCATCTTCTTGTGTTCCAGCTTTTGTAGTTATCAATTCTTGTATTTTTCCTCTTTATCATAGAGTAGAGATTACACCAACACCTCCAATTTTTGAGGAGCCCATAGGAATATGCTCATATATTATGCTATGATCGGCCCTTACTATTTTTATAGGCTCCCTAATTCTCATCATTGGTTTACTTTTGAGGTTAGTGTTACCCTTCTTAGACCTTCTATTGATCCTGATTCTCCCACAATAGAACTTATGTTAGAACTAGTTATTATTGCTTCTTCCACTATTATTGAGCCTACTCTTGCTTGTTTCACTAGTTCTCTTCTTATTAAGACTAATTATATTTTTTATTCATCATCACCTCTTGGTGATGGTTTGATTCCTTTGCCTAAAATGGACCCTTTTTCCACTAAATGGGGTGATGAGTCATCTCCTTGTTTTTACACACTAATTACACCTTATCTCATGAGTGTTCCTCTTAAACACACTCACAAGCATATCTATTATTTTCATGGGAAAAATACTCATTCTTCTACCCATTATCATAAGTTTTGAGAATATATTGATACCTTGAATCCTTATTTCCCATCCATAAACACTATCATACCTCCTCCCAAGATTCTTTTTGAATATATAAGTATGGTGAGAGGTATTGTATATGGCACCAATGCGTTACACATCATATTGATTATTGTTTTATCCTTTAGAAAAATATTAAGGATCATATTATATCTATGTCTAGACCAATTACTATTCCTCCCATAGGTCATTCTCATTAGAAGTTTGCCCCTTCTGCTCCCATAGTTACACCTCCTATGGTTCCTTCTGTGCCTCCACCTATGGTTCCTTCTCCACTCATGGACCCTCCTTCACCTATGGATATTTCTCCATCGATGATTACTCATTATTTCATAGATGCCATTCCCACACATTATTATAATCATACTTTTCTTGATTTCCCTCTTTAGAACAATCTAATAAGTATTCTTACTTTTTCAATTGAGGAGATTTGAAAAGAAGTATTTTCCTAGTATTCAGTAAAGATCAACAACACATTAGCATTAGTTTGTATCTATCTTTATAGAGATTTATCAGATGTCTTAGATAATGTGTGTATAAATTTACTAGTAATTATGTGCACATTCATGGTACTTTTATATTTATATTTGGATTGGACATGTGATCTATTTTTACTTATTTTTCTATATCTGACTATATCAATTGACATTCTGTCAAATTCTTGTTTATTTTATATCATGATCTTCTTTGTTTTACTATATTTCTTATTAATTTTATATTTTATCTGTTTATATATGTTTGTTCTTACTTATAATTGCTTTATAATTATCATTTCTTCTTGTTACATATCTTGGATATTTATTTAGTGAGTTTATTTTTAAGATCATAAATAGGACCCAATAGATCCTCACAAAATCACCATATTTATCTTGTTATTTCCTTCTACCTTCATGATTTATTTTTTTCTTATCCTTGATTTTCATAGATAAATTTCATGGTGACTTGGTTGTATTTACCCTATTCCCTTTGGTTATTGTCTCCTTTTACCATGTGATCAGTTATCAAATAGTCTTTCTCATAACTATTTCCTCTTATCAGTCCACTTGTGGATCTCCCTTTTACTTTCTTCCTTTTTAGGTAAACTAAGCATATGTACAAGTGAGATTTGAGATCACATATTTGTTCATTGTCAAGCCTAAGTGTCCTAGTCAGTCTTGTGTCTTTAGTTACTTAGCTCTCTTTAGCCTTAGCCTACAGCTCATGCTTAGTCATTTCAAATCTGTATGGAGGAGGAATCTAAAAAAAATCCTTCAAAATAAATTTATAATCCAAATCATTTAAACAAAAGGTAATGATATCAAAAGGACAAAATATGCAATATTCTTAAAAGTTAAATCATACTAAAATATGTGATTTCAAGCACATCTCCTATCTCCAATCAAAGCTCAAACTCCATAGCTAGCTTCATATAGAGCCAAATTCCTTCAAGGTATGGTAGGTAGTAGATTGGAATTTGGTAATTCAAAAAAAATCTATAGTGCTACCTAATTTCTCACACAAGTACCCAATCTTCATAGTAGACTGATGGCTTTGTAAGGGATCTTGATGAGTAGGGAATATGTCATGGGGGGCTAGGTCTATTTTAATTTTTCATTGTACCAATATACCTTCATTCTTAGTAACACACTTATCTACCTACAAAGCTTTGTGTCTATAGGGAATATGTTTCCTTCGTACATAGATGACCACTAGTGACTTAGTGTCTTCCATGTTCTTAGTATGCCTCTTATCTCCTAAGGTCTTATCTTAAGATGCCTAATATTTGATTTTTACACTCCATCTTTCATTCTCTTTTCTCATATTTTATCTTGAGAAATATTGTTTTTATTTTTTATCACACCCCTTGGGTTTTTCTTTTATGAGTTGCAACATAAAACCATAGATAAGACATGATAATTCCTCACTAAATTACCATACGTTTTGTATTTCAATCCAATATTATTATCCTACTTTCCAATACTATTTTTTCATCCTTTTATGTTTTTCATTTATGAGTGTTTTATCCTATTACCCTTATTCCCTGTGTACTTGGTTGTTCATGCTTATTCCACCCCATGTGGTGTTCCTTTTGTTGAGTTACATTGTAAGACCAAAGATAGGACTCGATCCTCCTTAAAAAAAATTCCAACAATAAAGTCACCATAAAATTACATGTGTCAAGTTTGAGATATGATTCGATTAATTATGAAGTTACAAGTCATTTGACATGCTTCCCATCTTGAACGAGTATGTTTTATGCTTACTTCAATTTTATTTCACCTCTTATTGTCTTATTTTCTGAGTGCATGTAAGATTTCAACCATTTCTTGAATTTTTTTATACTTCTCATCTTGAAATAGTGTGATAAATTTAAGACCAAATTTTCATTGAATTTTTACTTATTTTTATTATCTTGTGTGATCTTCTGCATACCTTTCATTTTATTACTTTGTTTTTCATACTTCCCAACATGATATAGTATGATTTTACTTATTTTAATTTGGTGAAAAAATATTTAATCTTTGGTTTGAAAATGAATACCCTTTTTACCATATTATCTACCATTTTTTTGGTTCTTTATACTTAGTCATTTTTCATGTTATTATACATTTCCTAGCTTGAATTAGTGTGCAGTGCATTTTTTATTGATTATATTTTTCCAATTATTTTTCCTTCTTTCTTTTTAACCATGCATGTGTTTCTCATAATGCAATAAAAGAAACCACATCACATATATTTCCTATAGCATATATAATAAATCTAAATACATGTGATATAAAGAAATATATCTAAAACATCCACATACACAACTAGAAAAATTATAAAAGTATATCTATAGTGAACACATACACAATCACATCAATAATCCAAAATGATATATCATATATATGTCTCATGAGTTTGATACAACATATACAACCATAAGTAATGATTTAGCTCTAGGGCTAGGTTCCCTCCTATCTATCTCATGGCATAGCCATGTTGCCTACTGAGGCCTTGTTCTAACTCCTATAAATAGTATGCTATAATGAGGTAGTTTGAGATCTTATTCCCTCTACCTATCCATATAGACATGTTATCTACACTTGTGCCTATACCAAATCAATATGGGTCACTGCATGTGCCTACATCAATTGGGTCTACATCATTATATATGTCTACATCATTTATGTCACTATCTCCAAATGTACAACTCTCTCATTGGCTAGGGCCTATCAGGCCTACCTCTCTCTTACAACCATTCATATTGGTGGTTGTGCCCTCTCTCTCTACATTCGTATCTACCTCATGACCTCTCCTACTAGTCTAAACTGTCTCACCTTAGTTGGGGTAGATGGTACACTTGGATCCTCTAGTGTCATGGGGTTGTATGGATATAGAGTCTCATCTAGGATGTCATGGAGTGTTCCCCTAACCAAGGACCCCCATCTCTCCTCCTCATCCTCAAGTACACTTGAAAAACTACACTAGATGGATATTATATCATTATCATATATCTATCTATCTATCTATCTATCAAATCAAATCTTAAGCAATAAATTAATCATATTTTTATTACCTATTTATGTCTCAACTACTATGGTCTCATCATTTATGCGACCATCTAACATAGTCTCCCCATCTATGTGATCTCCTAATACCTCCTCTATAGGTCATCTCCTCATCTTGAACTTAGCTATCATGGCTCATGTCCATGTCAACTTGCACCTAAGTGGTCTCTCACTCATCTATATCTCCTCTAACTCCTCTATTAACTCACCAAGGATGATTATGGTCTCTGATCTCTCCTCCTACCTCAATTTATTACCATGTACTTAATGGACACAACTCATCTCTTTATGGATCTGATAGTGGTACATTTTGTATCACTACCTCTACCTCCATCTCCTGATCTATCCCTTAGCATTCCTGACTAGTCCATGGTTACTCTCGACATGGCCATAGTGTTAGCCTCACTATCAATGGTCTAAATCCCCTCTTCCATTATGGCTCCCTCAAATGCTAAGTCTATAACTTAAGCATGAGTATCAATTTCACTGGATGAAGTAGACCCATCTATCTTAGCACTCATACCACTATATGTGGCTCTCTCCAAAATGTATAGTGTCCTATCACCTCTTTCCTCTCTAGTGTTGGTCTAACTATGTGCTAGCTCTCTCAAGTAATTGTTAGCTACTCATATGGTCACCATATTATGTTAGTGTGTCTCACTATCCATAGTGCTAGCATGTGAGGCATGACTTGCATGACCTGATCCTCCCTCCATCTCCTCACTCAAGGTGACCTATCATCAACCACATGGGGCAACCTAGCCAATCAATACATAAGAAATATCTCATATATCCATGTTGTTAGTAGTATGATCAATCCCATAGTCTTCTTCCCTTTGAAAAACATCTCATATAGATAATATATGAGTTGGACCCATATGCTATAACCTAGATTGTATAACACCCCCTCTTGTAGCATCATCCTAATCAAGGCTACCACATATAGTGGTATATTGCCATTTGACTTGTGATAGAGCACATGATATGTCAAAAGTCTTATCACCACCATCTAAAGATATAGAATCTATGATATATAGACATCATCCATACTCACTCTCCACCTTGGTAATATCATCTCTGAGCCTGTAGCCCACATGGCTAAGGCTCTCCTTTCTTCTCTGCTATTTGGTATCCCTGTGGTCATTAGAGATCCTAACATAGGTAGCCCAAGGATGGAATGGACATCCTCTAGTGTGATAGCCACCTTTATTACATCCCCATCCACCTCTCATCTAAAGGTGTTAGTTAATTATTCCCAATAACCAAGGAACATGACTAACATGTTTATGCTTAGGGGTATCATACACATATCTATGATACCTCCTAGACCTATGGATATCAGTCTAGCCCTATCTCCACCTATCAATCTCTCCAATAAGTTTGGTAGCCAAGAAACATCTAGGAATCTCTAGAACTATCATCATCTATATAATTAAGAAATAATAAAGGATGTATTAGTTCTTCCATGTCATGTATAATCATAATAAATTCTTTATAAATTCTATTTTTAATCATAAAAAAGTATAATTTAGTCATTTCTTATCTATTTTAGCCTATTTTGGTTCCCTTTACCCTTTTTTAGTCATTTCAAAGCTTTTTAGCTCTCTTTCAGCTTTTTGCATGCTTTTCCATGCTTTTTTTGGTTCCCTGGTCAACCTAGTTTGACCAATTTTTTTCTTATTTTTATCCTATTTTTCTCCACATTTATTATTTTCCTTCTTATCCTCATTTATCTAGTGCTAAGTTTCTATTTTTAACCTTATAGACCAACTGGATACCATGCATTACATTTTTGGTTCTAGAATGTGGTAGTTTGACCTATGCCCTCTAGGTTGACCACATGGATTTTAAATTGATTTACTCTACTAGGTCAACTTGGTTGACCTAGTAGGTTTTAGTGTGATTACTTAGTACATTTTTCCAAAAGCTTGCATTTTTCTAGATTTTTCCCTAATTACTTTCAACTCATTTCTTGTCTTCCCATTTCCCCCCTTAAAATCTATTTTTGTTCATTTTTATCATATATAAATGTATAAAATTAAAATTTTATCAAAATTCACTCAATTCATTTTAAATTTCAAAATTTAATTTGAGATTCTTAGATGCATACCTATAGTATACCCACTCTCACTCCTAGATCTCCCTCTTGTCTAGCATGTCATTCCCTTGCCATTCCAATTTGTTTTCTCTCTAGAGCTCTTTTCCTCTTCTCTTACAATGTAAAATAACAAAATGAATTCTCTTTTTCATATTTAAAACTACTTTTTAGCTACTCAAATTCTTCATTTATTTTCCTTTAGATTCCTTCTTTTCTCATATATATGTTTCTATTCATCCATTTTGAAAACCATAAAATGTGTTATATTCATGATGATATAGATCTTAGTTTCTACTATTATATGCCTATCTTCCAAAAATTTCAATTTTTTGCTATTTTTGCACTAACTTCTACATGTTCACCTAGTGTGCTTTACATTAGACACCTTCACTTTCTTACAGTCTTCTTCTCTAGCACTAAGGTAATTTAAAGTTATGTGTTTTTCAATTATGTCCTTTCATTTATCTTATTTTCTTCTTATTTCACTTTACTTAGCATAAACATTATGTGTCATCATGTTCTATCCCAAAGCACCATCTTGTGTTGCACTTATGCGACACATGATGAACTTTGGGGTATATGTATAAACTTAATATTTTCACACTTCTATTGATTACTAACACTTTGTATCTTGTAATAACCTACCGAGTCTTAATCTCTTTGAGTGCATGCCTTAAGGGGTACATCAGGAAAGGGGTGGGTAGACATTTGTTGCTTCATAAGATTGTTGTCCTTTTTTACACTACTATCTACACTCTTGCCTCCTAAAACCTTAAAAACTAAGCTTATTTATCTCTTTCTTATCTATTCCCACCATTTGTCATGTCTTATCCCTCATTTCTTACCTTGTTTCCCTTTTGACCTATTTAGTAAGCTAGGTCAACCTGGTCAACCTAGCTTATTCTGGGGATACTTTATCTTTCCTTATTGCCTTACTTCTCAAATGACCTATCATAAACTTCAAGAATTAGCTAGATAATGTGCTATGTCAACCTGATTGACTTAGTATAGTTGACATGTCTAAAATTATTTAGGGTGAGATACTACTATATATATAAGGTCATTCCTTACCATTTCATAAGAGAGTTGAATTAAGTGAAGAAGTGTAAATGAATATCTATTTATTAACCATTCTACTTTAGGAATAAATATTTAGGGTTTAATACTTTATTTTAAAGCTCTGATCTTGTCTTGTGGAGAAGTCTTTTAGATTCTTAGTTAGGTCATGTAGCCTAGAGTTGATTTATCTTGGTTGTCCTTACAAGCCACAACAATCTCTTACAAAGTATCATTGGTCAAAGGAGAGGTTGAGACTTAGTAGGTTCATCTTCAAAGGTAAGTATTCCTAAATTTATTTATCCTTTGTAAGAGTAGATAGATAATTCAATATGTATTCTTCTCTTCCATGTATTATGATTTCATATACATTGATGTGATTATATGTCTTCTATACATGTTTAGTTTAATTATTATTTAATTATTTTGTTATAACCCCCACTTTGTGCCACAAGTTGTGGTGAGCACTAGATTAGTTTAATTTACTTGTTATTATATTAGTTTACTTTATTATTTATTATCATAAGTGAATATATAAATCATAGGGCTCTTTTAGGGTTGTTATGTAATTGTATTAGATTGTAGGCCTTAGAACCTTGCCTAGCATGATGTGTTATGAAAAACTATACAAGTGATCCCATAATAAGGTCTAGTAGATCCTCATATTGGTCATTCTCCCACTTAACAAGTGTGTTCCCCAATTAGAAGTGTAGGTGTGATTTATCTTATCTGATCTAGGATTGATTCATGCATGTGATGCAATTCCAATTACATACACTAGTCACAAGTGGGTCTTAAGTACCATAAACTACTTCAAAAGGTGAAAAAAATTAGTGGCACTCAAAGATGAAAATGAGATCTATGTATTGTAATTATATGAAGGTATTGTTATTATATTTCATGTTTTAACTACTATTATATTTGATAATGCTATGGATTTTATTGGAATGAAAATTAGTGAATGGGTAGTCCAGTATGGTATTCATTTTACCACTTCTTCCAACTATTACCCCAAGGTAACCGATTGGGAAAATATTCAAACAATAACCTAATAAGGATTATTAATATTACCATGGATGACAACCAAATAACATGGCATATCAAGTTAAAAATAACATTATGAGATGATAGGATAAAACCCAAGAAGGTTGTTGGTAACTTCCCTTTCTTGATAGTATATATTAGAGAAGAAAATTTGATTTTTTCACTTGAATTAATATTTATTGAGCTCACTTATTATCTATAATTTATTATAAATGATGCCATGGTAGTGAGACTATTAGATTTAATGGAGTTGGAGGAAACTAGGAACCATGCAATTCATAGCATAGAGTTTCATCAAGCTCAAATGAAGAGGACATTTGATAAGAAAGATATTGATAGGTATTTCAAATAAGGATATTTAGTGTTGAAATGGGATGAATATAGGGAAAAGGTTTGGAAACACCCAAATTTTTATGCTATATGGAGTGGCACATACATCATAACTAGTTGTAATTAAGCCAATTATTTTCAACTCTCAAAGCTGAATAGAGAGGAACTGCCTATCCTAGTAAATGGGATTCATCTCAAGAATTGTTATAAAGGAAATTTTAAAGCCTCATATATATTAGGTTATATTATATAATTTTTTGATAAAATTATATTATAATTTTTTGGATAAAACTATGTTAGAGTTGGTAAAAAAACTCTAACATAATTTTATCTAAAAATTCTCTAATCCAATTAATGGACTGTGGAAATATATCTAATTAATTGATAACCTTCATGGGATGGAATACAAACTGAAGACCAAACTTATAGATAAGTTTAAATTAAATCTTGGAAATAAAATTGTAGACCTAGCAAGTCAAAAAACTCTAACGAAATTTTATCCAAAAATTCTCTAATCCAATCACTATACTATGGAAATACTATCTCATTATAGTAGGTTGGTTGTTTTATTCCTCAAACTATTGTTATAAATTATTTTTTGAGTATTGGAGTTGTTTATCATTCCTCTAAGTGATGTTATCATAGTTGTTATCACTCTTTACTTATTTCTTATGTGTTTTACGGTGTTTTTGGTTCATTTAAGGGTTAGTCAATCATGTTGTAGCCATGGTTTCACTTTTAGGATGAGTTGTATTCATGCTTATGTGATTCTTATACCTAATGGAATTGTATAAGGCTATTAAATAATCTATTATAAGGTAATAAACCCATGGACATCTCCAAAAATGTTGATTTTTCAAGTCATCTTAACCTTTCATGCTAGTTTTTAGTTCTCCATGCAAAGATTATTTGATATTATAAGAGATATTATTGTGTTTCATTTGACCAATTTGGATTAAAATATATCATTTGGTGATCAATCAGGGCTATTTCATGGATTCTTAGGTTTTGGTAAATTCTTATGAGCATTTGAGGGGTCATAAGTCCCATTTAGCCATTAAATAGGCCTATGTGATGACTTAAGTGACATAAAAGTGATTTTCAAAGAGAAAATACATTAAAAAATGTCCTATTTGAATTCATTAATTCATAAAAATGGGTGAAACATTCTATAAACTTTCGTAGTCATTTTGAGATTTGAAACTTCTTCACAAACTCTTTAAATCCATACATATTGTTTAGGAGTGCATTTGACTTAGTTGTTTTACTCTTATTTATACCTCTTTGAGGAATATTTAAATCTTTATAATGTGTGAGAGGTTCCTTCAAGCCATGATATTGGTCTTTCTGACCATTCTCAAGATTTTGATTATCTAATAAATACATCTTCCATGTTTTTCAAGGATGTTTCTAAGGTTTCCAAGAGGTGATGATGCTAAGATAGAGTTTTACATGAAAAAGAATGTGATTGTAGGTATTCAAGACATTTATAGAACCTTTTTGAAATCAATAAATAGAAATTATAGTCTTATTTATTATATAATGTGTATTATAAATGTTCTTTGGGTCTTCAATATGGAAATATGGTTTTGTAGGCCAAAAGGACCAAGTTACATGTTTTGATAGTATTTTTAGTGTTTTCAAGGTTTTAGGATCCAAATATCAATTCCATAAGATCTTTAATTGGTTAAAAAAATGTTTCCATGATTATATTGGCATAGTATATTCCTTATACACTCCAAACAACCTTCATGTAGACCAAAAATAAGGGATGTATGGAGTTTAGAGCTTGTTTTTGGAAGTTATAGGTTTTAGAGAGAGAATTCATGACCATCCACCCCAATTGTAGGTTTTCAAACATTTAAAGAGAGGTCTACAAACAAAGTAACAAGTAGTCCATGAGTAGGTAAAAATCATGTTTGCAAGCTTATTCATGTAGAAATAAATCATTTTATATCCTCATTCTATATATGAATGGATTGAAGAAAGTCTTGGAGAGAATTAAGGGGGTTATAAGGATATTAATAGTGATTTTTAGATAGATAGAGGATGAAGGAAACACATTTTTTCATTATGAATAATTTAGATAAGTCTAAAACCTACTAACTCTAAAATGATGAAGTGCTTATTCACTAATTTTGGTCTACATACAAAAGTTTACCTAGATGGATCAATATTCTAAAAGTTCTAATGTGGAGTGAAAAGATGAGAAAGGTTCTGATTGATTGAGTGATATAATAATGGAATGAGAGAAACAAATTCCACTTGAAAACTTTTGAAACACTTTAAGCAAGCTTAAAGTGTAATTTGATGATTTTTTGAAAGCAGGCTTGGAAACAGGTCTAGAATTATAAGTGAAAGATCTAGTAGGTTTCCATGGTGTTCAAGTACTAAAGAGAATGAATGGAATTTTAAAAAAAGTATCAAAGGTTTATTAGAGCCTTGATGGGTCCAAATATGATTATCACAAGCCTATAAAATCTATACCATCATAGCACGTCATGTAGGAAAGAACCGATTGATCTAATTGTGCATTTAATAAATGTACTTGGGAAGACTCTTAAAGCTAAAGGATCAAATGGAGATTATGTATTTTTTTACAAGTTCACTCCCTATAAATTTTGTATCTTGATGTATTTTATATCTCAAGATACAAGCTTTCAAAAATGATCTAGCAATATGGGACGTGCTTGAGGACATCAAGTTAAAGCCACAAGAAATAGTTGTTTGAATTCAAAACTTTTCAAAGGATCCTAAGAGTAAATGTAGTGCTACCGAATGTCAAAATATTTCTTGATCACATCATATATAAATGGTACATAGATAATATCTTGAGTTAATGAGACCATCAAGATTAATAACATGAGTTAAATCATGTAAATCAAAATCAATGGAATAAGTTAGAGGATCTTGAAAAGGAATGTATGGATACCATGTGTTGTAATCGTAAAGTATTAATAGATCAATGGTGATCATTTGATATTACAAATCAAAGATTGATTAAGCGTATTCAATTATGCAAATGAGATCGATGGTGTAAATCAAGTTAAATGGTTAATGAGCCTAGATTGCACATGAGGTCACCATGTGGAATAAACACTTTAACTAGATGAAGATTGGTAATAAGGTCTAAAAAGGGCATATAATGGTGACAAGTTTCACAATATAGGAAACCTAGATCAAGTATATATGGCCAATGATGAAAGTCAATCCCAAGAACCTTCTGATGGAAATCAATGGAGTGGATTTTGATCTAGTTATTAGGGGTGTATGAGATGAGGACATGTGTTGGAAGAAGCAACAATAATATTTTAAAATATGATAAAAAGTTTGGTAGGGTTGTCCCATAGGTAGACATGTTGGATCAAAGGATTTTTTGGACCCAAGAAGGTAAATGTATAGAGTTGAAAGCCAAATAAAATTGAGGTTGACTTAGAGTAGATATTTCAAGCTCAAGGGCCACCATTAAAACTCAGTTTGGACCTCTAGTCCAAGAATTTAGAACCTATAGGACTTTTTTTTAAGGTTGAAATGTTGTTTCATGACTATGTTCATCATTTTTTGAATGGAATACATGTGTGTAATGCATTGTTGGATTATATTATGCTCAAAGGTAGGATAGGTATTTTTAGGCCTAATAAAAAGCAAAAATGGGCAACTAGCTATTAGAATGAGATCAAGCAACCTAGTAAATACTCAATGATATCAAGACTATAAAAAAACCAATAAATGGGATTGGTTTTTTTCTATAGTAGACCTATGTTTGGGGTTATAAGTAAAGGCAAATTTGTGATTATGAAAATAGTGTCTTATATTTTGACATAGTTTTATCCTTGACAAATAGGTACCTACAACTACTTAAAGGAGACATAGTCATGGCTCAATCAAGTCAATACATAGGAGGATTTTGTATTTATGACAAATTCAAGTTGAAGATAATACAAAAATCTAAGAGAGAGATCTAGTGGTTAGAGAGTAAAGGTGGATCATTCATTAAAGTTTTAGAGTCCTTAAAGACTTTCCTTTTTTAGAGAACCATGACACCATCATCCTTGACAAAAATGTTTTGTCTTATAGTATGTTTCTTAGCTAATGAGAGGGCTATAAGGATTTTAAGACGAATTAAGGTTAATATTTTGATGGAGGATGAGTCCTAATTTGATCAAAAAATATGGTTAAAATTTCATTAAAGGATTGTGGCATCTCATTTATTGATTCTGATTGTGTGCTTCTGCTCTCTCTTCCCCTTTCTCCTATATCTCCCATTTCTCCCCAGTTGTAAAGTCATTCTCTCTCTTATTTTAGATAGACTCTCTAATTTTGGAAAGAAGAGCCAAAAAGACATACTCATTGAGACTCTTGAAGAGCAAGAGACTCTCATTTGACAAGGCTAAACCCTATCAAATTTTGAAAGAACTACTTCTTGAAGTAATAAGATCAATTTTTACCTATCTCTTGCCTTTAACATATGCCTAGTAAGCTTGTGCATGATGTATTTGTGAAGGAGATTCTTCCATGATCATTTTCCTTCTTCCTTTCCTTTTTTTAGGTGTTTTCAAGCTAGTTATATCTTTGAAATTGTGTTCTTTCTACTATTAATGGATATTTGGTGTGAATCTCATAATTCCTCTTTACTTCTTTGATTGCTTGGTAAGCCTAGTTTATGAAATAATTATGAAATTAACTAGTTTAATAGGTTGTGTGAATAAGGATTATCTTTTTATGATCTAGTGTTTGTCTAGACTTATGTGAATGTCTCATTTAAATTTGGTGCATCACATTATAGCTCTCTTAGTTCCCTATTATGATTTTCTAACCCTTTTCCGAGCAGAATCATTAGTTTAGGTGATCCATCAAGAGGAATATGGCCTTGTCCAAAGGTTCAACCTCACCACAAGATACCCATAGCGTGAGTTTGTTCCCATATTGTGTTTAGGAGTGTGGTAACCTAAAGAACTCTCCCATAAGGGTGCAATTCTAAACCATAATAGTTTTTAGCATGCCTAGTGGGACCACCTTCAAAGAATATGGTCAAGTTTGATGGTGGTTGATCAATTTGCAGCAGTTATAAATTTAATAAAATATTATTTGGTGACTTCAATGAACACTAAGACATTATAGTGTAGAGTAGTAGCTATTTTTCATGCCAAAGGTGACTACAAGATCAGATTTTAATGGTATTCCTTTTGAATTTTTTGATTTACCTTTAAAATTAATAAAAAAGGTTAAGATTTGATAATAGACATCCATATAAAGGAATATTTCCTCCTAAACTAATTTCAAAACCTACCTCTACAAGAAGGTCTTGGTTAGCTTCTTTTACTGCCATGGTAGCCCCTAGAGCTTTTCATTTTATGTCTTTCAATGGTCAAAGTCCTTTGGACCTCCAATAATATGATCCTATTCCATTGGAATCTCTCAAAAGTGTTCCTTACTTCATGGGAGATCAATCTATAACCCCTTCTAATTACCTTAGAGCTATAGCCAATTTTTTCAATATTCATAATATCAATGAGGAAAATGTGGCCATCAAGTTATTGGCCATCTCTTTCAAGGGTAAAGCCTTAGAATGGTATATAAACCTTAATTATAACTCCATTACATCATGGGATCAGTTAGGTGATGCCTTGTGTAAAAGGTTTGAAGATAAAAGTGACCATTTTTCACTGTAGAATAGTTAATGACAATCAAGAGGGCTCCTCATGAGGTTATGCAAGATTTCAACACTAGATTTCAAAATACATGAGACAGGATTCTAGTTCTATTAGGTCTACCTTAATGATACTTTCCTTTACTATCTAAAATATCTAAATAGTGATATAGTAGTATGATATAGTCTATGGGAGGGAACACACTACCAAAAGCTTATGAGGTGGCAATCAGAGTAAAAAATTATCACACCTAGGCTACCAATGCTCTTGTTTCTTGAGATTCAACCACCTCCTATCATTATTCCTCCCATTTATTTCATTCCACCTATGCCATAATTTTTTTCCATACCTACACCAAAGTAGGAAAAGATTTCAATTAGTTTTTTTAGTGATCCCTAAGAAAATAAGAATTTTCAAGAGCTTAAGAGCATGTTCCAATCCTTTGGAAATGAGTTGGTAAATGTGAAGAGGAAGCAAAATCAATTTAATATATCTTATCAATATCCATATCAAACTCAATAAAAGTGTTATGAAGCAAATATGCCACCTTACAAAGGCAATTTCCAAGGACAAGGCCAAGGACAAATCTAAGGATAAGGGTAGCCTAACTATGTTAGACAAAAACATTATAATCCAAATGTTGTAAGCACCTTTAATACTTTATTCCCTACTTAGAAAAACATTGATCAATAATGTGAGGGTACCATGCCTTGGAATCAATCTTTGAGTTAATCTATTATTCCAAACACTAAGTTCAATCAAGCTTTCAATGAGCAATGACATCAAGGTGCTAGATATGGATATAATCAAGCTCTTATGGCTCAAAACATAGAAGTACCTAGGATGAAAAAACCATAATAGCCTAGTGAAGAACTAGTCCAATTGGGCTCTACAATGGTTAATTATGAGAAAGAAGAGTGTTATACACTCAATCAATAAGCTAGTTTTAGCCAATCATACATTCCAATGGAAACTAATACAAGGTTAAAAATATGAAAAATGGATGGTAACCAAGAAGTAGTGAAAGAGCCTCTTACTATCACTCCATTGCTATCAAAGCCAAGTGAGCCTACAATTGCGCTAAAGGTTCTAGTAGCTCTAAAGAATCAGAATCAATGGAATGCCCTTGTACCACAAAACTCACAAGTTCAAGGTATAGTTGTGGCTCAAAAATCACAATTAAAAGTTATTTGTTTTCCCATAAATTTTTTGGAACAAATAAAAATATATAATCTTAGTGTGCCAATGTGGGACATGCTTTCTATCCCTGATCAAGTAGATATCATTCAGGAAGGTTTGTCAAATATCAATGTTTCAGATAATCCACCAAGCAAGGAAAATGTGGTTCTTACCAATGCAACCAAAGGACCTAATGAAAGGCACAAAAATAAGGTGGTCAAGTCTCCTCCCTTATACATTTTTTTTATCATTGGTGATTCTTTGGTACATAATTGCATGGTAAATAGTGGAGAAAGTACTTAAGTGATGCCAAAGTAAATAACAGATCAGTTTGGTTTGAAGTATAAACCCCAATATAAGGGACCTTTTCAACTTGATGGATCCTCCACCAAACTATTAGGCATCATTAAAGGTCTAAACATGACTGTACATGTTTGTCCTAATGTTTTATTGGCTCAAAATGTGTTAATTCTAGATGTGCCTCCTCATTTTACTTTATTCTTATCTAGAGATTTCATGATAAAAAATTTAGGTTATCTAGAAATAGATTGGTCCTACATGGATTTTAGGATAAGGTATGGGACCAAGATATCCATCAAAGTTGAGCATATTACATAATTTCATATAAATCCTTATGGTCTAGATAGGCCAAACATCAATTGTACCATTTTTGATGAAGATGAACACCTTTTTGGTCAATAACTAAACACTCATCTTGAGGAGATACTTGATATCTTATTGGATGAGCTATGGAGTGAAAATAAAATTGACACTTTGGAAGGTATTGAAGAAAGGGACATGGGTTTCTATTGATGGGGAATGATTACATGCCATCCCTCACTAGGCTATAAGAAGATACTAGTGGTTTATGGATATTTTTGTTTGATGGTTCAAGGAGAAAACATAGGGTAGGTGTGGGTGTAATGATAGTATATCCCTCCAATGATAAGTAATTATCTTCTTATAGGTTTAAATTCAATCGTTCTTGCAATGCAGCTGAGTATGAGTGCCTTATCCATGGCTTCTAATGGGATAATAAGAAGGGTATCAAGAAGTTACAAGTATATGGGGATAGTGAGATGATAGTGAATCAAGTCAGAGGCCAAAATATCATAAATAATCCCTTGATGAGATCCTACAAACATAGTGTGGGATAAACTTGAGGACTTTGAGGCCTTCAACATCCAAGTAATGCTAAGGAACCAAAATTAACATACTAATAGGTTATAGCTATGGGATCTCAGTTTGATATCCCAAATGAGTTGAAGAAGTCTAAAGTGTAGCCACATGTTAAAATGGTATTAAGATCATCAATGCCAGATAATGAAGATCATTAGTAGGTCTTTGATAATGACAAGCAGATTGCTTGTTTCTTACAATAATAAGCAAAGTTTTCATCAATTAACCAAGATAAATTCTAATGTTAGTATGTGGATAAAATTATTTAGTTGAGATTTTAAAAAAATTCTAAAGATTTGGTCACCCTTAAAGGTTTTTTCCATGAAGGAGACCATATGAGGAAAGACAAGGTAGTGATGTCAACTGATGAGGAGAACTATGAAAGAGTCCTCATCTCATCTAAGAGGATCTATATTTTTCTCTAAAAATAAAATCTTCAAATTATAGGTTTATCAATGCCATGGTGAAGGGCTCATTGAGATCTTTTTGACATATTTTTTGGTTTATAAAATGGAGCCCGTATGCATGAGTTATGTCACTTGGAAGATCACTTCAAGAAAATAAAAAAAATTGGGTTTTGTTGACAAGTGGCAAATGGAAATTTGACCACGTGATGGGTCCTCAAGCCACCATGTGGCTTGACACCAATTTAATATTGTCCAATTTTACATATTATGTAATTAATTTAATTTCATTCCAAAGTCCCTCAAAATTCCAAGACCCTCCAAATTTTCCACGTGACATCCACATTACATGTCAATCAAAGTTTCTAACCAACCAAGTTTCCATGTGTTTTCCATGGTTCCCACACACATGTGATGTTCTAACTATAAATATCCCATTATTTCCATGAAATCACTACATATCAACATCCACAACATATACCATGCCTTTTAAGGCATTAACTACCCACAAGTTTCATGGCATTTAACCACTTTAAAATCCACCCACTTACCCAATGTGGGATATTAGATTTCAATGCCACAAAAAATGTTGAGATAAGACCAAAACTGTTGGAAGGGATTCAAACCTTGGTATTGAAGGTAAAGGATAAGCTCCCAACTGATTGGGACAGTTGATCAAACACTATAAATTGAGCTCAATATTATAATTGAAGCCAAGTTTTGGATGTGAATAGTGTTTCCAAGGCATGTAAAGAGTGTGGAGAGAAACAAAGAAGGATTTTGTGACTTGAACAAATTAATATGGTTTTAAGAGATTCTCCAAGATAGATTTGAAGGCCAAAAGATGATTTTTAAAGACTTATTAATATTGTAAAGTGATTTTACTATAATTACTAAGGAATGATCCCCCATTAGAGCATATCTAGAGATGTAGGCTTTATAGTCCAACTCTGTTATCAAATCATATGTGTTATTTTATGTCAATTATTATCTCTTATTTTATTACACTCTTAAAATTATGTATATTTTGGATATTTATAAACCAATTTTAATTTCATAATCAGTTATATTGTCAATTTTAAGTAAATCATTGAATAAAGGTTTTGATCCAATTACAAGTGTGTTTTTTATTGCTATGACACTTGTTTGATTATGATTACATATTAGATTTTTGGTATCAGAGCAAAATTCATATTTAACCATGTGGATTACTAGTGCATGTTGACAAGGTCAATATCTAGGTGAGGTGAAGGAAAATTAGTAGAATATGATCCAGAGATTAGATCAAGATGCACTACAAAAATGGGAGATGACTTCGAGTCTAAATGAGCTTATTGACAATCCTTCTTATAAATGAAGGACATGGTCAAGGAACTTTATCAATAATGATGAATTAAGATAGAGCATGATGAAGGTGGTAAATTTTTTGAGAAACCTTCCTCCTCTTTAGGTGATGGTAAAGATAAAAAATTTATTGAATCTCTTCCTTCATTAAAGCTAGATATTAAGTTTGAATTTCCAATGTTTAATGGTGAGACTAATACATAAAAGATGGATAACTAGATAAATCAAATTGAAGTATATTTTAGGGTCTAGAAGATTTTAGATGATGAGGTTAAAATTCACCTGGCTACTCTTCAAATGGGTGGTACAACTCTCATCTAGTGGAAGAGTAAGTTGAAGGAAAATAATATTAACATAGGTAACTTGATTTCCACTTGGAGTGAATTTGTTGATGCACTCATAAAGTAATTTTATCCTTTAGGCTATATGCAAAAATCCATGATGGATTGTTAATATTTCAGACAAACTAAAGGCCAAAGTGTTCAAGATTATACACAAGAATTTAGGAAAAAGGATTTACTTTTGAATATTCCTCTTTATACATAGGAAACACTACTTAAATATATAGGTGGGTTGCATAGTTACTTGAAACACATGATTTTGGTTCTCAATCCCACTAGTTTAGATGAAGTATGTGTTAAAGCCATTCATTTAGAGGCTAGAGGAAAACAAACAAAATAATCTTTTCCTAAAGTTAAAAGTAAGCAATATGAAGTTAAGCATTGTTTGTTTTCCTAAAGTTAAAAGTAAGCAATATGAAGTTAAGCATTGTTTGTTTTCCTAAAGTTAAAAGTAAGAAATATGAAGTTAAGCATTCTAAAGGGAAAAGTTATGGAAATGGTAAAAAAAAATCCACTATTATTGTTCATAAAGAAGAGGGTAAGCCATTTTGAAATCATTTCAATAAAAATCATGATGAGTCTAAGTGTTGGAAATTACATCCCGATTTAAATCCTTTTAACAGGTTTAAGAAAGATAAGAAAGCTAATAATGTTGTTCAAGATTTGGGTTTAGATTCTAGGGATAAAACTAATATCATAGCAATGAGTATGCGTAATTGTTCTTCTCTTTCTATTTCTAGCACTAAGTCATCGAATTTTGCTTCCTCTTCAAAATAGAAATATATGCATGATGATAATAAAATAAATGAGTTGTTTCACATTAGAGTTGTTGAAAAATATAATAAGATTGACACTCTATTTGATAGTGGATCATAGAAAAATTTGATTCCAACATATGAGGAAATATAAGGTTGATCTAACCAATATTTTATGTGACAATTTAGGTGATGGTTCTACCCTAATTGGTGGCAAAACTTTTGGAAGCCATAACTTTTGCACCATAGTTCCATTTGACTCCCTGTTTGAACCATTAGAAAACTAAGAATGAGGGGAAAATAATGAGATGGAATGGATATTTTTTAGGTGGGTTTGACCCCATAAAAATAAATATAAGTGCCCCAAATTTTAATTTCAATAGTGTAGTCTAAAAATAGTAAGTTTCTAAAAATAGTAATTCCTCATATTATGTATTGTTGTAAATCATGGAAGTTAAACCATTTAATCTCCCTATAGATTGGTGACCTTACACATCCTCCTCCTACCTTAAAAATTTGTATAAATGAATATGTAACCCAAAATGGAAATCAGACATCTCTTCCTAGAGACAGGCATATGTTGTATCTACAATTTTGAGCAATAAAACAAGTCTTCTCAAAGATAAAAATATTACAATTTTGTTGTTATTCTTTCTTGAATTATCTTTCAACCAAAGCTTATGAGTTTAGTATCAAGGTTAGGGATGTCAACTGATGAGGATAACTATGAAAGAGTCCTCATCCTTAAAAGACAAGCTCCTCAAGCTTGGAAAGGTAACCACTAATGATAAAAAGCATGCTTTCATTCATCTTTGTAAAGAATATTTGCTTAGGAATATTATGACTTGAGAGGCTTTGATCCCAAGCTAGCCCAACACACTATAGAATTCGAGATTGATGCCAAGCTTTTTAGGTAGAAGAAAAGGCCTATCAACCCCAAAATTAAAGAGCTTATGAGGAAAGAATTGACTAAATTGATTGAATCCAATATCATCTTTCCCATCAAGCACTCTTTATAGGTAGCCAACCTAATACCTATAAGGAAGAATAATGTGGAGATCAAATTTATTGTTGATTTTAGCGACCTAAATAGGATCTCCTTGAAAGGTCATTACCATTTACCATCCATGGAGAAACTCCTTCAGATAGTTACTATATCAAATTGCTTCTCTCTTTTGGATGGGTATTCAAGGTATAACCAAGTGTTGGTGTAGACACCAAAATTGTGTCTACTCCTTGGTCAACCCCCCTTGGTCCCCTTGGACCACTTCTAAACATTTCTAACCCACACACTTATTAATTTAAAATAAATTACCTATTTTAAATTAATAACACCACCCTTGACACATCACCCTTGACACATCACCCATGACACCTCACCTTGCCCTTGGATACCCCCATTTATCACCCTATGACCCTTCATAAATACCTAAGCCCTATTTCAACTCCCCCACTAATACTCATGCCTATTAAACTCACCATTTAGACCGTTTACCAATGGCAGCTAAACTTGGCAGATGGAGGAATGGGCAAAAGGCTAAAAATAGCCTTTTTACCCATCTTTAGTCACTGACGTCGGTCAACCATCGACCGACGCCAGTGGTGTCACCAACATTGGTTGCTTAAAACCACGTTGTAACCCCCAAAATGGTTAATCATAGACCTGAATGCTACACACCAAGCATCATAGGCTACAAGAACTCTACAAAAATAGCTCCAGACTTTGGGTTAAAAACATTACAGGAAGTCTTCTATATCAATAGTGGCATCGGGAACAAGCATTCACACCTCTGATTCTTCAGCAAGCAAGAGCTAAGTATTCTTCTTCTATTTCATTTTAGTAATTTAGAAAGCATTAGCAATTAGCTTCTATTTAGCATTTCTAAATATCATCAACCAAACCCGACTTCCTTCTCAGAGAGGCTAAAAAGCCTTCTCTCATTCCTATTCTCTTTCCACCCCTGTCCTCTATCTTTTCCTCCTTTCTTAGACCATACTCACTATCCTGCAATCCTCCACAAGCCATTACATAGACCCAGACAGAACTTCCAAACCCCTCTGTCAACCACAACCCTGTCCAAAACTCACCCAAAGCCATTGCCCTGATCGACATCTACCGTTGCCACAATCGACGTTGGTAGACTAACCGACATCGGCAATCTTGACCAACCGATGCTGATAGAACTATTGATGTCAGTGACTATGATAGACCAATAGCAGAATATAGGTACACATTATCTCTATTTATTTTGTTTAGTCTTTCACCATTTCTCTTTCTAGCAACACTCTTTTATCAACTAGTGGACTGTCATCCCTCAAGGAAGTCTTTGTACTTCTGGGACCGAGCTTTGCTTGGCAGTCCACCATATATCTATCTAACATTTTCTTTATTTAAGTCTTTCTTATCTACAGGTGTCATCCTCCATAGCCAAAGAGGAGCTCCTTCAATCATCTGGATATGGTGCGCAACTTCATTCGGGTATCATCTAACCCCTGACCATTTAACTTTAGTTTCTTATTTCTTCTGAATGTGAAAAGCAAAAAGAGTTAGAAACATTTTGGCATGCCCAGTGGGACCCTAGAGTTTTCCTTGGGTTCATTTCTTCTAAAAGGCCAACATTCATATAGGTGCATTAGATCTCTTCTTGCATCCTTTCCTTCTATCTTTTTATCTCGAAATGAAACCATTAGCACAAGTTAAAAAGAAAGTTTCTTTTTCTTCTTGTCACTTCTTTCCTACATCTTAGAGTATTTCATACTCTTAACCCTTTCTCCACTTGTTTGCATCTAAATAAAACATTTCCATTTGGGTTAAAAACATATTGTATTTCATTCCTACTTGAATGCATTTTTAGCTCATCTAGTAATTAAAAGCGCATTATGAATAAATCATAGTGCACTTAAGTTACACTACTAGACCACATTCACAAAACTAAACATCTAAACATACCTGAGATAAGGTCTGACTAGGATTTCATCACCTAGCAAATACCTTACCCTTCTTGGTAATCCTATTTGGACTTCACTACCAAGGGGAGAACCCACTCTATTCTCTGGCAGAGTATAAACTCTAGGGGAAGTATATACTGGCTAAGTGACCCAGCTTGTCTTTGGGCTCGTGAAGTGAGGGGAGCAAGCTCCTAGCACCAGGCCACGTATAAAACCTAATACAAATTTTGAGCACCAAAACTAACCTGAAACCAACCTTAGACTGCTTCTTTTAGTACCCATTCTAAAAGCCCAACTTCCCAAACACACTCTTTTAAGGCATAAGCCAACATGACTCTAAAACTTATTCTTAGGAATTTAACATTTAGAGTCTACTTGCCTTCATCTACTTTTCTATTTTTATCTAGTTTTTTGAGCTAGTGAGGATGCATTATTCTGAGCTCCAAGAACAACTCAAAACTTTCTTCTTTCTTCCAAAAAATTTCAATTTTTTGAGTTTCTAGAAATACACAGTAACCAACATCAGTTTTTCCACCAACTTTGGCAACCTATCTTCACCGACATCAGTTATCTGACTGACATCGGCAACTTATCTCATCGACATCGATTTTCCTATTGATGACGGTCACTATCAAAAAAAATTATTCTCAAAATAGCAAGCTAAAAACTTGACCTTTTTGCTATTAAAAACACCAACTCTAGTTTTTTGAGGCTGAAACATACAATTTTTAGAACCTAAACCCCCCTTTTGCCTGGATGGTTTTGACACATAGTCAAACCAAAACTCTTGTTGACCACGCAAGGCAACAACCACTCCCACCTTCACCTTCTATATCAAGTCCTCTAATGGAGCATCATTCAGACGCTGAGTGTACTCCAACCTCAACTCAACCCCATATTGTTCCCAAAGGGGACCAAGATTTTGAAAGATTCCTTGACCTCAATGTCAAGGCTCTTCAACACTATCTCGTGAGAAGTCAAATGTGAGACTCTTCAGGCAACCCAGTTTATGGGATGCCAACTTCCTTAGTTGATTTGACAATCATATCAATGGCCTTCGTAACCCAACTCATGGTCACCCAGGCCATTACCCCAACTAACAACCTGACCATGACCAATATTCAAAGTGTGGCCTCTCCTTTTGTTTCTGGACCTACCTCCATTAGGGTTTTGGTACGCCCTCAACCATAAACTACTCAACAAAGTTCTACACCATTCCAAAACTTAATTGTCTCCATCCCACCTACTCTTGCACCCATCAACACAAGGGTGGCTACTCATCCTTTTGCTAGTGTTGCCACCACTCAACCACCTTTGGCAGCACCTAGTCAATTTGTGCCCCCTAGCTTTATGACACAACCACCCTTGACTTCAACATCAATCCCCATGATGAATTACCAATATGTTGCACTTATACAAGCGTAACCAACTATGTCATACACTCCATCTAACACCTTCCAAATGCCTTACAACCTAGGGGGCACCCCACCTACAAATCCATCAACCGATCTAATCAAGATGTTGATGGATAAGGTGTCTAATCTTAAGACATCCATTTCGGGTTCAAGAAATGTTCTCTCATATGAACAGATCTGTAATAAACCTATTCATCCTTCAGTCCCAATCTAACCATATCCTAGTTAGTGGGAACTTCCCAAGTTTACTTGCTTTCAGAGTAAGGAGGATCCACAACAACATCTACGAGCATTTAGACATGCTTGTTACCTTATAGCACATGATGATGCATTATTACTACGCACATTTCCCATGTCACTTTTTGGTGCTGCCCTTGATTGGTATAGTTCTATTACTAGTCACTCTCTATTTACCTTCACTCAACTCACCCAATTATTTCTTTACCACTTTTAAATTAACATAACTAAAAATGTCTCCATCACGGACCTATATTCTATCAGACAATTTGACGATGAATCCATAGTTGATTTCATTGCTCGATGGAGAAGTTTAATCAACCAACTCTCCTTTTCTTTACCTCAACCTGAGCTCATTTAGCTCTTTTCACAAGTGTGTGCCAAACACATATCATCTACTTTGTGGTTCCAAACATTCCACACATTTGACGAAGCTTGAACTCCGTGTTGTCGAAGAAAATAAAGTCAAATTGCATAGTAAAAATACTAACACAAAATCCAATGACCCTTCTTTGTCCAAACCTTCTTCTTCATATTCCAAGTCCAAGGGATCAAAAAATGCTATGATACTTAGACCATCATCATCGACCACAACTAACCAATCTGAACCTTCCATATCTCAAAGTATTACACGACAATTCCAATAACGATACATACAATGTCAATATACTCCACTAGGAGAATCATACACATCCGTGTTGGATAAACTAGTCAAATAGGGAGTCCTCAACCTCCCCCAAATTTGACCACCACCACAATTTGACCTTTCAAAAGCTATCCCTACATGGTACAGGGAAAATGACTTTTGACATTTTCCCCATGTCAAAGGCCATGACATAAATAACTGCAAAACCTTTAAAAACATTGTCCAAGACATGATAGATAAAGGTGATCTTGTTTTGGATAACCCAAATGCACCACCTAACCAAAACATAGACATCTTTAGACAACCTTTCCCTAACCATCCCCCTAGTCAAAATAACATTTAGACCATGGCCAATGACCCCCAAGAGCATAATATACACATAGTCAACATAGTTTCACCTCCCATCCCTAACCAACCTCTTCCACAAACTGAAGAGGTTAATCAACCTATTTGTCCATCATAGGCATAAGAGCCTTCTTCTCCTATTTGTCCACCATAGGTAGAAGAGCCTTCTTCTCTTATTTCTCCCCCACAGGGGGAAGAACCTTCTTCTCCTATTAGTTCTCCATCTACCCCTCTTATATTGGAGGACACTTTAACCATACCAGCACCACTAGCCCCACCTTCATCTTTCCTACTACCAATGGAGGACCTTACCTTTCCTGATCCTCAACCACAAGTAGAAGGCACAATCATCCCTACCCTCTATCCTCTCTAGGAGTCACATTCCCCAATTCTTTCTCCACCAAGAGAAGAACTTGTCTCTTCACCTACTTCAACTGAAGATGATCCAATGATAGCTCTCTCACGCCTTTGGCCCTAGATCATTGCATCTAACACATTCCCACTCGCACAATCACCCACATCTTCTAAAAAACCCAAGCCTCATCTAACATCTTCCAAACCATTCTCTTGATTGGCTGAGAACTTAGTATTTCTCCATTCAAGAAACTTAGAGCATTAGACATGGTGGAAGCGACTTAAAGTTCCTTATCTTACACATCCCACTTCATCTCGTACTATCAACCCATCTGTGACAAAATCTCTAAAATTCTCCAACAAGGACTAGGCTTCTACTTCCATATCTTTAGAAGCTCAACCATCTTCATCTGAACCTAAACCCTCACAAACATCCTCCATACCAACACCGGTTAAATCCCTCTGTGTTTGCCCCATATCTAACCTCACTCACCCACAAGTGAAGGTAGATTTGAATCTCGCCCCCCATAATATTAGTCCTCACATTAAACCAAATAAGGCTACTAAAACACATTGGCAAACTCCTCCTCCACCATCATCATTGCCCTCCATTTTGGGCCCACATCCTTCTACCTTAATAGGAGTGCTCCCTACTCCCACACCTAACAAAAACAAGTTGCCTCCATTACTCCCTTTACCCACCAAAAACATACCTCCTCTAAAAAATTTGGCACCACTCACAAAGAAAGTGTCATCTACACAAGTGGCCACACCACCAATAAAAAAGGTGGTATGGAAATCTCCCTCAACAACTCCCAAACAAAAGTCATCAATACCTAGTGCATCAACAAGCACAGACCCATTAGCGGGTTCATATGCTTTGATACTACACTAACTTTTGCAAACTTCTAACATCACTCTTCCACCTATTAAACCATTTTAACCTCTCAGACTAAAACTGTCTTGGTTTGATGACACTAAAATCTACCTATATCATTGCACACCTAGGCATGACACTAAAAATTGTTGTGCCGTCAAGGTTGTCATTCGCCATTTCTTGGAAAAAGACACCCTTCTTGTTGAGGATACTATCAGCAAATCTCCAACACTGTCTCATGTCTCCCAACCCTCTTCACCTTCACACTCATCAATTCTCAGATCAAAACCATCTTGGTTTGATGACACTAAATTTTGTGCATATCATCGCACACATGGACATGACACTGAGCATTGCTATGCTCTTAAACCTGTCATTCATCAACACCTAGAAAATGACACCTCTTTCATTAAGGATCCTTTTGACCACCCTTTCAACAAACCATCAACACCATCCCATGCCTCTCAAACATCCTCACCTAAATCAAGATCCTATCATCAAACTGTGGTCCCTCTACCACCTTCAACCCCATTATTCAAAACCAACACTATCAATGTGGCCACCAGGTCACAAACTATGAAGGATAAATGGGAAAGATAAGGTTTCTCTCCCTTAAACATATCCATTCATCAAGCCTCCTCAACCACCAAAACCCAAGATTTCAATCTTGGGCACATCCCCATCAACATCTTCCAAGCCAATTCGTAACTTCATGGTGAAACAGCTTCACCAAACCACTATGAAGATGTCTTTGTATGACCTCATTCAAAGCTCTCCACAACATCCTCAAACCTTGATCAAAGCCTTACAAATAGTGGAGGTCCAAATTGAAGACTCCCAACCATTAGCTGCCTCAGTCCAATCATTACCAACCATTTCCTCCATCACTGTCCATAATTTGGAGATTCCAAGCTCCAACCTAGAAGATCAAGATCTTGTCCTCTCAAACTAAAGCCTATCAGGCAAAAAGCTTCATAGGATGCATCCTTGTGTTGCACTCTTTGTCTAAGAGGAGGTTCATCATCTTTTCTTCATCTCATTTATCTAACTCATTGATTATCTATAATGGGTGCCAAACCTTGTCCCTGTCACAAGCGACTGGGGGAATTTGACTTTTTACTAACTATCATAACCTCAACCAAGCATTGACCAAACATCAACCAACCAAGCATCGACCAACACATGACCAATATGGAAAGAAGTAAATGAGGCAAGTTTGCTCCTAATTGGCTCGAACCTTATATCATAATGCACAAGTATGGATCAGGGACTTATCATCTGTCTTCTCTTGAAGGCCAACCAAAACCTGAGCCCCTTAATGCCTTGCATCTGTGACCATTCTATTGTTAGTCAAGTACTCATTCACTTGACATTAAACTTGAGCTCATCCCTTGAGCAACCCTCATCATCATCATTCCTATTCCTTTTAACCCTATTTCCATACAAACATTATTTAACCCTCTTGTCAAGCAGGTATGCTTTTTCCTAATAAAAGGAAAACCCTCTAAACCTCTATAGTCAACTCCATGACTAAAATTTTAGTCTAAAAAATATATAACTGGGATGCCTATTCAAAGGTCATCAACTATAAATGTAGACTACTCCCTCGAAGGATAGCTACATCATTGTTGTAAGTGATAGACCGATCCCTTGAAGGATAGCTATTCAAAGACATTAAAACATATAAAGCAGAATATAGACCACTCCCTTGAACAATGGCTATACCCAAATCTTGCTACAAATATCACTCTCTCAGAAGCTTCCCACATCGATCAGCTTCACATATGACCACAAAACAAAACAACATCCCTACGTAGACTTCTCGCATTGATCGGTCTACCCCCCCCAAAAAAAAAGTCATGGACTTGACCTATAGTCATTCTTAGGGTCACCTAAAAAAGGGGCAAAGTTATCCCTACTAAAAAGGGTTACCCTATCCTAACATATCACATCACCTATTACCCTAACATACTCAAGGGATTTCGAGCTCACTCAATGTCAAGTGATTTGATTGCTTCTCTAACATAAACCAATGGTCAAAGACGTAATGCATGAATGGGGCTTTTGTTTGCAAAACCTTTATCTATTCTATCATTATGGTCCTTGTCAATGAAAGAACAACATGCCTTTCACTTCTTACTCACTTTGGTCACATACAACCAATTCAAATCCAACCAAACCAACCAAACCTTTTTCAGACCACTAACATTATCATAGCCTATTCACACTAGTTTCTATGGAAACCAATACACATAAAAACTATCGACCACACAATTTATGCCAAGCATAAACCATTACTTGCTGAAGCATAGGCATACTCATTTCCTTTTTAGCATACATCCATCACCCATATGGAAACTTGCTAGGGATAAAAAATTGCTAACCAATGTTACATAATACACCATCACATAATATGGAAAAGATTGTAACATCATCATACCCTCATCATTTATAACCTGACCAAACCAACCTATCAACCAACTTGAACTACATTGGTCTGAGGCTCTTCAAACAGGGGCTATGTAGGTGGCACTTAGATGACATGATGTCTTCTAGGGTTAGGTCGGCCACATCCATTTGTTAATTTACTTGATGGACAAACCATTTAACCTTTAACCATGACTTAGCCTAGTCAAACCCACATCCATAACTGACCCTCTTCCTCCCTTTTTAGAGAACTACATTGGCCTAAGGCCCTTCTAATAAGGGCTATGTAGGCAACACTTAGTTGACATGGGGTCCTTTGAGGTTAGCTCAGCCATTCCTTCGTCCATCCATCTAATGGACCAACTATCTATACCAACCCAAAATCATGACCTATCCAACCAGCCCTGACATTTGTAAGAGTCACCTTTGACTTCTCATGGGGCACATTGGAGATCATGTACATCTCCTTGACCATAGCAAACATCACTTGAGATCACTTATATCTCAACTCGACCTGATCAATGACCTTGGAGATTATGACTATCTCCTCAAACCATGACCACTTCTGAGACAACTTTGCCTTGGTTGCTTTTACATGTATGTTACCTCATGAATAGTTAGCAAATTGTACATAACCCACATTATGACCCTCACACCTATTATCAGATTGCAAGCAAGTTGATCCCCAATATTTGTGACATTTTTGTGTTTTCTAGGAGCACTTCCTGAGCCTGAAATACTTGGAACATGATGACCATTAGAGCTACAGCTTGGATCGCTTAACCCAATCAGCTACGACTAAATGTTGGGGACTGATTATTTTGATTTTAGCACTCCTTAACCTTTGACTGAGACAATTTAACCTATCTATCATGTGAAGTGGTATGCATGTAATCTCAACTTTTACAGCATTCACACTCAACCTTCACCATATCCATCCATTATCTATCAAATTAGCACCTGATATCAGGTTACCTTCCCTCGACTCCTACTTTGAGGGGGGAATACCTCATCCCACATCTGGGGCAACCAACTGTTTCTATGCTATATTCACTTTCTACATTCAAAGAAAGAAATACGAAACTAAGAAGAATGGTCTAAGGCTTGTATATACCTGGATGAAGTCATGCGCACCAAAATTAGACAATAGCAAGAACTCCTCTTTGGTTGTGGAAGATGACACCTGAAAGAAAACGAGACTAAAACATGAAAAATGTTAGATGAGGAGATGGTGGGCTGTCAACCAAAAGCTTGATCCTAAAAGTACAAAGACTTCCTTGAGGGATGTCAACCCACTGATTAAAAACTGAATATTTGATAGAAATAGAAAATAATGAAAGACAGAATGAAAGAAATAAAAGATAAAAAGTAAAATGCATACCTGATATGTAGCAAACTGCTTTACACAGTCGCCAGCATCGGTCTATGTGCTGGTGTCAGTCAAAGAAGGTCTCTGATGTCCGTTAAGATGCTGATGTCAGTAGGGGTAATGACCAGCATCAGTTGGGGCAATAGTTCTTGGATGGGGTTTGGTCGGGTTTAGACAGGGTTCAGGACTATGGAATGGTTTGAAGTTTCATCTGAGGGTTAGGGAGCCTATTTTGGGAGTCAAAGGGATTGTTTGGGGGTTTGTGTAGGGATTTGGGTAGGGTTACAGATTGTATATTCTAGAAAGGGTAGATAGAGGTGATACGGGAGGAAATCAAGTTGGGTCTGTGGTCTGAATCTAAATCAGGTGGTGATATCAATTAAAAACAATAGCTAAAAAACATAGAATAAACGCTTACCTATTACCTACTGAAGATAGAGTAGGAGACATAATTGTTATTGTTAGTGTGTTGTAGAAGTTCGATGTAGCAGACCTCTAGCGGGATGACTGAAGTAGAATACATGTACCTGAGAGAGAGAATGAGAGAGTTTTGATTGCAGATTGATTGAATGAAAAGTTGGCTGATCCCCTCGAAGGTCCAATGAAAGAATGTTTTGAAAGAAGGTCCGATAACCGATTGAGAAACTGATTGAGAACCAAATAATGAATAATGGATAATGGATAATAGATAACAGATCCTGTGTTTGGGTCAAGAACGTAGTGTTAAGGATAACCGATGCCAGCAGAACCACTGATGTCAGCCGAGAAGTGATCGACATCGGCAATGTCAGCTGAGTAGTGACTGACGTTGGTAGATGTAGAATGGGGATAGAGGCTAATTTTGGCCTTCTGCTCATTCTTACATGCTGCCAGGGTCAAGGCTCATGGGAAAATGGTCGACAGGGGTTAAATAGGTGTGCAAGAATAAAATGGGGGTTAAGGGGAGGATGACAAGGGTTAGACACAATTTCAGTGTCTACATTTGCCCCTTTTTGTCTTGTTGGTTGTTCTGGATGAACTACAAGACAAAAATAGGAGTTGGTTACCCCAGGTGTGGGATAAGGTCAATTTTGTCCTGTTGGTTGTTCGAATGAACTGCAAGACAAAAATAGGAGGTTGATTGCACCATATGAGATGAGGTATTCCCCCTCAAAGTAGGAGTTGAGGGTGAACGTTGTAATAGTTGTAGTTGCATGCATACTACTTCATGAGATGGTCAGGTCAAAAAAAATATAGGTCGAGGGTCGAGGAGTGCCAAAATTAAAATAATCAAGCCCCAACATGTGGTCATAGCTGATTGGGTTATTCAATCGAAGCTGTAGCTCCAATGGGTCATCGTGTTCCAGATATCTCAGTCTCAGGAAGTGTTCCTAGAAACATGAAAAGTCACAAGTAGTAGGGATCAATCGGCTTGCGATCTTATCCTTGTGAGGGTCAAAAATATGGGCTGCACATAATTTTGCTAACCAGTCATGAGGTAGCATACATGTAAAAACAACCAAGGCGAAGTCATCTTGGAAGTGGTCAAGGTCAGAGGAGATAGGCATGATCTCCAAAGTGGTTCATCGAGATGGGTCGAGATAGATGATTGGTCGAATGGATGGGCAGATGAAGGAATGTGGCTGAGCTAACCTCAGAACACTAAGTGATGCCTACATAGCCCTTGTTATAGGGCCTCAGGCCAATGTAGTTCTCCCTAAAAGGGAGTAAGGGTCAAAGGTAATGGATTGGTCTTGGTCGAGGGCAAGTCATAGTCAAAAGGAAGAAAGAAGGTTTGTCCATCAAAGAGATGAACAAATGAGGGTGGTTGAGCTAACCCCAAAAGATGTCATGTCATCTAAGTGCTGCCTATATAGCTTAAATTGGAATGGGCCTCAGACCAATGTAGTTCAGGTGAAGAGACAAAATGGTTGATGATGGGTGTGGTCATGTGTCGAAAAGATGAGGAGAAAGAAGATGTTATAGCTATTTCTAAATGGTGTATGCTGTAACATTGGTCGAGGGGTCTTTCATCCCTAGTAATTTTCCATAGGTGTGATGGATGTATGCTAAAAATGAATGGGGTCCATTTATGCATCAACAAGTATTGGTTTATGCTTAACATAAATGGAGGTTGGTCGATAGTTTCCATCTGTATTGGTGTCCATAGAAACTATGTGAAATGGATTATGATGACGTTGGTGGTCTGAAAATGTTGAGGTTGGTTTGGGAAAATCATTTGGTTGAATGTAACCAAAGTGTAAAAGAAGTGAAAGGAATATTTGCCCATTCATTGACAAGGACCAGAATGACAGCATAAATAGGGGTTATTAGAACCAAGAGCCCCATTCATGCATGACATCATTGACCATAGGTTGTGTTAGAGAGGTAATCAAATCACTTTGACATGAAAGTGAGCTCAAAGTCCCTTAAGCGGGTGATAGGAGGAGAATAGGGTAACCCATTTTAGAGCAGAGATAATGTTGCCCCTTTTTATAGGAGACCCTGAGATAACTACAAGCCAAGTCCATGACCCATTTTTTTTTGAAAATAGTAGACTGATCAATGCGGGAAGTCCACATAGAGATGTCATTTGCTTGGTGGTCATTTATGAAGCTGATCGATGCGGGAAGCTTCTAAGAAAATGTGTTGTGTGTAGCAAGATTTAGTCATAGCCATCCTTCGAGGGAGTGGTCTATATTTTTGATTTATATATAAGGGCTTTGAATAGCTATCCTTTGAGGGAGCAGTCTATTAGCTACAATAATGATAGTACAACTATCCTTCAAGGGAGCAGTCTGCTTTTTGAGTTGAGTTGGTGACCTAGGATATTTTCACATCTTGATTTGTTTTGATAGAAATGTGAGTCATGGACAAGACTATAGAAGGTTAAGGGCTCCTTTTTATTAGGATAAAGCATCCATACTGTATAAAAGGGTTATATAGGATTTGTCAAGGGGAGTAGGGTTGAAAGGAATGAAGACTAAGAGGATGGGGATTGCTCAAGGGACAAGCTCAAGGTAAATGTCAAGTGGATGAATACTCAACTAACAGTAGAATGGTCACAGATGCAATGCATTAAGAGGCTCAAGGTCTGGCTATCCATTGAGAGAAGACAAACGATACATCCCTGATCCATACTTGTGCGTGATGATGAAAGGTCTGAGCCAATTAGGGGAAAACTTGCCTCATTTACTTCACTCCATATTGGTCACATGCTGATTCTCTGTGAGGACGAGATCTCCAATGTTGAAATCTTGTTCTCGTAGATTTTTGTCATAGGCTCGCTTGATGCGATGTTGATAGACATGGAGATGGTTGAGGGTAGCAAGATGGTGCTCGTCAAGTAACTCAAGTTGAGCTAAGTGATCTTGATGAAAGTCATCATTAGAAAGAATGTCATGTAGAGAGATGCAGAGAGATGGGATATGTACTTCGAGAGGTAGGACAACCTCTATTTCGTACACAAGAGAGAAAGGGGTAACACCCATGGAGGTTCTAATGCTAGTACGGTAGTCCCATAAAGCGAAGGGAATGTGAATATGCCAATCCCTTCCAGTGTTGTTGACCACCTTCATGAGAATTTTAGTCAAGATTTTGTTGGAAGCCTTGGCCTGCCCATTTGCTTGTGGGTAGTAAGGTGAAGAGAAACTGAGTTTGATGCCAAATGAGTCACAGAGTTTTTGGACAGTCTTGTTTTTGAAGGACTTGCCATTGTCGGTGATGATTTTGTGAGGGACACCAAAATGATAGATGATGTGGGTGCTGATGAAGTCGACAATCTTGTTGGCTTTTGTGGAGATGAGAGGAATGGCTTCCACCCACTTGGTGAAATACTTGGTGGTGGTGATGATGGATTGATGATGAAGAGACGAATGAGGGTTAATCTCACCGATGAGATCTAAGCCCCACTGAGAAAAAGGACAAAAATCTTGAGTGACTTGTAAGGCGTGACTAGGAAGATGAAGCAAGTTAGAGTGCCACTAACACTTGATGCAATGCCGAACATAGTCGCTACAGTCTTGATGAAGGGTGGGCCAATAATAGTGCAGACAAAGGATGCGCTTGGCAACTGAGTTTCCACTAAAGTGTCCATCACAAATCCTATCATGGACTTGTTTAATGGCATGAGAGGCTTAAGTGGAGGTTAGACAACAAAGAAGGAGGCCGTTGAAGCCTCACTTATAAAGGAGACCCCTTAGCATGGTAAAGCGAGCTGTGCATTTGATGAAAGCCTACCATGCATTGCTAGAGAGATCAAGAGGGATGATAGAATGAGATAAGTAGTCTACAAGTTGTTTATACCAAACATCTCATGGATTAGAGTCTATGGTGTTGACATTGTTAGAAGAAAGGTATGAAGGTAATGACAGACGATGCACCGTGATGAAAATTCTAGATGACAATGATGAAGATAGAATATGGGAGGCGAGAGAAACCATGGTGTCAGCAAACTTGTTCGTGGATCGAGGAACAGTCTACAGGAGGTAATGGTTGAAAGAGGCCAAAAAAAAGCTAGCACAATTTTTGTACCTTTGCAAAATTTCATTTTTACAGAGGTATGAACCATTAACCTGATTAACGACAAGCTACGAGTCACCAAAGATGTTGATGGTCTTGATGCTGAGAGTGAGGGTGGTTTGAAATCCCAAAATTAAGGCCTCATATTCAACCATATTATTGGTACAATTAAAGTTGAGCTTGAAAGATAGAGGCATGGGCTCACCATCGAGTGAGATGAGAATAACTCCCACACCCCCACCAAGTTGACATTTGGAGTCGTCGAATAACATGGTCATTTGGTAGACAGTGTCATCGGTGGAAAGCGTGGCGATAGACTCGTCAGGGAACTCGCACTTTAATGGTTGATTGTTGGGAAGAGGGGCATCTTTCAGTTGATCAGTGATGGTTTGTCCCTTGATGGATTTCTATTGGATGAACTTGAGGTCAAACTCAGCAAGCAACATGAGCCACTGAGCCATATGTTGATGTTGATATGGCTTAGAGTGCATAGACTTAAGAGGGTCAGTGGGAGTGATGACAAAGGTTTTGTGATTGAGAAGATAGTGGCAGAGCTTGGTAGCGGTAAAGACTAATGCCAAACAGAGTTTCTCGGTATGAGTATACCGAGTTTCATAGTCAACCAGTGTTCAGCTGATATAGTAGACTGCTTGCTCACAGTGATGCTCGTCTCAGTGCGTGATCATGGCACCTAATGAATGGTTGGTGATAGAGATGTAAAGGTAGAAGGGTTGATCATCTTTAGGTGGAATGAGGACTGGTGGAGAGACTAGATAGCGTTTGAGGGCTTCAAAAACCTCTTGACAGTCCTTATCCCATTTAAAGGAGATGTCCTTCTTAAGGAGATGATGAAAAGGTTGGCAGTGGTCAGAAAGCTATGAGATGAAATGGTGAATGGACTGGAGCTTCCCTTGTAGACTACGAAGCTACTTGAGATTGGTCAGAGGCGGCATCTTGAGGATAGCACGGATCTTGGCGGGATCTATCTCGATGCCACAGAAAGAAATGATAAATCCTAAGAGCTTGCCGAAGAGGACCCCAAAGACACATTTCTTGGGGTTAAGGCAGACATTGTATTGAAGAAGGTGAGAGAAGATGATCTTTAGAATGGTCAAATGGTCACGGCAAAGCTTGGACTTGCCGAGTAGGTCATCCACATAGTCCTCCATGATTTTGTGGAAGAGATTGTGGAAAATGTAAGTCATGGCATGCTGATATGTGGCACCTACGTTCTTCAAGCCAAAAGGCATGACTCGATAGCAAAAAGTCCCCCATGGGGAGATAAAGGTAGTCTTGTGCTGATCTTCTAGTCTAATCAAGATCTGATTATATCTTGAAAACCCATCAATGAGAGATAACATCTCATGGCCGACTGTAAGATCAACAACCTAGTCAATGTTGGGAAGAGGAAAGTCATCTTTGGGATAGTCTAGGTTAAGGTTGTGATAGTCTATGCAGATTTGAATCCCCCCAGTCACCTTGGTGACAGGGACGATGTCAGAGACCCACTACAAATAATCGATGGGCTGGATGAAAGAGACAGAAAGGAGGCACTGAAGCTCTTCTTTGACAAGGAGTGCCACACGAGGATGCATCTTTTGAAGCTTTTGCCTAATAGGTTTAGCCTCTAGTTTGGTGACTATGTTATGGGTAGCGATGGTGGGGTCAATGCCAGGCATGTCACGGTAGGTCCAGGCAAAGGCCTTGCTATGGCTTAAGAGGAACTGGGTGTAGTCTAGCTGCTCTTGGGCATTTTAATATGTGAGGAACATCAGAAGAAGGGAGGTTGATGTCAATGGTTGATTCATTTAACATAACCTGGGTCTCAAAAGGGAGAGAGCACTGGATGAAAGAGTCGTCAGTGCCCATGTAGGAAAGAATGGCATCATTGTCAATGCAGTGGATAGTGTGAACGGTCACCGACTCATCCTCTATCATGCTGGGATAAATGAAAGGGAGAGACCTGGACACCCCATTTAGCTGATAGGTCAGGGGTTCTAGGCAGATGGTGTTTATGCAAAAAAAATAGGAGGGATGGAAACCATCGACTCCATAGGTGAAGAGGGAAGAATGGGTGAGCTATGAAGAGATTGATCAATGGTGGGTTTGGGGCAAAGTTCTGCATAGGCCTGAGTGGGGTCATGTATCCCAAGCCATACCATTTCTTGGCATCATCATCATTGAGTAATTTGATGGGCTAATGGGAGCCTTGCTCATAGCATCCAAAGCCAAAACCCTTCCATGCACACCTGTAAAGGTAGGTGTGTGCAAAGGCAGGGTTGCCAAGAAACAAGAAGTCTGATGTGAATGGTTGTGGTGAAGAGAGAGGATTGCCATCAGTAGGAGCTTGATTGAGCCCCCCATAGACGAGATTGGTTCAGAGGTGAGGAGGACCATAAGGCATGACCATCCTGATCTGGTGATCATAACTGGGGCTATGGTGAAGGCGTCCATACTCTTGTAGAGTTTGGAACATGTCTAAGGCCAGCAAGTGATATTCCCCAAGTGAAACTCATTGGAAGATGTCTTCCATGGGGTCTTTGGTTGTCACTTGAAGAGGTGGGGTGAGGGAGACCGTTGGTTACGAACTGGTCGAAGCTTCCATGGATGGAGGTGGTGCTGGGGTTGATGGCTTGATAGGAATGAGGATGTCATTTGGCTGATAGGTTGTGTTACAAGTTTTAAAAGGTGATGGGTCAGTGGGAATGGTGTGGACTTGCCCGTCATGCTCAAATTTCACACAACAGTGCAGGGTAGAGGGAACACAAGCCATGGCATGGATCTAGGGTCGGCCTAACAAGATATTATATTAAAACTCTCCTTTAATGATATAGAAGAGCTTCGAGACTGTGCGTGGACCAACATGAATGTGAAGGATGACGGTGCCAATTGTCATGGTGGTGGTGTCATTGAAGGATCGCAAGATTGCATCAATTTTGGATACGCAATTCTTGGGGAGGGCTAATTGATCAAAGGCGTGGGTGGAGATAATATTGATGCTGGTGCCTCTGTCAATCATAATGCACTTAATATGTGTCTGATCAACATAGGCAGTGATGAAAAGGGTGGTGTTTTGATCTTCTCTGTTAGATGTAAGAATCTCAGAATCATTGAAAGTGATGGAGGTGATAGGGGATATAGAGTGGACCAAGGCAGTGAGTGGTTGAGGGTCTTCGGGTTGGACCTCTACTATCTACAAGGCTCGGATGAGGGCTTGATGATGTTGGGGTGAGGTTTGGATGAGGTCATAAAGGGACATCTTCACGGGCATCTGGTGAAGCTGTTTTAACATGGAGTCATGAATCGCCCATGAAGGAGAAGAAGAGGGTTGAGGTGCGCCAAGGATAGAAATCTTAGGCTTGGGCGGTTGAGGTGGCTGGACAAAAGGGTAGGTCCAAGGAATGGTGTCTTTTTCTTTTGCCTTGTCCTTTTGTGACCTAGTGGTTATGTGAATGGCATTGATTTCGAAGATAGGGCTTGAAGGAGATGGAGGGGTCATGGCCTACTGATGGGATGTCGATGGGGTTGAAGAGGTTGGAGGAATGTGGGAAAGTGTCGGGGGTTGGTTGACAGTGTCCTCAAGAAGAAGAATGTCCTTCTCCATGTAGTGGCGAATGATGGCCTTAAGGGCACAACAAGTCTCGGTATCATGTCCTGGCATACGATGATATAAGCAAATCTTTGTATTGTCGAACCAGGAGAGCTTAGACCCGAGAGGTTGGAAGGGCTTGATGGGTGGAAGGGTTATGATGGAAGTCTACAAAAGTTGGTGTAATATCAAAGAGTATGAACCCACTAAAGGGTTCATGCTCGTCAATGTGTGTGATGCTGGTGACTTTTGCTTGGGTGGAGTTGGAGGAGACTTCTATACCACCTTTTGGGTTGATGGGATGGTGACAGATGAAGATGACACCTTCTTCTTGAGAGGTGACAAATTTTTTGGAGAGGATAGGCTGGTGGTAGGCAAAGGAAGCAGAGGAGGCAACTGGTTTTGATTAGAGGTTGGAATGGGGAGAACTTTGATCAAGGTCGAAAGATGAGGGCCCAAAATAGAGGGCAATAGTGATGGGGGAGGAAGAATTTGCCTCTGTGGTTTAGAAGTCTTCTTGGATTTGATTTGAAGACTACTATTGGTCAAGGTCTGGTCTAAGTCCACCTTCACTTGTGGATGAGTGAGGTTGGAGACAGGGTGAACACTGAGTGACTTAATTGGTTTAGATGGGGTAGATGAGGGTTTCAATCTTGATGTGGTTGGTTGAGGTGTAGACAGTCTAGAAGTGGAAGTCTAGTATTTGTTGAGAGTCTTGGGAGATTCTACCATGGGAGGATTAGCATCATGAGATGAGAGGGCATGAGCATGTTGAAGAGCTGTGAGATGCTCCCATAATACCTGATGCTCCACTTTCCTTGAAGGGAGAAGTTCGAGTTTCTCCACTAATCCAGAAAATGGCTTAGAAGATGTTGGATGAAGCTTGGGTCCTTGAGAGGATGTAGATGGTTGTGAGGTTAAAGATGAGACTAGTGTAGTGGAATCAGACCCAAGGCATGATGAAGTCATGATAGGTTCATCTTTGGTTGGAGATAGAGGAGAGACAGGTTCTTCCCTGGGTGGAGAAGAAACTGGAGAATGAGGTTCCTCTAGAGGGTAAAGGGTAGGAATGATGGTGCCCTCCACTTGTAGTCGAGGAGTAGGAAGGGTCGGGTCCTCCATAGGTAGCAGGAAGGAAGATGGTGAGACTAGTGGAGCTGGTATGGTCGAGGCATCCTCTAATATAAGAGAAGTTGATAGAGAACTAACTAGAGAGGGAGGTTCATCCACATGCGATGGATTGAGGGGTGGACTATCTTCTTGAGTTTGTGAAAGAGTCTGGTTGGGGATGAAGGGCAAGACCGTATTGACTATTCGTATATTATGTTCATGAATGTTGTCAGTCATGGTCCGGACATTGTTTTGGGTCAGAGGATGATTGGGGAATGGTTGTTTGAAGATGTCGATGCCCTAGTTGGATGGCACATTGGGATTGTCGAGGATAAGGTCACCCTTTTCTAGCATGTCTTGGATGATGTTTTTAAAGGTCTTGTAATTGCCCGTGTCATGGCCTTTAACACGGTGGTAGTTATAGAAGTCATTTTCCCTATACCACGTAGGGATGGCGCATGAGGAATCAAATTGTGGAGGTGGTCAGATTTGAGGGAGATTGAGAACCCCCTATTTGACAAGTTTTTCCAGCATAGACACGTATGATTCTCTGAGTGGAGTGTACTGTTGTTGTATGTATCTCTACTGTAATTGGCGGGTGATGCTTTGGGATGTGGATGGCTTAGGCTAGTTGGTTTAAGGTGAAGAGGATGAAGGTCTAACGACCACAATGTTTGCTGAAGCTTTAGACCTGGAGTTAGATGAAGAAGGCTTAGAAGAAGAGGAGTCATTGGTCTTGGAGTTGGGATTCTTACTCCACAACTTGACTTTGTTCTCCTCAATGTCATGAAATTCAAGTTTGTGGGCCATCATGAAGGCTTCGTCAAAGGTACGAAAGGTCTGAACCTGCAAGGTAAAAGAAATATGCTTGGCGCAAGCTTGGGAGAAAAGTTTAATAAGTTCAGGTTGGGGTAAGGACAATGAGAGCTAATTGATAAGGCTTCTCTAGCGAGCAATGAAATTGGCTATGGATTCATCCTCAAACTACTAGATAGAATAGAGGTCTGTGATTGAGACCTTTTTAGTGATGTTGATAGAGAAATGGTCGAGGAAGAGTTGGGCCAGTTGAGTGAATGTGAAGAGAGAATGGCTAGCAAGGGAGTTGTACCAGTCAAGAGCAGTGCCAAAGAGGGACATAAGAAATGTGTGTAAAAGTAATGCATCATTGTGGGCAATGAGATAACAGGCATGTCTGAATGCTCGTAGGTGTTGTTGCGGGTCTTCTTTACTCTGCAAATGAGAGAATTTAGGAAGTTCCCACTGGTTAGGGTATGGTCAGATTAGGACAGAAGGATGAATGGGCTCATTGCAAATTTGCTTATATGAGAGGGCATTGCGTGAACCAAAAATAGAGGTCTCAAGATTGGACATTTTGTCCATTAGCATTTTGATGATGTCTACTGATGGATTGGCAGGTGGAGTGCCCCCTAGATTATAAGGCACTTGAAAGATATTGAGAGGGGCATATGACATGGTTGGTTGCACTTGTGTAGATGCAACATATGGGTAGCTAGTTATCAGGGTGAAAGTTGAAGCCAAGGGCACTTGTGTTATGGGGTTGGTAGGCACAAGTTGGATAGGGGCCATCAAAGATGGTTGAGGAGTGGCCACACCTGTTGAAGGGTAGATAGTTACTCTTGTGTTGATAGGTGTAAGAGTAAGGGGGATAGAGACCACTAGGTTTTGGAAAGATGTAGGATTTGGTTGAGTAGTTTGAGGTTGAGGGGGTGCTAAAACCCCTATGGAGGTAGTCTAGAAGGAGAGGCTTAATTTTGAAGGTAAGACATGGTTGAGTTATTAGTCGAGGTGTTGGCTTGATTTTCTAAAGGTTGAATTGTAGATCTTGTTGATGTGATCATTGTCTTGACTAAGGAAGTCAACATCCCATAGATTGGGTTACCTAAAGAGTCCCACGTTTGGCTTCATGCGAGATAATGTTGAAGGGCTCTGCCATTGAGGTCCAAGAATCTTTCAAAATCTTGGTCCCCTTTAGGGACAATGGGAGACTGGGTTGGGGTCGGTCGAGTAGGAGTTCTTTCAGTCTCCGAGTGGAACTCCATTATAGGACTGGTTATGGATGGGGAAGATAGAAGAGGTTAACACCTCGCATGGTCGACAAATGTCTTGGTTTGACTGTGAGTCAGAACCATTCAAGGCAAGAATGAATGTCCTCATAAGCTCAAACAAGTAGATGAAGAACACAAGCAGACCCTAAACGTTAAATCCCTAGTAATAAATTATTAGGATCTTGGTGACTTATGCTTTAGAATGTGTGAGGAAGATTGGCTTTTGAGACAGGTCCTAGAAGAAGTAGTCTAGAGCTGGCTTTAGGTTTGTTTAGGTGCTCAAAAGTCTGGGTTAGGTTCTGTACTTGGCCTGGTGCTAAGGAGCAAGCTCCCCTCACTTCACAAGTCCAGTGATACGCTGGGCCCGCTTAGCCAAAATATACTTTCCCTAGAGATTATCCTCTACCAGAGAATAGAGTGGGCTTTCTCCTTGGTGATGAAATCCAAGTAGGATCGTCGAGACAAGTAAGGTATCCGTTGGGGGATGAAATCCCAGTCGGGCCTTGTCTCAGGTGAGTTTTAATGTTTGATTTGTGTAAGTGGTTCGGTTGTGTAACATTAAGTGGACTACGATTAATTCAATATGTGGTTATTAATTACTAGGTGTGGACTAAGAAATGCAAACAAAAAGAAATGATATGCAATGTGTTTTAAGCCCAAGTCGAAATGTGAGTTCAAATGAAAACAAGTTGAGAAAGGGTTGAAGAATATGACTTTTGACTAGTTTGAAATGCAAGAAAAGAAAGAAAGGTTCTTCTTAATCTTGCTTATGATGTCGTTTAGAAGAGAAGAAAGAGGTGAAAAGGGAGAAACCTAATGCACCTATATGAATGGAAAGAAAAGTAACCCAAGGAAGACCCTAAGGTCCCACCGGGCGTGCCAGAATGTTTCTATGCTATATTCGCTTTCTACATTCAAAGAGAGAAATAAAAAACTAAGAAGAATGGTCTGAGGCTTGTATGTACCTGGATGAAGTCATGTGCACCAAAATTAGATGATAACAGGAACTCCTCTTTGGTTGTGGAGGATGACACCTGAAAGAAAAAGAGACTAAAACATGAAAAACATTAGATGAGGAGATGGTGGGTTGCCAACCAAAAGCTTGATCTCGAAAGGACAAAGACTTCCTTGAGGGATGTCAACCCACTGATTAAAAACTAAATATTTGATAAAGACAGAATGAAAGAAATAAAAGACAAAAAGTAAAATGTGTACCTGATATGCAACAAACTGCTTACATAGTCACCAATGTTGGTCTATGTGCCGGCGTCGGTCAAAGAAGGTCTCCAACGTCGGTTAAGATGCCGACATCAGTAGGGGTAATAATTGGCGTCAGTTGGGGTAGTAGTTCTTGGATGGGGTTTGGTCAGGTCTAGACAGGGTTCAAGACTATGGAATGGTCTGAAGTTTTGTCTAAGGGTTAGGGAGCCTGTTTTGGGAGTCAGAGGGATTGTTTGGGGGTCTATGCAGGGATCTGGGTAGGGTTATAGACTGTATATTTTGGAAAGGGTGGATAGAGGTGATACGAGAGGAAATCAAGTTGGGTCTGTGGTTTGAATCTAAATCAGGTGGTGATATCAATTAAAAACAATAGTCAGAAAACAAAATAAAAAAACACAGAACAAACACTTACCTGTTACCTGTTGAAGATAGAGTAGGAGACATGATTGTTGTTGTCGATGTGTTGCAAAAGTTTGATGTAGTAGACCTCCAGTGGGATGACTGAAGTAGAATACCTATACCTGAGAGAGAGAATGAGAGAGATTTGATTACAGATTGAATGAAAAGTTGGTTGATCCCCTCAAAGGTCCAATGAAAGAATATTTTGAAAGAAGGTCTGATAATTGATCAAAAAACTGATTGAGAACCGAATAACGAATAATAGATAATGGATAAGAGATAACAGATCCTATGTTCAGGTCAAGAAGGCAGTGTTAAGGATAACTGACACCAGCAAAACTGTTGACATCGGTTGAGAAGTGACCGACATCGGCAACATCAACTGAGTAGTGACTGACGTTGGCAGATGAGAATGGGGACAGAGGCTAATTTTGGCCTTTTGCTCATTCTTACATGCTACCAGGGTCAAGGCTCATGGGAAAATGGTTGATAGGGGTTAAAAAGGTGTGGGAGAATAAAATGGGGGTTAAGGGGAGGATGACAAGGATTAGACACAATTTTGGTGTCTACATTTGCCCCTTTTTGTCTTGTTGGTTGTTCTAGATGAACTGCAAGACAAAAATAAGAGTTGGTTGCCCCAGGTGTGGGATAAGGTTGATTTTGTCCTGTTGGTTGTTTGAATGAACTACAAGACAAAAATAGGAGGTTGATTGCACCAGATGAGATGAGGTATTCCCCCTAAAAGCAGGAGTCGAAGGAAGGGAATCAGGAATTGGGTGCTAATTTGACAAAGAGTGGATGAAAAATGGTGAGGGTGAATGCTGCAATAGTTGTAATTACACGCATACTACTTCACGAGATGGTCAGGTCAAATTGTCATAGGTCAAGGGTCAAGGAGTGCCAAAATTGAAGTAACTAGGCCCCAGCATGTGGTTGTAGTTGATCAGGTTATTCAATCAAAGTTGTAGCTCTAATGGGTCATCGTGTTCCAGGTATCTCGGGCTCAGGAAGTGCTCCTAGAAACACAAAAAGTCACAAGTAGTAGGGATCAACTGGCTTACGATCCTATACTTGTGAGGGTCAAAAATATGGGCTACACACAATTTTGCTAACCAGTTGTGAGGTAGCATACATGCAAAAACAACCAAGGCAAAGTCGTCTTGGAAGTGGTCAAGGTCAGAGGAGATAGGCATGATCTCCAAAGTGGTTGGTTGAGATGGGTCGAGATAGATGACTGGTCGAATGGATGGGTGGACGAAGGAATGTGGCCGAGCTAACCTCATAACACTGAGTGCCACCTACATAGCCCTTGTTGTAGGGCCTCAGGTCAATGTAGTTCTCCCTAAAAGGGAGGAAGGGTTAAAGGTAATGGATTGGTCTTGGTCGAGGGCAAGTCATAGTCAAAAGGAAGAAAAAAGGTTTGTCCAACAAAGAGACAAACAAATGAGGGTGGTCGAGCTAACCCCAGAAGATGTCGTGTCATTTGAGTGCTACCTACATAGCCTAAATTAAAAGGGGCCTCAGACCAATGTAGTTCAGGCGAAGAGACAAAATGGTCGATGATGGGTGTGGTCATGTCTCGAAAGGATGAGGAGAAAGAAGATGTTACAGCCGTTTCCAAATGGTGTATGCTGTAACATTGGTCGAGGGGTCTTTCATCCCTAGCAATTTTCCATAGGCATGATGGATGTATGCTAAAAATTAATGGGGTCCATTTATGCTTTAGTAAGTATTGGTTTATGCTTAACATAAATGAAGGTTGGTCGATAGTTTCCATCTGTATTGGTGTCCATAGAAACTATGTGAAATGGACTATGATGACGTTGGTGGTTTGAAAATGTTGAGGTTGGTTTGGGACAATAATTTGGTTGAATGTGACCAAAGTGCAAAAGAATTGAAAGGCATATTCACCCATTCATTGATAAGGACCAGAATGATAGCATAGATAGGGGTTATTAGAACCAAGAGCCCCATTCATGCATGACTTCGTTGACCATAGGTTATGTTAGAGAGGTAATCGAATCACTTTGACATGAAATTGAGCTCGAAGTCCCTTGAGTGGGTGATAGGAGGAGAATAGGGTAACCCATTTTAGAGCAGAGATAACTTTGCCCCTTTTTATAGGAGACCCTGAGACAACTACAAGCCAAGTCCATGACCCGTTTCTTTTTTTTTTTTTTAAATAGCAAACTGATCAATGCTGAAAGTCCACATAGAGATGTCATTTGCTTGGTGGTCATTTGTGAAGCTGATCGATGCGGGAAGCTTCTAATAAAAGGTGTTGTATGTAACAAGATTTAGTCATAGCCATCCTTCGAGGGAGTGGTCTATATTTTTGCTTTATATATAAGGGCTTTGAATAGCTATCCTTCGAGGGAGCAGTCTATTAGCTACAACAATGATAGTACAACTGTCCTTCGAGGGAGTAGTCTACTTTTTGAGTTGAGTTGGTGACCTTGGATATTTTAACATCTTGATTTGTTTTGACAGAAATGTGAGTCATGGACAAGACTATAGAAGGTCAAGTGCTTCCTTTTATTATGATAAAGCATCCATACTGTATAAAAGGGTTATATAGGATTTGTTAAGGGGAGTAGGGTTGAAAAGAATGAAGACTAAGAGGATGGGGATTGCTCAAGGGATGAGCTCAAGGTAAATGTCAAGTGGATGAATACTCAACTAACAGTAGAATGGTCGTAGATGCAATGCATTAAGAGGCTCAATGTCTAGCCATCCGTTGAGAGAAGACAAATGATACATCCCTGATCCATACTTGTGCGTGATGATGAAAGATCTGAGCCAATTAGGGGAAAACTTGCCTCGTTTACTTCACTCCATATTGGTCATGTGCTGATTCTCTCTGAGGATGAGATCTTCAATGTTGAAATCTCGTTCTCACAAATTTTTGTCATAGGCTCGCTTGATGCGATGTTGATAGACATGAGATGGTTGAGGGCAGTAAGACAACTCTCATCAAGTAATTCAAGTTGAGCTAAGCGATCTTGACAAAAGTCATCATTAGAAAGAATGTCATGTAGAGAGATGTAGAGAGACAAGATCTGTACTTTGAGAGGTAGGACAACCTTTTTTTTGTACACGAGAGAGAAAGGGGTAGCACCCGTGGAGGTTCAGATGCTAGTGCGGTAGGCCCACAAAGCAAAGGGAATGTGAATATGCCAATCCCTTCTAGTGTCATTGACCACCTTCATGTGAATTTGCTTGTGGGTAGTAAGGCGAAGAGAAATTGAGTTTGATGCCAAATGAGTCACAAAGTTTTTAGACAGTCTTATTTTTTAAGGACTTGCCATTATTGGTGATGATTTTGTGAGGGACACCAAAATGATAGATGATGTGGGTGCTGATGAAGTCAACAATCTTGTCGGATTTTGTGGAGATGAGAGGAATGGCTTCCACCCACTTGGTGAAATACTCGGTGGCAGTGATGATGGATTGATGATGAAGAGACGAATGAGGGTTAATCTCACCGATGAGATCTAAGCCCCACTGAGAAAAAGGCAAGAAATCTTGAGTGACTTGTAAGGTGTGACTAGGAAGATGAAGTAAGTTAGAGTATTGCTGACACTTGATGCAATGCCTAACATAGTCACTATAGTCTTGATGAAGGGTGGGCCAATAATAGCCCAGACGAAGGATGCGCTTGGCAACCGAGTTTCCACTAAAGTGTCCACCACAAATCCCATCATGGACTTGTTTAATGGCATGAGAGGTTTTACTGGAGGTTAGATAACAAAGAAGGAGGCCGTCAAAGCCTTGCTTATAGAGGAGACCCCTTAGCATGGTATAACGAGCTGTGTGTTTGATGAAAGCCCACCGTGCATTGCTAGAGAGATCAAGAGGGATGATAGAATGAGATAAGTAGTCTACAAGTTGTTTATACCAAACATCTCATGGATTAGAGTCTATGGTGTTGACATTGTTAGAAGAAAGGTATGAAGGCAACGACAGATGATGCACCGTGACAAAAATTCTAGATGACGATGTTGAAGACAGAATATGTGAGGTGAGAGAAGCCATGTTGTCAATAAACTTGTTCATGGATCGAGGAATAGTCTACAAGAGGTAATGGTCGAAAGAGGCCAAAAGAAAGCCATCACAGTTTTTGTACCTTTGCAAAATTTCATTTTTTTAGAGGTATGAACCGTTGACCTGATTAATGACAAGCTGCGAGTCGCTGAAGATGTTGATGGTCTTGATGCTGAGAGAGAGGGCGGTATAAAGTCCCAAAATTAAGGCCTCGTATTCAGCCATATTATTGGTACAATTAAAGTCGAGATTGAAAGATAGAGGCATGGGCTCACCATCGAGTGGGATGAGAATAACTCCCACACCCCCACCAAGTTGACATTTGGAGCCATTAAAGAACATGGTCATTTGGTAGACAGTGTCATCGGTGGAAAGCACGGTGATAGACTCATCAGGGAACTCGCACTGTGAAGGTTGATTGTTGGGAAGAGGGGCATCTTCCAGTTGATCAATGATGGTTTGCCCCTTGATGGATTTCTATTGGATAAACTCGAGGTTGAACTCAGTAAGCAGCATGAGCCATTGAGCCATACATTGATGTTGATATGGCTTGGAGTACATAAAATTAAAAGGGTCAGTGTGAGTGATGACAAAGGTTTTATGATTGAGAAGATAGTGGCGGAGCTTGGTAGTGGCAAAGACTAATGCCAAATAGAGTTTCTCGATATGAGTATACCAAATTTCATAGTCAACCAGTGTTCGGCTAATATAGTAGACCGCTTGCTCACGGTGATGCTCATCTCAGTGCACGATCATGGCACCTAACGAATGGTTGGTGACAGAGATGTAAAGGTAGAAGGGTTGATCATCTTTAGGTGGAATGAGGACTGGTGGAGAGACTAGATAGTGTTTGAGGGCTTCAAAAGCCTCTTGATAGTCCTTATCCCATTTGAAGGAGATGTCCTTCTTAAGGAGATGATGAAAAGGTTGGCAGTGGTCAGAAAGCTGTGAGATGAAATGGTGAATGGACTGGAGCTTCCCTTGTAGACTACAAAGCTGCTTGAGATTGGTTGGAGGCGGCATCTCAAGGATAGCGCGGATCTTGGCGGGATCTATCTTGATGCCACGGAAAGAAATGATAAAGCCTAAGAGCTTGTCAGAGAGGACCCCAAAGACACATTTCTTGGGGTTAAGGCAGACATTGTATTGAAGAAGGCGAGAGAAGATGATTTTGAGAATGGTCAAATGGTCATGGTGAAGCTTGGACTTATCGAGTAGGTCATCCACATAGTCCTCCATGATTTTGTGAAAGAGATCATGGAAAATGTAATTCATGGCACGTTGATATGTGGCACTTGCATTCTTCAAGCTGAAAGGCATGACCTGATAGTAGAAAGTCCCCCATGGGGAGATAAAGGTAGTCTTGTGCTGATCTTCTAGATTAATCAAGATCTGATTGTATCCTAAAAACCCATCCATGAGAGATAGCATCTCATGGCTGGCTGTAAGATCAACAAGCTGGTCAATGTTGAGAAGAGGAATGTCATCTTTGGGATAGGTAAGGTTAAGGTCACGATAGTCCATGCAAATCTAGATCCCCCCAGTCACCTTGGTGACAGGGACAATGTTAGAGACCCACTATGGATAATCGATGGGCTAGATGAAAGAGACAGAAAGGAGGAGCTGAAGCTCCTCTTTGACAAGGAGTGCCACGTAAGGATGCATCTTTTGAAGCTTTTGCCTAACAGGTTTAGCCTCTGGTTTGGTGACTATGTTATGGGTAGTGATGGTACGGTCGATGCCAGGCATGTCACGGTAGGTCCAGGCAAAGGCCTTGCTATGGTTTGAGAGGAACTGGGTGTAGTCTAGCTGCTCTTGGGCATCTAGAGATTGGCCAATCTTTAAGATGTGAGGAACATCAGAAGAAGGGAGGCTAATGTCAATGGTTGATTCATTTAACATAACCTAGGTCTCAGAAGGGAGAGAGCGCTAGATGAAAGAGTCATCGGCACCCATGTAGGAAAGAATGGCATCGTCGTCAATGCAGTGGATAGTGTGAATGGTCACTGACTCATCCTCTATCATGCTAGGATAAATGAGAGAGAGAGACTTGGACACCCCATTTAGCTGATAGGTTAGGGGTTCCAGGTGGATGGTGTTTATGCAAAAAAAAACTAGGAGGGATGGAAACCATCGACTCCATAGGTGAAGAGGGAAGAATGGGTGAGCTATGAAGAGATTGATTAATGGTGGGTTTAGGGCAAAGTTCTGCAAGGGCCTGAGCGGGGTTGTGGTATCCCAATCCATACCATTTCTTGGCATCGTCATCATTGAGCAGTGTGATGGGATGATGGGAGCCTTGCTCATAGCGTCTGAAGCCAAAACCCTTCCATGCACACCTGTAAAGGTAGGTGTGTGCAAAGGTAGGGTTGCCAAGAAATGAGAAGTCTGATGTGAATGGTTGTGGAGAAGAGAGAGGATTGCCATCAGTAAGAGCTTGATTGAGCCCCCCATAGATGAGATTGGTTCAGAGGTGAGAAGGACCATAAGGCACGACCATCCTAATCCAGTGATCATAACTAGGGATGTGGTGAAGATGTCCATACTCTTGTAGAGTTTAGAACATGTCTAAGGCTAGTAAGTGATATTCCCCAAGTGAAAGTTGTTGGAAGGTGTCTTCCATGGGGTCTTTGGTTATCACTTGAAGAGGTGGGGTGAGGGCGACTGCCAGTGGTGAACTGGTCAAAGATTTTGCGGATGGAGGCGGCACCAAGGTTGATGGCTTGATAGGAATGAGGACGTTATTTGGCCGATAGGTTGTGTTACAAGTTTTGAAAGGTGATGGGTCAGTGGGAATGGTGTGGACTTGCCTGTCATGCTCAAATTTCACACAACGATGCAGGGTAGAGGGAACACAAGCCATGGCATAGATCCAAGGTCAGCCTAGCAAGATGTTATATTAAAACTCTCCTTTGATGATATAGAAGAGCTCTGGGACTTGCGTGGACCAATGCGAATGTGAAGGATGATGGTGCCAATGGTTGTGGCAGTGGTGTCATTGAAGGATCACAAGATTGTGTTAGTTTTGGATACGCAATTCTTGGGGAGGGCCAATTGATCAAAGGCATGGGTGGAAATAATATTAATGCTGGCACCTTCGTCAATCATAACATGCTTAATACATGTTCGATCAACATAGGCAATGATGAAGAGGGTGGCATCTTGATCTTCTATGTTAGATGTAGGAATCTCAAAATCACTGAAAGTGATGGAGGCAATAGGGGATATAGAGTGGACTAGGGCAGCGAGTGGTTGAGGGTCTTCAGGTTGGACCTCCATTGTCTACAAGGCTTGGATGAGGGCTTGACAATGCTAGGGTGAGGTTTGGATGAGGTCATAAAGGGACATCTTCACGGGCGTCTGGTGAAGCTTTTTTAACATGGAGTCATGAATCGCCCATGAAGAAGAAGAAGAAGAGGGTTGAGGTGCGCCAAGGATAGAAATCTTAGTCTTGGGTGGTTGAGGTGGCTGGACAAAAGGGTAGGTCCAAGGAATGGTGGCTTTTTCTTTTTCCTTGTCCTTTTGTGACCTAGTGGTTATGTGAATGGCATTGATTTCGAAGATAGGGCTTGAAGGAGATGGAGGGGTCATGGCCTACTGATGGGATGTCGATGGGGTTGAAGAGGTTGGAGGAATGTGGGAAAGTGTCAGGGGTTGGTTGACAGTGTCCTCAAGAAGAAGAATGTCCTTTTCCAGCATGTCTTGGATGATGTTTTTAAGGGTCTTACAGTTTCCCATGTCATGGCCTTTAACACGGTGGTAGTTACAGAAGTTGTTTTCCCTATACCACGTAGGGATGGTGCGTGAGGGATCAAATTGTCGAGGTGGTTGGATTTGGGGGAGATTGAGAACCCCCTATTTGACAAGTTTTTCTAGCACAGATGCGTATGATTCTCTGAGTGGAGTGTACTGTCATTGTATGTATCTCTACTGGAATTAGTGGGTGATGCTTTGGGACATGGATGGCTCAGGCTGGTTGGTTGAAGGTGAAGAAGATGAAGGTCTAATGACCATAGCATTTGCTAAAGCTTTAGACTTGGGGTTAGATGAAGAAGGCTTAGAAGAAGAGGAGTCATTGGTGTTGGAGTTGGGATTCTTACTCCACAATTTGACTTTTTTCTCCTCAATGACACATAATTCAAGTTTGTAAGCCATCGTGAAGGCTTTGTCAAAGGTGCAAAAGGTCTGAACCTACAAGGTAAAATAAATATGCTTGGCGCAGGCTTGGGAGAAAAGTTCAATAAGTTCAGGTTGGGGTAAGGAAAATGAGAGCTGATTGATAAGGCTTCTCCAGCGAGCAACAAAATCGGCTACAGATTCATCCTCGAACTACTAGATAGAATAGAGGTCTGTGATTGAGACCTTTTTGGTGATGTTGATAGAGAAATGGTCAAGGAAGAGTTGGGCCAGCTGAGTGAATGTGAAGAGAGAATGGCTGGCAAGGGAGCTGTACCAGTCAAGAGCAGTGCTAGAGAGTGACATAAGAAACATGCGTAAAAGCAATGCATCATCATGGGTAATGAGATAATAGGCATGTTTGAATTCCCATAGGTGTTGTTGCGGGTCTTCCTTACTCTGGAAATGAGAGAATTTAAGAAGTTCCCACTGGTTAGGGTATGGTCGGATCAGGATGGAAGGATGAATGGGCTCATTGCAAATTTGCTCGTATGAGAGGGCATTGTGTGAATTAGAAAGAGAGGTCTCAAGACTAGACATTTTGTCCATCAGCATTTTGATAATGTCTGCTGACAGATTGGCAGGTGGAGCACCCCCTAGATTATAAGGTGCTTGAAAGATATTGAGAGGGGCATATGATGTGGTTGGTTGCACTTGTGTAGACGCAACATATGGGTAGCTAGTTATCGGGGTGAAAGTTGAAGCCAAGGGCACTTGTGTTATGGGGTTGGTAGGCACAAGTTGGATAGGGGCCATCAAAGATGGTTGAGGAGTGGGCACACTTGTTGAAGTGTAGATAGTTACTCTTGTGTTGATAGGTGTAAGAGTAGGGGGGATAGAGACCACTAGGTTTTAGAAAGGTGTAGGATTTGGTTGAGTAGTTTGAGGCTGAAGGGGTGCCAGAACCCCTATGGAGGTAGGTCTAGAAGGAGAGGCTAAATTTTGAAGGTAGGACACGGTTGAGTTGTTAGTCGAGGTGTTGGCTTGATTGTCTATAGGTTGAATTATATATGTTGTTGATGAGATCATTGTCTCGACTAAGGAAGTCGACATCCCATAGATTGGGTTGCCTAAAGAGTCTCGCGTTTGGCTTCATGCGAGATAATGTTGAAGGGTTCTGCCATTGAGGTCCAAGAATCTTTCAAAATCTTGGTCCCCTTCAAGGATAATGGGAGACTGGGTTGGGGTCGATCGAGTAAGAGTTCTTTTAGTCTCTGAGTGGAACTCCATTATAGGACTGATTATGGATGGGGAAGATAGAAGAGGTTGATGCATTGCGTGGTCGACAAGAGCCTTGGTTTGACTGTGAGTCATAACCATTCAAGGCAAGAAAGAACATCCTCACAAGCTCAAACAAGCAGATAAGAATAGAAAAGATGAAGAACACAAGTAGACTCTAAACGTTAAATCCCTAGGAATAAATTATTAGGATCTTGGTGGCTTATGCCTTAGAATGTGTGAGGAAGATTGGCTTTTGAGATGGGTCCTAGAAAAATTAGTCTAGAGCTGGTTTCAGGTTTGTTTAGGCACTCAAAAGTCTGGGTTAGGTTCCATACTTGACCTGGTGCTAAGGAGCAAGCTCCCCTCACTTCACGAGTCCAGTGATACATTGGGCCCGCTTAGCCAAAATATACTTCCCCTAGAGATTATCCTTTACCAAAGAACATAGTGGGCTTTCCCCTTGGTGATGAAATCCAAGTAGGATCATCAGGACAGGTAAGGTATCCGTTGGGGGATGAAATCCCAGTCGGGCCTTGTCTCAGGTGAGTTTTAATGTTTGATTTATGCAAGTGGTTCGGTTGTGTAACATAAAGTGGACTATGATTAATTCAATATGTGGTTATTAATTACTAGGTGTGGACTAAGAAATGCAAACAAGAAGAAATGATATGCAATGTGTTTTAAGCCCAAGTCAAAACGTGAGTTTGAATGAAAACAAGTTGAGAAAGGGTTGAAGAATATGACTTTTGACTAGTTTGAAATGCAAGAAAAGAAAGAAAGGTTCTTCTTAATCTTGCTTATGATGTCATTTAGAAGAGAAGAAAGAGGTGAAAAGGGAGAAACCTAATGCACCTATATGAACAGAAAGAAAAGGAACCCAAGGAAGACCCTAAGGTCCCACCGAGCATGCCAGAATGTTTCTATGCTATATTCGCTTTCTATATTTAAAGAGAGAAATAAGAAACTAAAAAGAATGGTTTGAGGATTGTATGTACCTGGATGAAGTCATGTGCACCAAAATCAGATGATAGCAGGAACTCCTCTTTGGTTGTGGAGGATGACACCTGAAAGAAAAAGAGACTAAAACATGAAAAACATTAGATGAGGAGATGGTGGGCTGCCAAGCAAAAGCTTGATCTCAAAATTAAAAATACTTCCTTGAGGGATGTCAACCCACTGATTAAAAATTGAATATTTGACAGAAATAGAAAATAATGAAAGACAGAATGAAAGAAATAAAAGAAAAAAAGTAAAATGCATACCTGATATGCAGCAAACTGCTTTACATAGTTGCTAGCATCGATCTATGTGCCGACATCGGTCAAAGAAGGTCTCCGATGTCGGTTAAGATGCTGACATCAATAGGGGTAATGATCGGCATCAGTCGGGGCAGTAGTTCTTGGATGGGGTTTGGTCGGGTCTGGACAGGGTTCATAACTTTGGAATGGTCTGAAGTTTCATCTGAGGGTTAGGGAGCCTATTTTGGGAGTCAGAGGGATTGTTTGGGGGTCTGTGCAGGGATCTAGGTAGGGTTACAGACTGTATATTTTGGAAAGGGTGGATAGAGGTGATACGAGAGGAAATCAAGTCAGGTCTGTGGTCTGAATCTAAATTGGGTGGTGATATCAATTAAAAACAATAGCTAGAAAACAAAATAAAAAAACACAAAACAAACACTTACCTGTTACCTGCTGAAGATAGAGTAGGAGACATGATTGCTGTTGTCAGTGTGTTGCAGAAGTTCGATGTAGTAGACCTCCAACAGGATGACTGAAGCAAAATACCTATACCTGAGAGAGAGAATGAGAGAGATTTGATTACAAATTGATTGAATGAAAAGTTGGTTGATCCCCTTGAAGGTCCAATGAAAGAATGTTTTGAAAGAAGGTCCGATAACCGATCGAGAAACTGATTGAGAACCGAATAATGAATAACGAATAACGGATAATAGATCTTGTGTTTGGGTCAAGAATGCAGTGTTAAGGATAACTGATGCCACCAAAATCACTGATGTCAGCTGAGAAGTTACTGATGTCGACAACATCGACCGAGTAGTGACTGACGTCGGCAGATGCAGAATGGGGACAGAGGCTAATTTTGGCCTTCTGCTCATTCTTACATGCTGCCAGGGTCAAAGCTTGTGGGAAAATGGTCAATAGGGGTTAAATAGGCATGGGATAATAAAATGGGGGTTAAGGGGAGGATGACAAGGGTTAGACACAATTTCGGTGTCTACAGCAACTCCTATTTTTGTCTTGCAGTTCATCATAATAACCAATAAGACAAAAACAACCTTATACCACATCTGGGGCAACCAAATCCTATTTTTGTCTTGCAGTTCATCCGAACAACCAACAAGATAAAAAAGACCAACTCCTATTTTTTGTCTTGTAGTTCATCAAAACAACCAACAGGACAAAAAATGACCTTATCCCATACTTGGGGCAACTTACTCCTATTTTTGTCTTGTATTTTGTCAGAACAACCAACAAGACAAAAAGGGGCAAATGTAGACACCAAAATTGTTTCTATTCCTTGGTCAACCCCCTTGGTCCCCTTGGTCAACTTCTAAACATTTCTAACCCACACACTTACTAATTTAAAATAAATTACCTATTTTAAATTAATAACACCACCCTTGACACATCACCCTTGACACATCACCCATGACATCTCACCTTGCCCTTGGATACCCCCATTTATCACCATATGACCCTTCATAATTACCTAAGCCCTATTTTAAGTCCCCCACTAATCCTCGTGCCTATTAAACCCACCATTTGGACCGTTCGCCAATGGTAGTTGAACTTGGCAGATGGAGGAATGGGCAAAAGGCTAAAAATAGCCTTTTTACCCATCTTTGGCCACCGATGTCAGTCAATCATCGACTGACGCTGGTGGTATCACCAACGTTAGTTGCTTAAAACCATGTTCTAACCCCCAAAATAGCTAATCACAGACCCAAATGCTAATTCTCTTGCTCCTGGAATTTGACCTCTCTCTCTCTCTCTCAGATGCACACCAAGCATCACAGGCTATAGGAACTCTGCAAAAATAGCTCCAGACTTTGGGTTAAAAACATTGTAGGAAGTCTTCTATATCAGCAGTGGCATCGGGAACAAGTGTCACACCTCTGATTCTTTAGCAAGCAAGAGCTAAGTAATCTTCTATTTCATTTTAGTAATTTAGAAAGCATTAACAATTAGATTCTATTTAGCATTTCTAAATATCATCAACTAGACCTGACTTCCTTCTCGAAGAGGCTAAAAAGCCTTCTCTCATTCCTATTCTCTTTCCACCCCTATCCTCTATCTTTTCCCCATTTCTTAGACCATACTCACTATTCTGCAATCCTCCACAAGCCATTACATAGACCTAGACAGACCTTCCAGACCCCTCTATCAACCACAACCCTGTCCAAAACTCACCCAAAGCCATTGCCCTGACCGACATCGACCATTGCCACAACTGACGTTAACAAACTAACCGACGTCGGCAATCTTGACCAACTGACATCGGTAGAACTACCGATGTCGGTGACTGTGATAGACCGACATCAAAATATAGGTACGCATTATCTCTATTTCTTTTGTTTAGTCTTTCCCCATTTCTCTTTCTAGCAACACTCTTTTATCAACTAGTGGACTATCATCCCTCAAGGAAGTCTTTGCACTTTTGGGACTGAGCTTTGCTTGGTAGTCCATCATATATCTATCTAACATTTTCTTTGTTTAAGTCTTTCTTCTCTACAAGTGTCATCCTCCACAGCTAAAGAGGAGCTCCTTCAATCATCTAGATACGGTGCGCAACTTCATCTAGGTATCATCTAACCCCTGACCGCTTAACTTTAGTTTCTTATTTCTTCTGAATGTGAAAAGTGAAAAGAGTTAGAAACAGTTGGTAACAAAAGAAGACCAATATAAGATTATGTCTACCATAAAATGGGGAATATATGCTTATTATAAGATGCCTTTTGGTGTATCAAATTGTAGGGTAACTTTCCAAATAGCCATGGACATGGATTTTCAAGGATTACTAAATTAAATGGTGCTTGTTTACATGGATGACATAAAAGTCTTCTCCAAGAAGGCTAGTGAGAACTTGTATCACTTAAGATTGATCTTTGAAAGATGTATAAAATATGGGATCTCATTGAATCCCAAGAAATGTGTGTTTTCTATTCATGAATGCAAAATCTTAGGACATATTGTCTCAAAATAGGGATTAGCCATTGACCCTAATAGAATAAGTACAATCTTGGAATAAACTTTACCCAAGCATAAGAAGGGACTTTAGATTTTACTTTGGAAAATAAACTTTGTAATAAGGTTTATACCTAGTTTTGCTAACTTGGTCAAACCCATCACTTCCATGTTGAAAAAGAACCAAGTGTTCACTTGGTCTAGTGAAGATAAAACAATATTTGAGCATATCAAGTAAGCCATTACCCAAAATCCCTCACTTATAAATCCTAACTTCTCAAGGGATTTCATATTATATGCCTTTTCCAATATGGACAATATATCAGCTATGATGATGCAAAAGATGGTGAAGGACTTGGGTAGCCAATTACATTTTCTAGTTAAGGGTTGGAGGGGTATGAGGCAAGATACACTTTTGTAGAAAGGTAGGTTATTTTAGCTTTGAGAAGCCTCAAAAAATTTCAAACCAATGCTCTCCAATAAAAAGATCTATCTTATGGTGTCTCATCCTAGAGTAAAGGACATCCTCCTTAACAAGGACATGAATGAGAAGAGAGTCGGTTGGATTACTAAGGTTATGGAGTATGACATAAAGATCAAAGTCAGATAGAGAGAGGCAAATGCTTATGTGAGCATATGGTTGATAAACTTCAAGAATATAGATAATTAATCCTGGTGACACAAGATAACTCACAAACAGATGCATCTCCACCTCACACTAGTTGGCTCTAGGATATGACACATCTTTTGATGATAGGTGAGTGCCCTCAAGGTATGGATAGGGAAAAGAGAAGGTATTTTAGACTTTAGTCCATACATTATGAATTAGTTGATGGGGTTTTATTTAGAAAGGACCATAATGGAGTACTTTTTAGGTGCATTGATGATTACCAAGTGACCAAGATCTTGGAGCAATTTCATGATGGGCCTATCAGAAGCCATTTTGTTTGAAGAACTACAATAATAAAAGTGATGAGGTATAGTTTTTAATACCTTAGCCTATTTAAGGATACATATGCATGGTTCATAAGATGTCAAATATGTTCTCTCTTTGTAGATAAGTAAATATTGGTAGTCCTTCCCCTCAACCCAATTTAGGTAGAGGAACCCTTCATGTAGTGGGGTTTGGACTTTATAAGAATGATCAATCCACCTTCTAGTGGGGGACATAAATGGGTACTCACTATTATTACTACTTTACCAAATGGGTGGAAGTAATTGCCCTTAAATAAGATAATGAGGTAGTAGTTTTAGACTTGAATGATAGCATAGTAACAAGTTTTGGTGTACTAACAATAATAATTTTAAATAATACCTTCTCATTTATTAGTATGCTGACAAGTGAATGGGAACTTTAGTTGGGTGTTTCTCTTAATTTTTGCTCATTTCTTAATTAAATGAGAAGATAAGAAACTAGTAATAAGGGTATGGTAGAATAATATGCTCATTATGCACACGTAATCTAGATGAGTGTGCAGAGATCATTTTTATCTTTGAAGGATGACCTATAGATAATAAATAATTAAAAAAAGGGTTTTTTATAAATATAATAAGGTAGAATTCCTAGTGTGAGCTATATCCAAGACTGTAAGCTTCTAGGGGATTGTTAATCCACTCTTTGATAATAATTAAGTTGAAAGATATTAAAGTAAACTACTTGCATCAAATAGTAGAAAGTGACTAAAATTAAATAAAAGAAGAAATGAATGCTTGTTAGGGAAAATGAATAAATATAGAAATAACGAGTCAATACTAGTGCTTAAATAGATCAAGTTAGGTTTAAAAAATTAGGTAGGGGTTTGTGAATAGGCAGGGACATAGAAAGTCAAATTTGGTTGGGGATAAGGGGTTGGAAATAACTTACTATTATTTCATGCCATAGTGACCATTAATAGTTAGGCTAACCATCATTAGTTAGGCTAACCATTAGTACTTGGGTAACTGTCAATGGTTGGATGTGATCATTAGTGGTTTAGGTGACCATTGACTATTCCTGTGGATTTTAAAGATTTTTAGAAAAAGATTTAAAGAATAGATCAAAGATCATATAAGGGTTTATTTAAGGGTATGTGAGTTATAAAGTAATATGTAGAAAAGGTCTAATGGGGGAGAGAGGTTAGAAACTAAAATAATAATATTGAAGTACAAATATACATTTTGCTTACTAAATGGCTAATGGTTGATGGTTAGAGCAATTTTGGTAGAGTAACAATACTTTGACTCAAGAGAAATTATAATAGAGGTTCAGATCTCTATTATTACTAAATTTTTATAAAAAGACTTGCTAGGAAACTTGAATACCTATGTGTAAGAATGCTTATGATGATCGATCCATTTCACCTCCTACTTCCCTCCTTTTATAGGGAAAGAGAGATAGAGGATAGAAGGTTCCCTAGGAGGATGGCTTGTTGATATTGATGCTTGAGAGTTTGTTAGCAATGGAAAAGGTAAAAATATTTAATTATGGCATGTTATCTTTCACATTGTTGGCATTTATGTAAGAATGAGGAATACCTAATTATCAATGATCATCCTAACCATTGGCGATCAAGTTAACCATTGGTGATTGAGTGTTTGAAGGAAAAGGGGTCAAGGTGGGTTCAAAAAGATTGGGTTTAAGGGTTAATTAGTAAGTTAGTGAGTTATTTATCTTAGTATCTAACTAGACTTAGGGTCTAATGGGTTGGTTAGTGGGTTGAGAAGGATTAGGTGGTCCCTAAGGGATCCTGAGGCATTTTGACATCTATAAATATCATGTGTAGTTTTCTAATGTCTACTTTTTCCCCCTTTTTATTATGTAGATTTGAATTAAAAAGATGTAAAAAAAAATGGATTATTTATTGAAGGTTTTGTTTCCTCACTTATAGGAGAAGGTGTTTCCCCTCAAACTAGGAGTTGATAAGGTGAAATCAAAATTGATTCAGGGTTTGATAAGTGGTTTATGGTGAGTCATGAGGTTGGTGACAAGGGTGGTTGGGAATTTTAAATTCAACCATGAACACAAAATGTGACTAATTTTGACATCCAAGATCATGAAAATACTAAGGTTACCATAGATTATAAAAATAAGGTTAGTTTTAGAAGGACTAGTGATGGAGTAACTGCGCCACAACATTAGGCATAGATGATTTGGTCATTCCTATCAAGTCTTATAGATAGGGTTAGTGTTTTTATATGTATCTAAGGTAGGAAGTGATATTTTGAATAACACAAATGGTTTGGTTATGCATGAGGTGGTGAAAATTCAAAATGTTTAAAATGGCAAGGTTGGTTAGTATGATAAAAAAGAACCAAGGCAAGGTCATCACAAAAATGCAATAGTTTAGGCTAAAATGTCCAACATCAAGGTAGATGTGGTTGGGTGGTTATTCAGTCAGAGAGGGTATTCTTTAAAGGTTAGATTTGGTTTGGGGGAGAAATTAATCTCTAAAAATTAGGCACTTAGGTGTGGGTGCCTAAAAAAAGCCAATGTTGGAAAGGTGGGTTTCTTGACCATTGACATTCAAGGGTTCTAAACTCAGCCATCGATATCACCCTAACCATCAATGGTTAGGGGAAACCCTAAAACCATGGAACATAAAAATTGAAAATGAAATTTCATTTTCACTTTTTTTTTTAATTTGACTTTTGTGCTTTCTATGCATTTTGGTAATTTGGTGATTTGGTATTTTCTATGAGAGGGTTGACTACAAACTCATAGGAGTTAGAGGAGGGGTGAGGATATTGAATAGTTTAAGGATGCATTATATGGATTGGTTTTGGGTGATGTCGTTTGGAGGTTATATGTTGGTTTCTTATTTGGGCTCTCTATAGCTATCATACATTGCCATTACAAAATTAGAGATGGATCTCTGGGAGGAGAGAGGGTGAGATAGATCTCATCTATTGTGATGAGTTTAGAGGTAGTTCAACATAGTTTTGGGTATTCAAGGTCTATTCCCAAGATACAAAAGGGAAGAGGATAAGTTTTTACTTCCTAAGCCATAGGCAAATGAGGTAGTCTTGTATCATAAGGAGTTACCTATTAGAATAGGGGTTGATGATGTCAATTTTTTTAATGGATATGTGACATGGTATCAGTCACTTTATGTAGTAGCCAATTTTGGGTGGGATGATGGGGGCCAATAGGCTGTGTATGTGGATCCAGTTGGTGGGGGTCCATAGGTATAAGTATAAGGAAGTAGCCTTAATGGATAGGTAGGGGCAACACTAGTCACTATAGAGACATAGATTACAGTGTTACAAGGGTAAGTGGCCACATTACATGGTTATATTATGACATTATAGTGTAAGGCTACCACTGTGATAGGTGAGAGAGATCAAGTCAGGACCTCACTAGGCTTGGTGACCTAGGAGAGGGACACCTTGAGATAGAAGGGAGGAGTATTGGTAACACTAGTAAGACCACTAGGTACCATCCTTATGACATGCTACTTAGCCATAGTAGAGGATTTCAGGTATTATGAGGCCATAGTACTAGCAGAGTGTCCTAAGTAGCCTTGATGGGGTGAGTACAAAGATAGCTTAGTAAGTGGGGTAGTTGTGACAACTCTAGATCAATGGGTCACTTTGATGGGTGGATAGGTAGGTATCCCAAGAGGACTAACACCAGATGATAGTGGTAGTGTAGGTGGGGCTAGTAGTAGTGGTTCCCTAGGGAAAATATATGATATGATATTATGTATAGGTATAGATGTACATGATTTTGATACCAACCTGCATGTCAATGTAGTAAGATGTACATGCTTTGAGAGATATAGATGATATACATTTATTACATGTACTATTTAGTTTAATGACATGATGTATATGATGTTTATGATGCTTATGAGGATGTACACATGTGTTTTATGGCTCATGGTTCATGGTTTAAGTGTTTTGATGTTTTATGTTTCATGCTTATGAGATGTGGACTTAGTAGCTAGGCATGTGATGATTATGGATGATGTTTTGTTTTGTCCATGGATATGGTGTTTATGATGATTTGTGGTTTGATTATGGTTATTGATGTGGTTTATGATATGTTGTTATATGATGTTATTTATTTTATTGATTATGGATGTGATGTTTTATTTATGGTTATGATGTTATCACATAAAGTAAGTTAGATAACCAACTAGACATGAGAAAAGAGATGAGAATCATGAGACATATGTATTCATAAACCAATGATAAGAGGATTTTAAAAAAACATGATACCTTTTCATTGGTAAGGACAAAATCAAAACCAAAATTATTTTGAATTCTTTGCATTATCATGTTTTGGTTGATAAATAGCTGTCTTGATCACATTATGTCAAGTAAACTCATAATCCATTGATTTATAAATGGTAAAAATGGGAGATGGGTGGTAGGTGAAGGGTAAATGGGTGATAGGTAAGGTAACATTATGTGGGCTAGTGTGCCCCTTCTATAGGTGACCTAAGGACCATATTTAGACAAGTTTATATCTTCATGTAAATTATAGGCTGATCAATGTGGGAAGTATACTAATGCTAGATATGAAATTTGATTATAGATTTCTTATGATAACTTGTTTTGATTTTGATATAGGGTATTTTGTTGTCATTATTATTCTGATAGGTTTATGAAGTTTATTTATGAAAGAAGCTTAAAATGATTGATTTTAACAAATTTTACCTAGCCATCCTTCAAGGGAGTGGTCTAAGTTTAGGTTTGTTTATTTTGGTAGCTATCTTTCAAGGGAGAAATCTATCTTTAAAGAAATTTAGTTTTGGGAAATTGTCCTTCAAGGGAGTAGTCTGCAATGCTAGAAACATGTGACCCACGTGATATTTTGGTATCCCAAATTATTTTAATGCTATGTTTAGACATGAACAAGTCTATATAGGATTAGAGGTTCACCTTTATGAGGGAAAAATGTTTAGCATAAAAATTTAATGATAGGTGAAAGGGATGGTCTTAAGAGACAATGACCATGGGATTCCATCTGATTAAAGACGAAAAGTATCCATGAAAACCATGCTATGGGTAGAGCCATGATACCCATATTTATGATTAGGCTATGACTGTGATGGTTAATCACATGGTTCTATGTTGTAATCAATTATCCTCAAAGGGATGGAAGAAGATGTGAGGGTAAAAATCTCATAAATCAAGGGATGAGATTAAGTTAGAGAAGAAGGTGAGTTGTATCCCTATTTGAAAAAATAAAGGATGTAGATGTGAAGAATTTAGAGGCTTATGTTCTTGTCTGCCTTTGAGAGAGGACAAATGGTAAGCTCTTTATCTATACTTGTGGGTTACGATATAGGGTCCAAGCCAATTGAAAGAAAACTTTCCTCTTTTTATTTTCTCCATATTGATTACATGTTGGTTTTCCTTGAGGATAAGGTATCTAATTTTTAATTCTCATTCTTTTAGGTGCTTGTTATAGGCACGCTTGATTTTCTCTTGGTAGCCATGAAGATGGTTAAGCACTGCTAGGTGATGCTCATCAAGTAGATCAAGTCATGATAGATGTTCTTGATGATAGTCACTCTCAAAAATGATCCCTTGCAAGGATATTAAAAAATAATTAATTTGGACTTTGAGAGGAAAGATTGCCTTTATTCTGAAGACTAGAGAGAAAGGGATAACACCCGTATAGGTTTAAATTCTAGTGTGACAGGCCCATAAAGTAAAAGGGATGTACAAGTGCCAATCTTGACTTGAATCACTAACTACTTTGGTTAACATCATGGTTGAGGGTTTTGTTAGAGGCTTTCACCTATCCATTTTCTTATGGATGGTAAGGTGAGGAAAAGCTTGACTTGATGCCAAATGCATTACAAAGACCTTGGACTTGCAAATTTTTAAAATTTTTACCATTATCAGTGATGATATTATGGGGAACACTAAAATGATAGATGATATGATGATTGATGAAGTTTAATATCTTGTTGACTTTCATTGAGATGAGAGGAATGGCCTCTACCCATTTGATGAAATACTCAGTGGTGATGGTGATGGATCGGTGTCACTGTGAAGAATGACGATTGATTTTCCTAATGAGATCAAGTCCCCATTATAAGAAAGGCCAATATTTTTTTGATACTTGAATGTCATGGATAGGTGCGTGATGTAAATTGGTGTATTATTGACATTTAACACACTTATTTACATAATCAAAACAATCCTAGTTTAGGGTGGGTCAATAATAGCCAAGGTGAAGGATACATTTAGTGATATTTAAACCACTAAAGTGTCCCCCACATATTTTGTCATGAATTTCCTTGATAGCATGGGAAGATTCATGACTATGTAGAGAACAAATATGGAAGCCATCAAAATTGTTATTGTAAAGGATTCCCCCTAGTATGGTGTAATGAGAGGTACTCTGAACAAAATCTCTTTGGGAATTTTTGGTGAGGTTGGGAGGAACAATGCAAAAGTTGAGGTAGTTAAAGGTTTGTTCATACCATATGTTTGATGGAGATGTTTCCACACTAAAATTGGTAGGAAGGTTAGAATGGATATCATATGGGGTGATAAAATTATGGATGGTGATAAAGAGTTTAGAATTAGTAGGTGTGGATGGGATTTAGGAAGCAAGGGAAGCCATTGTATCCATGAACTTATTGGTAGATCATGGAATAGAATAGATAAGGTAATGATCAAATGATGCTAAGAGTATATTTATGAGTTGTTTTTAAATTTTCAAGACATCATTATTACATTGGTAGGATCCATTGACGTGGTTGACCACAAGTTAAGAATCACCAAAGATACCAATGGTCTTAATTCCCAAGGCTATAGTGGTTTAGAGACCTATTACTAGGGCTTCATACTTAGACACATTGTTTTTTTACTCAAAATCAAGTTTAAATGAAAGGGGAAGAGGTTCGCCATTAAGGAGAATGATAATAAATCTAACACCCCTACCATGTTGGAATTTTGAGCCATCGAAGAACATGGTCATTTCGTAGGTGAGGTCCTCCTAAGAAAGAGCCATAATGGACTCATCCAATAATGCAAGAGGAAGTAGTTCATTTTCTAGTAGAGGATCTTTAGCCAATTTATATGTAATGACTTGTCATTTAATTGACTTTTACTAGAGAAACTCAAGGTCAAACTTAGCTAAGAGCATGATCCATTTAGCCATATGCTAGTTTTAGTATGGTTTATAGTACATGTACTTGAGTGGATTAGTGTTAGTGATGACAAAATTTTAATTATTATGAAGGTAATGATGAATTTTGGAAGCCAAAAAGACTAAGTCAAGGTAATTTTTTTTGGAATGTGTGTACCAAGTATCATACTCTATAAGTGTTTGACTTATGTAGTAGATAGCTTGTTCTTTGTTTTATTCATCATGGTGAGAAAGCATTGCCCCTAAGGAATGGTCAGTGGTATAAATATAAAGGTAGAAGGGTTGGTCCTCTTTAGGAGGGGTAAGAATGGGTGGAGAAATAATTTATTCTTTGAGTGAATCAAAGTCTTTTTGGTAGTCCTTAGTCCACTTAAAAGATATATCTTTCTTGAGAAGGTGGTGAAAGGGTTAACATCTATTTGATAACTAAGAGATGAAGTGATATATGGATTGGAGCTTCCCTTACAAGATGTGGAGCTGATTAAGGTTGGTTAGAGGTGGCATCTCCAAAATTTCTCTAACTTTAGTAGGGTCTACCTCAATTCCTTGAAGAGAGATGATAAAGCCAAGAAGTTTTCTATATAAGACCCCAAAAACACATTTTTGGGGGTTGAGTCTGACATGGAAATAGATTAGACATTTAAAGATGATTATGAGAATGTTTAGTTGATCCTTATGGTATTTATATTTCCTAAGGAGATCATCTACATAGTCCTCTATGATTTTATGGATTAGATCATGGAAGATGTCGGTCATTACATGTTGGTAGGTTGTTCCATCATTCTTCAAACAAAATGGCATGACCTTGTAATATAAGGTTCCCCATGAGGTGATGTAATAAATTTTATGCTAATCCTTGGGGTAATAAATTTTTTATTATATCCCAAGAAACCATCCATGAGAGATAACATCTCATGGTTATTTTTAAGATCAATAATTTGGTCAATGTTTGACAAAGGGCATTTGGACAAATTAGGTTGAGGTCACAAAAATAAATATAGAGGCAAAGTCCCATTTTAAGCTTGGTAATTAGAATGATGTTATAAACCCTTTGGGGATAATCAATAGGTTGAATTAAATTGATAAA